>OU744316.1:50410880-51610880 GCA_916610145.1 Eristalis arbustorum | reverse complement strand
ATACAGTCGAAGCATTTTGTATTGGGTCCAAATATTTCTGACCACAGTTCCTTTACCCGTACTGGATCCGTCTGTACACCGTATTCATTGCCTCAGTTAGTTTTAGTGCTGAGCTTAACGCTTAATTTCTCTTCTAAAATGAATTTCCGAATCCCCAGAGTGATCTCATTGAAACTAGTGCATCGAATTGTCTTGGGGTAATCCACCTGGCTCCGGTCAAGATATTGCTCAATGGATGTCATACTGGGTGGCGCACAAGCAAGAAAGCCACGTTTGCATATTTAGACTGAATGGGGACACGGATTTGACGTTGATCTCACGATTTAAGAAAGCTCAACTTAACTATGAGACTTATTCACTTCCCCAGCACTTCCCCAGCGACCTGTGGCAGCCCAGCC
Organism: Eristalis arbustorum; assembly: GCA_916610145.1. Classification (NCBI taxonomy): domain Eukaryota; kingdom Metazoa; phylum Arthropoda; class Insecta; order Diptera; family Syrphidae; genus Eristalis; species Eristalis arbustorum. Next base: position 51,610,482 of record OU744316.1, on the reverse strand, counting down.
GACAGGTTAAAGACGTGGAAATTATGTTCCTTCCAAAAACACACCAAAATGTGCCCCACTTCGCCATGTTAGCATGTTGTAATCAATTGCTGTCCCCCCAGTTAAGGGCAATTTTAAGACCACCTTTAACCGGGGAAAGCGGCGTTCCAAGGACGCAATACATTCGATGAATAGATGCCGGTCGTTAACTAGCCACGCTTAAAGTTCGATAAAGGACCTCGCAATAAAGCCTACATTCGGCAGCCCCAATTTATGCGCAACGTCCCAAAGCCTCTGTTGTCCTGTTTTCAATTCAAAATCGTTTAAAATTGATCGTTAAACTTTACAACGTCCTTTATTCACTTAAACGAAAATGGCACGCCCACCCACCGACAGATGCGTCTTTAACTTTGCTTAAAGAGCATCGAAAAGAATCAACACTTCACGTTCATTAGGTTTTTATCGCCCGTCGGTGTGTGCCACCTCTTCGGTGGCAACTGCAGCTCTAAGACGACACCGAAGACACACGCAGACAATAGGACTCCTCAATTGCAACTCTTGCAAACGCAGCGAAATTCTATTCAGTCGGAGACTCGTTAATTTTTACGATATCTTCAATTGTACGCTGCGGACCAATAAGCCGGCAGAGTACCCTATCGCGGGGACGGTGACGGGCGGAACGAAAAAAAAGGTCAATAGAATGATTGAATTTTATGATTAAGTCAATTTCCTGCGCAGATCCCCATCTTGAGCGCGCTCGTCTGAGAGTACATCCTGGATGCCATGAACCGATTGAATGCGCGTTTTATTTATAGCGTGTGTTGTGCATGTTTGCTGGGACTGGAGTCAGCCTGCAGCGCGTGACAACGCTTCGAGGCACGTCCGTCTGTCGTCCGCCGAATGTGAGATAAAATTTCACCATTATCTGGAGTATCTTATGCAATGGCACCCCGCGACGACTGCATGTGGAGCACATCCCTCGTGTGCATGTGAGGAATTCAAAGAGAAACGAAATTCCGTTCCTTATGCCACTTAGATCGTAAACGTGCACAACACTGCAGCAGCGTATGCAACAAAAGATGTTAACTCGGAGATTAAGGATTTTTACTTATCCTCCCCCGGGCGCGTTGCCACCTCCCGAAGATTTATGAATGATATTTTGCAATCTCTCTCATATGCAGGCGTTCACCGCCGCGTTGCATAAGCGTAGAGTGACTAAAAGCATTCCGCCATTAATTAGAAGGGTAGGTGCTTGTGAAGAGTTTTTTCTCCGCCGATCCTTTTGCCGGAAAAGTCCCCATCCCGGAGGGAACTCAAGAGTCTCGACTCCATTTCTCATATTTCCTTCTTGCCTCCGGCGCGCGGTCTAAGACGAGGCGAAAAATAAATAAATAGCAGTACACGCCATCTCCATTTGCACGTTTATTAAAATCAACCCTCCTACCTACCCCGTGTGCTTTGTGAGTGTACGAATGCATTTTTCATTGAAAGTCTCGTGCAGTCTCGAGCAGATAGTGCGAAGACCACGTCGTATCTCATTCATTTTGTTTCATTAATTCAATATGCATTCGTGCGCTGGTGTCAGACGCGGGGGAGTGCTGTTTGCTGTGCAATTCCAAGGTAAAGGACGAGAAAATGTTTTAATCCTTGGCAAATGGATATTTCATTTGGGCCACAGTAGCTCACGCCATGACTTATGATGATGAATGCGTTCGGGGGAGGCGATCACGTGAATGTCTGGTGGTACACCTAGTCCGGGGGGCAATGGCTTCATTGGGGCAGGACACTGGATTAATTACGAGCTATTCTAATGGACACACTAATGTAAGCTTCTTCTTGATTGAATATTCGGATGTGATTTAGGGGTGGAAGATAGGACACGACACTTCCTTCTGTTCACTTCAGAATGTGAGCGCATTTTATCGGGCATATCTGCATGTTTTCTTGGGCTCTAATCGGGGTTCGCAGGAGACGACAAAGAATGAGAAAAGTTGTCGTCGTTGACTTTTGTGAAATTCATTCGCTTTGTGGTCACATTCCGAGACTGGAATATGCCGTAAACAACCATAGAGTCCCCGGATCTACTTTATGTACATTTTGCTATTGTCAGGGTCTCCAAATTCGTCCATCGACAGCACCTTTGTCCATTAATCTTCGAAATAGTTGATCATCATCTATTGATAGATACACTGTAATATGTTGGATTAAACGGCCCATGTCGTTATGGGTATGTGCGTCGATCCCAACGCACGTGGACCTACAAATCTAGGTTCGATCACTGGTACGACCAAAAAGACTTATTACGGGCCTACCTTTATCGGGTCAATGACAATGATCCTATCTAGAAGAGGGTTCTCAAACTTTGCCGTTCTGAACTATACGTCCCTTCCACGCGTGAAAGAACAATAGCACGCATAATACGAGTGGTTGCTGAGAAGTTAGGCCCTAGCTCTCCACGGGCCATAAACGTGGCTGAAAGTGGAACATCTTGTTCTGAAATATGGAGTTCGTCAAGACTCTGTTCTTGGACCTCTTCTATTCTTGATCCAGACAATCTAGATTAGTTCAATAATTTCCAGTTATCAATGGGCTAGCATTAAAGGATGCTTATGCACACGTATAATACACAATATGGCAATCTGAGTTGGTGAAGGATCACACTGACACTCGTGTATTTCCCGATAGATTAGACGTCTAAGTTAGTTTGCCTCATACATTTTCAGAACTCTGGCGAACCGCGAATCCAGCCCTGAGCTTTCCTACCTATTAGCACTACAAAATGCGCGATCAGCAATGAATAGAACCAGCAGACAACAAAATTTATTGAATGCTGCCTTTGCCTTGACTTTTCTATACCAAATGATGTATGGTGTTGGTGCAATGGATAAAGTATGCAACATATGCTAAGCAAAAAATGGAAGGCTGAAGCTCCTTGTAAGTAAATATGCCTAAGATTCCTGAACCAACAGCCGATATGACTTCATTCGGTGCCCACTTTTGAAGCACAGGCACAAGTTTACCATTTTATCGGTTGTTTAATTCCAGCTGAAGGACGTATCACATGCAGCTCGGGTCTACTTGATTTTTCTTCTGTGAGTGGCGCTACAGTCCGGTGTGGACCTAAGCTTCAGTCAGCATTCCTCACCAACTAGCGCGATTTAGGGCTAGGCGCCTCCAGATTCGTACACTTAGCTGATTAAGAGCGGAGCCGAGGTAGAGGAAGCTCGAAAGTATTGTCCCTGACCAAGCATCTCTTCGTCCTCATTACAGCAGGACTGGGACTATCAAGGTCTTGGTTTTCTGAGACAAGGCCTTATTTTTCAAGTATCCATGCGCTGAAATTTAAACCCAATTTTGCAAATCGATCTTATCGGGGCTTTACAAACATATCTTCACGATCATAATACGTATAATATAAAGTTCTAAACACAATTTGAAAATAGAAAACAGTGGTTTAAAACTTATTGTTCACTGATGAAAAACCTCCTAATGAACATAGAGGTCGGTTCGCCAATAGTAGACGATAAAGTGACATCCCAGGAAATGAGAATTTTGATGAAGTGGCTTGGCAAGGTTCCTCCCTTCAAAACTCGCTTGCAGAGGATGTGTAGTGTAGTCATATATGAAACAAATATAAACACTTCCATCAGATTGTTTACCATAAATGGGTCAGACTTATGAACGGAGCTACATCCAGATCCAGAAATCTTGCCCATGTAAAGTCGATCCAGAACAAACGATCTCCAAAATCGATCGGTCTGTACATGACACTGGCCGATAGAAAATCATATGGAAGAACAAGGTATCCCACATAACATACGCTGTCGCAACTGAAACAACACTGATGAGAAGGAGACATTACCATATTTCGCATGTCTCATGCCCGGCTCTCGCTAGAACCAGACAGCGAACGCTTGGTACACCCTTCTTCAACTCACTTGAAAAGTTCGTCGACTACACAGACTCGGCCATGTCGAGTGCATGGACAATAATGCTCTAACTCAAAGGGTCTTCAAATTCGAGCCTCCTGGTTCGAGAAGGAGAGTAGAACGAACATCCGGGATAAACTTAATTGCTGGCAGCAACTTGGCCAGGACCATGAGCGATGTAAGGAAGCAATTGCTCAGGCTAGAACCCTTCATGGTTCGCCAGCCTGGTAGTGAGTTATGTTGTCAGTCATTTACAGGATTCTCGGCATACATGATGCCATGGCACACGTCAGGCAATTTGGAAGACCAGATCTCTTTATAACATTCAACTGTGACTCCGAATGGCCTGTTGCCGTGATATTTTTTATATATCTGTAGTTCCATTTTTTGTAAGGTATTTCCATTAAATGCGAGCCAAATAATGGTGCACAGCTATGTTATAATAGTTTTTGAAGTAACTCTGCTTATCTGTCAACCTGTGATGCATTCACGACTAAGCTACTGAAGCGATTTTGACTAACTTTTGTACACGAAAAAACGAGGTATGCATATGTTGTCAGGTAGGTCCTTCGTCTCTTTGAGAGAAAAGTTCTGCGTGCGATCTTTGGTCCTGTTTGTGTTGACGACATCTGGAGGAAAATACCCAACCACGAACTGTACGGGCTGTATAGCGACATGAGTCTAATTAGGCGCATACGGATCCAACGCCTACGGTGGCTAGGTCATGAAGAGCGGTTGGACACCACAGCTCCGGCCCGAAGAATCTTCGAATCCGAACTTGTGGGGCAACGCAACAGAGGACGTCCTCGCACTAGATGGCGCACACAAGTGGAAAAGGACCTCAACCAACTTGGTGTGCAAAAGTGGAGACAGCTAGCCAGAGATCGCGCTAGTTTGGAGACTCTCGTTGGTTGAAGCCCAGGTCCACCCCGGACTGTAGCGCCACACAAAGAAGAAAAAGCTTACACCTCAAGAAAGGGACGGACGAAGTCGCGGGCAACTGCTAGGACGAAGCTATAAGTTCTATGCTACCGATGGCACTCTATATGTGTAAATAAAGCAAACTTATCTGGTAACAATTGAAGCAAATGTTGCTAAATTTGACACCCGAGCCACGTTAACTGTAGCTGAACTGAACCATTGCCTAGCCCATCAACCCACGATCGCATGTACCTCTTTGTTCGAGGGGCAAGTGCACACTCTGAATTTAAGAAATTGAAGTTATTTTAAACTCTTAGTGCTCGGCTAACGACAAAGTTTTCATGAACAATTTGACGCAGACTTCGCCATTTCTCTGCCATTCCGCCTCCACTGACGGTAGCAATGGATGCAGACGATGACGGATAAGCCCTTAATTCCAGTCGTAACCAAAAAAAAATCCTAGAAATTGATTTCAATCTTGACGACTGGAAGCTGAATAAATTTATGACTCCGCTCACACAAAACCTAACTACCACCACGACTGTGATCATAAAACGGCAGTTAATTTGAATTCAAATAAAATACCGTCAATTTTGCATTCGCATGCATGCATGGAATTATGGCCTTCTCAGTTGACTGACTGCAATAAACTATTTCCAAATAATTTCATGCGACCCCCCGGTCCACCCACACTCCCACTCGACCGTTCATCCGTTTGACTGCCAGCTCGCGCGAGTGCGACAAACGCATTTCACACCCATTTCGTCATTTACACACGGCAACAGTCGCAGCAGCATACTGCAGCGCTTTTCCGACTCTTGCAATTCAACTCAATTTATTCGATCATAAAAAAAACTTCAACTCATTTAGACAAGACGCGGCGATGACTGAACCTGGTTATCTGACAATTTTTCCACACAGTTGAAACGATATGACGACGACTATGAGCATGAGCGTAAAAATTGAAGAAGAAAACGACGGCAACGATGACGGGACGGGCCATAACAATAGCGGCGCTCGGGCCACAACCACTCGCACCGCCATCCACCCAAAAGAGATACGAAAGAACGCCACAAGATATTCCTCCACTCACTGCACATTTCATTCGCAGATATCATTCTGTCATTTAATAATATCAAAAGGAAAAGATTTCAGTAGTCCTCCGCTGTGTGCTATGCGCAGCAGGTTCGACTTGCATCACCCGCTCACACACACATGTCATAGGTGAATGCACCCATTGCTACCGTCATCGCCTTAGAAGGGATAACGGACGACAAAGAAGAACCGACGAAGTAGTCGCAAGCATCATCACATCAAACTTTTGCCGAGAAGCAGGAAGGTGTAGGTACGTCCCGAAGTTACGTCGTATAACCCGGCCGAATGGGTGGTTTTTATCTGTCCGCCCGCTCTGCGTGCAACCACACTGCAGCGCACCGACGACGCGACGATCCTTCGGGCGGAAGGATATTGTGCGCCTGACTTTGGGATTTGCTGCCTGACTAGCTGCCGCCGCAGCACTGTGGCTCGGTGTCTGTCTTGTTCCGACTTGACACTGAATTGACGGCTCTTTTTGCATTTTTGCACAGCCAAGTAGAAAAGCGCGCGCGATTTCTTAGACGTTTGCCCTAATCCCATTACGGGCGAGATTCGTTTCGGTGAGCGTCTTCGTCAGCGACTCCCCGTCGTGCTCGTGACTGGGTGGAAGAAACGCATAATCGTTGCAGTGTCTTGAGGAAAACACACACAATTTTGGGCAAAAAAGGGTCTTAAAAGGAAAATCGTCGCTTCTCCTCCGTCGTCGTCGTCGTCGTCCGCAATGGACGCAATTTTTGGGATTTTCTCTTTTTCAACGGGGGCTTCCTTGGGTTAGATTGAGTTAACAGATTTACTCTTTGAAATACGTTTCTTGTGCGCTGTGTTTGTTTTGTTCTTTTCCTTTTTGGTTAACAATCAGTTGGGGGTGCGGTTGCGAGCACTGAATTTATATTCATGTGAAGTGAGATATGAAAGGACAGGCTTATCGGTCGGGGAAAATGCAGACAAAGGCAATATTCCATTAGGAATACAGCTGGGAGGGGTTGCTTTCTGTAAGTTTGCGTGTGTGTACACGATGTAAAGGCTGTTTTGACAACATCTTTAAATGAGGACTTGGGCTGGCCGGTTGCTGTGACACTGGGAAGGAGTTTATAGTGTCGGCGCGTCGGTTTATCTTGAGGTTATCGAGCTGGGAATTCATGCTCCTCATTGGGTTCTATGTAGTTATCGACTTTTTGGTGTCTTCATTGGAGCAAAGAAATATTGCTTCAATCTTCGCTCCAAATGCGGTTAAAATTCATCGCACGGATTTATGTGATATTTGGACGCTATGTCAGGATCGATCAGACATCGCTTGAAGGCTTATGAACAACCAAAGGATGCGAGAAAATTGGATCTAGGCGGTGCAAAAGCTTGTCAGTTAAGTAGTGACGAAAAGTAGATACACAAATAACTATAGGCTTGTTTTGTTTGACTTGTCAGTACTCAACTTAGTAAGATTTTACACGGGAAGCAACAACAAAACAACTTACTGACTTACAAATCCTTAGTAAAATGTCACTGTCATCGCTGACTAGGACGCGTTGAAAAATATCATTCATAGACGGCGCCAGTGGAAACTATTTGTTTATTAAAGGTTGGTACCACTCGATTATTTCCCACTTGTAAGTGTTTACTTGTTACTTGGGCAAATTTATAAAAACATATTACTTGTTTGGCTATCCATGATGTTACAGTATTTTGACATCGAATAAACATAAGCACACGTTCTGAAGAAAAATGTGTCCAGCAAAAAAGCGTTTTATTGAAAACCATTACTAAGTTGAGTACTGAGTAGTAAAAAAACAACGCAGGATTCAATGACTGCCTTGAAATGTGACATCTTACTGACTTACTGTAAGCACACGTAAATTTCGGAAGAAAATATATATATATATATATAAAAACTCAGCAAAAAAGCGTTTTATTGAGAATCATTACTAAGCTGAGTACCAAGAATGATGAATACAAGATCACGCTTAATGAAAATCCGCCATGTTTTTCGTGACGTAATGCGAGATTTATGTCATAAGAGAGGGATATTTGCAATAAAACTTTGCTAAATTTACAAAAAACTACAAGCCATAGTCATCTTTTGACTAATATGAATAAATTTTCGCAATTAGTATGTAAACAAAGAACAATTCACCAGCTCTCATCCCCCTCTACGTCACATCTGTCAGTTAAGGCAGATGACTGAGTACCGATTAGTCAAAAAACACGCATTATGTACAAACATAAGGAGTCCAAGGCTGTCTTGAAATGTCGCAACTTACTGAGGTCCATCCGACGCCACAAAGTGAAACTCTATTGGGTACCGGGCCACAGCTCAATCGCAGGGAACGAAAGAGCGAACGAAGGGTGGTACCGGGAAACAGCTCAATCGCATGGAAAGAGCGGACGAGGGTCTAATATGGACATTAGCGAAGCGGGCACATCATTGGAACTACCATAAAAGAAATCACCTCGTCTTAGCATGCAAGGATCGACTGACGGCAAAACTAAGAAGCTCCTAGCGTTGGACCGAAACTCGATCCGTATGCTCATCGGAGTGGTCATTGGAAATCATCCGATTGGAATAATGCTCCCGATATGGAACCAGGGATCCAGCGACATCTGCCGTAGCTGCAGCAACGAAGTAGAAACCGAGCCAATCCAACATATGCTTTGCCACTGCCCCGCTCTCCAGAATCGGCGCTTAGCTGCACTGGGCCATAGATTCATCACAGAGGCTACGGACGAAGCGGATGCGGATGTGTCTGACATTTTTAGTTACTTTACCCATATGTCAACACCCAACAATTTTACATAAACAAAAATTGCTTGTAGATATTGACCCAAACAGAAAAAAGAGCACGGGATGGTTTCAGCCACGACGTGACATGACAGCTTATAAGAATTGTGTAATCCAATTGGTCTCCGAGTTGAAGTGACGTTCAACCTTCACACTCCACTTCCATATCTAACCTTGCACTTCCTATTGTATTATTAAGGGGATGACGAGCTTCCATCCGACAAATACCGCAGAGGAAGAGCTCTGCAGTGCTGTCGTCCTCTCCACAGGCGCCTCTTTCTATCAACAGATAAGGAAAATGCCACCGATTCATACAAACGTTTGGAAACACACATCCTCAAGAGTCATGCCACCTCCTACTGCCAAAATCGTTTGTCATAAGTCCGTTTACTGAACTACTTCCTGCTGTTCAACAACAAATCGGTCGTCAATCATAATCCGCCACTAAAATAGTGCAACCGTAAAAAGGCACTTCATAGGCATAGCAAATCTGAAAAGTTAATGGAACTCAAGTCGCCTCGCTTGCGCTGAGTGGGTGGAATTTAAAGGAAATCTGATCACAAATTCCACCCCAACCATCTGATTGTGTTTTTATGTGTCGCGATATCGTTTATATTAAACGATAAACGAGGCGTTGTTGAATAAAACAAAAGGTTGTAAATTTTGAGCGCCCCTTTGACATTAATGGTCGTCTTCGGGCGAATTTGCTTTTTCGGGACACCATCGATTCGTTAAGTGGTTTTTTTTTTAAAGAATATGTGGGGCATTAAATTGGAGGCACGATTTGAAACTAGACATCGTTTTATTGGAAAAAAATTTTACAATTCGAAAGCTCAACTTTTCTTCCCGCAACAGTGTCTTACCATTGGCCTTTGTGTAACGCAAAACAAAACTAACAAGGAAGTAGAAAAGGGAAAAACGAAGGAGACCGGGAATTTAGACGATGACTTTCAACAGGATAGACATTTTTATTTTAACGTAGAATATTTATCGAATAATTTGAAGATATAGTCAAATTGAATTTTAAAATTGGGTGTTCAGATCAGTAGTTAGTTTTAGGTACCATAGCAGAAAGACAGAGACGAACACAAATACCTACGTGCGAAAGGAAACAACGAGAGAACAGCAAGTAGATTTCATCCCGGGACCAGGAACTGAAGACAAGACCGGCATGAACTTCGAATTCGTTGGTGGAGCCATCTTGACCCAGGTGAAGATGCCAAAGACTGTGCAATACAAGCAATAACAGAGACAGAAATAAAACTGGAATTCGTCACAACTGACTTTGCAATTTTCGATCATTTGACGTCCAAACACAAATTCATTGAACAGGCGGGAGACTGTCCTCCAGCTCTGGAACACAAAGAAGATCAGTTGGCTCAGCAGTTCGTTCAGTTGTCTAAAATACGTCCACCCATGCATCAACGAAATGTTGGTGCTCCAAAGAAGAACGCCAGCCAATTGGCCGCCATATTCAAACATGGATCCCAAAAGAAATTCAGCGATATCTCAAGTACTTCACCGTCGGGGCTAGCGCCTTTTATTCGAATTACTTGAAAAAAAAAAAAACAAGGCATTATTCCGAAAAAATCAGAGCACATGTGTGCACGTATTAAAAAAGAAGGAAATCGAAAAAGGCATATTTAATTAATTAAGTTAAGATAACATACAAAGGAGTGGTGGCCCGTGGCGTTGTGGGTATGTGTGTGTCAACCCCAACCTCGACGTTCTAGGTTCGATTCCTGCTCTGTGCAACAAAATAATTTTCACGGCCCCACCTCTTTCGAATCACTGACAATGCTCAAAGAATATTTCCCGTCTAGAAAAAGCTTCTCAAACTTGGCTGTTCGGAGTCGCCATAAAATTGTAGGTCCCTTCCACTCGTGAGAGAACAATAGCACGCACAACACGAGTGGTTGCTGAGAAGCTAGGCCCTGGCCCTCTACGGGCTGTAGCGCCACCCATATTATATTAACATACAAAGGAGAATATCTCATTACTGAGACTGGGTTTGATTTCCGTTGCTGATGACTTAATGTTCAACGTGTCCATGGCACCACTTTTGAGCATTTGCCAGCCTTATCGAAACGGAAAAAAGTGCTCCTGATAGACGGCTAGGGAGTTCGGCTTTTGATTTTACTATACACACATATGTACATCCATTTGATCTTAGTTTTCGTAACTGGATTTGGAATATCTACACTCACCCCTCTTCCTAAATCCGACAGTTCAGTGTTTCACACATTCCTACTTACTTACTTATCAGGCAGACGAACCATGAAGGGTCTGAGCCTGAGCAATTGCTGCCTTCCATCAGTGACGGTCCTGGGCACGCTGCTTCCAGTCATCTAGGCCAAGCTGTCTTACATCCGCGATGACTTGGCCTTGTACCAGAGGTTCGGTCTTCCTCTCCTTCTCGAACCTGGAGGCTCGGATTCAATGACCCCCTTTGCTGGAGCGTTGTTGTCCATTCGCTCGATGTGGCCGAGTCGACGGATTTTTGCCTTCCGGACTACATCCACATCCTTGTACAGCTCGTAGAGTTCGCGGTTGTGTCTCCTCCTCCATTCGCCTTCCTCGCAGACGGGACCATACATCCGACGTAGAATTTTTCTTTCGAAGGCACCACGAATCAGCTCTGCAGTCTTACTTAATGTCCAGCTTTCGGCTCCATAAAGAAGGACTGGCATAATAAGGGTTTTGTAGAGCATGACTTTGGTCCTTCGAGTCAGGAGTTTCGAGCCCAATTGTTTTGACAGACCGAAGTAGCCAAGGGCGATTCTACGTCGGATCTCCACTACGATGTCATTCGTGGAGTTAAAATTTGCCCCGAGGTAGACAAACTCCTTTAGTCCCTCGAAATTGTAGCTGTCGATTGTGACGTTTTGGCCTAGGTGGTGTGCGGCGGATCGTTTTTTGCTCGACAGGATATATTTTGTCTTGTCCTCGTTGACCTTAAGACCAGCTCGTTTCGCCTGTTGGGCCACTATGGCACGTTGGGACCGCGCAATAATGTCGATGTCATCAGCGTACCCCAACAGCTGGACTGACTTGTAGAAGATAGTGCCTTCCGTGTTGACTTTTGCCCGCCGCACTATCTTCTCCAGTACCAAATTGAAAAAATCACACGACAGCGCATCTCCTCGCCTCATCCGGTGCAGGTTTCGAACGGTTCAGAGATTTTTGAACCGAACTGCACGGTGCATCGCGTACGTGTTAGCGTGCTGCGACACAACCGGAACAGTTTTCCCGGGTTCCCGAATTCGGCCATCGCTTCAAATAGCTCCTTGCGATGAATGCTGTCGTATGCGGCTTTAAAATCGATGAGCAGATGGTGAGTATCGATTTGAAACTCGCTGGTCTCACACATTCACGTAATCAAAAAAAAATCGAAAATGGCGCTCAAAAGTAGTTCATATGTACATATGTAGATTGATCCCACATATATTTTTTTTTATTTTGACGACATTATTAGACAATAATTTTTTGTTTTCTATGAGACTATGAGGCCCCGAAAAAACTATTTGACAGCTTGGAAGGCTATTTGGGAAACGGGGAGATTTTTTGTGAGCTTTTGGGAGACTATTTGGGTATTTGGGAAATTTCTCTGAGCTTTTGGGAGACTATTTAGGTCTGAAAGCTCACAAATTTTCCCTTATTTCAATGTATCACATAAGGATACCCACATAGTCTCACAAGCTGTCAAACAATTTTTCGAGGCCTAATAGTCTCGTCAAAATTAAAAAGAAAATATTCTGTGGGATTGAAAATGTGTTAAGATGTGGATTGCTCCGCAAAGCCCCAATTTTAACGCTGCTGACGCAAGATTCTCGAGAACGACGCAAGAGGTTTAAATGCTGCTTGACCATCCGTAAAGGGACAGTGCGATGGCCTGCATGCGCACGTCGCAGGAATGTACCCGTCATCACGACCTTAGAATTAAATGCGATGAGGTTGATAGACCAACTTTCCTAGTTGCTCTTGAAATTCTAGCCTTTTATCAAAAGTCAAGACTTTTTTACTCTTCTTTAAAAACTCAATTGAACAGGTGACAGGGGGTACTGGAAGTCATCTCCCAAGCAATAGGCTAAAAAAGAAGTGAAACTAAACGAATCGTCTGTGGTCCTCGGAACGTCTGAGGGCAATTTTCATAAGACTCTGATCGAATTGAATTCGTGAGTCTCACAATTGTATCGTGCTAGCAGAATTGTATACCCACAAAAATCGCATTAAATAATAACTACCAGTCAAGCCTTGCTTCGAACCAAACGACTGAGGCCACAAATGTCAACAATTTGGCTCGACGATCAGCCTTGACCATGTTTGACAAAACCAATTACGCATCTGGAGTAGTTACCTCAAAACGTAGCCAAACGGTCGGTCATAGGTTCGCACTTAAAAAGCATTTGAAAGCCCAAAGTGTGCTGCCATCTGTTGAGGTGCCATAAAAGAGACAATTAGCGTCATAAAATGACGGTATATTGCCTCCAAAATTCGTATGCAATTTAATTCGCTCCCCCTCCGCCTACCCTTTTCAGAGTTTATTAAACGCCAAGGTTACGACTAGACGGAAATAATGGCGAACCCAAAAACCATTTTTCTCCGTTTTATTCACGATTCATTGTAAAAATATGATTGGCTGGGATGGTTGCTACTCAGCAAGCAATCGACGAGCAGAAGAACGAGACGAAGGAGAATAAGAAATGACATTCCACGCCATGTCCCATGGCGGACAATAAAACCTCACCACGCCGTAACTTAAAATGCAGCAGTAGCAGAGGAAATAAAATTCTTCAAATGACTTTCTTTCTGGAGACGCGATTAAATTCACTCCCCGCCGGTCGAGTCCATCTCGCCGCCGTCTCAGTCACAACTGGTCAACCAACTGGCCAACTGGTCTTGTAACGGCACTCTCCAGTGCAATCAAGAAGTCACAGCCAGACAGACACACAGACAAAATGGCTTTATGGCGCGGCTGCTGGTGCAAGACCACAAGTGTGGAGCGCGTAAAAATCCTTGCGAGTGGAATGCAGGGAAAATGCATCTCGGACAAGTTGTTAAAATCCGTTGTGTACCGCTATTTACACAAAAGAATTGTGGCGGAACTTTTGTTGGTTTTTTTTTTTTTTGACTCCTCGACGGTCAAGCAGCAGTCGTAAAAATAGCTGTGATGCGAATGCACTCGAGAGATGGAGCCACTTGAGGTGGTTTCCTTTGTAGCCGAGAGGAGAGCAAAATGTGAGGTTAACGATTCGAGGAGATACGAGAGTTTTTGAAGAAACTTACCGACGAACTGTCAAATGATTAATGACAGCCAGTTCCGCTAAGTTTGAGCTATTTGTGAGTTTGTTTACGGGGCTGCGCGGGGGGCGTGTGCGAAAGTGGTAAACCTTATCTGGCAGACAATTATAAGACGTTATGTCAAATGCTTGGGGAAATTGTGTGTCAAGTGCCAGGGGGTGTGTTGTGGCAGCGATGTGTCGAAGGGGAGAGCTAATTTAATCCGAATCAGGGTGGCACAAATTTCATAAGCGCACGACATGCGGGTGGACGACTTTAAGAGCAAACTTTTCGATTCCATTTTACGTTGTTGAAAGGTGACGGCGGTGGTAGTGGGAAGGGATGAGGGTTGAACTGCCACACTGTTTTATGCGTGCGCTTAACTAAACTCATTAGAGCGCGACCACTCGAATGGGGGTTGCCATCACTTCCGGATGGGTGTGAAATGGGAGAATGCCAAGCGATTTCTTTGAAGGTGTTTGCAAGTTCAGGAGGCAATGTAAAAACCAGCAACTATTCCTCCTTACAACAATAAAGGGTGTATCCGTGTGTACAAGAAGGAATGCTGTTCCCACACCACAGAAGAAATTAAACGCATTAATGACACCCACATTATTCCTTAAATAGATTACTGCTTGCACTAAATCACTTGGATTGTCGCTTAAAGAAATCCAAAGAATTGTTGTCAATAAACTTTGAATGCACTTGGAAAAAACCCCAAAAACTGCACATATAACCACGTACTGGCATCGTAAATAAAATGATCAGGAAAACAATGGTTGGTCACTATTATATTTAGAAGGCAAATCAGTATGCATTCGTGAGCATTAGAGAATTTGTCTATTGACGTACATAGGTGCTACTTTATTTAAGATCAATTAAGGTTTTGGTATTGAACTCGTAGTAATAGCTCTGTATGTTCGGATGATGTTCTCTGGGTAACGGACGTTTTTATTAATTTGCGGACGAAAGAGCTTAAAGTTCCATCAAGTCACAGGACGGGTTGAGGATATCGACGGAGAAACGAAGGACTTCTGTGGATTACGAGTTAGAAGTTAGAATTTGTGAGCTGGAAAAACCAAGCGAGGTGCCTGATCTACATTTCTTGAGACATAAAAACTGAGAGTGATTGCATGCACGGAAGCACAGCTATTGCCTAGCTAATGTAGACCGACTGAGAGTTCCCACAGTGCGCAAATAACTAAGAGACCATCTCTCAGGTGGGGTGGAAACAATCAACACCTCACTGCCCGACACCATTCAAAATCACTGGTGTGCTGTGCAAACTATTTTCACATCAGGTGCTGGAAGGATCGATCGCAGGAAAGCCATAAGAAGTGACTTTCTGAGAAAACCTAAAAAGGATCAGCCAATGAGAACAGCTAAGAGCTCGAATTGCAGCTGCTCCAACAGCAAGGATGATTGAGCTAAAGTCCCTTAATCGCATAAAGATGAAATAAGTGCAGCATGCCGTGAGATGTGAACACCAGTGACTGACAGTTCATTGCTTGTGAACCAAGTATTTTACATCAAACATCATTGAGTTGCCACCCACAGTTTACCGAAGTAATCGAAAAATAGAATAACGAGCCACGATTGGGAAAAGAGAGGTGAGACACATTTCCAGAATTCAATCTCTCGAATGCGCGTAATCGTTGTTAAGGCCCAGGGTCCAAGGAATATACGATTTTAAAATTTCTCATTACAGTACTAATTTATAGCGAATTAATGAAAGCTTATTAACATTTCATTGACATCTCTAAATAGCGAACTTTTGCTCGAACTTGCTATCCAATATAACTTCATTATAATTCATTTCTTGCACGCCCACTCTTGTTGGTTGCAATATTGCCCTTATAAGTCTTGGTGGATGTGTAGGTTAGCTGTCTAAAGATACGGAATGCTGTTGTGAATTTGTTTGTCCTGTCCTGATTGCCTTGTCAATCAATTGTTTATTCTTTAAAATTTATGAAGCGCACCAATTTCATGCGGTTGGATTGGATTCGATCCATGTTTCCTTTTTTGTCCTTAAAGAGCTTTTTTATAACAAGAGCATTCTATATTCACCGACCTTCTCGAAAATCACATTAAAATTAGAGAGCAGGCGAGGCGTATAACAATTACAAGGTTTTCTAAAACAACGTGCAGAAAGCCACTGAGACACTAAAAGACGAGAATTCATAAGATCAATGTATGGAAGAAGGTCAGTGAGTCTTCTTCTTGCACAGCTAAGAGGCTAACTTTAGAGACGGGATCTTCCATAAGTCTGTTCAGTTAGCAGCAGGAATAAATGATATACATTTTCTTCTTCTCTCGCCCCTTGAACATTGCGAACAGCTGATCCTCTTCCCAAACCGAAGTTCTGAGCTGGATTGGTGTTCTTATTTGAAAATTCGATCGTTACTCGACATTTTTTCAAATTTCTATGTTAAATATTCAACTCAGTGAGGAGGGGTACTAACTTAGCGAGCCGTCAATGAAATAGGCAAAAAATTGGTATAGTGGTGAATGAGGGCAAAACAATATATGCTGTCATCAAGAAAGGACACACAACATCGACGACTCGGTCGGAACATCACCATAGGCAGCTACAACTTTGAGTTAGTAAAGGAATCCATCTAGCTTGGCTCCCAAGTAAATAGTGCGAACAACATCAGTACCGAGATTAAACGCAGAATAACTGTTGCCAACCGCTGTTTCTTTGGACTCAAGAGGCAATTGAGTAGTAGAGCCCTTTCTCGAAAGACCAAGCTCACGTTATATAAGACCTTGATCATCCCTGTCCTGCTGTATGGCGCGGAAGCTTGGACTATCTCAGGAGCGGATGAAGACGCAGATGGTCTTTTCGAAAGAAAAGTTCAGCTTTCAATCTTTGGTCCAGTTTGCGTTGAAGGTTTCTGGAGAAGAAGATTCAACCACCAATTGTACGGGTTGTACAGCGTCATGAGTCTAGTTATGCGTCTACAGATTCAACGTCGAATGGCTAGGCCATCTAGAGCGCATGGACAACACTGCTCCAGCCCGAAGTCTTCCACTCCGAACCAGTGGGACAACGCAATATTGGAGGACCACGAAGCCGATGGTGCACTCAAGTGGAGTGCGAAATTGGAGGCAGCTGGTTAAGGGTCGTGTCAGCTGGGGAGGCTTGTTGGCTGAGGCCCAGGTTCACCCCGGACTGTAGCGCCATAAGAAGAAGAAGAAAGATCATTAATGCAAAATGTTCTTCTAAATAGCATGTTGCCTTACATCCTACAACTAAAAACAATCCTACAATTAAAAACATTAACCAACTGAACACTCTTCGAACAATAGTACATTCTTGTGGCCTACTTCACACGATTTTCTCAGAAAATTCATGAATCGGTCGCCATACTGGGGTCAATTGACAAATGTTTTAAAAGAAAAGTAAAGGAATTTCCTTTACTCTCACATTCCTCTGTTTTGTTGACTAGGGGAAAAATGGCCAAAGATGGATATCAATTTACTCATTTGTTTCTGGTTAGCAGCGTACGCGGATCACACTGGTGTTATTGGTCAAATGCTGCCATTATTGGGCTTCAGTGTGGCATTTTTCCTCACACCCTAACATTGCGGTGAAGGCTGATAAGATGGATGTTACGGTGACCGAAGCAAAGAGAGAAAAATGGACACCATGGACAAATCGTCACAGTATCTTTATGTAGCCAAGGAAACCGGATATCCAACGTGGAAAAACGTCTGCCAATCGCTGTTGCAATGGACTCAGTGATGGCAATAGACTTCCCTCTTCACTCGAAGAACCAAAATATGGTTATACGAGTCCAGTCCCAATAAGAGGAAAGTATCAACATTCGTCTCTTGGTGAAACAAATTGTACGTGCGATCACTGATCCGATTGTGTGACACTGATCATCTTAACAAGGCCCTACTTACGGAACCAACACCTTATGTGGATGATCAAGCACTCCATTTGACATTGACAAAACAAAGCCCAACTCACTTAATCAGTCTCTGCGTTGTTGTTGAAGATATGAGGGGCATATCCCACAACAATTGCAAAAGCTCGCATCCACGCCCACTTTGAAGATCAATTTTATGTGTCGATATGCATCAATTAAAGCATAAAATTCGCTTGAAATATTTGTAAGTCTCTTCACCTCGCGTAATCAAATATGTAGCCACTAATAAGTCTTAAATGAGTTCTTCGCATGAAGGTCATTAATTAAATTCTAAATTCGAGCTACCTACCTCCCCGCCGAACTCACTGTCACACACCAGAAATAGCTTGAAGTAAATAATATCTTCCGTTTACGTTCCTCCCCACGCTCCACGCTCCACGCTCCATTCCTTAATTACATTAATAACACACTTCCAATAATAATATTTAATGAAAATGTAGTTAAACAAAAGTAAAACTCATTAACACGAACGGAATGGTGACTTGGGATATCAGTCCGCCCACCTCTGGACACGCAAACTTCCGCTCAACTTTAGTTCCATTTCGGCAAATGCAATATTCACTTTCCTGTCCTGTCCACCCCGTCGACGCGTCGTAGACCGCCCGCATAGAGCACTGTGTCTCTGTGATTTCTCCCTAATCGCACATAATAAGTTCTTCAGTAATCGCATTACGGTATTAATTAGCTTTCGAGGTGAGTACGGGCCGCGGAGAGAAAGGATACAGCTGGCGAACATGAAAAGTCCACTCGGAGGAGGAGCGGGCACACACACCTACCAAGACGGTGACAGTGCTGTGTGTACCCTCTTCCAATAAACATAATGACGGTTACACTTTCATTTCCCAGCACATTCCTCTTCTCTCTGGCGATACCAGGCCAGGCCCCCACGTGAGGTGACAGAGGACGGTGCAAATGGGATTCTCTCCTGCAGCAGGATAAATTAAGTCCGCCGTCTCGCAGCGCGCGGAACACATCGAAGGAAGACGACCGACGGTGAAGCACAAATGAAGTGGCATTTTTCGCAGACAGTTTTATTACACGCTGCTGCTATTATGCACACCCTCCAGCGCACACACACACCGTCCACATCCGAGGCTAACTGTCAGGATTAAGACTAGGGGATAGTGTGGCATTTTGTGGACAAGACACAGAAAAACAGAAACGGAAGGCACCGAGGTGGTGCCCGACATGCTAATGCATTCCGATTGTTCGTTGTCCTCTTGCGAAGCTTAAGGAGGGTTATCTTCTCTCATTTTCCCGCGAATTAAAGGAGTTAATGTCCCGAGAATTTATTTTGAAAGTTAATGCGGTTCTGGTGTGATTTTATCGCGGCAAATGGCTCTTGGGCGAAGCATTTAAATTGTCATTGGGGGGCGGCGCGGTGGCCACGGGTCTATGGGAAAATGGGCACGATACGGAAGAAATCATTTCCGGTCTTCTAGGGAATGATGAAATTCAGCCGAGCTGCTTGTTAATTCACATTAGGCACTTTCAGGAAATATGCTTTATTTAGATTATTCGATCCGTTTTCCTGAGGCATAATCTGCAATTTGTTGGGGTAATGTGTGCAGATTAGCAGGGAATGGACATCAAAGGCTGTAGGCTGAGAGAGAGTTTGACAAACTGTGTTGTGACCAACCGGAAGACAGTACTCTCAACTTTATGCTTAGAGTTCGCACCTGCAATTACTCAATCCATGGACAAATGATGTGATGACGAAGCGTGGGGCGCACGTATCTTAGAAAGCAATTCAATTCGACATAACAAAGTTGTTATTCGTGAAATAACTACACAGCGTACCTAGAGTTGAGACTAGAGTCAATAATTTCCAGCATTTCGAAAAAAGCTTTTGACAGCGTCAACAGAGAGTTTATTTGGCTTGCTTTATGAGGAGACACTTCTCAGAAAAGCTTGCAGCTATTATTAAAGCGACTTACGATGAGTCTAAGTGTCTCGTTCTGCCCAGAAGAAAGTTGGCAGAAAAAAAAATTCGAGTGTGGAGTCAGGCAAGGTTGCATCCTATCCCCAGTATTGGTTTTATTTTTGATTAGATATGTGGTCAACTCTTCTTTGGCATGGGGTACACACAGAATTCGATGGATACTTTTATCACACTTAAATCATCTTGACCAGACTGACGATACACGTGTGCCTACTGTCTCACAGGATTATGGACCTCCACCAAATGGCAACAAATGTGGAGAGGGAGGCCAACGCTCAAGATCAATCCGTCGAAAACAAACGCATATACCAGGCGTACCGGTATGAAATGAAATAAATAATTTAAAAAAATAAAGCACTAATTATTAATGGGAAAGTAAAAACATTTTATTCAAAGTATTGGCCATTGTTTTCTACACGTTTTGGCCAACTTTCTGGCAATTTGTGAATACCACGCCAATAAAATTGTTCGTCTTTTAAAGCAAACCAATCAGACATCCAATTTTCGACGTCTTCGTAGGAATCGAAGTGCTGCTCAGCCAATGCGTGTCCCATCGATGAAAACAGATGGTAGTCGGAAGGCGCCAAGTCTGGTGAATACGGCGGGTGGGGTAGCTGCTCCCAGTCAAGTGTTTTGATTGTATCCTGAACCGGTTTTGCTTTGTGTGCAGGTGCATTGTCATGGAGCAAAATTACCTTGCCGTGTCTTCTGGGCGGTTTTAGACAAGGCGACGCGCTGTCATGTGATTTTTTCAACATCGTCCTGGAGAAGATCGCGCGAGACTCACACGCCATCACTAGAGGCACGATCTTCCAGAAGTCCGTTCAACTGCTAGCCTACGCGGACGACATTGACGTGATTGGCCGAACTCAGCGAGCCACCAATAACGCGTTTGCTTGTATTGAAACGGAGGCGGCAAAAATGGATTTAGCGGTGAATGAGGGCAAAACAAAGTCTATGCTGTCATCAAGAAAGGACACACAACTTCGACGACTCGATCAGAACGTCGCCATAGGCAGCTACAAGTTCGAGGTAGTAAAGGACTTCTTCTCCCTTGGCTCCCAAGTAAATAGTGCGAACAACATCAGTACCGAGATTAAACGCAGAATAACTCTTGCCAACCGCTGTTTCTTTGGGCTCAAGAAGCCCAAAGTAGTAGAGTCCTCTCCCGAAAGACCAAGCTCACATTATATGAGACCTTGATCGTCCTTGTCCTGCTGTATGGCGCGGAAGCTTGGACTATCTCAAGAGCGGATGAAGACGCACTTGGTCTCTTCGAGAGAAAAGTCCTGCGTTTAATCTTTGGTCCTGTTTGCGTTAAAAGTTCTTGGAGAAGAAGATTCAACCACGAATTGTACGGGCTGTGCAGCGACATGAGTCCAGTCAGGCGTCTACGGATTCAACGTCTAAGATGGCTAGGCCATGTATAGCGCTTGGACAACACTGCTCCAGCCCGAAAAGTCTTCGACTCCGAACCAGTGGGACAACGCAATAGAAGACGACCACGAACCCGATGGCGCACTCAAGTGGAGAAGGATCTCAACCAACTTGGAGTGCGAAATTGGAGGCAGCTGGCTAAAGAACGTGCCAGCTGGAGAGGATTGTTGACCGAGGCCAAGGTTCACGCCGAACTGTAGCCCCACAAGAAGAAGAAAAAGAAGTCTTCTGGCCAATTCTGGTCGTTTCGCGATCAATGCATGGTTCAAATTGATCATTTGTTGTCGGTAGCGATCAGTATTAACGGTTTCACCAGGTACACCACACCTTTCTGGTCCCACCAAACACACAGCATTGTCTGCCGAATCGATCTGGTTTTGCAGTCGATGTTGATGGTTGTCCCGGATTAACCCGTTTAGGATTCTTAAAATAAATCCATTTTTCATTGCCAGTAACAATCCCTTGCAAAAGCGAGTTTCTTACGTGTCTTTGAAGCAAAATTTCACAAGTGTTTTTTTGGTTTTCCATCTGTCTTTCATTCCATTCACGTGGCACCCATTTTTCACACTTTTGGATCTTTCCCATAGCTTTTAAACGATCAGAAGTTGTGGGTTGTGCAACATTTAACACTGTTGCCAATTGCTTTTGACTCAAAGTGTCATCTTCATCCAATATCGTTTGCAATTCGGCGTCTTCAAACTTGTTTGGTGGTCTTTCACGTTCTTCATTTCTCACATCAAAATCATTATTTCTGAACCGTTGCACGTTGCTTCTGATAGAGCATGATCACCATATGCCTCGACAAGCATTCGATGCGACTCTGCAGTACTTTTCTTCAAATGAAAACAAAAAATCAATGCTTTCCGCAAATCATCACTTTCTGGTACAAAATTCGACATTTTTAACACGATGAAAAAATATGATTTTGTCTGTTCAATAACTTGATCACTACGCTGACGATATACGTGTGCCTACTCCCTCACAGGATTATGGACCTCCGCCAAATGACAAAAAATGTGAAGAGTGAGACCAACGCCATAGGGCTGAAGATCAATTCTTCGAAAACAAATGCATATAACTCCCTCCATCAAATAGGCATTGTAGGATTTAAAAGAGTCGCCAATACCTCGGAAGCAGTGTGGCCACAGTTTATGTTACTTATGAGGGCCAGAAGCTTAAAACACGAGTAGTTTTGAAAAAAAATGAGTCCCAGCAAAGGTTTTTCTTAACACAATGCCTCTTTCTGTGAAGAAAAGAAACTAGTATGTTTTTTCTTTGTTGGAGGCTTGAATACTACACTGGAGCACTCAGACTCAAGACTGATGCAGTCAGCAACCTACTCGGACCTTGCTGCAGCACCAAAGACCTGCCACCTGATCCAAGCAAAGGCGGGACAGTGACAGAGGAAGTACTCTGCCGTGTCGTCTTCCTCTCCACAGGCGTCGCAGAGGGTACCTTCGCTTAGGTCAACCACATTTAAGTGTTTGGCAAAGGTGCAAGCCGTTCGCAGTCTTCTCAGTCAAGGGATAACAAGAATGCCGCGGCTTTCTTACAGACGTTTGGCAGCAAATGCTTGTTCTATCTACATTTTGGAGAGTCATGCTATTTATGTGCTTGTGCTCATGAGAGGTGTAGCTATCAATGGAAGCACTACCACAGATGGAGGTGGTCCTAGCGCAGGTTCAAGCCCTGAGAAAGTTTTCTCTGATCCTTGTCAAGTTCATCGGCGATCTTAGTTCCAGCGACTCCTTGGTGTCCTGATCAGCTTCAGTGAATTTTGACTGCCAATCAAATGGAGAGGTTTGCACCTGAACAATCGTGCGTGGCTGGAAGCAACTAGCACAAGATCGGGGTAGATGGAGAGGCATGTTGGCTGAGAACCGGGTCCACTCCGGACTGTAGCGCCAACCAAAGAAGAGAAATCTTGGCACAGCCTGGCTTTCTCTTCAAACATTGATATGTCGACCCGTTCACCTGTTATTCACAATATAGTTTGTTGCCATTAGGATCGCATAAGTTTCCACGTGGAAAAACGACGCAAATTCACCAAATGAGGTGTACAGTCTAATGGTAACACTGCTCGAAATGATTGTCTCCGCCAATTCATGAACCAAAGCTGATGCGTCAAATTGAAATATTACTTTTAGCTTAAACACCAATGAGTGACAGTTTTGCTCCAAAGCTGCGCCCATAGTAGCACTTGGAAAATGACCGCTGTTGTCACATGAAGCCGACAGACCCTTGTGAGCAGGCACCGAAACATATTGCGAATTTTCTAGCCGCACAATGTCTTAAACGAACAACGTCATCAGAAAACGGGTCAGGAACCTATCAACGGCGCAAAGCGCAATGGATTGGTTCCATAGCCAAACATGCGTTCCAGTGGAACACGCTTACCCAAGACGATAGAAGTTCGGGTTGACCCAGAAGTATTATACATGGCACAGAACAGTAGAGGAGGGGTTCCGACAAGTGGAGCAGATTTGGAGAGGACCAAAGATCAGAAACGTAGGCGTAGTAGAGGACGCACATTGTTGAGCTAAGTGAGCTACCTGTTTGGAACCCAACGATCAAATCCAAGGAATCGCTAAAATATCTTGGTGGACTTCGCCAACAACCTTAGTTTTAAGATCCACGTCGATTATGCCACCAAGAAGGCGTCGGTGTTTGAATCAGCCAGCTCCATGGGCTGCTTAAATTTGCAGCTTTAGACCTATGTCAGACGAAGTAGGATGCCTGCAAGCGAGTATGGTCCCTATAGACATTAGAGATACTATTAAGCATGATCCACTCATTTTGTGTGTCCTACAATTGCAGAGAACCGCGATTGCAGAGAACCAACGATTTTATATCGACTGCGAAGATTTAGATATTTGTGCTTTTTCCAACAATGTTTTAACATTGTCAGTGAGCGTAAAGAGGTGGTTCCATGAATTTTGAAAATTGTTCTACGAATCTATACAAGTATCGACGCTTATATTCACTAGGCTATAGTTTTTCAACCTTTGTGCTTGAATTTGTTTCTCAGTGGACCTCTCCCATCATAGAACTGTAGTGAAACGATAATAAAGGCTTATTTTTTGTATTATTGGTTGGTACATGGATTATTATTTTCACTATGAAATACATCAATTCTGTTTTTACACGGTAGATTTGTAACCGTGTGTGTGACCGTGTAAAAAGCCATTGGGAATTCCCCTAAAATTGCTTTGACCAGTAAATTTGCTTGTACGCGCAAAAAGGGAATTCCCTTAAATTTGTGATATGAACATAATTCGACAACAATAAATTTGACAACAAAATTGTAAATCGTGCTAAATGGAATAAAATCATGTAAAAAAATTAAAAATATTTTGTTTTCAAACCGTGTTATATCAAAACCGCGTAAAAACAGAATTAGGTGAATGTCACATGCGGGATCCTCGAGAAACCGCTCGACCAATAACTTCAGTTGGCAAGCGATCTGATGATGTATCTATTTTGCATTCAAGTCCACATCGAAGATAGTAAATCTCTCAAATCAAAATCAATATCCCAGCAATGAAAGGAATTTGAAGGACAAGCTAAGAGGCCCTAGCTCAGAGGTTTTGTTGTCAATCAAGTGTGGAAAAGAAAAAGACGCAACCTCATATCATTTCCTTATTTTACTGAGCACCTTCCGACAGACAAACAATTAATTTCACGTCGAAAACATAATAATCACACGTTATTGTATAAATGATTTTAGGTAAGGTTGCCAGAAGGTACAGCTTGTGTAAAACCTCGCAGAGCGGTCTATAAGAACGAAAATAGACATGCAATAATAGAGACACTCTTGCATAAAATGGTGGTGGCCCGTGGCGTTGTGGGTATGTGCGTCGACCCCAACCTCGTCGTCGTAGGTTCGATTCTAGCTCTGAGCGACAAAAATAATTTTCACGACCACACCTCTTCCTGTCTAGAAAAAGCTTCTCAAACTTGGCCGTTCGGAGTCGGCATAAAACTGTAGGTCCCTTCCACTCGTGTGAGAACAATAGCACGCACAACACGAGTGGTTGCTGAGATGCTAGGCCCTGGCCCTCTACGGGCTGTAGCGCCACCCATATTATTATTATTGCATAAAGTTATAAAGGATAATGCCGAAATGTGGATGTAGTCCACAAGTCAAAAATCCGTCAACTGTACTGGCTTGACCACCAGATGGTCTTGGCACTGAGATATATTCCTGCATTCCATCATTCATGGTCCTGGCCAATCTGTTTCCACTCATTAGAATCAAGTTGTCTTGCGTGTAGGATAACTTGACCTTTATATCTGTCCTTCCCGCTCCATGAGGAGGATTTCGAAGACCATCTGGTGGTCGAGCCAGTACAGTCGACGGAAACAATGAAACAGTGTGCCCAGGACTATTAATGATGGAATGCACGCTCGGATCCTCAATGGATCGTGGGCCTGCTCAGAAAGTAGACTGGATTATCTTATCAGTCTCGATGACCATCATTAATGACTGAATAACGTCAGGTCATCATTTCAAGAAACAAGTACAAAACGCTGTTCAGTGCCAACTATCTGACAATATGTCCTTTGCACATCGCGTATTCAATTCGTAAGCGATATTCCCGAGATCCCGAATCCATAGCAGGTCAAGAGGTTGAACTATTATATACTTCCGAAACATCGATATCAAATTTCGACTACCTTCTCTACACACATGTAGCTCCTGCAGAAATGTCAACTCAAGCTATTAACCTATTGAGTATAAGAGATGTCGTCTAAAAAATTAAGCTAGCTCTAAATCAACAGACTGTATTCTACTGAAATATACAAGATCATTGAGCTCGTATCTTTGAGAGAAAAGTTCCACGCACAATCTTTTGTCCTGTTTGTGTTGACGGGTTTTGGAGGAGAAGATTCAATCACGAACTGTACGGGCTGTACAGCAACATGAGCCCAGTTAGGCGTCTACGGATCCAACGCCTACGGTGGCTAGGTCATGTAGAGCGTATGGACACCCCAGCTCCGGCCCGAAGAATCTTCGAATCCGAACCTGTCGGGCAACGCAACAGAGGACGCCCGCGTTTAAGGTGGCGCACCCAAGTGGAGAAGGACCTCAACCGACTTGGTGTGCGAAACCGGAGACAGCTAGCCAGGGATCGCGCTAGTTGAAGAGGCATGCGAGGCCCAGGTCCACCCCGGACTGTAGCGCCACACAAAGAAGAAGAAGAAGAAGTTGCTTGTCAAAATGATGGTCACAAGCTCGCAGACAAAGAAATAAGCGGCAAGTGCCTTATCTATCAATAAGTGTTCGGCTTCATAACAATGGCGGCCAGTCCCGAGATGTTATGGCATCGTACTGGTAGCTTGATCAGAGGCTATAGTCTGGTGCCACGGGAGATCCGGCTTCAGCCCGTGAGACCCGCATAGGTTTCATCCTGATCACCTGAGGTTGGCGTCCCAAGAGGGAGCATAGTGGTGGCTGTGCTTTAAAACCCGCGGGGAGAAGTGGAGATGTACCTGCAAGTCTGGGAGTTAATCTTGCCTACTAAGGCGTTGGGCATTTGCGACTCTCCGACGTGAAAGGTATTGATCCAAGTCTATGTGGAGTTGCAGAGAACAACCGGGTGCTACGACCCAAAGAGTAGCAGAGGTGATAGATGGGCCTCGCCATGCTACTTCTTCTTCTTTGATTGGCGCTACAGTCCGGGGTGGACCTGGGCCTCAACTAACATGCCTCGCCACCCTACCAAGGTGGAGAAATAGGTCCATAAGCTTATTTCTAAACTTGCAACTTGAGATTCCTACTGAAGGCGTCTGGTTCAACGTCGTAAAATGGTCTAAAAGATTTAAATGTCTTCGTGCTATAAGCCTAACGGCAGGTGATCACGTAAAACACTTATTTCTGTTTCTGTTTCTGTCCGGTTATGACTCCGACGAGAGTCCTTAGAGAGGGTCTGCTGAATCTAAGCGACTGAGTGACCTTCTAAGGTTCAGTGCTGGCAAGACATCGCCTCTTTTAATGTTTGGTTTCTGTCTGAAAGACTCAACAGTGATCGAGGGGGCTTCAAAAAGATAGCACTGTTGACTTCTAACACCCATCCTTCATCCGTCTTCGATAACACTTTCTCGTAAAATGTGAGTTACTTAACAACGCCACTTTGCTTCTGAATCATCCTTCTAAGACGTATTTCTCAGACCTGTGAGACAACAAAAACAAGCTATATCGTGTACTTTATGCAACGTAAACAAATAATACGCCATCCGCCTAAGAGACGGAAATAAATCACATCTGCTCGTTTGTGTGTACATATCCAACCAAGAGAGATTAATTTCGTTTACCCACTAAAGGCCCACACTAAGATGATGCAACTGCTAGATATTACAGCCATTCATCTTCACAACAAAAGAAGGAAAACAATAACATGACTTACCGCCTTTGAATGTTGCCATTAGGCTATCAGTATCGCCTCCATGATGGCACTCATACAGGGATTTATCTAGCAAATCTTCCGGTTTGTATCCAAACAAGCCGTTCATTCTGAAATTGCAAAAACAGCGAAGTCAATAAATTTCGGTCTTTTTTGGGAGAGATTAGCAAATTGTTCTTACTTGTCGTCGACATATGTAAACTTCATGTCGAGCGAATGTTTAGTCAAAAATGTTGTTGTTCCCAAGGGGATTTCTATGTTTGATGGATGCGGTATTGGGCGACCGACAGCGATAAGGACACGATCACCTTTTGTGTTGACAACCAAGTGTCCTGTAATGTGTATTACCTAGAAATGGGGAACAAATTTGTGGTTAGAAGGCATATTTTGTCTGTGGAGTAGGTGTTAGAAACCAGAATTGAACTTGTATACACTGACTACTAATCCCAATCATATCCTCTTTCTACAATCGCTTGGGCTATTCTGTAGCAGCAGGGCAGCATCTTCGAGATGCAGAATTCTGCAGAGAAAATCATGCAGCCAAAGATGGAAAGTGACACAATACAACAGTCAAATGGACTATCTGTCACCAACATTGGCTCCAGAGAAGACCTACCGCACACGTTGTCCAAATCGGGAACAGGGGCAGGGACAATTGGTAGCAGGAGGTGTAATCCCGATATACATTGAAGACGCAAAAATGAGTGAGGCCACGGGCGCATGGCGCGTCTGTGACCTATTGGAGGAATTCCTGGCGTTAAGAGACGATTGCACTCTCGTCCAAGTCTAAGTGGCTGCAATACACGAAGCAGAACTCGCACTGAAGGAACATAACCGACAGATCGATTTCAAAATGGTTCTACAGCCAAGCGGCTATTAAAGCCATAGCGTCGGACATCATGACCACGAAACCAGTTAGGTTCTGCAAACAGAGAGTCGGTAAAATACACACATGCAAGGAAACGTAAAAGTGGACAAACAAGCGGAGAAAATGGATGTGATCTCGGCAAATCTCGAATCGATTATGCTTAGCTTAGCTTACTTAGTTCTTTAAGAAGGAAACTGAAGAACGAAGCCTTTAGACATAGTCAGACCTCGTGGATTCAAGAGCAGACATCACTGATCAGTTTTAGTCGCAAGGATGTGCGAACGCTTACTGGAGCTGTTACCGGGCACTGCTCTATGTGTGAATTGACATGATGCAGAGATGAGGAAGATACCAGCCCTAAGCAGTATAAGAAAACCGTTCCTTGGAAATAAATTCTTTGCAGATGTAGAACTGAAAAACCTCGTGAAGTTCCGAAAGGAATCCGGTGAGTTTTTGTAACAAAAGGTCTCATGCTGGTAAATACACGTACGGACACCCCTTCAGCTACCTAACGAACTAGAACCGTTTAAATGAAGAAAGCAGAGTAGCTCGTCTCTGCATTTTCAATTGCTTACAGTTATTGCAACATTAAGCTTAACAATATTTCTTGCTTGTTATAAATATTTGCTACCAATGAGTGACCTCTAGCCCCTGGCAGATGTCAAGAAGAAAGTGAATGGATCTCCACTATTTTTGTCCCAGCCTCTGCCAATAGAAAAGTAGAATCCTGGCAACTTCTTTCCAGACTTATAGAAACTCAGAGACATGCAATTAGAATCTATTTACAAGTTTATCAAGCTGGGTACGAGACGGTGGTATGAGAAAGAGGTTCAGAGCAATCCATTTCCCTCAATGGGTCTAGGAAGACCTGTAACACTCTGGAGCGAATCAAAGAACACGTCGAAGAAACACTCGTCGCCGAGCAAGCAATTGGGATCCTACTGTGTCAACCACATCAACAATTTGCGGATCATCCTCGAACAGTGTCTTGGGTACAGATCATCACTTCAATTGCTGTCCATCGATTTTGAATAGTGTCAATTGGAAATTTATCTGGCGTGCCCTGCAGGCTACATATGTGTGATACACAAGTCACGTCACACAGAGGAAAGGCTGTCTGAGGAATTCAAAGCCCAAAGTGGGGTTCTGCAAGGCTTTATACTTTTACCAATACTGTTTCTATCTGTGATTAACGATGTGCTGAATGTGGCCTTTTCAACGGGAAATCGATCGACTCTTAAACCTGAATTCAAGCAACTTGACTAAGCCGACGATGTATGCCTGCTGTATGTATGCTTCGGTCTCACAGAATAATGGATCTTCACCAAATGACAGCAAATGTTGGCCGGGAAGCAGACGTCGTTAGGCTGAAAATTAACTCAGCAAAAACAAAAAATCCACTCCTATATTTATCGCTTGGCAGACTGTGCAGAGAGACAGTAGTCCAATAGTTGAGTGTCCAATATCTTGGGAGTATTGTCTCAAGCGATGGCGGTACCGGACTGGATAAAGCCAAGCGTATAGGCAAAGTAAGATCCGAGTTTGGGATGCTATCCACAGTTTAACGAATGGTCGATTCCATCGTTGATACTATATGGATGGGGTGCCTGAAGGGCCACTATCACGAAGAAGCTGCTAGAAGCTTCGCTACATCTTAGTGATACTATGTGGCCAGAAAGATGCTCTAACGAAAAGCTTCATCAGAGAAAGGCTCATGAATCTTTACACACAACCATAGGACGACGAAAGTGGCAGTCAGAGACTAGCTGTATGCCATGCAATGAACCCGCTTACTCAGGGTGGCAGGATACGCGGCAGTCTAAGAGTCATGGCGCAGAACAGTAGTTACATCCAAACCGAGCCACATTCAGCGATACAGCTTCACATTTGTCGTAAGGGTCCGTCTTCGGTGGGTGACGCTAAAGTCCGTGTCTTGGACCAAACTTCCGCAAGAACCACTTTTTGAAGTCTACTTACCATTATCAGTCGAAGGTAACGACAGTTTTATGCCGTAGTAGAATAATAATAATATGGGTGGCGCTACAGCCCGTAGGGGCCAGGGCCTAGGGTATGAGCAACCACTCGTGTTGTGCGTGCTATTGTTCTCTCACGAGTGGAAGGGACCTACAGTTTAATGTCGACTCCGAACGGCCAAGTTTGAGAAGGTTTTTGCATGGCGCTCACCTCTATGCACGCTGTCAGACGCAGCATAGTTGGTGGGTCTCGATTTGGCAAGAAGACAATGCTGTGTGTTTGGTGGGACCAGAAAGGTGTGGTGTACTACGAGCTCCTAAAACCTGGTGAAACCGTTAATACTGATCGCTACCGACAGCAAATGATCAATTTGAACCATGCATTGATCGAGAAACGATCAGAATTGGCCAGAAGACACGGCAAGGTAATTTTGCTCCATGACAATGCACCTGCACACAAAGCATTTGGCTGGGAGCAACTACCCCACCCGCCGTATTCACCAGACTTGGCTCCTTCCGACTACCATTTGTTTTCATCGACGGGACACGCATTGGCTAAGCAGCACTTCGATTCCTACGGAGAAGTCGAAAATTGGGTGTCTGATTGGTTTGCTTTAAAAGACGAACAATTTTATTGGCGTGGTATTCACAAATTGCCAGAAAGGTGGTCAAAATGTGTAGAAAATGAATAAAATGTTTTTATTTTCCCATTAAATTACCGGCTCATTTCATACCGGTATACCGGTGCGCCAACCCCAACCTCGACGTAGAATGTTTGTTCCCTGGTTTGTAAGTGGGTGGGACTGAACTCACTTCTTTCGTCCCGCTGACAATGCCTACTTTTTAGAGGACCATATAACAACAAAGGCAATGATTCGACATGACTTCACCCAAAGAGAGTCCATTTGTTGGTGCACTTTTGGCATTAGCGGACACATTCGAATTCGGTGTTTAGAAACGGCTGTTAAAATGGCAGTTCTGCTGTGGCTCCGATCATTCGACCGACTATCCATTAATTTATTCGCGAAAACATCAGCACTAAGCTCATTTAGGTAAGCTAGGAGGACTGGAAGCGAATTCTCCAGAGCACTTAGACCATGTCGGATAGTCAAACTACTGATCGACGACTCCAGTGGAAGTGCAGTTGGTTTGTGATGAATGGACTAGAGTGAAGTAAAAGTGAATAAAGCCTTTTAACATGGGGCTCAGGTCGAGGGCCTCTCGAACCATCTAGCACTATCCAAGAATCCCTGACCACCCTTGTATACAAATTTCTGAATCTCCACCATGACCCCCTTTCATTGAATCGTACCTCCGTTACACCACTGTCACCACAATTTGCAAACAACATGCGTTCGTCAGCAAATGCGAACATCCCTTGGTTTGTGGCGCTTTAAAGACTCATCGCCTGACCCGGCAGAGATCGAATGAAGAAAATGGAGACGGCGCTTAATACAAGGTCGTGGTGTTTTCAATCTGAAGCTCGTAGCGGTGGTTCAAGTGATGTCTACCCAAAGACAAATGTCTCAGCTAAGGGTGCACTGTGGTCTCATTTCTGAATTCTCTTGTCAAATGAACACGACGCATCACATGACACTGGTGGTGGCTCGTGGCGTTGTGGATATGTGCGCCGACCCCAACCTCGACGTAGAAGGTTTGTTCCCTGGTTTGTGAGTGGGTGGGACCGAATTCACTTCTTTCGGCCTGTTGACAATGCTCAGAGTATTTGCTCTCTAGAAAAAGCTTCTCAAACTTGGCCGTTCGGAGTCGACATAAAACTGTAGGTCCCTGATACCCGTGAGAGAACAATAGCACGCACAACTCGAGTGGTTGCTGAGAAGCTAGGCTATGGCCCTCTACGGGCTGTAACCATATTATTATTATTATCACACAACACTTGTAAGCGCAGTATTTCAGCATAAATCTTTTCAGATTTAGCCACTTGTGCTTCTTGGCGTTTCGAGAAGATCTGCAGCAATGGCGATCTGAGAACATCGGCTTTGTCCAGTTCAATGACGAAAACATGGCAGACAATGTCATCGCCGACGAAGGGGTTCATCCCCCGTTCATTTCGAAGGCAGATCTTCAAGCGGTCTTCGAATCATTGAAAAAGAAAAAGTCGGTTGGAATCGACGGTATCTCGAACATTGTGTTAAGACATCTTCCTCTGGAAGTGGTCACTATGTACACAATCCTTTTTAACAATGCAAATTATCCGGAGCATTGGAAAACTGCGATTGTACGATCCATATCCAAGCGAGGAAAAGATTCTTCGAATCCGTGCAACCTTCGGTCAATTAGTCTCCTTCCGAACATCAGCAAGGTATTCGAGAAGGTGATAAATAGAGCTCTGATCGACTGGACAGAGGACAAACATATAATTAAGGATAACCAATTCGGTTTCAGAGCGGGGCATGACTCTATTCATGCCGCGTCGAAACTGGTTTCGGATATCCAATGGAACAAGAGCAAGAAACGATGTACGGGCGCCTGCTTGATTGACCTGGAGAAGGCCTTCGACACCGTTTGGTTAGAAGGACTTTACTATAAGCTCAATCGGCTAGGCATTAGTAATCCACTGCTGTACCTACTGTATAACACGCTTACCGGTAGACGGTTCGTAGTCAAGAATGGCAACGTGACCTCTGCAGGTATTTTTGAAGTAAAAAATGGTCTCCAACAGGGTGCCGTTAATTCGCCGATCCTGTTCAACATTTTCTTGAGCGATCGGATAAGTTCTCTTCCGCACGCTATTGCGTATGCCGACGACTTGATCGTGTACAGATCAGGCAAAAAGATCGAGGACATCACTACGCTCACGCAGGGTGACTTCGACTCATTCATGAGAGATTGCGATGAATGGAAGTTGAATATCAACTTTCAGAAGTCGGAAACCATGCTGTTCAGGACGCCGTTGTATAAAGCTTCCGCGGATACGAAAAAGAATTGGCGAAAGTTCTCTTTTGTAGGACAGCACGGGCAACCACTGACGCAAAGGATTGTAGTCAGATACCGGGGGATCTAGCTAGATCAGTATCTATATTTTAACAAACATGTAGATGCTGCTCTAGCCAGGGCCCGAGGCGCTTTCGCTCTTACAAAGATACTGTTTTACAACAGCCAACTCGATGCAAGGGTAAAGGTAATCTGCTACATGGCCCGCATACGGCCAATGCTCACCTATGGTTGTCCCGTGTGGTTCAACGTGAGTGCAAGCTTGATGGAAAAGATTCGGGTGTTTGAGAGGGCTTGTCTTAGGGCCTGCCTTCGCCTCTACAGAACACCAGAGTCCCAGTATAGAAAATTCTACTCCAATGAGGTCTTATACAACAGGGCCAACCTGATACGAGTGGACAATTTCCTGGTGAAGTTGATTCGAGGTCACACTGCGAGAGCGATGAACTCGGTTAATAACCTGATCTCCGGGGCTTACTACCCCAACCCACAGTACCACGAAAGGGTACGTCACAGTGGCTTCGTCCCTCCGGAAGCATTTCTCTACTTTGACAAGCACGGCCTGATACAAGACAAGAATGCGGTACCGCTCCTGTTTCAGGAAGTTAGAAATAGAATTGTACGTCCAACTAGTTTTAAGCATTTTTGTCTAGTCTGTAAGCTCTTTATGAATTAAAAAATAAAAATGAAATGTGCTTCTTGGCGTTCGCATTCCTCTGGAAGGTAGGGTCCAGAAATGAAATCGCATGCCCTAAACTTAAACCAAGTGCATCGTAAGAAGCCAAGTGTCCACCCACATTAGTATTCAAGAATCACCCACAACTCCGAACAGTAGTGGGCCATAAGTCGAATCAAACGATCACTTAACAAGCAACAAGAAGCAGGTGTTTCAATGAAATGGAATCGCCTTCGGTTAGCTGGGTAAATGCCGTTGTGCCAGTTGGTCACGACTCATTCAGATCTGCTGTTGTCCGCTTACTCGAAACGTGCGACTACTTAAACTAAAATGATCGAGGTAAAAAATATATCCTAGACGTTTGAGTTGAGCAACAAAGAAAAATCCTATCACCCCATCAATCTATCGAGGAACTTCAAAGAATCTCCATGCCATGGATGCCAACCGCCTCACCACATCTCCTTCATGTAATTGGATCACTCATACCTGCGCTCGCTCTTAATCTAAACGATCATGTGATCCAGCAACTTGCATGGGTCATTCAGTGGAGTAAACAATTCATAAGAGTAATTTAATGACTGCATCTCACACAGATTGTATGCAATGTTTATACAAATCAATTGACAAGTTGATAACGCCAGTCGTTCTATAATTCATTCCACACATACTCTATTTCCTTCCTCTCGACGGCTGCATAATGCAAACGTATGCGCCGCGATTGACTTCTATTGTATTGGTTAGTTTTACCGAAAAAAAAACATAACCTTCGCCAAACCGGTTTCCTTTGCTGCACACAGAATGTGTGGAACTTGCTGACTACGCGCGTCATAAATGCATGCACGCTCTTCCTACTTGACTGTCTCAAAATGAATAACAATGCGGAATGATAAACGATCGCGCTGCTGATTGAACAGGTGGCTTGGCAAGAGCAAGTGTCCGATTGTGGATTCAACGGTGTGAAAGGTGTAGTTGTTTTGTTTGCCTACAATGAATCAGCTGCAGATGTGTATGGTATGTACATTGAACTCTATCAGGAATTAATTTGTGAGATAAAAAGGTGGACGAGATGGCAGAAGCAGGTGGGAACAGTACTTATGTTCGAAATGTTGTCAATAAGTCAACAGTGGGTGTTAGGGTGTAGTGGCTGATTGGAGGGGGCGCATATATGCACTTTAGGCTCGTAATGAAACAGTGGAATGTGGCCTATTTGAAAAACGAATTTTCCCTAGGCGTAGCACAAGCAGAACAGGCAATGATTGACGTGTGGCATCGAAGCGTGAGATGAGATGGAAGTGGAATTACTTTGCTAACATAGAATGGAGTATGGGCTCTTCTTCTGTCTAAAACAAACCTCATCAAATTTGAATCTTCTGCTTGTTTTCACAAATTTACTGACGTGGTGGTACAGCAAATTTCTTGTGTATTCCTATTTGTAACTAGTACATTTTCAAGTCAAGAGAACGCGTTATTATGTTAAGCTACTAGCATACAACAGAAATATGCTGAAGCGAAGGCAGGAGTCAACATCTGAAAAAGAACGCCAGATAACGTTCGTTTTTGTTGTGCCTGTCCGTATAGGTGACATCAGTCTCAGAGGGTTAGACAAATCATAAATCAACAAAAAGAAGAGAATCGAGCCTCAATCAGCCCTATCAACCATCTGCTGTTTGAAGCAAATATGCAGTCAATTAAGAAACTTCAACATCAACGTTACGAATTTATAAACGTTTTTTTAGAAAACTTAAATCCTGCCCTGAACTTTCCACAGACCTATGAAGCAATAAACACGTTCATTCCTACATCACCCTGAACTAAGCCCTTCTTCGTTCATCCTCTCCTCTTTATAAAGAGACCCATGCACCCACTGAGGTATTCAAAAGTCATTTCGGCTAGGCTCAAGGACAAGACACGGATGGCTCCTACACGAAAGGATAGACTTTAGCGTCACTACCGACACTATCTGTTTTCTGTAATGAAGACCCCCCCTACATTTAAAAAGACTTAAATCCTGTATTGATCTTCCACAGACCTCTGCAGCAATGGCATCTGTATCTGTAACGAACCCGTTCATTCCTGCTCTAATCCCTGCTCTAATCTATTCTTCATATATTCTCTCATCTTTATAAAAAGACCCAGGATGTATGGGTCTAGTCTCAAAACAAATTAAGACACGGATGGCTCTAGAATAGCCGGCAGCATAGACATTAGCGTCACTACCAACAGACAGGCTATCTGCTCAATATCTGAGCCTGTGCCAATGTTTACATCCGAAATAATAGCCATTTTAAATGCTTAGCAATGCACTAGCGCAATCTGCGCCGATTTTCTTATTTCGGTAAATGTGTAACGGGTAGCGTTGTGGGTATGTGAGTCGACCCCAACGAACTGTGCGGGGCAAGGTCAAGGCCCCACATCATTCGAAGCACTGACATTGCTCAAAGAGCAGTTCTGTCTAAAAAATAAAACCTTCTCAAACTTGGCCGTTCGGAGTCGGCATAAAATTCAGGTCCCATCCACTGGCCTTCTACGGACTAACCGCCGCCTCCATGAATTCGGTAAATGTCAACGAGAAAGTCCACCCAACACCGACGTCTCGGTCGGAACAGACAGACAGACACAGCTTTGATGTAGTCAAAGACTCTGTCTGCTTAGAATTGTCTATAAATTCACGGCAACTACAACAGCGCTGAACAAAGAGGGAAAGGAGATCGCTGACGAACTGGCCAAGCAAGGACCTTCCATTAATGCTCCCAATGAGTTGGTGGATCCCCCAATCTTTTTCTTCTTCTTTGATTGGCGCTACAGTCCAGAGTGGACCTGGGCCTCAACCAACATGCCTCTGTAGCCTCCCCCAATCAACCACATCAAATGCAACATATACAAGCACTTCCTGTCCTTAGCTAGTAGAAGTGTGACTAAGTCATCCAAGTACAAATTCTCAACGAAAGTCTGGCCCTCTTACTCGAAAAGTTGAACTGAAGACCTCCTTAATAGAGACCGCTCCGAAATAGCTGGCGTGGAGCACTGGCCAATAGACATTCACGCTGCTAGACTTGGAATATCGTTTAACCCACACTGTCGCAGTTGCCTCGACACCCACTCAGAGGGAAGTCTGCCTCACTTTTCCCGTGAATGTCCGACAGTCAAGGCAAAGATATATCGCCCCTCCAAAAAAAAGCACCTCACACGTAATTAAATTCCTAAACTCCAGATTAACGACCCTGTTCTACGAGGTGTGGAATGGCATGCTTCTGCGCTTCTTGTACCCGGTCTGAGCCAAGCTAGGTAGCCACCTAAACTAACCAACAACAGCGCTGCATTCAAGCGAAGGATAACTCTTCCCAATCGCTGTTTCTTTGGACTAAGAAAGAAATCGATAAACAAAGCCCTCTCTCGAACAATCAAAGTAACGCTCTATAAGATAACGATCGTCCCAGTCCTCTTAAATGGCTCATGTTCTTTGTCAAAAGCGGACGAAGCTCCTCTTGGTTGCTTTGAAAACAATATTCTTCGTGTAATTTTCGGTCCCGTCTGCATAGACGGTGAGTGGAGGAGGAGACATAACAGCGAACTGTACGAGCTGTTCAGTGACATCGTCAAGAGCCAGAAGAATGAAGATCCAACTATTGAGATGGCAATGCTACGGCAGGTAAGTCTTGGAATCCACCCTCAAGAGACGACTCAGTAGAGGAAGACTGCGACTCATTTGGCACACGCAAGTGGAAAGGGATCTTAACCAACTATGCGTGCGATCGAGCTGGCTTAGACGCTTGTTAGTTGAGGCCCAGGTCCACTCCAGACTGTAGTGCCAAAACAAAAACCAAGAAAACGAAGGTGCAGCTAACTAGTCGAGAAGGTTCTAAGTCAAGTTGCTCTGCATGAGAGTCCAACTCAACAGGGTCTTCTTTCCACACCAATTATTCCAAGTCCGTTCCCTTGGCTGTGGTTTCGCTAGATAGTAGGTTAGGACAGTAGAGATCTCGTTAATCCGGTCAGCAAGAAGTGAGGCTCGTTGGCTAAAGTTTTTTTTAGGATTCATTCAATTTCAGGCCAACTACGGACTTCCAAGATTGTTTCCAAGAATTCGCCGATAAAGACGCTAAGGAGCTACTAAATTCCATGACAGTCCTCCCCTGATTATAACGCTACTGCCATAAGCTACTTCTTCAAAAAATGCCTGCTTCTTCCAATGTCCTCTGATAGAAAACTTTCGATTAGTATATAACGGTCAACAAATTTTTCCACCTGTGCTGCTGGCCGAAAGCAAGAGCAAGCAAACAACAAACTATCAATCGGTGACTGCTGCAGTTGCTGTGCATTTCATCACTGATCGTTATGTGCTTTTACTTCGACTGTCGTTGCAGATTTTTTCCAGCAAAAGTTCAGTCAGTTTAGTGATCCAAGAGCAGTCAAAGCCGTGAAAAGCTAAAATTTAACAACTTTTTCTACTCCGATCGAAGCAATTCAAACTCTGTCAAAGACTATGGCAGGCACGTGGAACCTTTCAATGGACCTTTCGTCGAGTTACTACTAAAATCACTAGAACACGAACACGGTGGCGAGCAAACACAAAACAGCATCAGCACTAATAAGTTAGAAAAGATGAACAAACAAAGCAGGGACTGCATTTGCTTCTGCCTTCTGTCTTATGAACTACATGTGCGATTGTGGATTGTAAGAACTTTCCCCAAAACCTAACCAAAGACAGCCTATTTCCTTTTTAATCATCATTTCGTACTAACCCCACGAGGGGCATTCCTACAAGAATCTGTACACAAATTGATTCGTGTTCCTTCTCACAAAGGAGAGGAAGTGAAACTACACTGGACTCTACCAAAGTGGAAGTCTCCCTAACTCGAATTTTTTGTTTACCATATTTTGGCATCCTCCATATTTCCATCCTCTGAGTAGAAATCCCTTTAACTCTAACTACCTTCGATGTCCCTTGAAAATTCGACTTAGGAGGAGTCCACTGTAGTTGTTTGCAGATAAACAAATTACTCAACTAACGACCCCTACTTGCTCTCAAGTGGATCTCCGTTTACTTGGACATTGAAGTGGCTTCAAGTCAAGAGCGTCTTACTCATGTTTGCGTGTGCGAACAAATCGCAAACAGGACAAAATAAACCTTCTCCCGGAAGTTGACCAAGCAAACACTGACAATCAAGTGAAGCGTCGTGTCATCCTCCAATTAAGTCACCAAAGTGCGAAGTCATCAGAAATGTATACAAATCAGTCTCTCCTCAGTCGATAAGTCGCTCATCTCACCTTGTAGGTAGCACTCTTAATGTTCACACTGCGACCACGACTGGTCAGAGTGCATTTCAATCGAATGAACAAATCACGATGGTCCGTGGTGATGCCCTCCTCAATGAGGTTCTCATCCTTGACCTTCTCGGTCAAGCCGTTCTTCTTTATGTTGAGTGCTTCCTTCAGTTCGCCATGCTCACACTGGTGGGTGTACTCCCAGATCTGTTGGCCCAAAATATCAATCTGAAAGGGAAGCAAAAGAAAAGAAAACCAATTCATCAAAAAACACAAGGCATTTATCCATTGCTGTATACCTTCGAGATGCCCAAGTACTCGGTTATGTTCTCGGACACGTACGTCACATCTCCATCATTCGATAGGATAATCAGAAACCCGTCCAGGGTCGGTGTGAGCAGCTTGTGTGTCTCGGCTGTCTTCCACAAGTCGATCGCTTTCGATTCCTTCTTGTCGGCTTCTGAAGCTGTGTCGTCTGCCTCGATGTTGTCCAGTGATTCGTCGGGAATATCTTTTATTTTTGGGACTGCAATAAGAAGAGACCTCAGTCGGGGTCAACACCGGCAATCAAGCTCAGCTACTTACACATTTGAAGCATCTCGCGAATCTTCAGATATGCGATCGCAACACGCATCACTGATGCCTTGTCCAATTGATCAACATCCTCCTTCGGCAATGGAAGGACTTGTGCCAATTCGGTAAAAATTTCCGTCTCACGAGAACGCCTGCAACGTGCTGCGTCACGAGACTTTTCTTTGCGTTTCTCATTGCTCCTGGAATTGAGAATTTAAAAAAACTGATTAATAAACAATGAATTGCTGAGAGGTAGCGACAGCGCACGAGTGGTAAACAGAGCACGAACGACAGAAGTGTTGACGACGCTATCTGACAAGATAGTAAATTAAATTGTTTTTGTTTTCATTGAGCATGAAACAGAAATCGATTTAACGGGGGAATGCTAAACAGTTCATGAAGGCCATTTTGATGCACAAATTCAGGAAGTAGTTGAAGGAGTTAGTTGACAAGGACTTGGATGATTTTGGACTGGATGATTTTGCTGATCAAGGCAGAGTTAATATTCAATGGAGAACGTGTGGCAGAGAGATGGGGAGCTTAAGATGCAAGCTCGACCGTGAAATCCATCAGAAAAGCCTTACTAACCACTGCCTGGATTTTGGGGTCGAAATCTCAATGTTGGCGGAGGCACTCCAAACTCTCAGGATCCATTGATACACACCGCAGAACATGCAAAACGGTGTGCGCAAGTCGTTGGTAGCCCTAATAGGGCCGCTGTGGCAGTTGGAAGATGAGCCGTGAAGTCCACCAACTGGATTTTGGGGTCAAAATCTCAATGTTGCCGGAGGCACTCCAAACTCTCATGATCCATTTATAGACACCCCAGCACCCCTGGACAAACCTAAGCCTCAACCAACAGCCAACTAGATGCTGTGCGGTGCTTTTTTCTGCGTTGGATAAAACTGCAGACGGGAAGTGAATGGCTGAAGCTAAGTTGTCCGTGCGATCTACATGGCCCAGCCACTTTAAACGTTGGATCTGTACTCTGTAGAGCTCTGGTTAGTCTCATGTCGTCCAAAAAGTTTGTGGCTGAATTTGCCCCTAAAGATGTTCTCAAAGCAAACAGTAACAAATATCGCACGTCGGCATGATTTCCTACCCTTCAGCGTTAAATAATAAAGTTAGCTATCTTCATCGATTCGTCGATAATGCCCGGGGAGAGAGTCACTTCTGAAAAAAGTGTCACAACTTTCGCCATTCAGAGCAATCAGATATGAGAATCTACTTGAAATGTGGTAGATCTACTTCAGAAATGAATTTTCAAGCGTTTGCTACGTAAAAATTAATAAGAAGGCTTTATTGCCATCTGCCTAAAGGTGGTTTAAAAGAAAGAATGAAAATTTGTTACTGCAAGAAGATAATGACACGAAACATCGCAGTCAGTGTGCAGTGCGTGGAAACAAGAAAATGACGTCGATGTTTTAGATTGGCAATCACAGTCTTCTTCTTCTTTGTGGGACGCTACAGTCCGGGATGAACCAGGGCCTCAACCAAAAAGCCTCTCCAAACTAGCGCGATCTCTGGCTAGCGTGTCTCCAGTTTCGCACACCTAGATGGTTGAGGTCCTTCTCCACTTGGGTGCGCCGCCTTAAGCGCAGGCGTCCTCTGTTGCGTTGCCCGACAGGTTTGGATTCGAAGATTCTTCTGGCCGGAGCTGTGGTGTCCACCCGCTCTACATGACCTAGCCACCGTAGGCGTTGGATCCGTAGACGCCTAGCTAGGCTCATTTCGCTGTACAGCCCGTACAGTTCGTGGTTGAGTCTTCTCCTCCAGAACCCGTCAACACAAACAGGACCAAAGATCGCACGTAGAACTTTACTCTCAAAGAGACCAAGGACTTCTTCATCCGCTTTCGAGATTGTCCATGCCTCCGTGCCGTATAGCAGGACTGGGGTGATCAGTGACTTGTATAGTCAACTTGGTTCTTCGAAAGAGGGC
Organism: Eristalis arbustorum; assembly: GCA_916610145.1. NCBI lineage: Eukaryota > Metazoa > Arthropoda > Insecta > Diptera > Syrphidae > Eristalis > Eristalis arbustorum. The sequence goes on along the minus strand of OU744316.1, from coordinate 51,568,533 downwards.
TCTATACTCAATTGCCTCTTGAGCCCAAAGAAACAGCGGTTAGCAAGAGTTATTCTGCGTTTAATCTCGGTACTGATGTTTTTCGTACTATTAACTTGAGAGCCAAGAGACTAGACGAAGTCCTTTACTACCTCGAAGTTGTAGCTGCCTATGGTGGCGTTCTGGCCGAGTCGTCGATGTTGTGTGTCCTTTCTTGATGACAGCATATACTTTGTTTTGCGCTCATTCACCGCTAAACCTATTTTTGCCGCCTCCGTCTCAATACAAGCAAACGCTTCATTGACGCCTCGCTGAGTTCGGCCGATCACGTCAATGTCGTCCACGTATGCTAGCAGTTGAACGGACTTTTGGAATATCGTGCCTCTAGTGTGGGCGTGTGATTTTTGCACGACCTGCCTAAGTACAATGTTGAAAAAGTCACATGACAGCGCGTTGCCTTGCCTAAAACCTTTTTTTGACATTGAAGGTCTCGGTGAGTTCGTTACCGACCTTGATGGAGCAGCGAGAGTTCTCCATCGTCATCCTGCACAGTCTGACGAGTTTGGCAGGAATGTCAAAACTAGACATGGCGTTGTATAGCTCGGCTCTATGCACGCTGTCATATGCGGCCTTAAAGTCGACAAATAGGGGGTGGGTGTCGATCTGCGTCGCTTTAGTCTTTTCCAGGATCTGCCGTAATGTGAATAGTGATCGATAGTGGACTTTCCTGGCCTGAAACCGCACTGATAGGGACCTATCATGTTGTTGACGAATGGTTTCAGGTGCTCACACAGAACGGCAGAGAAGATCTTGTAGGCGATGTTAAGGAGACTTATCCCCCGATTGTTGGCGCAGTCAAACGGTCTCCTTTTTTGTGGATTGGGAAAACGATACTAAGATTCCACTCGTCGGGCATACTTTCCTCCGACCATATCCCACAGATGAGCTGGTGCATGCGCCCAACCAGATCATCTCCAGCTGCTTTAAACAGTTCTGCGGACAATCCGTCCGCTCTAGCAGCTTTGTTCGACTTCAGTCTCGATATCGCTACCTTGACTTCGTCTAGGTCGGGGGACGGAATTCTCTTCGTCGTCAATGGCGTGGAACATTCTGCCTGACAGCGCTGTTTGGAGTCCTCTTCGCCGTTAAACAGTCTCCAGAAGTGATCATTCCAGATTCTCAGTATCAACTGCGACTGTAGCCCGATCTCTGTCTACCTGTCGCTGTACAGGCCGTACTGTTCGTGGTTGAATCTTCTCCTCCAGAACCCGTCAACACAAACAGGACCAATGATCGCACGCAGATATGTTCTCTCAAAGAGACCAAGGACCTTTTCATCCCCTTTCGAGATTGTCCATGCCTCCGTGCCGTATAGCAGGACTGGGGTGATCAGTGACTTTTATAGAGTCAACTTGGTTCTTCGAGAGAGGGCCATCACAGTCGACGGACGCAAATCCCTTTGATGATGTTTGAGCATTCATGAAGCTGAAGCTCTAAGGAAAGAAGATCTCGACGGTCAAACAATTATCACGAAACATACGAGTTTTATGAAGATCTTTGCCTGAAGATTATGCTATAAGATTAGTAGAGAGCATGCCTCAAAGACTCCAAGCAATTATTGATAATGCAGGAGAGTTAATTGATATTAATTGAAAAGCATTCAAGTAAATAAAAAATAAACCAACACAATTGATTTATTTATTCATGTCGATTGTGGAATCCGCCGGATCGACTGCGAAGGGAGTAACTCACATCCGCAAACGAAGTTCAACCTTATTATGGAATCCGTCGGATGAACTACAGTACCTCACAAAATTGAGCGTACACCGATGGAACAGCCGCAACTATTCCCTTTTCAATGGGAAGGACTGTTTTAAGAATAAAAATTTAAATGCAGTTTAGATTTCTGCATTTCATAGTAAGAATAGAAGAAAAAATATAATGAATTCATTGTTAAAATAAAAACACTAACAAAATTAACTACATTTAATCACACAAAATTGAGCGTACACCGTAAACAAAAACGTTTGAAAAACTCAAAAGCGGTCTTCAAAATTACAGATCCATATTTTTTAATTTTTTTTATATTTGGTATAACCAGCTTTAGCGTCTATAACCGCCTGCAAGCGTCGTGGTATAGAATCTACCAATTTCTTTGTAAAAGAAGAGGGGATGCTGTTCCATGCCTCCTCAATTCTATTTTTTAGATCGGCTTTATTAGAAGAATTCGTTTTTTTTTTAATCTGGTTTGAATCTCCTGCCACAAATGCTCAATAGGATTCAAATCCGGTGATTGTGGAGGAGTGCTGAGCTGTTTTGGAGCATGATAGAGTAACCACTCCCTAACTACATGTGAGGTGTGCTTCGGATCATTGTCCTGTTGGAACCAAAAATCCGTGGGCAAACCTAGCTTCCTCGCAGAGGCGATCATGTTTCTTTTTTAAAATGTTTAAGTACATTATTTTGTCCATAGTTGTGTTAATAAATTCAAAATTGCCGGCGCCACTAGCTGCCATTGAACCCCACATCATAACACATCCTCCGCCGTGTTTTACTGTTGGACACATATTTTTTGTTTTCAGCGCCGTATTAGGCTCACGCCACACAATTTGCCTACCATCGGAGCCGAATAAGTTTATCTTTGTCTCATCAGTAAACATGACAGTTTTCCAAAATTCTGGAGGCACGCTTAAATATTTTTGCGCAAACTCTAATCTCTTCTTCTTGTTGGCAGCTGAAATAAAGGGTTTCTTAAGAGCAACTCTTCCATTTAAATTTTTTCTCCGTAACACACGACGAACGGCTTCTACTGACAAGGGCTTCTGTATCGTTGTAGAAACTTCTGACGCTAGCTTTGGTATTCTAATTTTTGGGCTACACTTAACTTTACGAACAATTAAACGTTCGTCTTGCTCTGATAACATTTTTTCCTACCTCTTCCAGGAGCATTTTTAAGTGTACCTTCGGTTCCATATTTTATTATAATTTTCTGTACAGTCGAATGTACCAATCTTTCGTAAAGGTTCTCCCTCACAAAATAGCTTAATGATAAGCTTTCGTGTTGAAATATCAGTTTCTGTCCTTTTTTTCTCCATGCCAGAAGGAAAATGCTTTCGAGTACTTCTTAACACAAAAGTCGCAACACAAATGATCAAGATCACACATTTGACTCCTTTCTTTAACGTGACTTAACAGTAAACATTGTTTTTTTCATAGGACTCATGTGTTTCCCAAGGGGTGTCTGTTTCTGTTTGAATCAATTGTGTTGAAGAACAGTTAATTAAAGTATATTACGGAGTCAAGTGGCCTTTTAATGTATTCAGAAGAGCAAGAAAGTATTAAGTAGGGCGAAATATATTTAAACGAAGTAGAAGAAGTTCTTTTGTAATCAACCCTCTTTAAGATTTGTAAAATGATTCAGGCTGAATAAGGCCGAGTTAAGATATGTTCTTCTTCTTGTGGCGCTTCAGTCCGGGGTGACCCTGGGCCTCGGTCAACAATCCTCTCCAGCTGGCACGTTCTTTAGCCAGCTGCCTCCAATTTCGCACTCCAAGTTGGTTGAGGTCCTTCTCCACTTGAGTGCGCCATCGGGTTCGTGGTCGTCCTCTATTGCGTTGTCCCACTGGTTCGGAGTCGAAGACTCTTCAGGAGGGCATGGGCCTGTGCATCCAGGGCAAAGTTGTTGATTGCTCTAACTTGGCGAGATGCCAGCAACAATCCCTTTAAATGCTCAGGTCAAGTTGACATACAGCCTCCTCGCGGCGCCTTCTAGATAACCTCTACAGCAGCTGCTTAGAGGTGAACCAATGTATGCAGCGACCCCTTGTCCGGGGGTTTAAACCAGGACCCGGTCCTCCAGGTTCGGAGGTTTCGCGTGGGATTAACTTCCCCACCGTGGAAAACACACACTAGTTCAGAGACGGCAACAAGACTCGGATACGGAACTAAGATATGTTCCACTGACGAAAATACTGCCACCTGTGTTACGATCCACATCTTTGTTTCCGGAACATAAATTCGCAGCATGTTTAAGATGCCTGGATGAGAATGGATAGCGGACCAGTACGGTTGACAGTTGTTTCAGTTGTTCTTTCCGAGTGTAGTTATTAGAAGAAAATGTATGTCCAATGGGAATAAATTAAAGCATGAGCGAAAAAACGGGAAACAAATTTTTGAATCACGGATAATTTTCGTTTGCTTCTTGTTCTAAAATCTACTTCCGTTGCAACCACACGTCCTTTTTTCCTCCAAATCCGCAACGCATTTGGTTCGGATTGAAAACGTCACAAGATGTATGAAGTGCGGATGAGTTGCGTTTTCTATAATAGCAATTTTTCGCACTACTTCACCGACATCCGCTTACTTTCTGGATTGCGTTTTCTAAAATATGAAAATATGCGGATGCGAACATTTTCCCTCCGCAGTCGATCCTCCGAGTTCCATAATCGGAATGAATAGCATTTTTTCGCACTACTTCACCGACATCCGCTCACTTTCTGGACTGCGTTTTTTGTAATACGAAAATATGCGGATGCGAAATTTCATAATCGGCATGATTATAAGTGTAAAGTGAAGTAACGCAATGTAACCAAATAAAAATGCCTAGGGTTCTTGCGGAGTCTGATGTTTGGCTTAATATCAACAATCTCGGGTCGCTTACCTCAGCCTTCCAATTCTTGCCTTGCTGGACGTTTTAATGGCAGGAAAACAACGACGATCACTCCACCTATCTGGCTTTCAACTCAACTCGCTGTTTCATGTTCAACCAAATTTGAATATCCTTCAACTCTAAATGAGCTCTGATTGAATCTCCATAAATCTTCCAACTACACAAGAATATCAATCCACTTGAGAGGATAATCTAACGAACCGGTCGTCAGTTGTGTACCTCTCTGCATAATCAACCGTTTTATTTGGACGCGTCGCACCACATCCACACACATGTTGAATTCCTTAGTTGATAATAAAACTAAAAACAAAGCCATCATCGGTTGAATACATTTCCTCACAACTGTCGCCAATTGAATTGCCATCGAATCTGTCATTAAACCATCCAAGCTCATGAAGGCACGTGTCACTCCGGTAAATATTTGGGACACACACAAATCATGTTTTGTGATTAATTTGAATTTCAAAACCACTTATTTCTTGGTGTACGACTAAAGATAGAGAAATGAGGGGCGAATTGACGGACAGCGTCTGATCCCTTGGCTCACCTCCGGAACGCTCTCGATTACTTTCTCAAATTTCTTCCAATTAAGTGGGAAAAAATGAACCGAGATCAGTCGCTGATTAAGTAATTATCACGATCATGGGAACGCCAAATGTGCGCCCGCCTGTGTGTGACTGTGTGATTCATTGTCGGAATACATTCCACAGCGAGGCGAAAACAAAAAAATTGAATTATTTTCCTCCTCGCTGTGCCATAATTTGCTTTATTTTTGGAAATACAGTGATGGCGAAAAAGGAGGGATGTCTACCCGCAGGTATTCTCATTGTCACGCAACGTGAGCCGAATACAAAATGTGTACAAAAAAACAACCGATATTGGATTTAGTTTGAATAACAATTTGCTGGTTAAGTAATGTGATTATTTAATTAATTACACTTGTTTTTTTGTTTGACGTCGATGGATCAGCGATATGATGCAAATGCAGATAGTTCGAGAATTGCTTTAGCCGAGATGTACACTTTTTGAACTTACTTGAAACGGGAGAGGGAACTGGGGGATTAGTTTTAGGAATTAAGTTCTCCCAATCAGGAGTTATATTTTTTAGACCACAGGAGCTAGGTGCACAGTTCGGAGCTCTGCTATTTCCATTCCCTCCCGACGTGCCCGACGTGTCCTCGACTCCGAGTCATTGGGACAGAGCAATATAGGATGTCCTCGAAAGAATTGGTCGCACCCAAAGGAGCTGACGAAAGATCGTGCTGCCCTCTCCAGTGGCTTGTTGCTTGAGACCCAGGGCCACCCAGGACTTTAGCGCCAAATAAAGAGGATACATTTGCAGGAACAAAGGAAGAAGGAGGAGAAAGAGGTTTCATTTCAGTCTCAGACTTTGTCTGTGAAGGCCGTTTTAGAAAACATGCTTCCAATGGCAAACACTGTTCAAATTTCAGATGACTATAGATTTCAGTTTCAAGAACAAATCGAATGTCCAACACATCGATACGTGCCCAAATGTCTATCAAGAATGTAGGCAGCCAACGATCAACATGACGTGGTTATGAGGACGTACATAGATATGTATAAGCTAATAAGGCAAACAGCTTAGATCTAGTATAGACATTGTATGCGGACTGACGCTTGGTTGCGAATAAAATTCATGAGTAAAAATTGACCTTGACCTAGTCGGCATGTGGCAAACGTTTATTTTTTTGTTTTATTAAAGATATTTTCAGCTAGTGTTTGCCAATTAGTTTTTTTTATTTAATTTTTGGCAAGCACAGTTATTGATGCGTGTCTTTTGACATGTTCGGCCATTTTTCGATTTAATTTAATCACGCATTGACGGATGCCATGCCCATTCCAATCGTTTCACAAGGAACTAACTAGGACACTTCTTCTTCTTCTTCTTGTGGCGCTACAGTCCGGGGTGAACCTGGGCCTCGGTCAACAATCCTCCCCAGCTGGCACGATCTTTAGCCAGCTGCCTCCAATTTCGCACTCCAAGTTGGTTGAGGTTCTTCTCCACTTGAGTGCTCCATTGGGTTCGTGGTCGTCCTCTATTGCGTTGTCCCACTGGTTCGGAGTCGAAGAGTCTTCGGGCTGGAGCAGTGTTGCCCATGCGCTCAACACGGCCTAGCTATCTTAGGCGTTGAATCCGTAGACGCCTGACTAGACTCGTGTCGCTGTACAGCCTGTACAGTTCGTGGTTGAATCTTCTTCTCCAGAAACCTTCAACGCAAACAGGACCAAAGATTGAACGCAGAACTTTTCTTTCGAAGAGACCAAGTGCGTCTTCATCCGCTCTGGAGATAGTCCAAGTTTCCGCTCCATACAGCAGGACAGGGATGATCAAGGTCTTATATAATGTGAGCTTGGTCTTTCGGGAGAGGGCTCTACTACTTTGGGCCTCTTGAGGCCAAAGAAACTGCGGTTGGCAAAAGTTATTCTGCGTTTAATATCGGTACTGATGTTGTTTGCACTATTTACTTTGGAGCCAAGGTGGATGAAGTCCTTTACTACCTCGAAGTTGTAGCTGCCTATGGTGACGTTCTGGCCGAGTCGTCGATGTTGTGTGTCCTTTCTTGATGACAGCATATACTTCGTTTTGCCCTCAGTCACCGCTAAACCCATTTTTGCCGCCTCCGTTTCAATACAAGCAAATGCGTATGCAATTGCACGGATTTTTGGAATATCGTGCCTCTAGTATTGGCGTGTCAGTTTTGCACAACCTTCTCAAGTACAATGTTGAAAAAATCACATGACAGCGCGTCGCCTTGCCTAAAATCTTTTTTGACATTGAAGGTCTCGGTGAGTTCGTTACCGACCTTGATGGAGCAGCGAGATTTCTCCATCGTCATTCTGCACAATCTGACGAGTTTGGCAGGAATGTAAAAACTAGACATGGCGTTGTATAGCTCGTCTAGGACACTGTGTACCTCTTATTATTCTTGTACTACTGGCACTTCGGGGGAGACATTGCCCTCAACCAATAAACTTCTGCAGCTCACACGAAATTGATACAACTGCTTTCCCTGGCGAACTGGCCGACGTTCTTATCCACTAGCCTGGGCTATAAGCTTCGTGGACATCCTCTATTGCGTTGTCCCACTCATGTGGAGCCAAAGACTCTTCGTGTCGTCGAGCAATGTTGTGTATGTATAGAGTATACAGCCTAGACAGCTAAGACGTTAAAACCGTAGGCTCCTTGGTAGACTCCAGTCGCAGTTCGTGGTTCTTTTTCTCCAAATTCCATCAAAGTAAATTGGATACAATTGATCGGACGCAGAATTTCTCTACCCAATACTAAGAGCCTCTCAACTTGTTCTTTAGACTGTACACGCTGTAGCGCTATACATCAGGACAAGGCTAATCAGTATGTTGTACGGTATATCAACTTGGTCCTTCGAGAGCCGACTCAACTACTCAATTGCCTCTTGTGCCCAAAATGACAGCGATTGAAAAGAGTCATACTCTTTTAAGTTTCTGTGCTGTTGGCATTCATGCTTTTTACTCTGCAGCCAAGTTGTGGCGATGTTGTGGCATGTCGTCTATGGTGCGTAGCATTTTCTTCTTTTTCTGTCGCAACGGAACGTCGGAACGCAATACGTTGGAGCACTTAGACTCAATAACTGATCCATTGCTCTACCAGTGAGCAAGCTAGCTCATGGTCTTCGAGAAGAAAAGCAGTGACAAGTGATGACCAGCCTAAATCATCAGCTCTCACCAAATGTCTGCCAACTGATCCGAGCCAAGATGAGACAGTGACAGAGGAAGTGCTATGCATCGCTTAGGTAAAGCACATCAGGATGTACGCCGGTAAGTCGTATTTTTTCTATCAAATGATAACAAGAATGCTGGAATTTTTTTTACAGAAGTATGGATTTGCTTTGTTTACATCGTACTGAGTCATGCCACTTGCTGTCGATAGGTCTAACTGTCACAATTTCTTGCGTCACCCTATGTAATCACTCTCGGTAACTAAGTAACGCGTATCAAATCGGCGACGACTACACCAGCACAACCCAACAACTAACAAATGAATAACAATAAACAACTAGTAGCGGGTCCAGAAGGCAAGACAAAAACAAAAAAAAAACAATTTAATTGCTCTCGGAGTGAATTAAAACAAAAAACAAGCAGAAACACAAAATTACATAATTGTTTGTGGTGCTGGTACAAAGCATCACCATCATCCTTTTTCCCTCCCGCGAATCACTTTGAAACGCATAAAACGTCATTGTCATAAATGTCAGCAAAAGAAGACAAACCAGTAATTTACGCATTCACCGACAATCAGACCGAGAGAGAGAGAAAAATATTCCATTCGGACAAATAAAATTATTCACTCACGAGATGCAATAAAATGTTCCTCATTGTCGGACATGAGGCGAGGCAGGTGGACGGAGTAGGCCGGTTTTATTGACGAAAATCTAGAGAGGCGTCTTGAATTGATGCCTTTCCTTTGATGAGGAGAAAATAAACCTAGCCGAAATTGGCAGCCTGGAGATTTTCGAACAAAATGATGCGTCACAGGCCAGTGCTTCGGGCGATGCATGCGAAAAAACTGAGGAGGACCATCTGGGGTCGACCTCGAGAGTCAAACGATGTCCTTCGCGGCAATTGTTTATTAAGGTAAGCGCACAATTTGGAGAGCTGCCGCAGCAGCGAATTTGAATTTAATTTGATTGCCTTTATGAAATTAGGACGGCTCCAAGACAACCGTTTGACACAAACACAGAAATGTACGAGGAAGGGCAAAATAAGACTGCCAATTAAATTCAGAGAAGGCAGACAATTCCTCAACTGTTCTGAAATCGGTTCAAGGGTTGATCAAGGCCCTAATCAGCACTACAGACAAAAATACTTTCACTCCACCTGTTCCTTACAATAAAGATCGTGGGAATTAGGATCGCACAGGTTTCCACTTGGAAAATCGACTCTTATGTCCACGAGGAAAGCCCGAGCACTAGCACTAGATCCTTCCTTGGTTTTAAAGTCATTCGTAAAGATTCGACTATTGTCATGTCATCGCCCAGATTCTGACCAGTCAGTGTTTGTTTTTCCTTGAAGACTTCAATTCGATCCCAATGCAACTATACAAGTTTGTCTAAAATTACTTCGCATCTATTTTTTTCTTTCTACTGAGGAGCTACAGTAACTTCTGGCAGAATCGCAAGTTTAGGTCTGCCGCTGTACCCACACTCGAGCCATTCTGAAACGACGAAATTTGTGAAAATTGCCTCGGAAGTGACTTTGAGCATTGTCGACAAATCGAGTGAAATAGTTAACTTTATGCAACATACTGAAAGACTGGCAATCATGGGTTTATCCATTTCTGCGTGTTAGATTTGTTATTTGTTTGCGTTGGGAACATCTTAAGAGCAAATCCAAATCGTAGACAAGAAATTAAATTGGAAACTTAATATACAAGAAAAAGTCAAGAAAGCTGCCTGAGCCACATATCTGAGCAACAGAATATTAGACAAGAAATGGGCACACAACCCCAAAAATATCCTGTGGATATACACAGCTATAGTCAGACCAATCTTGTCATATGGTGGAATGCCTCTGTAAATACCATCAACTTTAAACTACTAACCAGAGATACATGTCTAGGAGTCACTCCACCACTTCAACGAAGGTGTAGAGGTTTTAATGAACCTCTTTCTACAAACTGGACACTATCACTTGCGTGATACTAGAATAACTACATATTGAACAAACGGAAACAGATGGCTCGAAGATGAGAAAGGAACAGTCGCGAGTATATACTCCGAAGAGTTAAACATGCACTGCTCTATCAGAACTTCTATTTACGCCAGGTTCTGGCGGTCAACATGATATCATTGTTGAAGATAACCTACATTCGCAGTGACAGCCAAGCGGCCATGAAAGCAATTCACATCTAGTCGCGGAGAGCTTGAGGTTCTCACCACTCGTACATCCATTGCTGGATCCCGAGGCACCGTGACATAATCGGTAATGAAGCAGCAGACGAATTTGTCAGGATAGGGACTGAAATAATCCTTGACATTCACCCTCTCTGGCAAATGTCAAGGAGAAAATTCTAACCACTTTTATGACCACTCTGATGTTATGGTCCAAGTAGAATAACATATGCAAGTACAGACAAACTCTTGGTATGTGATAAAAAGTTACTAAGGACATCTGTGGCTGAGGCGACTAGGATGAAAGGCAGACGCTCCTCATCTCTTTCACTGCCCAAACCTCTGCGGATTAAGAAATATAACGATGGGAGAATACTTTCAGCGAACTAGCAGAGGTGCTATTAAACTCTGTTGACAGGGACCTCAAGGCATCCGACCGATCCTACTGGTTGGACAAAGAAAGACAGAACGTGAAACATAATGGAACTGGATATGAGGAAGGGTCAAAGAGGAACACCTTCCCCATGAGTAACACACTGGGTTTACAATGACTTGACTATCCGATCCACGCACCAAACCTAACCTAGACGCAAATTCAACCCCGAACTGTATTGCCGACATGAGTCCAGCCAGGTGTCTACAGACTTTATTCCAGAACGAACTTTATTCAATTCAGGAATCTAACCGCTCGAGTGATAGCATATCCATTTTTCAATCTTAATTGATGATGTAGAAGTGAAAGCCGGTATACAGTAGAACCTGCAGTTAACTATGAGCTTCTCAAACGTAAGTTAAAATTCCCTCTCAACAGGAGGAGACAAAATGACACTTCAATGCGTACCTCAAAATGATTGAATATCCTTAAATGTGCTCATTGTGAGAGACCCTGAATGAAATCATTCTATGTACACGGCAAGGTTGTTGCTTTGACGATATTCCAATAGCAGTGCAACCGTCACTCCCCGTGAATTAAAATCAATTCGATATTGAGCATCATTCAATAACAATTCCCGACCATGTAACCTCATCGGAATTGTAGGCGTCGCATTTCATTGCATTGACCTTGTCGCCTCCAACGTGCAGCTGTTTACGACTGTATTTTGATTTGTGAAATTCGCAAGCAAAAAAAAGAACAAAAAAAAACGCTACCCTAGGCTTCTTGCCCCAATTCAATATCGTGTCGGTGGCTGTAACAAAGCAGCCAGTACCCTCAGATTACACAGAAAGGAGAGATAACTACAAGCGCTCTGTCTCGCCTTTGCTCTGCAGAATTGAATAATTGCTATCAATTGAGGATGCACACGCAAGTACAAGTCAGCCAGCGACATCGGAGCTCGCCTCCGGAACACGTACTCCCTGCGATTAGTATTGCAAAAATGAAGTGTGCTTTTGCCTTTCGCATTTGGGAGCGGACGCGGACGCAGGACGGGACAGCGTGAATGTGAATTTCACAACAAGCAGAGTGAAAGCTTATTCCAGTCCAGTCCAACCGGGGCGAGGTGAGGAATAAATTAGGGCGACCGACTGAAGGGTGTCATTTAAGGCGTCTCTGCTGCGGGCGTTCATGTCGAATAATTTGGGTAAGCCTTGCAGATTCGAAAGCTTACAGCCCGTGGATGTCGGATTTAATTATTTTTTTCTGAAAGTTATTATATTTTGTTGCTGTTGTGAAAGAGATTATTTTTGGCACAATGCCGATGACCGTTGATTCCGCAACACCTGGTCAGTGATGCCGCCGGGAGGTAAGCGATTGCCGCGTAAATTCCGGTTTTTATTCAAGTTTGAAGAGAGAAAATGCAATTGGCACGTGGGGAGTAACGGCTGATGATTTAATAAATCCCCTTCTTATGGCTTCGACCCGAAGAAGAGCGTGTCAGTTAGTCACGTCCGCTTACGCGGGCAAAGTGGCCATCGAATAACTTAAAAGGGCTCATATATTAAGCCTTAAGAATGCATGGTTTCTGCTTGCTTCAGGTTATTGATTCATGTACCACTCAGATTTAGGACATGGACACCCAACAGGTACAGGAGCTAATAACACGATTTGACCGTCCAATTCACACGATTGCACATCCAACAACGCGCACATAATGCAGTGACCAGAATATCGTGTGATTTAGTCGCTTGGCTTACGTGTATTCTACTAACAGGAGAATGCTTCCAAGCAGTTGCCAATGAACTTATTGGTAGTCAGTTTGGGTTAAGCCTGCCTAAAAGTCTCCAACTTAAAGCTGCTGACAAGAATTCAGAGACCAGCATGCCTGGGAGTGACCGGAGCAATATTTTCACTCCGACTACGGGCGGTCCTAGATGTCCTGCTGGATCTTCTTCCTCTTGACCTCTATGTACAGAAATCTGCTGCAAAAGCTTACACGCAAGCCCAAACAGTCATGGAAGCATCTTTGATAGATTGCGTATAGAATATACTGCAAGTAACTACTCCTTTCCCTCCCTTGATTTGGATACGTCCTTCCGGTGTTAACTCCCAACAAGAGAGGAGTGGAACACACCACTCATCAAAAACTCGAACATCATCCTTGTTTACACAAAAAGATGTAGATGGACAAGGGAACAGGCGCATTTTCTCCGAATTGATCAGATTACCTGACTATGGCAATGTTTTTCAAGCGAATATCCTGGCGGTCAAGGAAGCGGCCAAAATGATATTATTGTTCGAAATACACTCGGCTGATATTACCATTCAGTCATGTGGCCACTAAAGCTATTTCGGCTATAAAAATCAAGTCCAAGCTAGTCGCAAGCTGCCGCGAAGAGTTCATGGTTCTTGACTACCAGCATTCGATCAGCCTATGCTGAGTCCCAAGTCATAAGGGTATAGGCGGTAATGAGGTAGCACATGAACTTGCTGGGAAAAGGACTGAATCCGATGCATCCCAAGTAACCCCATATTTCCATCCACCCCTTGCTGATGTCAAGAGCAAAGTGGACGAAAGAATCACGGAACGAGCTAATGAAAATTAGGACTCTCTTGCCACCCGTGAGACCAATGGGATATTATAGCAATGTAGCAGCTGCTGCGGATGGTAGTCGGTGCGCTCACTAGCCACAATGTGAGTGAAAATGGGACTTACCTATGCCACCATATGCAGAGGCTGTGGGGACAATGAAGAGAATGAGAACTCTTCCCACTACCTATGTCACTGCCCCATCTCTGGATATTGAGATAGAGAACACTGGGAGATTTCTTCCTCCAGAACCTCCATTTTGCAGGTTTGTCAAAACCACGGGATGGCTCGAAGGGACAGCAACACATCTGTAATTCGAATTTCACACAACTGTCAACGAGTAGGACAGAAGCTTTTCACACCCATGGGCATTACAATAGGTCCTACAATGGAAGCTAAATGAGACTTGGCCTCACCGCGTCTACCCACGACACATTTTTTTTTTTTATAATTTGCGCGTGCTCAAGGGGTTATTAATACCCTTAATTGTCCGGGGTCAAGACACAGCACGGACCGAAGGTATAGAGGGAGAGAGAGAGAGGAGGTACCTGTGCACATTGGTTTTAAACATCTGCGGATTGTAATCTATTGGAAATATTGAGCTGGGAAGAGCATTCCATATTCGTGTAGTGCGGCTAAATAACGAGTCTCTAAATTTCATTGTGCGCCCGAAAGCAGGGTTAAGGGTAAACTGATGTGCATTCATGGCGAGACGTGTATTGCGGGTGAATTCAAGGAGAGGAGGAATGCAGTTGGCTAGCTCACTTGAGCATTGTTTGTTAAAGTAACGATAAAACACGACAAAGAAGACACGGTCCGTCGATGTTCAAGCGAGTATAATGAACCCGCGATATCGTTGTCTCCTATAAGTTTTATCGCTCGCTTTTGGATTCTATCTAGTAGGTACACCAGACCAGATATGAGCGTTATACTCAAGCTTAGAGCGAATAAACGCCTTATAGATTAAAGCCAAATCAGAGGGGGTGAAGTATTTCTTGCATCGATTAAGGAAACCTAATCATTTCGCACCATTTTTGGTGATCTCGAATATGTGATCGTTCCAACTAAGTGTTGTGTTGATGTACATAGCGAGGATGGAAAGTTGTCCGGTTTCGTCGATACAAGCGCCATTCATGGATAATGGCTGATTATCAGGGGTTCGCTTTAGAGACAGCAGACAGCATTGAGTTTTGGAAGCATTGAATTCCACTCAGTTGTTCTTACCCCAGTTAATTATGCTGTCCAGATGGGAATTCAATGTGCTTGACATACGCTGCCGTTCCAATATTACGTCCGAAGGGCAGGGTCGTGAATTTTGGAACGAATATGAAAAGCTGAGGGTGCTGTCATCAGCGAAGGAGTGGATTGGATTAGAAGTGGCAGACAGGAGATCATTTATAAAAATGAGAAAGAGTGTCGGAGACAGAACAGAGCCTTGGGGGACACCAGCATTTATTTGATGGATATCAGACTTGAACCCATCCAAAAACAACTTGAATTGAACGGTTCGAGAGTTCATTGAAGCACGCACTTTCGACAAAAGAGTTTGATGCCAAACTCTGTCAAATGCTTTAGAAATATCAAGCGCAACTATCTTGCTTTCGCCTGCATTGTGCAAAGATTGGTTCCACTTTTCGGTGAGATAAGCTATCAAATCACCAGTGGACCTGTTGCTGCGGAAGCCATACTGTCGGTCATTAAGAAGCTTCCGCGATTCAAGATATTTCATAAGCTGACGATTTATCAGCGTTTCCATGACCTTAGAAAGAAGGGACGTAAGTGCTACGGGTCGGTACGAGATGGGTGACGAAGATTCGCCCTTTTAAGGGACGGGCTGTACAAATGCTGTTTTCCATCGACTCGGAAAGAGACCTGAAAAGTAGGATAGATGAAAAAGCTTACGCAGTGGTTTTGCCAGCGAAGAAGAACACCTCTTCAGAAGTATTGGGGGAATACCATCCGGGCCAGCGGATTTGTGCACGTCGAGATCTTTAAGTACTCTTGCAACTGTACGAGTGCGGAAGTGAATTTGTCCCATGGTGAAATAACCGCTCTCGAGTACAGGTGGGGACAAATTACTATCTGGCAGTGTTGAGTTGACTGCAAAATGCGCCGCAAGCAGGTTGGCTTTGTCCAAAGAGCTGACAGCTGGGATGTCATTGCAAATGAGCGTGGGAATTGAGGACGAGGCGGAATTCTTTATGTTTTTCATAAATGACCAAAAGTTTTTGCTACCCTTGCAGCATTGTAGCACTTTTTGCCTCAACTTTTGTTCATGGGAGAATTTCACACGTCGGATTATTGCATTGCAGTAATTTCTGGCCCGTTTAAACTTATTCCGGTTTTCCTCAGTAGGGTTAACTTTGTATAGCCGGAATTTCAATTCTCTTATTCTGATAGCCTCCTTGCAGCTCGACAACCTAAACCTAGTTTAGGTTAAAGTGCATTGCTGCAGTTAGGATTCTCATATAGACCCGACAATTGTGGTACCATGAATTGACGAACTTCTATGCGGAGAATTAGTCGATTGATGTATGTACAACTTTAGTACAGTTTTTCATGTTGTGTGTGCACAGTGCATCTCGGCGGAAGGAAAAATAACATGAAAAAGTTGAATGTTGACTGAATTTTTTTTTAATTTCTTTGGAAAGTGTACAGTAAATAACTAACGCAAATGAATTCACGAATAATTAGTATTTGACAAAGAACATAGAGCAGAGTGCGTGCCGACACTACATTTGAACACTTCAAAGTTTGTTCTTTCCGATCTTCGCTGTTCAGCTTCATACACCTTTTTTAGTTGACATCTACAAATATGTCATAGCAGAACCACCGTTTTCCGCTGACCACTGTTTTTAATCAAGAGACGTCTGCGCTACGTTATTTCGACACCATTTAGGGGATAAAACAAGTCACAGTGGGTGGTGTGAATAAAAACTGAGAAAACACTCGGAGTAAAAACACTTGAGTCGAGTATGTTCGTCAAAGGAAATGCTCAATTTGGTGTGAATAAAAATGTTCCTCAAAGCAGGTTCTTATCCTCAATTTGACGTTTAAAAACTCTGCTGGAGAGCTGGCAAATTTATTCGTCAACATTCTTCAAATTCAATTTACAAACGCAAACACATGCGAATTATTCATTTTCAATCATATTTTTAAATATAGAAACGCGAAAAATAAAACAATATAATTCACGGCGTTTCGGGGACACAGGGGATAATTTCAAGAAACATTACAGATTCGAGTTTCGCAACATGGAATGGTTAACCAATCAGTCCTCTCCGATATTCCTGGAGAAAACCGTGGTGGTGCAATACCAAGCATGGAGAAGATGAAAATATTCCTTCGATACATTGGTGACCCGGGTTTCCAAGTTGGAGTTGGAGAGGACTTTGGGGTTCATTACACCACTGTATCAAAAACAGTTTGGCAAGTGTGTTGCTATATGTGCAAAGGCGGATCTGTGGATGAAATTTCCTTCTTCGATCAAGGAATTGCGAGAAGTGAAATTGGCGCTCTAGAGTGTACTCATATTGCAATATTAAAGCCTTATTTACATGGCGATGAGTACCTGAATCGGTTTGGCTTTTTTCCAGCAAACACGGATACAGTTGTAAACACCTGATGAAATCGCCATCGCCCATTCCAGATTTTTTTGTTTAAGGAATAAGGCTTAATCCGTCAAAGTATTCCTCCTCCGACGCAGTAATTTCCAATATTTTTTATTTTTTTGTCTCTTGAGTCACCTCCTATGCACACTCAACTTCAACGATTGATATCTGAATACATTCCATCTTTATTCACACCAAAACTGATTTAATACTCAACTGTGAAAATATGTGAGCGGAGAGGATTCGTTAAACTTAACGAAATACATGTTTATTCACGCCAGATGGAGCATTTCCTCCAAAATTCTGAGGAAATGCTCATACTCAGTTTTTATTCACACCACCCAGTGTGTTTTGAAGACTGTACCAGAAATCGTTTTAATGAATTGCTTCGAGGTTGCTTTTAAAGGTTATAAACAACTTCATAGAATTGTTACAGTAGTAAGCAGATACGAATGCGGAAACTGGAGAGGTATTTGCGTTCTTCCAGTAGTATCCAAAATAATAGCTTGAATAGTTCTGGAACGCATCAAAGATCATTTAAATTCAACTCTCGATGTCGAACAGGCAGATTTCCGCGCTGGATCGTCCTGCATCGACCACATAAACACCTTACGGATCATAATTGAACAAAGCGTTGAGTATAGGTCTCCGCTATATCTATTGTTCATCGACTTCGAGAAGGCTTTCGATAGCTTCAATCGAGATGCTATCTGGTCGGCCTTGCGCAGGAGAGGTATTCCGAAAAAAAAAATAATAACTATTGTAAAGGCTACATATGAAGGTAGTACGTGTCACGTCTTGCACAATGGTAAGTTGTCAGAGGAATTTGAGGTCCAGAGTGGAATTCGTCAATTATGCATACTGTCACCACTATTGTTTCTGCTGGTTATCAGCGACATACTCCGTGCAGCATTGATGGACGGAAATTATGGCATTCGATGGACTATGACATCTTATCTTAAGCACCTTGACTACGCCGATGATGTTTGTCTCCTTTCTCATCGGGTAATGGATCTTAATTTGATGGCCCATAATCTAGAAGCAGAGGCAGAGACAAAGTGGGGCTCAAAATAAATACGACAAAAACTAAAGCCCTTAGTAGTTCCGACAACCGCACCTAACTGAACATTGCCGGACAGGATGTCGAGAAAGTTAACAGCTTTCTATATTTAGAAAGTGTGGTCTCGACTAATCGCGTTGGCACCGAACTGGACGTGTGCAACAGAATCGGGAAGGCTAAAGCTGCGTTCGGATTGCTATCCACGATCTGGATAAGCAATGTCATCAGCTTAAGAACCAAGCTGCGACTGTTCCGCTCCAACGTACAGTCGGTGCTGCTACATGGATGCAGCACCTGGAAAGTGGCCACATTTACCACGCGAAAGCTGCAATCTTTCGTAAACAGATGTTTAAGAAACATCCTTAGGATTTTTTGGGCGAACCGTATCTCTAACGAGCAATTGTACCTGAGAACGGGCCAGGAACCTATAAACATCACAATACGAAGGAGAAAGTGGCAGTGGACTGGACACACCCTACGGCGCGAAGACAATTCCTTTGCGAAGTATGCCATGCAGTGGAATCCGCTTACGCAGGCAGGCAGAACAGCGGGACGCCCTAGGTAACCATGGCGCAGAACAGTTGAAAAGAAATCGAGTTCTTAGGACTGAGTTGGAGGGAGCTCAAACGCGTTGCAGAAATTCGAACGAGATGGCGCGCTAGCGTGTTTGACGCCATATGCCCCCGAAGGGTTAAAGGACTTAAGTAAATAGGTAAGTAAATACGAGTTTAGATTAATTTAGGTTAAAGTGAAAAGCCTAACTGGAGGGGGCCCATTCATATAAATCTTGATCGGATCCATTGTGATAACGTTCTCTGAAGATTGTTGTACCTTTTCCTTTTCAATGGGACTAAGTAACTAACACCTGAGAACTACTCGTTGGTATTCTAGTGCATTTTCTGATGATCCCCTCCGTTGCTGGATTACAGTCATTTTGATTTAGTGATACATTTTTGGACAGTTTGACAGTTCTTCTAAGCAACTGTGCTTTACCTTGTTCCAGCTAGGGCTGTACAGGTGACGAGGTAGTGGAACACAGTTCCTTCTTATACGGCATTAAAATAATTAATGATTTGATTGATGGTCTATCGAGAGCCTTGATGGCGGGCTGACTGTCTGACTGTACGAACGTAGCTATCCCACACATAATATCATGAATATGGCCTCTGAATAAAGACGGAATCAGTCATATATCTCACACTTTTGTTGTAATATTTAAATTTCTTTTCCAATCGTTCTTGTCTTGTCACCCTGTACTTAATCTCGCAAGTGGCCGGATCCTGTTCGAGGAGTGCAGCACTTTAGAGCGATCGGGATCGAACCGAGTCTGAGCTAGATCAATTTGGTATCTGGCATGTTAACCAGTTTGGTGTTTATTGTTCGGCGAAAGAGTTAACAATTCGAAGTGGGTGTTCCTATCGAATAGTGGTCAATGAACTGAATTACTATGTGTCTGACTAGTCAGCTGTTTAGAGTTGTTTCTGTACCCATATCTTCTAGAGAACCCTTAACAGATGCGTCACTGTCCGCGTTCTCCTTCACCACTTTTGTCAATTTCAAGGGAACTCCCTGCGAATATGTTACTTCCGGTCAAATTCCAATCAACTGTACACTCATTTCACAACTTTCAATAGTTTTGTGTCAACTATTTGAAAACAAACTTCAACTACCTCTTGCCAACTTCGACAAACCAATTTGTATTCAAACCTATTCCCCTGCCGAGCTTAACAACCTCATTAGATGTTCCAAATGTGTACATGACTTGAAGCATGGTTGCTCATGTGCCGGCCGTACGAACTGTAGAAGCATTGGGTGCAGATGAGAACTACCAATCGAATCGGATTTGATTTGATTTGTCGAAACGGCGTTGATTCTTCATTGCAAAAATGAATGAATGCAAAGAATGCGGATGCTCCTCAGGAGTGAACTTGAATTGGTCGAATGTCTTTCATTTGAATGCGGTTAAGACGACGGATATAAACAGAACTTTTTTATTTAAAAATTGTGTTTATTTTTTTCATTCGAAACACATTCCATGCGTCCTTTGATCCGCATGCAGAATGTTCGTCTACTTGTATGTGCAACTCAAACTTGTAAGATGTTTGTGATGTTTTGACATTTTATATTTGTACTTATTTTGTTTGATCGCCAAACTGGTGTCAGTTGTTCAGCTGAGTCTGCTTGTTATTTTCCTCATTACTTTGTCTAGGACCATGAGGCATGTCTTTGGTGACAGTGATGTTTCAAAGCTTGTTCAAAAGCTTCTGATTGTTTCCCTCTTGGACGATCTGACATCTGTAATTTTTGACTTTTGTAGACAGTCCGAAGTCATATAGTTCTTTCCAGATTGACTTCCTGATCGATTCAAATTACTTTTTTCAAATTTACTAAAGATAAACATACCGTTGGCTAGTATAATTTGTTGAGCATTACTTAAAGCTGATTCTTAGGCGTTGAAGCCTGCCCTTCGTTATTCACTCTCAGCTTCTTCTCTCAGTTTTGTGTCGACAACATATTTGGTGCTGGTTGGTAACATTAAAAAAAGCTAAAACTTTTTAAAGTAAAAACTTTACTAACCAGAGGCAGCAGTTTAGATTATTGGGCTGCCAGCTAAATTGCCATCACACAACGACCATTGTTGATCAATTGTGATACCCAATGCAGTTAATTTGATCCCAAAGGCAAATGGTGACTTTGGCTTTCAATGGGCTTCAGCCTGGGACCCCTACAACCAAGGGCAAGCACTCAGCCAACTGTGCAAGCCAACCGTTTCAGATAGCAGTTTAAGTATTCTGAGGTATTCCTTTTTTACTAGCTACCATCAACTGGTGACACGTGGCAATGTGGTTATGTGAGTCGACCCCAACCTCGACGTTGTAGATTTGATCTCTGTGCCTTTACGACAGAAAATAATTTTCAAAACATTACAATCAACAGCTTCAATTTCGAGGTAGTAAAGGAGTTTGTCTACATCGGGGCAAGCGTAAACTTCACGAAGATCATCGTAGTGGAGATCCGACGTACAATCGCAGTTGGAAACCGATGCTACTTCGGTTTGTCAAAACAACTGGGCTCGAAACTTCTGACAAGAAGGACCAAAATCATGCTCTACAAAACACTTATCTTGCCAGCCCTGCTTTATGGAGCCGAAATCTAGACGCTAAGCAAAACTGCAGAGCGGATTCTTGGCGGATATATGGTCCCGTCTGCGAGGAAGCCGAATGGAGGTGAAAACACAACCGCGAACTCTACGAACAGTACAAAGATGTGGATGTAGTCCGGAGGCACAAATCCGTCGACTACACTGGCTCGGTCACATCGAGCGAATGGACAACAACGCTCCAGCAAAGAGGGTCTTCGAATCCGAGCCTCCTTCGAGAAGGAGAGAAAGACCGAACCTCCGGTACAAAGACCAAGTCATCGCGGATGTAAGACAGCTTGGCCTCGATGACTGGAAGCAGAGTGCCCAAGACCGTCACCGATGGAAGGCAGCAATTGCTTAGGTTCGAACCCTTCATGGGTCGTCGGCCTGATGAGTAAGTACGTTGACACTAAAGAAATTTGTTGACTACACGACTGATATTTATACAAAATGTTCACTTTATAACTGGAACTTTCTTGGGGCAAGTGATGGTTTCGAGTTATCGAAGTTTGACTTTAGATGGAAGAATAGTTCAGTTGTGAGATTTGCGTTTGCTTTGGATGGATGTATATCGATATAATCAAGCTCTGGTCACAGAACATAGCTCTATCTGAGATCATTGACGGGGTAACTGCGTCCGCATGTCCGATTCCGGAGATCAAACCTATAAATCCCAGCATCGCACCAAGTTCCCACCCCACAACTACAAATTACCATTATTAAAAGCTTCCCTACTCGTGTTTAATTTATTCCAACATTCAAATGACTGATGAAAACTAGCATGCCACTTAAACGGAAACGCCGTGTAGGCATTTTAAAGATTTACGATAGCATAATGGGTTTAAGTACTCCTCTACTATCTTTACGACTGATTGTTAATCTCCTTTTGAATTGCTTGTAAACATGTGGCAACGAGACTGTCTCTTGCTGTAGCTTGTCCCATTAATAAATTGGCAACCCCGATGAATGAGTTATGGGCCAGCATCTTTCGAGAGCGGTTGATAAATCACGAAAACAAATACAATCAACGACGGCAATCTCTCTCAAGCTGTTTATTCGTCAACTTATTGGGAGCGAACAACATTGCACAATCGATGCGAATTGCATTTCCTGCAAGTTTTCCAATCCGAAACGGTCATTATCGAGAAATGACACCGCACCGCAGTAAACAGTCACTGTTGACCTTCACGGTTGAAGTGGTTGGGTACACAATTTAAAGTCTACAACTTAAGGGAAGTCTGTGCCATTTCAGACAAACTCCACACTCGCACACTCGAGTAAACAGGTGAACAAAAACTCTAACCACTTTCACTCATGACGAAGTGGCATTTGCCTCGAAGCGACCCAGACCACCAGATCTGTGAGAGCTCTGCCAAACACCAACCTCAATCGAATTCAGTTCGCTGAGTGTGAGCGTGTTTTGCAATGAAATCCGTCATGAAACCACACTAACATTGACCTTGTGTTCATTTCTGTCTCTCGTATTGCCACAAATCCGATTGCTAACGAGTGGTACGGACATTTCCGAGGTCACTCTACACTGTGACGTGACGAGTTTCTCTCGGTTCAGCTTAAAAGCCAGATCCGTGTGGTGAGTCAGAGAGTACGCTGGAAATCCACTTGCATGTGAAGAACACATCCTGTGGCCGACGGTGAAGTCCCAGTGGTTTCGCTTTCGGTTGAAGCTTCTTTTTTTCACAGGTCACCCTCCAGGCGGTGATTAATTTCTATTATTTTCTCTGAGGCAGCTTTGTGGAGTGGATGTGATGTGAATAATCTTGCGGCGTATTCGGAAAGGTTTGCTGATAACCCCATGCACTTTTTGACGCTCAATTGCGTCACTTTTGTTCTAATTCCAGAGACGCAGTCCACGTCCAATTACGTAGCGTGTGTAAAAATTCCATTAATTAAAGACGTGACAGACTGACAGGTCCGATAGACTGATCAGTTAAGGGGCATACTTTGGTTATTTACTCAGAATGAAATTGGAATATTCTTTTAATGGAACCTGGTGTCTGGTGGGTGTATCAAGAACAGTCGTAGAACAGAGATGAGAAATTTGTTTAGGGAGCGACAAGTGGCTGACAAACTTTCTCAAACGGAGGAGGAGTTGATTTGTGTTGGCAATGGGCTGATTGCCTTTCTCTTTCGGATGGCCAGTGAGTAGATTGAAGCAACACTCATCTCTGTGAATACATTTGAATAATTTATAAGGACTTGCTTAATTGATTGAATGACTTTTAAAATGTAAAGTGAATTCAAAGTTTCTCTGTGGGACTACAGTCCGGGGTCGATGTGAGTCTCAATCAACAAGCCCGTCCAGCTTCCAGTTGGTTGAAGTCCTTCTCTACTTGGGTGCGTCTAATGTTGACACTAGCTACTCTAAGCAGGCGCACCCAAGTAGAGAAGCACCTCAACCAACTGAGAGCTAGACGGCTGTTGTCCAAAGATTCGTAGTCAAAGACTAGTCTGGACAGACCTAAGTTGGCCGAGTGTTGTACACGACCCAGCTGTACTAGGCGTTTGATCAGTAGACGCCTGTCTATGCTCTTGTAATTTTTCTGCTGGGTTTGGCCCGTCCAGTTCCTGATTGAACATTCATCTCCAAAGGCAAATAGGACAAACATCGCTGCAGAACGCCGCAGAGAACGACAGGACTGAGATAATGAATATCTGAATATCCAGTCTATTGAGAAAAGAGACAGCGATTGGCTATTGTCTACTGGTTTGATCTCAGTACTGATGTTGCTTGCACTGTACACTGCTTAGCCGGTGTAGACAAAGGCTTTGAGTGCCTACTTCTGGCGTTTATTTCCAAGCCAACGATCATGTATGTCTTTTTTGAGGGCAGCTGGTCAGTGGTTTTTCCTAATAATAGCTTAATTTGGCAAGGACAGTCGTTTTCTCTCGAAGGCTGCTTCATATGGCGGAGGAATATTGAAAACATATTTCCAAGCTAGCACAAATAAGTTTTGGCCGATATGAAGCACCCACCGTGACTTCTGTCTGAACTTGCGCAAAAATTTCGTTCGACTGTTATGCTAGTGGACAACACTAATGATCTCCATCGTCGTACGGTGCACGCAGATGAGAATGGGGAACGTTAACAATGAGGCTAGAAACAACGTTTCTATCAGCATTGATCGTTACAGAGCCATGTAAACCGACTTATTATTTCATAACACAAAAAATAAAATTTTGTTAATTTTATTGGATTTTTAAAGCCCTGTACATCGTTGAACCATTTAATTCGGTATCAATGAAAACAAATACTTCTTTAAGGCTCGCTGTGTTCTCCTTTAATAGAGAAAACTGTGCCTCTTGTGTTAACGATATTTTTAAGAAAGATGTCGAAGAAGTCAGATTACAGAGCGAGGCCTTGTCAAAACCCCTTATTTATATTAAGACATTCTAAGTTTTGTGCCTTCCCTTGATGGAGCAGCGGGAGTTCTCCATCGTCATCTTGCGCATCCTGACTAGTTCAATTGTTAAAGCTCTGCATGGTGATGTATCCCCCGTGTCATTATTGAATATCAATCTTCGTCGCATGCGATGCACTGAGTTTTCTTTGCTTTGCTTTAAATACAACTTTCTCTACATCTGTGTAAAGGTTTTCTCAACCGTACTTCTTACAAACATTGTGTTGCCCAGTTTGTGGTAAACTTTGAAGCGGTGTCTTGTTAAAGGACCAACGGAAGCCGAATATTTTATTTGATCTAATGAGGCGAGATATGTCAAATTAACGACCAGAGCGACCCTGCCTTTATTGTGCATACATTATCGGATAAACTAAAGCACCACACGGGTATCAACATAAAAGCTCTTAAAATAAGATTAATTCATGTTTAATTGAGATCGCTTTCGGTTTTATGAGAGCCGTGCATGCTTTTAGATTGGACGGAATTAGATGTATGCACGCATGTGCACGACTATCCCCGTTTCTTCAACTGGCTCGTATTTCTGATCCTAATTTTTGCATTGGCTCTTGTCCACTGTCTCCCACAAGTTCTATAAGGACTTAGGTATGGAGACTGCGAAGGCCAATCTAGAACATTGATATTCGTATGAATGAAACCAGGTTTTAGCCACTCTGCTGGTGTGTTTCCGTTCATTGCCCTGTTGAAACCTCCATATCATTGGCATACAGCAGGACAACCGATTGTAGTATCTTCAGATATTTAAATCATTCGATAATACCATTGAATCTAAAGATTGGCCATATTCCTCAAACAGAGAAGCAAGCAACCTCCCACACGTTTTGTAGCCATGACTTTTCTCCTTTAATGTCTCTTTCACACTTCTCTTTGGTTCTCGTTCACATATCTATCGATATGTTTTATTAAACATCCATGACCTCACCGTCTCCTCAGCGAAAGTTGATCAGCGCTTCAGCCAATAAAGCCGTTTTGACGAACACGACGAAAATCTTACATCAACACCACCGTCAACAACAGTAGCAACTGAAACTCGTCTCAGATTCGATAAAATCTTCCTCAATTGTGTATGAGATAAGAGTGAAAAAATAAACTATTTATTGGATACCGGTTGGAAACAATGCTCGAGTCTTATTTCATCCCAAGTCACGATTTCAACATGAGGAGATAAGAACATAAAATAGCACTCTTCAGCGAAGGATTAACGTCAGACACTCATTTGACAGGCAGATTAGAAGAATTTCCTAGAATTCAAGAGGCGCGTCCTCTCCACATTTCACCCAATTGGACGGCGCTTTAATTACACTGAATTTGTTTTAGTCCAAATTATCTATAAGAGAAAAAAACAATGAAAACCCGTTTAGTAATGGGTTTCTGCGGTTTTATGACCATTGGCAGAAAATAAAATTATACAACAAAAGAAAACGTTGCCAAAAGTCGTAACTTAAATTTAATGCTTGCCAACCAATGTGACAGCTTGACGAATTATCTGACTTGACCCCAATAATGTTTGCATATTGCAGGGTGGTTCCAAGAAAGGTGGTTTGGTGATGATTTTTTTAAATCTTAAGTACGCATGGATTGAATAAAGTTATGCTCGCTAAATTCAACGAAACTTAACGAAGCAATACTGCTTTGATGGGTAAACCGTGTGTTTTCCTCCGAAAAATATGGTTCAGGACTCTATTTCATATTAACAATATAAAATAGAAATATGAATAAGAATCCATTGGAAAAAGGAGCAAATTTTTCAACGACTCATAGTTGTAGTCTATCAGCGAAGATGAGCTGGCAGTAAAT
Organism: Eristalis arbustorum; assembly: GCA_916610145.1. Taxonomy (NCBI): domain Eukaryota; kingdom Metazoa; phylum Arthropoda; class Insecta; order Diptera; family Syrphidae; genus Eristalis; species Eristalis arbustorum. Next base: position 51,541,984 of record OU744316.1, on the reverse strand, counting down.
AAAATAATATAGTATTGTCAAAACGTACGGTTGTAAACTTTAGCTGAAATTCTGGTGAATAAGAATTGGTGTACTAAATCGCTTGAAATGTCATCATCATCATTTCCTGTGGTCCGCATTATCCGCTAAAGGCAGGCAAGGAACACGCATAAGACATCTCCAGCCCCCCCGATTCCCAGCTATTGTCTCTAACTCATCAGAAGTTGTACAACCAGCCGAAATTTTTGACTTGGTTGAACCACCTCGGCCTGAGTCTGTTAAGCGTTCGGCTAACTGATAGAGTCGCATTTAAGACACGTCTCGGAAGTCTGCCGATGGGAACATTCATCGTCCCATGTGCCCAAACCATCAAAGCATAGCCCGTTCCATTCGAAGAGGTAGTAGTAGGTGAATTCCTCGCTTACTGTCGCATTTCTCACCTTATCTCGGCGAGTAATTCACACAACAACTGGAAGAGACGTCATCCTCATGACAAAGTGAAATCTTTGAACGCTGGCTACAAGGCACCCTTACACCAATGACCCGATTCTTTCAATGTGACCAAAGTTTTTAGTGGCGTTTTCATCACGGCGATGTTTGTTAACTAAGGACGTTTAGGAGTTAAAATTAAATTCCGAGTCAATAACGCCCTTAACGTCAATTTTTTTATGGCAATTCTCGTCCCAGTCAAATGATTGCCTCAATTTATTTGGCTTGGGAAATTGTGCAGCATCTTGTTCTCGTCAGTCGTTACTCAGCTGACTACCATCTGTTCAGCCTTTCCAAAACAACTTAGAATAAAATTCAATTCCGAGAAAGACATCACCACGTACCTGGCAAATTTACAGTCTGGTGAATTTTGCAAAATACGTGATGTCTCGTGATGTATATCTTTAATAAACGAGGAAATTTATTGAAGGATGAAGTCGAGAATACTCAGAAGGCTATCGAAACGACTTTCATTTAAGAAGGAACTACTGCACTTCCATCAAAGATTAGGTTAGGTTAGGATGAAGAGGCTGACTACCGGTAGAGTAGTCAGTTCATTTGAAATTCGTTTGTGTAAGTCGATCGACCAAAATAGGGAACCACTATCGGTTCGCATATTTACTACTACACTTGCTCAATCTTCGGTCAAATGCACACACCTTTTTTAAGTGCTTTCGATATATTTACCATCCTTTGTAGTTTTAAAATGTTTCGTACATTCCTTTTGAAGTTCTATAGGGTTTTTGCAAATGATTACAATACAAAAAATGGATCTCATTAGCGATCATAAGGTGTCAGATAAGAAAAAAGTACGGAAGAGAGAACATGAGTGTGAAACAAGATGGATAATGTGTAAAGCTGAGGTTTTAACGACGGTGTACTCTTTCTTCTTGTGGCGCTAAAGTCCGGAGTGAACCTGGGCCTCGGTCAACAATCCTCTCCAGCTGGCACGATCTTTAGCCAGCTGCCTCCGATTTCGCACTCCACTTGAATGCACAATCGGCTTCGTGGTCGTCCTCTATTGCGTTGTCCCACTGGTTCGAAATCGAAGATTCTTCGGGCTGGAGCAGGGTTGTCCATGCGATCAACATGGCCTAGTCATCTTAGGCGTTGAATCCGTAGACGCCCGACTAGACTCATCTCGCTGTACAGACTGTACAGTTCGTGGTTGAATCTTCTTCAAACAGGACCAAAGATTGAACGCAGAAATTTTCTCTCGAAGAGACCAAGTGCGTCTTCATCCGCTCTTGAGCTAGTCCAAGCTTTCGCGCCATACAGCAGGACAGGGATGATCAAGGTCTCATATAATGTGAGCTTGGTCTTTCGGGAGAGGGCGCTATTACTCAATTGCCTCTTGAGCCCAAAGAAACAGCGGTTGGCAAGAGTTATTCTGCGTTTAATCTCGGTACTGATGTTGCTCGTATTATTAACTTCGGAGCCAAGGGAGAAGAAGTCCTTTACTACCTCGAAGTTGTAGCTGCCTATGGTGACGTTCCGACCGAGTCGTCAAAGTTGTGTAAACGCTTCATTGACGCCTCGCTGAGTTCGGCCGATCACGTCAATGTCGTCCGCGTATGCTAGCAGTTGAACGGACTTTTTGAATATCGTGCCTCTAGTATGGGCGTGTGAGTTTTGCACGACCTTCTCAAGTACAATGTTGAAGAAATTACATGCCAGTGCGTCGGCATGCCTTTTTTGACATTAAAGGTCTCGGTGAGGTACTCCAGTTTAACTTAAACTACAAATTCAATACTGTTCAAGGTGTAAACGAAACTTTGAAACCGAAAAAATCATTGAACTGAAGTTTAAACTTCAAATGGAGTCTAAACGAGCACCGTGAAATTGGGTTATGATTTGGACCACACGACTAACTTTTGTTTAAGAACAAGCTGTACATAGAAAAAGGTTAAAGCCGTGGCGTTGGCTAGGTAGATACGTAGACTCTGACCTACATAGTTCAATCCCTGAAGTTACCAACTTTCTTGATTCACGGCTCCACGTTTTTGGAATCACAGTATTTTTTTCTGGCAGATGACTTCTCTAACTTCGGCATAAAACTACAGGTCCCAACTACCCCTACAACACGAGTGATTTCTCTGGAAGCTACGCCCGGGTCCACCTCGACCGGTCCCAACAACTATATTGTTACAATACACAAGCCTTATCTGTGCGTCTCTAAGTTGCCTTTACAGATATTACTGAAAAACAACACGTGCATATGTAACTCCTGCTACTAAGGTTGACTTTGCACCCAGCTAATTCAGAAACAATTTGAAACAATGACAATTTTTCCATAGACGCTTGTACTTCGATAACATTTATTCATAGTCGTCATCAACTGGGAATACCTAAAAGCGTTGGAATTCCCCAAAGGCCATACTATCTCAAGTCTTGTAAAATGTACCTACGCTATAAACTCTTACAATCACTACTCTTACAATGTCTCAGAAATCGTATATCAATTCAAATTAAAACCAATAAACTGCGAGTCGAGTGTCATAAATAGCGAGTCCAAGACGGAATTTGAACTCGTAGCAAGTGTCATAATAATTTCAATTTTTTAATCATTGTCCTACATTAGAAACGGAGAATAACATTCTTCTTTTATGGAGAAGTAAATTGGACAATGAATCGCATTGATAAATGATCAATATAGGGTGTCCCAAAATTGGGGCAAAGCAAAGCACTTTAATTATTTTTGAAATATTGCTGTGTCGTCTAACGCTCCATTTTTACCCGTGGCGTTGTGGGTATGTGCGTCGACCACAACCTCGACGTCGTAGGTTCGATTCCTGCTCTGTGCGACGAAAACAATTTTCACGACCCCACCTCTTTCGAGTCACTGACAATGCTCAAAGTGTATTTCCTGTCTAGAAAAAGTTTCTCAAACTTGGTTGTTCGGATTCGGCATTAAACTGTAGGTCCCTTCCACTCGTGAGAGAACAATAGCACGCACAACACGAGTGGTTGCTGAGGATCTAGGCGCTGGCTCGCTACGGGTTGTAGCGCCACTCATATTATAATTATTATAAGCGAATATAACATGACTGATGCAACATCGCGTAAACGGCCAGAGTCTAACTTATTAGAAATCATTTGTGTTGCACGTGCTATTGTTCTCACACGAGTGGAAGGGACTTACAAATTTGTGTCCACTCCGAACGGTCAAGTTTGAGAAGCCTTTTTTCTAGACATAAGAGGTGAGACCGTGAACTTTTTTTTTCATTATTACTTTGGCGTATAAACCAGGAATCGAAGCAAAAACAAACAAACCTTAAATCTCAAACCAGGTCTGAAATTGGTTTTCTTTTTTCAATGTTGCTCTTCAACTCTTGCGTTAATTTCGTTACACCCTGCACAACGATAAGGAGATCGGCTGGTCGAGTAGATTTCGAATTCGTTACCAATTAAATCATCATTAAATTCCGTTCATCGATTCTGGAGAATTGTTTTTTGCAATTTCTTGTAACTCTACTTCGAAGAAAATGAGGTATTGAGTTTAATGGTCTTTAGAATTATTCTATTCACGATACTCTTGCGTCTACAACCCATTTCCGTTTTCGATAATCATCGCCAGAATATGCCATTAGACGTCATTATGCCCAAGAAAACACCACATTGAGTGTTCAAAATAAACAACCACAAAATCTGTGATTTACCCGATTGACAGCAAAATTCTAAGGACTGTTTTTTTTTAATAAAACTGACTAAGAAATTAAACCCTTGAAACCAGTTCTTGTGGAACCAGTTAGTGCCAAATAATTAAATTTGTAGCAGACTTCTCGAAACAACACAACATTCACAAGTATGTACGTAGCTAAAGACTAAAGCACATATCAGAGACTACCGAATTTAATTACTACATCTTATTGCGTTGTCTATCAGCCTCAAAGTAGGCGATTTTCAGTAACGGAGTCATTTTTATTGCTCAGACACGAGGCTATTTCATTGTCAGGAAAAGCCAAGCCACAGTAAAGTCCAGGTGGCACTAGCCTGATCATTATGGAGAGAACTCTGATCTCACTGTTGATCGCACTTGATATCGATAGTGATCTTCTTAACACTGTTCACTGCCGTGTCGAGATAATTGAATATATCTTCTACCCTATCGTTGTAATGCTCTGTCGAAGATCTATGCCCCAAATCTTTCAGAGTTGTCCTGAGTTGATCAGATGGTGAACGCCGTCAGACACTCTTCCGAACGTCCGAACCCACGTAGACTCCACTATTATATTCTCGTTTGTGGAGCATGATATCGAGTGTAAAGAAATAAAGCCACATTGTGACGTGAAGTCAAAAAATCGTACAGAAACTGTCCGAACTTTATGTAGAAACGGACATTTTGGTTGGCCGTCTTGTTTTCTGTGACAGCTGATTAGACAGTTAGAGGTTATTTTGAGGTAAGTTTGATTTGGCATCATTAACTCATAATAGACTCTGGCCGAGCCTAGTTCCAATCAAGAAACTCAGAATCATACTCAAACTCAGACCATATCCTACAAATGAGCTGGTGCATGCGCCCTACCCGATCATCTCCAGCTGCCTTAAATATTTCAGCGGACAATCCGTCAGATCCAGCAGCTTTGTTAGACTTCAGTCTTGATTTTGCTACCTTGACCTCGTCTAAGTCTGGGGGACGGGATTCGAGTCCGTCATCGTCCAGATTGAGTGGAACATTCTGCCTGACAGCGGTATTTTGGTCCTCATCGCCGTTTAACAGTCTGCAGAAATGATCTTTCCAGATTCTCAGCATCGACTGCGACTCTACTACCAGATGTCCAATTCCATCCCGACAGGCTTCTGTCCGAGTTTTATATCCGTTGGATAATTGTTTTACCCTTTGATAAAACTTTCGGACGTCATTCCTGCCACAAAACCTCTCCATCTCCTCGACCGCGCGCTTCTCATGCTCTTTATTTGTTCTTCTGAGAAGCCAATATTATGGTTGTGATGTTGCCAAAACTGACAAATGTCTGCGATGCGATAATTGTGATGCCTTCCTTATGAGGTTTTAGCTGGCATCGGGCTGGCTGGCTCTATATTTAATTGATGGACATTGACATCGCTGTTCATAGTTCCATGGCGCAGTTGGATCAGTGCCTGCCCTTGGTTAGACGGGCGCCAAGTTCGAATCCCAGTGAGTCTGGTCCAGTCATCATTTGCCGTTGGGATCAAATAAACGGCACTGGGTATCACAATGGACCAACAGTGGTCTATATGTGCTGACAATGAAGCTAGCGTCCCAATAACCTAACCCAACACCATTGCCTTGTGTCTTATTCTAATTACAAGCTCTCTGCGGTTTTGCTTAGTCTTTTCCTCCGTTTACCTTGAGACCAGCTCCCTTGTCAATGTAACCCGCGTAAAATGTTCTGCAAGCTTTGCTCTAAAATCTTCGCTCTGATCCAACATCTTTCAATGATTACGAAATGAAACCCTCACTCACCGCACACCAGCTCCCCAATTGAATCCTAACAAAATTTCCCGGTCATCATCATCATCAAACCTTCTCTGACATTTTTAATTGCTAATCCCACCATAAACAGCGCAGAATGAATTTTCGTTCAATTCCAATTCGAACTGCCTTCAACTTCAGCCACCCCCACCCAGGCAAAGCATGCGATCATGCCGATACCGAACGAAAACTTGAATACTAATCCAGTCTGAATTAGGTGCTGTGCGCGATTGATTCTTTACACTCTACTCCCTCTTCCAACAAATCATCCATCCCGCCGCATTGGCAGTGAAACAAACAGAATTAATAAACAATTAAATATTCCCAACAGTAGCCGCTCCCGAACAAAAAAACAACGTCAATTAGCCACCGAGCGTCATTGCTGGCCAGGCCGAAAAAAAACACACACCAGAGCCAGAATGAAAAAACAAAAGTGTAAGCGATTTAAAAATGAAACCAAAACTCTACATGTTTCGACTGGCAAGCGATTCTCTACGCGTAAGCGTTTAGAATTTAAAATTCGTTTTTGTTCTTCGGCCCACACGTGACATGCACAATGCCGCGCAGAATTCTGCCGCGCACATGAAAACCGCAGAATTTGCATTTCTTTTGAGTTGCTGTGTCGTTTATTGCTGCACACACCTCCATAGCGGACGGCCGGGAGGGAAGCAGAAACCACAAGCCCCTACATGGCGGGATATGCATGCGTATCTAAATGACTCCTCTTATTGGCGCTCAGCGTCACTCTGGACAGGTTTGTCGGTTTTATAATTCATTCTGTTGCGTTTTTTATGCGATTCAATTTTTTGTTGCTCGGTTCACATTATCAGTGTGAAATGACGATATCGGTATGTTCGTTTTTCTTCGCGTTCGATTAACCCACGAGGAGTCATTGCACCTAGGCCCGAGGGTGCACGCTCGGTTGCTGCGAGGCTTTTTTTTGCTTGACACGCCGCAGTCGAGTGATGACAGTGAAATCCAATTCTCATTTGACAGGGCGTCTCACTGGACGGTGCGGGCGTCCATCTGTCGAAGGAGGACATTTGCTTAGCAACAAAACGAGATTTATCGCTGGTTTTACTCGCTTTCGAACGTCCACCGTCCACCAGTTCGGAAGACACAACTCAACTGCTGACTCGTGAAAAAACAGCGCCTCCTCATCTGACTTAGGGCGATCGCATGAGCAAGGGTAATTTAGCGATTTGTGTTTAAAGTAATTGCATGTAATTTGAATTGAAGCGAACTTGAGGCTAGCTCTCGGATTTCTGAGAAATTAATCAAGTGTACGAGATGAATGTTCGAGGCGGTTAATAAACTACAATTGATTGAACCTCTACTGCGTTCGTGGAAAGTCAGATGCATCGTTTGACGGGACAATGGGACGGTGATCCCCTTTTCTGGATTAAGAAACGACGAATAGGGTTTCATTGTCAGTACAAGCTTTGTTTTGAAAAGAAAGCACATCTAATGAATGTCTCTTCTTATCTGTCGTACCGTCTGACCCCCTAAAGCCATTCGTCAACAACTTGGTCAGTCCATACCAGTGTGGCTTTAAGTCAGGAAAATCCACCATCGACCAAATATTCACACTTCAGCAGATTTTGAAGAAAACCCAGGAGCAACAAATCGATACCCACCACCTGTTCATCGATTTTAAGGCCGCGTATGATAGCATCTATAGAGACGAGCTATACAGAGCAATGTCTAGTTTTGGCATCCCTACCAAACTCGTCCGTTTCTGTAGGATGACGATGGAGAATGCACGCTGCTCCATCAAGGTGCGTAAAAACCTAACCGAGACCTTTGATGTCAAAAAATTATTCAAACAAGACGACGCGCTGTCATGCGACTTTCTCAACATCCTTCTTGAAAGAATTGTTCAAAACTCGAACGCCAACACCAGAGGAACAATCTTTGAGAAGTTCGTCCAACTACTCGCATATGCCGACGATATTGACATTATCGGAAGAACGCAGCTTGATGTCAATGGCGTTTTTGTGGGTATTGCAATGGAGGCCGCGAAGATGGGTTTAGCAGCCAAGTATATGCTGTCAACGAGAAAGGACACCCAACACCGACGTCTCGGTCAGAACGCCACAGCAGAGAGATACAACTTTGAGGTAGTCAAGGGCACCGCTATCAATTCAGAGAATGACACCAGCGCTGAAAACAAACGAAGAACAACTCTTGGCAATCGCAGCTTCTTTCGGCTAAGAAAGCAATTGGTAAACAAAGTCCTCTCTCGAACAACCAAGGTAACGCTTTACAAGACCTAAATCGTCCCAGTCCTGCTATATGGCGCGGAGGCATGAACTTTGTCAAAAGCGGATGAAGCTGCTCTTGGATGTTGATCCCGTCTGCATAGGTGGAGGAGGAGATATAATGACGAACTATACGGGCTGTTGCGTTGTGGGTATGTGAGTCGACCCCAACCTCGACGTCGTAGGTTCGATTCCAGCTCTGAGCGACAAAAATAATCATCACGGCCCCACCTCTTTCGAGTCACTGACAATGCTCAAAGAGTATTTCCTGTCTAGAAAAAGCTTGTCAAACTTGCCCGTTCGGAGTCGGCATTAAACTGTAGGTCCATTCAACTCGTGTGAGAACAGTAGCACGCACAACAGAAGTGGTTGCTGAGAAGCTAGGCCCTGGCCCCCTCCGGGCTGTAGCGCCACCCATATTATATATTATACGTGTTGTTCAGCGACATCGACTTAGCCAGAAGAGTAAAGATCCAACGATTGAGATGGCCAGGTCATGTAGAGCGGATGGAAGCCAATGCTCCGGGCCGAAAAGTCCTCGAATCCACCCCGAGGGACGGCGCAGTAGAGGAAGACCGCGACTCAGATGGCGCACGCAAATGGAAACGGACCTTAACTAACTATGATCTAAAGATCGACTTGGCCGGAGACGCTTGTTGGTTGAGGCCCAGGTCCACCTCGGACTGTAGCGCCACCTTAAGAAAGTAAGAAGATGTATTTAGCCAAATGACATGCTTGAGAAGATATGTCACTTCAATCGAGGTAAGAGAAGAAGTGTCGCTTAGTTCAATGTGAGAGATTAACATGTCGCTAAGCTTGGGGTAACTCTAACTCAAACATCTAAGTAACGTACTGTGGTGTGCACATCGGTGTCACTTTCTTCCGCTCATGGCCGACATACAAATTAAGACGATTTTATTTTGCTTACACAGTGTGTCACATCAAAAACGTTTGTGGTAGCCACACGTAGGGCACTCTTCAGCGCACCGAAACAAGCGCGCAGACGAGTATATTGTCCATAAGCTGCTGATACACTAAATTTAATGGGTGCCCTAACGCTTTTGTGCCTGTGGTTCAATATAACCAACGTGTTGGGTCGCTTGTGCTTGTGTTAAGGAGTGCAAACCAGTCCTCCAGTTCGACGAACTGTTGCAAGGACTGGGCATTCCTAGAGCAGATTTTGGAGAGGTCCTGTTGCTCCTGTTATGTGCGCATTTTTTAGCTATGTTACAATCTTGAAGCTCTTGCTCAGCATCGGCCATAGAACCCTTGGCGTAACTCCAACGTTTCGACCTAGCCAAAGCGTGGTAACCAATTTCAGTTGAAATGATGTTGAAGCGTGGTGGGCTTTTTCTTCGTATTGTCTGAATTACCAAATGTGTGTGAACCAAATTAAGATAAAGAAAAAACCAAATAAGAGTCCAACAGAACAGTAAATTGTGCAGAGTCTCAATTTTAAATTCGAGTTCAAGAGTGTTTTTACAGACCGCTTATAGCCGCGAATCACATTCGGACCATAATCTTGTACCTACTGCAAATTAAGAACACAAACAACGAATAATAATCGCATGCTTCTGAGAATAATGATGGCCACAGCAATCGCATCGATTTCAGGCTAAATGCAATAAAAACCTTCACAAACACATATGTCCTATATCCTGTTTACAGTGTCGTTCGTGCGATGAGAGGAGGAATCCGCATAAAATTGGCTTATCAATTCTTGTCAGATGCTTACCTGCAAAGAGAAAGAAGAAAAAAACAATGGTAAGCAAAATGTCAGACCATATAAAGCATAAAGAAAAATGGGAAGCAATGTAATCACTCGCAGTTCACGGAAGGAGTCACCGCAGGAACCGGTTTGGTTCCTTGCTTGTTTCATCAGATTTTAGTTGTAACTTGTATTGAGTGCTGGGGAAAGAATTATGGATGCACTGAGAGGAGTCTAAAGGTTCATGTTCGTATGCCGTCAAGTCCCATATTTATTATTATTATTTTTAAGTGCATATTTGAAAGGAAATTGGGAATTGGTACAATTAGCTCCTCTAATAATATGGGTGGCGCTTGAGTCCGTAGAGGGCCATGGGCTAGCTTCTCAGCAACCACTCGTGATGTGAGTGCTACTGTTCTTTCACGGGTGGCAGGGACCTACAGTTTTATTCCGACTTCGAACGGCCAAGCTTGAGAAGGTTTTTAAATGGCCCTGTACAGCTCGCCTTTATGCACGCAGTCAGACGCAGCATTGAAATACACGAATAGTTGGTGGGTTTCGATCTGCATGTCTTGAGTCTTTTCCAGGATCTGCCGAAGTGTGAAGATTTGGTCGATGGTGGGCTGTGGTAGTGACTTGAAAGAGGAGGGACCGTGAAAAATATTTTTTACCGTACAGAGCAGGGATCGCTCCTGCGACGTCGAGGTTGGGATCCACGCACATACCCACAACGCCACGGGCCACCACTAAAGGAACATATCTATTTTAAATCTTCCCGGAAAATTTAGTTTACGCTCGGAATGGATTTTAATAACGTAGTTTTCGTCACAACTTAGAAACTTAACAACATAGAAATATTGCACAATAAGGCCTTGAAAGTGCACTAAGCCGATCTATGGCTGATTTTGAAAAAGAGCTGCGTACAAAATCCTTTCTGGCGTGTTTTGTGAACGCCTGAAACCATTCGTAAATAACCAGGTTCAACATCATAGTCTTGGATAAAGGGCACAATGGAAACTTGAGGTATTCAAGAACTTCGTCTTCAACAACTGTGCACTAAACAATACAACCAACATCGGTATCGAGAGCAAACGCTTCATAACACAATTTAGTAATAGAGCCACCTCTCGAAGCATTAAACTGGTCTCCATACGACGTTTCCTATCCCAATCCTGCTGCATGGCGCCGATGCATGAACAATCTTAAAAACTTCGTCTCTTCGAGGAACTTCCCTCTTTGGTCCTTGTCAGTGCGGTTTCTGACCTGGGAAGTCCACCATCGACCAGATCTTCACACTACGGCAGATCCTGGCAAAGACGCAAATGCAAACCGACACTCACCATCTGTTCGTCAATTTCAAGGTCGCATATGACAGCGTGCATAGAGATGAGCTATACAACGCCATGTCTTGTTTTCACACTCCTGTCAAACTCGTCAGGTTGTGCAGCATGCGGATGGGGAACACTGCTCCATTAAGGTCAATAACGAACTTTTCAGAGACCTTCAATTTCAAAAAAGGTTTTAGACAAGGCGGCTCGCTTTCGTGGGACTTCTTCAATATTGTACTTGAGAGGATCGTGAGAAACTTAACCGTCAACACCAGAGGCACAATCTTCCTAACCATCCGCTTAACTGCTTGCATCGGCAGGTGACATTGGCGTGATTGGACGAACACTTGGTGCTGCTGGCTTTAGAGCGGAAGCGGCTAGAATGGGTCCAGCCGTAAACCAGCACAAGACAAAGTACATGCTGTCAGTCATCGCGGAAGGACGCACCACATCGATGTCTCGGATTCAATAGGCACTGTACTGGCTGTACAGCGGCACGCACCTGACTTAAGATGGCTAGGTCATGTAGAGCGGATGGACACCACAGATCCGGCCCGAAGAATCTTCAATTCCGAGCCAGTGGGACAACGCAGCAAAGAACGTCCTCAAACGAGGTAGGGCACACAAGTGGAAAACGTCCTCAACCAACTTAATGTGCGCAGCTGGCGAATGGAGAGGCTTGGTGGTTGATGCCCAGGTTCGCACCGGACTATAGCGCGAAACAAAGAAGAAGAAAGACAAGATCGAGCCCCTCGAGGTCAACAGAGGTGTGTTCTGCACGAGAATTGGACTGACCGCCGTCTGTTTATGGCTCATTTCTCTCTCTAGCCGGAACTTCAGCTGCCTGAGATGAAGGGTAACGTGGACAGATTTCGTGACAGTCATTAGATTCATTGTATGTGGTGTGGAAAAAAGTTCAGTACGTTCTACCTCCGACTGGCGGCTAAGCTTTAAAATATACAGAACACATCTTGTGTATTTTGTTTACTAAGTTTTTTTCATATAATTAAATTTGTTACACATGCAGTGTCATATCTGCAAGCGCTACTGGCTACATGCTGGTAGATGTGACAGCAGCGCGCTGGGGGTAGGTAGTTTGCGTTACTGGTCCACGGTTACGGTTGTGGTTGAAACTGTCCTAGTTGCTATGGCCGGGATGAATGTCCTCATGCGGCATCAATCTTCGTAAGAATCGAATACACAAACGTTCCGAGGGCACTACCACACATACCTGCGCTTACTGACCACTGTTGGGAATGGTTGGAAAAGAAGCTGTCGATTGTAGATGGTTCTGTTAAGACTGCTGTCGGAGCTGTTTCGCTATTTGAGAGGCTGTAGCGCGATAGGACCACCGGCAGAAAATCAAAGTTGCTCTTCTAAAAATCGAATAAACAGCGCCAACTCAATAGAAGCAATTAATGTAGACGTTGAGGCAGTTGCTTTTGTAAAATTTATCATTTAATTTAAAGAAATATGTATTTTGAAGAATTGATGACTCTCGCAAGTCTTGTGAATCTGAAATGTCAGAAAATCAATGAGGCTTGAATTGCAGCCTTTGCCTCAATTTTGTGCAGCTGGGATTCTTCAACTAAATTTTCGTCATAGCTACCAATTCTTTTGCTTAGCATATGATTTTTATATCATTGCTTGGACATGTGGCGTGCCTCAAACTAGGTTGTTTTCATTTTGAGCTCTAGTGGCTCCAATAGGCCATATGTGGCAATAGTCGTCTGAAGGGACGAAATTAGAATTCATAAAACAATAGTTGCTCTCATCGAGTAATTTTTTTCTGAAGCAGCAATAGAAGCATTTAAGGTGTAGATTAAAGGTGGAGTGTATACAATAACTCTAGCCGAAAACCTCAGAGGACCATTTATGCACAAGTAAGTTATGGTCAACTAAGTCAAAGGCATATCCACAATGAGCCAAACGCAGACATTTTTTAGCGTCAACTCATTCGTACAAAAATCGACGACACACATCATTCGTTAAAATACCTTCTCTGAATTCAAACTGTTACTCTCTGAACCATTTAACTATTAAATTACCACCAAACGACTGAATAAAGGATGTACATACTTGCATTTCCAAAACATATAAACATCTCAACTAAATGCGTCTCGCCACGAACAAGACAATTAACACGTACGATACAAGAAGCATGCATAGCTAAAAGGACGGTGAACTTAAAAACAAAACGTGTCCGTGACTTAGCACACCACGCATCGAGTCACTAACTAACGCAACATCTAATTTGCACAGACCACCACTAACACCAACCCATGCACGTCACAAATATATCACCACTTCTTCATTTCCGGATAGCGAAACATTCCAACATAGTCAGCAGATTCGCCCGAAGGCAGAAGCCACTAAATCTTCTCAATTTTTGCGAAATTCAAAAAGCACCCAGCAGCCAAAAAATGAGGTTGAATTCAAGTGGATTCCTAGAAATGATAAGTAGCGACGAGACTTATTTTCGTCCGACACAGAGATTATGTGTTTTTTTTTCTGCTGAGCACGGATACGTGCAGTTGAGACGATATCACATCCAGTCATAAATGAAATTTAATCGAAGAACTCAAATGTTGTTCCCCAGACTTGGAGCGGTGTTTCTGTTGAAGATGCACGTGACTCACGAAGAGTGCGGATAGCATTTCGACTTTGTCTCTATTTTTGGGGCCTGCCCGAGGGCAGTGATGAAATTGGACAATTAACACCCAGTTTACAGGTGCCGCTGATGACAAGCTTATTTCAGATTCATAATTAACACTTGACACAAATGGCGGGGTGGTCTTTAGAACAGGTTGAGGGGTTTGATTTGTCTGCTTCTGTGTTGATTTAGGCGTACACACAAGTTTGAAACAGTCGGTGACCTTGCAGAATAAAGCCGTCTTTTCAAGAACCAAGGTATCCCTGTATAAGACCTTGATAGTCCCAGTCCTGCTGTATGGCGCAGCAGCATGGACACTAACTAAAGCGGACGAGGATATTCTTGGTCGCTTCGAGAGAAAAGTGCTTCGAATTATCTTCGTTCCCGTATGTACGGATGGTGTTTGGAGGAGGAGACTGAACAGGAATTGTACGGGCTGTAAAGCGACATCGGTCTAGTCAAACGAGTTCGAATCTCTCGTCTCAGATGGCTAGGTCACGTCGAGCAAATGGACACCAATGCTCCGGGCCGGAAAGTCTAAGACTGCAACGCCGAGGGACAACGGAACGCCACGCCTACAGTGGCGCACGCTGGCTAGATGGAAAGCATGTTGGCTGAGTCCCTGGTTCACTCCGGACTGTAGTGCCAAACAAAGAAGAAGTGTGACCTTGCGGTCTTCGAATGAGGATAAACATTGTAGGGACATCAGGCCGGTCTGCAATAGACGGGGGTAAGCTATTGTCAAAACATGGGCTTAGTATTGTAAACCTAAATACTTTGGAATAATGAGTTCATTATATGAACAGCTTTTGATGTTCCAGCAACCCTTTGCAATGAAAACACGTTCAAACTTTGTGCTATTAGGCCAGTCTTGACATTTCGCAAAAAATAGTAAGGAAAGTTTCAACTCGACTGCGTGAACATTGCCATCGATTGGTAGAACAGTTTTGGATATGGCTGCGGATATTGCAATCTGTGAGTACAACAATGGGTTTTCTTAAATTTTGCACATCCTGAAGACAATGCTCTTGTAGATCGGTTCGAACAACTACTGCCTATGTACATGGCAGTCGATAAACAGCGCATACAGGATGAAGAGAGATAGCTGCCTGAGGGGCCAAAGGAGGCAACTAACGCTTTAAGATCTAGCAAAAAAAAAAAAGCAACAGCAAGACGACAATCTGGACGCAGATAAGAATATTACAAAATTGTACACCTTTTTCAACTACACAAATTTCAAATTTTCAATTTTCTTTGAAAGCTCAAAACTTCAAACGCCCTGACATCGAGTAATGGGCCTTCTTTGCATTTTATGTGCTCGCCTGAAGAATGATAATGAACAATCGGACATACGTGTGATATACGAGTAAATGTTGCGCCAAGTCATAAAAATTCATAATGGATTACATCTTGACACTAGAAAATACCCTGAAAACAACTCAGAGAGGGCAAATCGACACCCACTATATATCCTCTCGACTTCAAGCCGTGGCATGCCTTGCAGCTTTTCAAACTCCTCAGGCTAAGCAGGATGACGATAGGGGATTTTATCAGGCGAGCTCTGCAATGGCATTGATGTGATTAACAGCGCGAACATAGCGACCTGTCAATGAGGAGTTTTCTTGTACGGCGGTGATCAAGGGGAAACGAAATATACCCTATCCTCGGAAAAGGGCATACAACACCATCGTCTTGGATAAAGGGTCACAATGGAAATTTAAGGTATTCAAGAATTTCGTCTTCAACAACTGTGCACTAAACAATACAACCAACATCGGTATCGAGAGCTTCATAACAAAATTTAGTAATAGAGCCGCCTTTCGAAGGATTAAGCTGGTCTCCACAAGACGTTTTCTACCACAATCCTGCTGCATGGCGCAGATGAATGAACAATCTTAAAAGCAGATGTTGAAGTCAATGGTCTCTTAGAGGAAAACGTGCGATTTTTTCCTGTTTGCACAGACATTGCGGATCAGTTAGTCAATACAAGCAAGGAAAAGATTATTGTTGATGACCAAGTGAAAAGACCAAATATAGGAAGTAAACAATTAGAAGAGGTCAAGCATTTCGAATAATTCGGTGGCCAAATTAGATCGAACGGAAGCACACTCAATGGTGCTGAATGCAGAATAAAAAAAAAAGCCAAGAGCTGCATTTGCAGGACTTAAGATGACGACTATTGTTACTAGGAAGTTTCAAGTCTTCATAAATCTATGTTAAAGGAGAATCTGGAATCATAACCGTCATAAGAAGTGAATGGCTCTTGGAGATATTCAATCAAAACAGTATGACAACAGAAATGAGAAGGATGGATAGACCACACACTACGAAAATTAACAACAATGAAATACCACACATTGTTCTGGCAAGGAATCCACAAAGCAGAAGGAATAGAGGCAGACCACGCAACATTTGGAGAAGATTAAGTAGCCTCCAGTGCGGGTCAGAAAATGATGATAATGACGATGACGATACATATGTTCTGTTCATCTAAAATATTCGTCTTGACAGTGTTTATATATATTTTGCAATTGTAAATAGTCATTATCTCTCAAAGAACTAAGTTGACTCTATACACGACACTGATCATCCCAGTCCTGCTATACGGCGCGGAGGCATGGACAATCTCGAAAGTGGATGAAGAAGTCCTTGGTCTCTCTGAGAGAAAAGTTCTACGTACGATCTTTGGTCCTGTTTGTGTTGATGGGTTCTGAAGGAGAAGATTCAACCACGAACTGTACGGGCTGTCTAATTAGGCGTCTACAGATGCAACACCTACGGTGGCTAGGTCATGTAGAGCGAATGGACACCACAGCTCCGGCCCGAAGAAATATCGAATCCGAACCTGTCGGGCAACGCAACAGGGGACGCCCGCGTTTAAGGTGGCGCACCCAAATGGAGAAGGACCTCAACCAACTTGGTGTGCGAAACTGGAGACAGCTAGCCAGAGATCGCGCTAGTTGGAGAGGCATGTTGGTTGAGGCCCAGGTCCACCCCGGACTGTAGCGCCACACAAAGAACAAGAATATATGTGTGATATACGAGTAAATGTTGCGTCAAGTCATGAAACCCCACAATGGATTACATCCTCACACTAGACAATACCCTCGAGAAGACTCAGAGAGGGCAAATCGACACCAACTATATGGTATATATGTATGTCCACTTCCAGCCGTGACATGCCAGGTACCTTTCCAAGCTCGGAAGTCTGAGCAGGATGACGATCGGGAGCTATAGCAGCTCCATCAAGTTTGGTAGGAACTCACATTGGACGACTTAGTGCAAAAGGGCGACGCACTGTAGGGTGGGTTTTCAATGACATTGACGTGTTTGCTTGGATGACTCTGATCGAGGGGAGAAGGAACTATATCCTATTGTCTCAATTTTGGACACGATATCTTAGTGGAAATCCGACGTAGGTTTGTCAAAATAACTGGGCTCGAAATCATGCTCTACAAAACTGTCATTCTGCCAGTCCTTCTTTGTGGAATCGATAATTAAACGCCAAACAAAGCTGTAGAGCTAATTCTTGGTGCCTTCGAAAGAAAATTCAACGTCGGATATAAAGTCCCGTCTGCGAGGAAGGCGAATGGAGAAGACATAAATGCGAACTCTACGAGTTGCACTAGGACGTGAATGCAGTTTAGAAGGCAAAAATCCGTCGACTAAACTGCCACGGCCACATCGATCGCATGGACACCAACGCTCCAGCAAAAAGGGTCTTCGATTCCGAGCTTCCTGGATCGAGAAGGAGAGGAAGACCGGCATACAGACTAATTCATCGCGGACTTAAGACAATTTTTAGCTCTGCAGCGTGACCAGGACCGTCTCAGACCTTCCAAGGGTCGGCGACCTGAGAAAAGGACAACAGAACCGACGCCTTGAATAGAGTCGCGCAACTATTATTATATTAACATGGTCTTTGGTAGCTTCGAGTACAATGCTCTGCATGCGATTTTTCCCAGTTTGCATGGAGGTTGCCGATCAGTCAGTCAATTTAAAGAAGTAAACCTTATTTTTGAGGTTCTTGAAATGCGTACTATATCTAATTTGTAGTCCCTAACAGAATTGAGGGTACTCCATCTGCTCTTTACAGATGATTTTGTTATCCCCATATCCTCTCAGACGGAACTGGAGCACGCATTCGATAAGTTGGTGACCGTATGTGCGGATGATTAAAGGACAAATGAGAAGTTATGGTATTCTCCAGAACGCCTGTTCAATGCACTCTACATGTAGGTGGTATTGTCCGAACGCAAAAAGATCGCGAATACAAGCTACCAAGATAAGAATTCTGATTGCTGTTGTATGAGTTACTTGCCGGGATAAAGTGAGATGACAATACGCAGGGAACTCAATGCCGAGCAGCCACTTGTCCGAACGGTAACAGCTATGCTTTTATGGTTTGGACACGTGACACGAATGTCCCCATCATCACGTCTTCCCACTCCTGACGGAGTCGCATAAAGGCGTCCCATTGGAAGACCCACGACGAGGTGCTTTGACCAAGTCAAAAAACTGGCGTGGTTGCGCCTGGAAATAAATCCTGTGGAATTAGAGTCGATGGCGAAGGATCGATTGGCATGGAGATCTCTAGTGCATGCTTTATCGCCAATCCCTTTAGTGGATCATGCGGGTCAGAAAATGATGATTATCATGAACTATGCCATATATGAACACGCCATATAGCGAAGACATAAACTTTATATGTTCACTGTGCAACACTTTTCATAAAAATCTTTTGCAGATAGTCCCATTTCTCAGAAAAAACGACATCCTTTTAGACAAGGTTTCCTAATCTTCACAATATGTTTCGGTGTTCTGATCGTGATACTGTCTTTGACGCCAGATTCCAGATTTTAAACGCACAGGCATCAGCAATGGGTGGGATGGTGCGCAAGAATGTAGAGAATCCATGTAGATGGCTTGCCGATAGGAGCTCTGATACTCTGATACTACTTGATGTATCTTTAAAACTCCGCGACCATGAACATTTCCATACATTAAAATTATTCTCCTCCGTTACCGCGGAATTTAATTATTTACAAAATCAATGTTATTGCTTGAAATCAAATCGTCTGTTCAGGTGACGTAAACCTATTTGTCGGAAGAAATAGAATCCTAGGAAAAAACACAGGCAAGGCATTAAAGTTCCTCCGAAAACAAACAAATACTCCTCGGTAAGATTAATTAAATCCAAAATATGCGGAAATACTTGACGTATGTGTGGCAAGCGGTAGATCACATTTCACGTCGTTCGTTATCGTATGTCCACTGAACGAGAACCCGCGTGAAAAAAAACTAATTAATGTAAACGAAAAAGGTGTTATTTAAACCAGACTCCTAGCCAAGCGGCAACCGCTCCGTTCAAACAAGTGTCACATATTGATAATTAGCGTGAAAGTGGAAACAGTAGCACATTGTTCAGAAATAGTTTACACACCGCGGCCCCGCATGCAATGCAAACAGGCAAACATTTACACACATTTCATTCGTGTGCTCAGCTAGAACTTATTTTATTTACACACAGAGGCGGTTCAACGACCCCAGCATAGAACCCGAGAGAGTCTCATTTAATCATGCTCATTGAATCATAATCAACTGGCAACTGCTGGCTAACCGCCAATTGGGCGAGAAAATCCAAAATCGTTGGAATGTTGCACAATACTCGGAGAATCTCTCGCCGCCGAGAAATGACTAGAAAACCAGAATACACCAACACACTGGTGCTGCTGGCAGACGCTCTGCGATCGCCATGCGTCAAATAGAAAACTTATCGTCGACACCGACCGGGGATTAGTGGTTCTAAATGTGTCGTCGTCTCGCCCCACAGAGCGGCCTCACTCCCATCAGCACGCCCAAATAATTGTCATAATGCCATAAGTCAACAACTATCTCTTTTTTTCGACTCTGATCAGCTTTGACGTTTGGTTGTTTTGTTTTTGTTCCGCAGCGGTTAACACCGCGAACGCCGCTTTCTTTTATGTGACTCCAACCAGTCAGCTTGAGTGTCGGTATCTTGACAAAGGGATGACAATTAGGATGGAACCGCAAAATAGGCCAAAGCTCCTGTTGCTTAGCAACACAGACGCGGCGGTGGGTTTTAAAATAGGGCCAATGCGCCGAAATGTTGTGTTTGTTTACACAGAACGTCGATCTGGCTCGAGGAAAATTACATCGACAAGAAGAATAAATAAATTCACAGACACGACCAGTCGGGCAGAAAATGAAAGTTAATTTACATTGTGTCGAATTAGCATACGAGACCAAGGCAAATGGGCAAGAATTCCGTCGCAGAGTCAGAAACTTGACGACGAAGGCGAAGAGATGAACGCACAAATTTCGTAATTGTCAGAGCTCTCAGAAGCTGTCAGTGCAAACCCGCACAACGGTAAAAGCTTTTGCAGCGGTATCATGCCGCGGCGCCATTTTTGTTTGTCTACAGTGCAGTTGACAAAAGTTGGAGGCGTCGTCATGAGTGGAATAATGATGTCGTCTCTGTTTGTTTATGTAAATCAGCAGCATGTACTCATTAGATGGAAAAGGGGGAAAATTACTTTGTTGCCGTTGTGTGAAATTTATATTTCTTCGATCAACGTCAACGCGTTTTCTTTCTTCGTTCGCGTTCGTGAGGCATATAGTCAAGTGGTCGTTGAATGGTATTCGCTTTACATAAACTATCAAACAGTGTTCGAAATTTTTCCACAAAAGTGGCGCTGCTGTTAGATTTACCCCATTTTTTTGACGTTTTTTTGAACGAATTATTTCGACATTCATCTCGTTTTTAAATCAAGTCATTCATATAGAAAAGCAATTATTTGTGTAACCTTGATGTAGATTTGTAGAAGACTTTTCGTGTCATTTCATTTGGTTTGTTCAACAAATGCTGCGCCAGACTTGTGTCGAAACATAGGGACAACCTTGCCCTACATTTGAACTCCCATTTATTTGTTCATTATATGCTGCACAGTGACACTGAAAATAAGTGTTCCTTTGTTTTAAGGGGACTTCAATGGAGTTGCAACGAGTGTAGGTACATAGTTGAATGCGAATTATTGTGGCTTGGAAAAACGGTGATGCTTTTGTAATGTAATGTCTGAATCCTCTAAATCAAACTCTCCACAAATCGAAATTGCTTGCCATATTCTTTAAATCTTCTTCTTAAATCTTCATGCAAAAAATAATGCTCCAAGTTGAACCTCTATGTTTCACTGTGGGTTAAACCCCTAATATCGAGACCACTGATTGCACTGTTTATTTTATATTACAAACAGTCCTTAAATATAAGACGACCATCTGCAATATAATAACCCTATTCTGGCATATCTCTCTGTGGAGCTTGACACGAATTCGCCACACCGGAGTAACTATCCTCACAATTCACAACTAGAATAGGGACACATTGTCATTGAGCATTCAGAGCCCTACATACTTTCGAAGCATTTATACAAGAGGTGTTGTGCAGGTATTCAAGTTCATATAGACTTGTTTCCCTTTTTTTGACAGCTCTGTCTTATTTTATTCAGTTTCCAAATTGTCTCCGAATTATTCACTTTCATTGCGAAAATCAACATTTTCTGAAAAATATTTTTCGAGCTTATTTTAGAGCACATTAACTGCCCTCCATGTTCATGACTACCTGTACTATCCCGAAATTCGAAAGGGTTTTCAAAAGTGCTCGCCGATAAGCCAGCTACGGCCCGTGACTTAGATGCCAAGACAACTCGCTTAATTGGGCGAGTATACATGCTGTAACGCTTTAAACAGTGACCCCAAAATTAGAACTTTTGTATGGAAGTTGAACGGCGTAGTCCCGGGCAACATTGGATCGAAATGTGGTTGCACCAATGGATTAATAAAAATTGCGTAATAGACCTGAGCTAGGCCTACCTTCTATGGCACTCATTGGCGTCCACAAGTGAGCCATGAAATCCATCAGGAAAGCGTTACTAGCCAATGCTAAGATTCGGTCAAAATCTCAATGTTTCAGTCCTCTTCTCACACTCAGAATCAAGGCTCAAGAGACTGAGATGATACAACGCAGCAAAGCTCTCTATCCCGCCATGACTTATTGTTCATAAAATCCATTAACACCAGTAGTAGATTCTCGCAAAGCCTATCGCTTAGATGAGGTCCACACAATACGATGTTGCATGGCTTTAAAAGCTAGCCAATTTTTGGTGTTGGAGGTGGCCGCTTTAGGTATGATTTGTAGAACCAAGCATTTCACAAAGATGTTGATGAAGCAAAAATAAAAACAAACAGGGCAACTATGCAGCAAGTTAGTTACGTAGTTCCAGTTGTTTGAATTTCTTTCTTCCGTGTGCGTGATCGGTGTCTGATATCTCGAGAATTGGATGATTATTTTTACCGACCAAGCGGCCTTAAGCGAACTTTCCCCATACTCGGTTTCACAATCTTAATCCCCGATTTAGCAACATTAAAAATAAAACAAGAACTGATCTGACGTGTGACATCGGGAACTAACCTAACTAGGTATAGCAACGCTGAACTACATAAAAGGTAGATCTCCGCCAATCAAAGCTACGCCACTTGGACAAGCGTCAAAGAATATTGACGGAATTGTTAAAAAAACAAAGAAACCTGTAATGAACTGCTGGATTTCAGCACTCCACCAAGGAACACGCACAAGACAAGTTGACATTGCGCCGTCGAACTACAGAAGCTATTTTTGAGCTCTACGACCAGAAGTAACCAAAGGAAGTGCAAAAAAGAGGTTCTCATACGAAGTTGCAGATGATAAAATGAAAATGTGCATATTTTACATCACTGGGCTGTACAGAATTGTATATAGGCAACATGATTTTTTTTAAAATGTCATTCTATTCCAATGTTAGCAACATTTGCAGTATGATGTTACATTTCTTGTGTACAGCACCCTAGCACAGTTTTAGTTGCTCAGTGTGCGGATTTGATCAAGTCGTCGATTTTGTCATGTCATCTCATTCAGCATTTCCTTTTTTAAACAAAAAAAAAAAGACGCGCTTCTTTGTCGCTAATTCAATAATTGCACAAAAAAACGACTAAACCCTCTTCTCAGTTTTGTAAGGAAAGCTTAGTAGCGCATACATTTGTATGACATTTTAATTGGTAAACAATTTTCAATTATTTTTCAAACTACCAGGTGTACCAGTATGAAGTGAGCGTCAAGATACAAATGTCTAGATAGGAAACATTTGTTGTGAACGAGCCCCTATTTTTTTTTTTTTTTTTTTGTTTGCTATGACATCTGTGAAAAATATTTAGTATACATCAAGTCATTAAATAGACAAAATCATCGAATTTTGTACCAAAGAGTGATGATTTTTGTTTTCATTTGAAGAAAAGTGCTGCAGAGTCGCATCGAATGCTTGTCGAGACATATGTTGATCATACTCTATCAGAAGCAACATGCAAAAGATGGTTTCAACGGTTCAGAAATAAGAAGAACGTGGAAGACCACCAAAAAATTTTGAAGACGCCGAATTGCAAACGATATTGGATGGTGATGACACTTTGAGTCAAAAGCAAATGGCAGCAATGCAAAATGTTGCACAACAAACAATTTCTGACCGTTTAAAAGCTATGGGAACGATCCAAAAGTGTGGAAAATGGGTGCCACGTGAATTGAATGAAAGACAGATGAAAAACCGAAAAAACACTTGTGAAATTTTGCTGCAAAGACAGGATTGTTACTGGCGATGAAAAATAGATTTATTTTAAGAATCCTAAACGGAAAAAAATTATCCGGGACAACCATCAACATCGACTGCAAAACCAGATCGATTCGTCAAGAAGATAATGCTGTGTGTTTAGTGAGACCAGAAAGGTGTGGTGTACCACGAGCTCCTAAAACCTGGCGACACCGTTAATACTGATCGCTACCGACAACAAATGATCAATTTGAACCATGCATTGATCGAGAAACGACCAGAATTGGCCAGAAGACCCGCCAAGGTAATTTTGCTCCATGACAATGCACCTGCACACAGAGCAAAACCGGTTCAGGATACAATGAAAACACTTGACTGGGAGCAGCTACCCCACCCGCCGAATTCACCAGACTTGGCTCCTTCCGACTACCATTTGTTTTCATCGATGGGACCCGCATTGGCTGAGCAGCACTTCGATTCCTACGAAAAAGTCCACAATTGGGTATCTGATTGGTTTACTTTAGAAGATGAACAATTTTATTGGCGTGGTATTCACAAATTGCCAGAAAGGTGGTCAAAATGTGTAGAAAACAATGGCCAATACTTTGAATAAAATGTTTTTAGTTTCCCATTAAGAATTTTCACACCGGTACACCTGGTAAACGTCAAATTGACGTAAACAACTATCGAAAATTAACCGATTGTGGGGAAAAAAAGTGATTTTGGCAGCAGGACTTAGCCTCGATAGTCTTTTCTGCTAAGTAAAGCTATCGTGTTGCGATTTTTCAGGCAGCTACTATAGGCGTACTAAAAAAAAACACTCCTAACACGCATCCTCTTGCACTTCCGCCTTTAAAAAAAAAATCCCTGTGATCAGTCAACTTAATCGAAATCAGACCACTCGCACTGAACTCCTCGCCCGATCTTGATTTCAAGCAGATTAATGCAAGCCCACGACCACAAACAATGCCACAGCAGACAGCTTATCATTCAAACAAAATCAATGCACGTAACGATAACGCACTGACAGCGTCTATCTATTGGGGTATTGACCCACAAAATTACCGAAGGACACAGCATAGAACCAATCTTGACACATATAATCTGCACTGATGGACACGGCGCCCGCCGCCAAGCGAATTCTGACGCACGGAGGATGGGAAACTTTTTTGTTTATAGGCTAACGCGAACACCTCGCCGAATAAACAACTGAAAAACCTCAAACTACAGCATATTCAAACAGTATCAAGCACCGCGATAACGCGTATCGATGAAATTAACTAAAAATAAACAGATCAGTCGTTGGGGTGCTCGGGGGGGAAAGGGCTGTCACTCACATGAAGTCCTCGATATCCACGAATTCGGCGAATTGACACGGCTGCTGGTTTACGTATCCATAGCAGTAGGCGTACGTCCACGGCTGGACGTTCTGGCAGGGCGCGAACACAGTCTCCTGACAGCCGCCCATGTTGTAGTAGGGGGCGGCTGTGATCACTTGTCTGGCCACAGGTGGCTGCTGTATGCCACGACCGCAGTCAAACTGACCGTCGAACACATGCTGGGCGATCGGTGACTCCGGCAGCGGTGGAGTGTAGGCAATGGGTCCCTGCGCCGGAGACAGCTGTGCAAACGGCGAATTGAAGTTCACACAGTGCTCGTTGAGCGACAAGAACTGCGGCTCCAAGGCCGTCGGGCTTATGTACGGATTCACTGTCGTTAACCGCGGTCTTTTTCCCTCGAACTGCTGCTGAGCAGGTGGAGGGCAAAAGCGCTGCTCCTCGTAGAAACAAAGCTCCGGCGAAGCGGGAACAAAACCGCACGAGTCCCAGGCAGCATTACCGTTGCTGTACATAATATTTTCAATTGCAAAATCGAGTATTTTTTGTCTTCTTTCTTTTTTTTCGCGTGCACTACCGAATTTCGATAACGCGGAACGGCGTATAACCAAACAAAAATTTGTAAAAAAAAAAATAAGACCGTTCCACCTCAAGTCCGTCAACGGATAAAACTGAAAGGCCCAGCGTTCACCGCCAACGATAGTGGCCCTGGCGGCGGAACGGAACAACAACGACGACGACGACGACGAAGGCACTCACCTGTATTGGTGCTTGAAAATTTTAATAATTCTAAATCAAAGATTTCACACATGTTTCGTCCGAACCATTGACGTAGCCCCGCGGAGGGATTTATTTTATCAATCGACTAGTACTGAACCTGAGAACATGTCTTCCAGATACAACGAAGAAATCACGTCGTGTGCTCACTATCTGGTTACATTTGCCCCGATAAGGGTGTCAGCCCCCATAGGCCCTTTTCACTGATTTGCTTCTGTCTTGACCGTGCTGCGAAATGTTAAGCCAACAGGTGACAGTTTATTACGTTCCCGGGGCGGCGAATGTGTCGTATGCTCTTGTTCGAGCGTTCGGACGGGCGACAGTGAGTGAGCCGGAGAAGTTTCAACTGAAGATAGCGCCGCGAAAAATCAAAAGATAAGTTATCACAGCAACACCAGCCGGCGTGCATGTGTTCGAAGTTAAGTAGAAACAACAAAAGTCGACAGTCGGGAGGAGCGGAAAGAAATACGACCGAGAGATTATTGTGGATGATAAATAGGTGGTTAGGAGTGGTGTAGGTGAGCTGGGAAAGGCTTCCCCGGGGCACTCTCTGGGAGAAGGAGCTTTTTCGAAAAGATTACCTCCGCAGTGCGAGAGCAACCTTGGGAGTGGAATTACACTCTAGATTTACGATTGCTCGAGTACAGAAACGGCGGCTAGCGTGCAAAGGTGCCCTTATGGCGGGCGCAAGTTAGGCAAGTTATCTGTGTTAGAAGTTTGGAAAGCAAGTTCCTGCAATCGTCACCATTTGAAAACGCTGACTCATTCAGAAACGATGAGATGTGGCTGACGCATGGAAAGCAATTTAAGAATCGAGTCAAAGTGCGTCGCCTTTGAAGCTAGCTAGCTTCACAAGGAAGTCGCTTAACGCTTGAACAACAAAAAACAAATGTGAGTGCTGTGTTTTGGAAAGTTTTGGACTAAATGAAGGACCTATCGCGACTGTGTCTGTACGCAAGTTTGTGCAAAAAGTTCGTCAGACTGGTATGCCGGCGGACGACACTTACGGTCTTCCGTCGATGTAGGGTGCACACAGATGAGAATATTGTTGCTGTGGCAGAGATTGTGAGGATATCAAAAATGAGGAGCGACACAACTTTTCGGTCGACGATGGGGGTTACAGATTCATTTTAACTGACTTGTTTATTAAAATTAAAGGCATTTGAACGACCTCTGATTCATGCACTATGACGCGCAATGCCAATACATAAAGTTCCCAAATCGTGTTGTCAGTAGTTTTGACCGCCTCGGAGCTGCGATTTAAAGCACTCTTTCAATTTTTTGTGAGGACTGCTGTCATGCCAGAAATTTGGAAACGATTCGAGCCCTTACAGCCAACACCATCCAATCAATCTGTGAGCGATCTGATAGGTCCTTATCAGCCCGAAAGACCAAATTTTCACACTAGGGCAGATCCTAGAAAAGACCCAAGAAGAGCAAGTCGACACCCACCATCTATTCGTCGATTTCAAGGCCGCATGTAACAGCGTGCATAGAGGCAAGTTATACAACGCCTCTTCTGCACATTTTAGCTGCAAAAAGGCCATTGGATGCAAATGGGGCGTCCAACCACGCATCGCTCACTGGATTTACACCTCTATCGTCAGACCGACACTTCTGTATGGTGTCTCAGTTTGGTGGACAGCACTAAACAAGGCTATAAACTGCAATGCACTCAACCGAGTACAAAGACTGGCCTGCCTGTGTATCAGCGGGGCACTGAGTAGTACTCCGTCAGACGCACTGAATATTCTCATCCATCTCCCACCTCTGGCAATATTCGGGAAAACTAGCAGCAGCAAGCACAGCCCTGAGACTCAAAACACTTCGATTGTGGTCCGAACTCAACACTGGCCACTCACCATTCTCAAGGAATTCAATTTCCTACCTAGCGACACCGACCGCCTACAACCCCAGGCCATCTTCGAGAAGAAATTCTCAATCAGCATTCCTTCCAGATCGGACTGGATGACTGACAGGCAAACGCTGAAAGATCCTCTGCGCATTTTCACAGATGGATCAAAGACAAAAGAAGGGGTGGGTGCGGTCTATTCCCAAGATCCCAACATTGCTATCTCCGTGAAGCTCCGTGATCACTGTAGCGATTAAAGAGGCGCTGTCATGGCTTAAAAACAATGTGATATCAAAAAGGGATATCACCATCTGTTCCGATAGTCAGGCCGCCATAAAATCCCTGGACAATGTCATGTTTAACTCAAAAACTTCCCTTAATTGCAGGCTGCCTCTTAAGGAGATGGCCGAACATTGAGGGGATGGGGATGGGGATGGGGATGGGGATGGGGATGGGGATGGGGATGGGGATGGGGATGGGGATGGGGATGGGGATGGGGATGGGGATGGGGATGGGGATGGGGATGGGGATGGGGATGGGGATGGGGATGGGGATGGGGATGGGGATGGGGATGGGGATGGGGATGGGGATGGGGATGGGGATGGGGATGGGGATGGGGATGGGGATGGGGATGGGGATGGGGATGGGGATGGGGATGGGGATGGGGATGGGGATGGGGATGGGGATGGGGATGGGGATGGGGATGGGGATGGGGATGGGGATGGGGATGGGGATGGGGATGGGGATGGGGATGGGGATGGGGATGGGGATGGGGATGGGGATGGGGATGGGGATGGGGATGGGGATGGGGATGGGGATGGGGATGGGGATGGGGATGGGGATGGGGATGGGGATGGGGATGGGGATGGGGATGGGGATGGGGATGGGGATGGGGATGGGGATGGGGATGGGGATGGGGATGGGGATGGGGATGGGGATGGGGATGGGGATGGGGATGGGGATGGGGATGGGGATGGGGATGGGGATGGGGATGGGGATGGGGATGGGGATGGGGATGGGGATGGGGATGGGGATGGGGATGGGGATGGGGATGGGGATGGGGATGGGGATGGGGATGGGGATGGGGATGGGGATGGGGATGGGGATGGGGATGGGGATGGGGATGGGGATGGGGATGGGGATGGGGATGGGGATGGGGATGGGGATGGGGATGGGGATGGGGATGGGGATGGGGATGGGGATGGGGATGGGGATGGGGATGGGGATGGGGATGGGGATGGGGATGGGGATGGGGATGGGGATGGGGAACTGTCGCTACTCCGTCAAGATCGGTAACAAACTCACCGAGGCCTTAAATTTCAAATAGAGGTTTAGATAAGGCGACGCTCTGTCATGGGACTTCTTTAATATTTTATAATACTTAAAAGGATCGTGCGAAACTCAAACGCCCACACTAGAGGCACGATCTTCCAGAAGTATGTTCAACTGCTTGCTTACGCGGACGACAATGACGTGATTGGACGAACACGGCGAGCCGTCAATGAGAAGAGAAAAGTTCTGCTTGCGATTATTGGTTCTGTTTGGGTTGATGGCGTCCCGAGATGATGATTCAACAACGAACTGTACGGGCTGTACAGTGGCTTGGACACAGTTAAGCGATCCAATGCTTAAGAGAGCTGATGGACACCACAGATCCGACCCGATGAGTCTTCGAATCCAAGCCAATGAGACAACGCAACAGAGAACGTTCTCGAACGAGATGGCGCATCTCAATTAACTTGGAGTGCGCAACTGGAGGCAGCCGCTGGAAGATCGTGGTGAGGGTTGTTGTTTGACCCATGTTCATCTCGGACTGTATGCCTAGAGATGTGCCAACAAGAAACTTTCTTAACTCTATTTGAAGTAAACCGAGTTAATTGACTCGTTTTTTTTTACAACAATGTTTGCTTGTTTAGAAATGTGAAAAAGCAAGCATACAGTGATGAAAATAACGTTTATTAAATATAATTCAATACATAAAAAAAAAACCAACACAGCCAACAGCCCCCCCCCCACAATAGCACGCACAGCACGAGTGGGTGCTGGGAAGTTAGGCCCTGGCCCTCTACGGGCTGCAGCGCCAACCATATTATTATTATTATATCATTATTCGGAGGGTTCTGTATTGACTTCTACTCTATGGAGGCTTTTCTGAATTGCATTATTTGTTACGTTATTAAACCTCTGCTCCAGGGTGTATTCCTTCTGATGCAGACATTTTTCGACGGTGGACACTATTTGGTGAAGGTTCCACTCTTCTTTGTATGGCGCTACAGTTCGGAGTGGACCTGGGCGTCAACCAACAACCCTCTCCAGCCAACACGATCGCCCACCAGTTGCCTCCAGTTGTCGACACCAATATGGTTGAGGTCCTTCTCCACTTGTACGCGCCATTTCGTTTGAGGACTTCGGACGCCTCTGTAAGAAGAAACTGCGGTGTCCATTCTCTGTTCATGACCTAACCATCTTAAGCGTTGGATTCGAAGACGATTAACTAGCTGCATGCCAGTGTACAGTCCGCACAGTTCCTTGTTGAATCTTATTTATATGATGCCAGCAACGCAAATTGGACCAGGCTGGACAGGGATGATCAGTGTGTTATATTCAATTCACTTGCTCTTTCAATGGAGAGGTCACTACTACTCAATTGCCTCTTGATCCCAAAGTAATAACAATTGGCAAGAATGATTCTGCGTTTAATCTCGGTACTACCACAGGGATATTAAAACACCAGTCCCAGTTCCGATTTACTCAGAATGTTGGAAAAACTACTGACCAACTCATCTTTGACGTAAATGTCCAACAACCGTAGAAAAGTAGTATTTTTGTAAAAAGTGGGCCCATAGTGCTTGGCAATGGTTAAATTACGCTGTCATGGAACCAACCAATCCTTCATGCTTCAGTTTTACTCTGTGGCGTGCCTCACTATGAACTAAACTGTCCCCATTAGGCTCAGTCAACGGCCCCAAACTAACCTAATTCACACAAGTTGAAGATTTTGAAATTGAACATTACGCCTAATGGACTGTTTTATTCCAGTCTTAAATGTCCAGACAAAGATACCTTTCCTTTCGAAAACCAGGTCTGATTACTTTACAAGCATCAGATCATTAAACCAAAAGCATCCGATACGTCCAGTTAATAAAGATTGATGGATCAATTAAATCGGACAATGCGGCTTGACGAACGTCACGAGAAAAATCTCTTAATTATCATTTCCATGTGCTGACTAAAATCCGCTGGTGTACTCTTTACATAAGTTCACAAAGGAATCCAATGCAACGAGACACGCCTAGGCATCGGACAGATCCCACACACGAACGACCGCATTAAAAATAACTTACCCCCGAAAAATTGAACAAAGGAAGAATGGAGGAATGTGAAAAGCCTGCCCTGGACCTACATTCACATGCAGTGTCTATGAAATTTAAGAAGAAAACAACACAACCTGCGGAGGGACTTCTCTGTGTGGGTGTGCTGTGGTTGACAAGTGAGAGCAAGAGCTGTCATTCAAAAAACATTTCAGTGCAGGAGGCCAACACTTCATAATGGAGCTGAGAATGCGTGTAAAAAAAAAAACAGATAAAGCGCCCTTCGCGGTTTGAGACTATTTCCGAGATGTTGGTTGCACTCAATGGCGGCAATTAGATTCGCCGTCAATTCAAGCTGAACGACTGAATTAATCATAATCTTTCCATAAACACAAGCTTCTCATGCCCACGTAGTTATGCATAAATTATTATCTTGACGCCAGTGCACGAGATTATGCAACAATGAGTCAAAGCCGGCGGCACGTGTAAATCATTTAGGCCCGTAGCAGAAAAGACCCATTTCGGTGAACTTAATGAAATATTTCATTTGGTTGCGACCTGAATGAGAGTGCTGTCATCTTATCATAGATTCGGTGAGTCTTCGTTTGCTCGGATGTTCAACTTCAGTGTGTTCAATGATAAAGGACGGCGCGTATTTGTCGTCATGTCGTTGGAACAAGAAGACTTAAGTCGGCAGATAATAATGCGTAAGCTCTGTCGGTACACTCAAGTGTAAACTATGCCTTCTGTCGGTGTTAGAAAAGCACTGTAGAGAAGAGATGATGCGTTCTATTCAAACAGCAGTAGAACGTATGAGGTGAGGTCTGTTGTCTAGACGTTGGGCATCCATGAAGATGCGACGTTGGCAGACAGTCTTTCGACATACACACGCGTTATGTACTTCTTGAGATCATTTTCGAGAAGTGTGTCTACTGCATTGATTTGTTCTTCAGTCCCCCTCTAGGAAATGAATGCAAACATTAAGCGTTGTAAGGAAGCAGGCTGTATTTGAACAAAAGTGAGAACCCTTTCGGATTATTGTCGTAGGGAATGAGATCAATAGATCCTCCATCAACCAGACTTCTAAGGAAATGCCGCACTTAATTGCGTACGCCGACGATTTAGTGGCGTACAGATCAGGTCCGAAGGTCGAAGAAATAAATATCTCATTGCAAGGTGACTTCGAACAAATTCAGCGATTTTGCGACGACCGGAAGGGTGAAACTATACTTTTCAGAACCCCGTTGTACATGGCATCATGGGATACGCGCACAAACTGGCGTAAGTTCGGCATTGATGACACACAGGGACGCCCTTTAGATGTGAAAAGTGTAGTTAGGTATCTTGGCATTTGGTTGGATCAATATCTGTATTTTGACAAACAGGATAGATCATTTTATTATTAAGCTGACCAGAAGGCATATTGCACGAGCTATGACTTCGTCCAACAGTCTGATCTTTGGGGCTTATTGCCCCAACGTTATGTACCATGAGAGAGTGCGCCTTCTCGGCTTTATTCCTCCTTCTTCTATCTCGACACAATTGGCCTAATACAGGACCCATACGGATGCCCTATAATCTTCCACGTCGTACGCCGAACAGTGGACAGCCGACTCCAATACCAACGGGATGTCGCTCGCAGTCGCGAGGATCACGTCCGGTTCAGCAGAGCGATCTCTGCTCGAGACAGGAGAGAGTCTGCCAAAGAACGGCAATTTTACTGGTGGTAACACCAAAACCAGCCCCCGCCGCCGCTGGCTGTTCCAAATGACTCGGTAGTTGACCAGGGTGGCCAAGCTAGTAAGCTAGTTTTAAGCATTTTTGTCTAGCATGTAAGTAAATTAATTAAGAATAAAACAAAAATGAGAAAAAAACGACACTTCTAATTTCTACCACAATCCTCCTTTGCTGCATATCTTCAGTTTCACTTGACAAACAAACTGGACAAGGATAGGCACAATGTTCAATCAACAACTTCGAACAGAACAGAAATATTGTATTCCATGGAGCGTACAAGGAAGTAACCGCTGACTCCAATGACGTTCCAAGAACCCAAGTTTCACCAGTTTTTAGGGACGAATACATGGCAAATAACGCCTGTCGCCAATGACGAGAGCAAGTCCTTTCAAAGACGATCAAGAAGAAAAATTAACTAAAAAATCAGAGCAAATCGATGATATGTCGCATATTGCGTTTTGTTTGAAGCTCCTCTGCGAAACTGCAGACATACACGCCACTGTTCACCAAAAAGCGGATGCATTCATACTGTCCTGCAAATAGAGGGACCAAGCCGGAAGACCAAAAAAGACTTGCATTCAGACTGTACTTCGTTCAGTACAAGCTTCATTCAAGAGATTCATTTCGAAGTACAGACATCGCAACGAGTGCTCTGCTCTCAGTGTTACTATTTGAGAATGAACGCAACGAACGATCACCCCTGTCGATCAGTGTGTCTTTGTACCTGGAAGGCAATTGAGGAATAAAGCCCTCGTGGTCCTATGGGCACTTGTCAAAACGGACGGGGCAATTCTTTTTCGCTTCTAGAGGGAATTCCGTAGTATTATCTTTGGTTCCGTATGTACTGATGGCGTTTGGAAGAGGAAACTGAACGGCATGTAGAGTTTCTCGCATCAGATGACTAGGTCATGTCGAGCGAATGGTCACCAATGCCCCGGCCCATTCTTCGAATCCAACCCGAGGAAACCACACAGTGAGGGAGTTATCAGATGCAAAGAGACATCAATCAGCTGAACGCATGCAGCTGGCACAACTAGCGAAAAACCTTGCCAGATGAAGGTGTATGTTGTCTGAGGCCCAAGGCCACCACGGACTTTGCCCATCTGTACCATCCAAAGAAGAAGAACGTAGTTAACTATAATGGCGAGAGAAAAAGAGAGATTCAATGACGTCTCAGGAACGTTCAACCAAACAACACTGTCTGAACAGGTCATGGGCCGATTCTCAGTCGTCGAATTCAACGGCAAGCGTGAAAAAATGCTCTGAAGTCGGTCGACAAGTGTTCGAAATACTATAGGTCAGCAGATAATAATGCATAAGTTAGGTAGGTACACTCAAGTGTAAAATATGCCTTCTGTCGATGTTTGGAAGGCACTGTATTTAGTGCACAATAGAAATAATAAGTGTGGAAGTGGGATGCATGACTGGCTGTAGAGGCATGTTGGTTAAGGCCCAGGTCCACTCCAGACTATAGCGCCAATCAAAGAAGAACAAGAAGATTTATGAGGTGATGTCTGTAGTCTAGTCTAGTCGTTGATGATTGGCATTGATAGACAGTCTTGCAACAGGCTTTAGATACTTCTTGATATCATGTTTGAGAAGTGTGTCTACTGAAGACAAAATATATTCGTGGTTTAAAACAACCGGAGTTGAAGAAGCCATCAGAGAGAAGAAGGGGGCCTACAAAGACTGGATTCTCTTGAGGGACAGTGCTTCTATATAATAATAACAATAACATGGGTGGCGCTTCAGCCCTTGAAGGATCAGGGCCTAGCTTCTCAGCAACCACTCGTGTTGTGCGTGCTACTGTTCTCTCAGGAGTGGAAGGGACCTACAGTTTAATGCCGAATCCGAACAGCCAAGTTTGAGAAGCTTTTTCTAGACAGGAAATACTCTTTGAGCATTGTCAGTGACTCGAAAGAGGTGGGGTCGTGAAAATTGTTTTCGTCGCACAGAGCAGGAATCGAACCTACGACGTCGAGGTTGAGGTCGACGCACATACCCACAACGCCAAGGGCCACCGGGACAGTGCTTCTGCGAGAAGCTGAAGAGTAATCCTGGAAGTAATTCGGCGAGAAGCTGTAAAGCGTGTCCTGGAAAATTATTCGCCGACTCAGAGGAAAGAAGTTAATAATCATCAAGAGAATCAATATCAAAGATGGTGCGTTGCTTTCCAGTTATGTGGATATTTTACGCAGATGAAGCGGGCACTTTTTGGCGCTGTTCATCTCGAACACGGTACTCTGGGTAAGACACCCAATGTATTATGCAGGGCGGAGAATAGTCCAACGGTGGAGGGAATGGGTAATGTGGGAGTCTTATGGCGCTGTCGTGTCATTAAGGTGGCCGGGGAGCGCGGTGAGCCACCTAGCAATTGGCAAACAGGGGCGATTGTTCCTCTTTTCAAAAAGAGGAGGGAAGGGATTGCAAACCTCTTTAAAGATTCTCAGAGAAAGTCTAAGCTAAGATGTTAGAGGCGCGCTCTAGGTCTGTGGACGAGTTCATTATGGGGGATGAACGTGGCTTTCGTACCGGCGGCAGCACAAACGACAAGCTATCTACTTAAAGAATGGTAACCGAAGAAGGCTTGGGCGTATGTCAAATAAATCTACACCTGTTATGCAGATTTGAAGGAGGCGTACGACCGAGAGGCTCGGGGTGAACTCTGGTGTGTTCTGCAGGAGTATGAAATTGATGTTTAGCGTACCTTATTTGAATGGAAAATTGATCTCCGAGTGAGAAAAGTTCTAATATCTGATTTATGATCAATAGTAAAGGAACCTGTGATGACAACTTAAATTGCCGCGAATTGGGTTCAAAACTCAGTCATCGTCTTTGACCGAAAATTGTCCCCTAAACTGAAAGGAAGCCTCTACATCGCAGTTGTATGTCCGGTGCTCAGAGGGGGTTCACAATGTTGCACAGTGTACACGAAGTGTGAGGGATATGAAGATGTTTCGCATGACAGCAGGAGTAACAAAGATCTATACATTAAGGAGTTCAATGACCCGAGGAAACTTTCGTGTCAAAGAACCCATCCCTAAGACCGGCTCAGTTCGTCGATATGTTCAGAGGAGAGAAGACAAACACGGTAAAAAAGGCAATCTCAATCAACGTTCTAACGTAAGCTAGAAAGAGAAACAAGCCTAACAACTTCTGAATCACAGAATTTGCAGAAATACAAGCATTTGATTGGCTTTAGTGATGAAGGGTTCCGAGACAGAGA
Organism: Eristalis arbustorum; assembly: GCA_916610145.1. Taxonomy (NCBI): domain Eukaryota; kingdom Metazoa; phylum Arthropoda; class Insecta; order Diptera; family Syrphidae; genus Eristalis; species Eristalis arbustorum. Next base: position 51,506,218 of record OU744316.1, on the reverse strand, counting down.
GAGGAAGCCCACTGGTGGACCAGTAAGGATCTAGTAAAGTGGGAGGACTGAGATCATAACCTAGTAGAAAAAGAAAAGAGAGATACGTCTAGTCATTGAAAAAATAAACAAAATCACTTTTCGAAATTTTTCCAGTCCAAATCAATTTCACTGAACGCACCCATTTCGCCTCAAATCAGTTGATAGACCCATTCACCGTCGCTTAACTCACGGAACATCTGCTTGTAAAGTGATAATAACCGAAACACTATTCTTTGTAAAATTCATATCTACAGATGTGATTTACTGACTCCATCGACCTAAATACACGCCACACACCATCGGAACATAGTTACTTAATTAATTAGCTTCATCCCCGATTAGGCAAGCCATATATTACACAATCGATAAAGGAAGTGTCTGTTGAATTAGTGAGCTCAGCGCCCTAATCAAGTGCCTGGCACTGTCAAGTGAGAGCTCTCCTCATTCTGCTGCTTGCCATCGCTGAATCAATTATGTCCGCGTGTCAGTCGTTTAATTGTTGCAAATTAAAGAGAATTCTAGACGAACGACACTGCAAATAAGTTCTCTCTAATGCACACAGCTTAGTGTGCAAGTTGCATTGTTGCAAGGGCATTTGACGCGTGATAAAGCCATGTCAATTGACAGTTCATGTGTCGTTGTACTGTACTGTCGCTGTTCGGTTACAAAGCACATGCGTGCTCCGGTTATCGCTTGGATACTTGTGCTGAATCGAGAGAAACAGAGAGCGAGAGAGGCCATTGAACCTACGCTTCGCGATTGTTTTAAGTTAAATTGAGTGATAAGGTCGCTAATGGGGCACACATCAAATCGAGTGCGTAACGAGACGCGTGTGACTTAGAAATACTGTGTGCCGAATAGTTTGGACTCTGTAACCGCAGTGAATAGTCAGCACACAAAAGCGATAGATTAGACACCAGTTGTCCGACAATCTCCTAGACGTGTGAAAATTGGCTGAACTGCATAAGGTGCAGTTGAAAGACTCCAAACTGACGCCTGTAATCAGAAAACCTGCAAGAGTCTAAAAAGATAATGTGCACGACCTGTTATTCATCGTTTAAGATCGACAAGAGAAAGCGGATATTGCTCGCGCTGCTCTGAGCATACGGCAAGAAACCCCGATGATCGTGACTTGGAGAATAGAGCAGGTTCAATTAACTTTGTTTGTCCACAAAAATACAGAATTAGCGAGCGGGGAATCGATGACTCATGGTATTTTACGAAGAAAACCCTGCAAATGGAAATCCGTCAAGAGTTTTTGAATGCGTTGAGGAGTCAATTGCAATCGATTACACAATCAAACTTTATCGATTGTGTAATACATGGCTTGCCTAATCGAGGATGAAGCTAATTAATAAAGTAATTATATCCCAATGGTGGTGGTGGCCCGTGGTGTTTGTGCGTCCACCCCGACCACGATGTCGTAGGTTCGATTCCAGCTCTGTGCGACATAAATAATTTTTACGGCACCACCTCTTTCGAGTCACTGACAATGCTCAAAGAGTGCTTCTGTCTAGAAAAAGCTTTCTCAAACTTGGCCATTCGGATTCGGCATTAAATTGTAGGTCCCTTCTACTCGTGAGAGAACAACAGCACGCACAACACGAGTGGTTGCTGAGAAGCTAGGCCCTGGCCCCCTACGGGCTGTAGCGCTACCCATATTATTATCATTATATCCCGATGGTGTGTAGTTTGTGTTTAAGTCGAATTCGCGATTTCACAGGCAGTCGCTTTTCACTGCAAATATTATTAACAGTGATTGTCTGTGTTTTATGTGCAAGATCTTTAGTTAAGGTTGCACTAGAGTCCGGGGTGGAACTGGGCATCAACCAACAAGCGTGTCCAGCCAACTGGATCTTTTTGCTAGCTGCCTCCAGTTTCCCACGTCAAGAGGGTTGAGGTCACTTTTCTCTTGCGTGTGCCACCGGTGTCGCAGTCTTCCCATACTGCGTCGTCCCTCGGGGATGGAAGAACTCGGACCGAATCATTAGTTCCCATCTGTTCTACACGAGCTGGCCATCTCAACCGTTGGATCTTCACTCTTCTAACTAAGTCGATGTCGCTGAGCAGCTGGTAGAGTTCGTGGTTATATCTTCTCATCCACTCACCATTTATGCAAACGGGAATCCCCCGAGGAATTTTCCTCACAAAGCAACCAAGAGGAGCTTCGTCTGCTTTTGACAAAGTCCACGCCTCTGTGCCATATAGAACGACAGGGACGATTAGAGATTCACTCTGTTTGATCGAGAGACGGCTTTGTTTATCAATTGCAAGCCCAAAGAAGCAGCGATTGGCAAGAATTAACCTTGTTTGATTTCAGCGCTGGTGTCATTGTCTGAATATAGCAACACCGGTGGGAGTTTTTGTTTTGGACAATCAATCTTTGGAGGATCGGCGGCGACTTATTGAGGATCATCGTCACCTTCGCCAAGGTCGTTGTCGCCTTATAGAAGATCACCGCCAATTTCAAGGCGATCACCGCCATCTTCGCTAAGATCGCTGGCGTCTTAGCTCTAAGACTACCCCAAAGCTAGATCTGTCCATTGTGACGGTCTGTCCGAGACGTCAGTGTTGGTTGACAGCATATGCTAAGTCTTGTCCTCATTTCCCGCTTAACCCATCTTCGCAACCTACACGCAATAGCCACAAAAGCGCCAGTAGGTACGTTCACATTATACTACCCGGTAGTACGACTACGCGGTTCACGGACTTCATTCTTGATTGTAGTTTCGTGGCATAAGCATTGGAGAGCATGTTCTTCTTTCAGTGATGATGATGTTAGGACAAAATAACCAAACGACTCTAATGTCTAACGAGATACCATATCATTTTCACTGATGAATGAAAACATGTACTGCTGTAAGACCGAGAAAAAATCCCCACGACTGTCGTTACTACCGTCATACGGATCGTTCTCATTTGTACGACCAGTACAAATTGGTCTCTACGACTAGGTCGGTCGACATGTCGTACTACCGGTGAACGTACCTATTGACATACGCTGCGTTCTTCCGATAATAACAATGTCGTCGGTATACTTGAGTATTTGGACGGGCTTCTAAAAGATTGTTCCTCTGGTTTTTCTCTGGTGTTTCTCTGGTGATTTCGAACAATTATTTCAAGAATAATGTTGAAGAAGTCGCATGACAGCACGTCACCTTGTCTAAATCTCTTTTTTTTAAATCAAAGGTCTCGGTTATGTCCTTACTGACCTTGATGGAGCAGCGCGCATTCTGCATTGTTATCCTAAACAAATGTACGAGATTGGTAGGGATGCCAAGACTAGACATTCCTCTGTATAGATCGTCTTTATACCATAAATGCTCTCACAAGCGTGCAAAATCCTACTTCACTATTGAAAGATTTTTGAAAAAGAGAACAAATTGTGGGTTCAATCCTTCAATTAAAAAGGCAACTCTTAAAAATTCCGTCAGTGTCCAGGGGCCTGATCGCGACGACTATCATCCATTCGATTCTGTTCAGTGATATCGTCGATGATTTGCTTTATGTAAGACCATCACAACTGTCTCCTTTCGAGAATCCTTACGAAGCCTTTCGTTGACAACATATGCGTCCGGAAAAAATATTAGAAAACTAAGAGAATTCTTCTGAGAGTTTTACAAATTGTTTAAATTTGTAAGTCAAGTGAAAATAAACACCCACCCTCTCTTAATTATTCATTATTTTTTGAGAATTCATGTCGATGGCCTTCAACGGCTTCAATGCACTGTGAGATGATCTCGTTATTCGAGAACAGTCTCGGGCACATCATGTATTTGTGTAAATGACAAATGCCCACAGTTTGCAGTGCCAAAAAATTATTGATGTCAACTAAAAGAGGAAAAAACCTATACAAAAAGCCGATTATGGCAGATGCCTACCTACGAATTTCTCTAATGACCTGCATTATCGAACAGAACAAAATATTCTCACTTATCACAAGAGAAACAATCAATTACACTAAAAATAAACATTTGAGCAGATTTGTTGATCAAGCCCCTGTCAATATTTTTCAAAAAATATCCCCAGAGCCCACATCAACATTAACCTCATTTGTGTCTTTTTTATCTGATAGATTATGCGCTGCGGTGATCCACTTCTGTCAATTTAAATACGATAAACTACTGTGGTGCCACAGTTTTAATTTTACTAACAGATAAAACGTCAGTTTAGTCACAAAATTCCACGGAATTGACATTAAAATGTACTCTGGCATCAAACAGATGGAAGGGGTTAAGAAAGCGGCTAGAAATTATTGTTTTCCATTTAAACGGTGATAAATGCTCGAAAACTATTTTGAGACATTCATAAAGAGTTCAGTAAATTTAACCTAGATTCTTGGTGTTGGATTCTGTTTTTTAACAAGTGCCAACCGGAAGGAGTTATTTCGAGATGAAATTAGTCAACCAACTTGGTTAAGCTATAAATGCCTGACGCAGCAGCAGATGATGACGTGCCAAACAAAATGTAGGAAATAAGTGACAGGTGATAGCTTGTTCAAATGGACAAAGTTTTCCCTTGTCATATAGGGGAAAGGCCTCATTATAAGATTGGATTGCCTGAGACAATCAGAGATGCTCCATTGGTCTAGGCTACTGTCCCATTGACATTACAGGACTGTTCGGGATATACAATCCCCTCTGGGTCTAGGGACCGAGTTTACCTTTTTACGCCTGGGTAGATACTGTAAGTGCGTCGAAACAGCATTTCACTGCATTAGATTGGGCGATACGGCTTTAAGTGTTGTCCGACTGTCTGAGGAGATTGAAATTCTAGTGTCTTTGGAAAGATTGCAACTGACGCAGGTGGGCATTTAGTCTCCGAATACGATAAGACGATAGAACTCCATCGCACATGTACGGAAATCATTGAGTAAGGCCCAAAGACTGTACATCTTTGATCCGTCAGACTCCCAGGTTCTAGTGTTCGAACACCATTGGTCCAGTTTTTACGATTCAATATTTCAACTGCAATAAGCGTACGGAAACAATGCCTTTTTTTGCTGATTTTTCGTCACTCACAAACGATTTTTAGAAAGTGGCACCAAGTGGTCTTAGTACATTATTTGATCGAAATCTATTACTGTCGTTGGGAATCGACTTAAAATGAAGCGGAATGGAAGAGCGACTGCCGAATGTGCTTGAGACCTTGCTAAATCTAATAACTAACTTCGAGGATAGTTCAATTCTGCTCTGATTTTGTTCGGTAGTCTCGGGTCTCGTATGGTAGACAAGGATCGTCGGTGGTACTCTTACTCTTGACTCACAGTCACTTAAAGCTTCCTCTGCCACTGTCCCGCCTTACTCGGATCTGGTATCAGCTATTAAGTGCTAATGAGATAAAACCTGATGATGTAGTCTCCTCAAACCAAAAGCGCCCGACTCCCCCATAAAGACCAAGAAACTTCATTAAATGCACTGTTTCGAAGAAGCAACTAAAACCAAGATTCTTGGTGGAATCTTTCGGATTATATTCGGCTCCATATGCAAAGAAAGGTTGTGGAAAAAAGATTGATCTACGAACTCTACGATCTACACAATGATGACTCAGATGGCGAACACCAACAATCTAGCTCAACTGGAAAGAAACCTTAATCAGCTGGGTGTACGAATCTGAAGCTGTCTAACCCAAGACCGTGCTAGTTGGAGAGGCATGTGGACTGTTCAGTTCAACACCTGACTGTAGCCCCAGCCAAAGAAGAAGTTGGTTGCTGTCTTACCACAGTGAATCAGTTTTTCGAGTCTGTGTGCTACAGTGTTGTGTGAAAACCCTCCGAAAAAAACAAACACATGCTTTGTTTCAATCAATGCAGCAGTTTGGATCATTTGGAAAAGCAGTCTTTAATTTGAGTTGCCGTTGGCCTCAAAAGATGGTGGACGGTGGAGAAGGTTTATTTGCTGTTCAACATTAAGTAAGTAAAATGCATTGCATATTAACTTAAAGTCAGGAGCAATTTTTACAAAGCCAACAACGCCAACAGCAGAAGATTTAAAAAAGCCATTCTGGTGACTGAAACTGATGACAGACATTTTCTCAATTGCATTGCTCCTATGTCTCCATTAAAGGACGGTACCCTATCTTTCAAATCTGCTCAAAGTGTGGACGAACAGTTCTGGCAGTTCGATGCTCTTTTTCAAGCCAGACCCGTTTCCTGGCGACGTGGACAAAGTAAAAATCTTCTGCTGTGAAGAAGAATTTAAAAAACGTTGGACAATACCGAACCGAACTTTAAGAGCGTTTGTGGAAGATCCTAGTAGCCAGTTGCCTTTCTAGTTTTACAGTGCCATTCCGTCATGCCCCTTCCTTGATTACGTTGTCCTAGATACGGTCTCTGACCGCTGGGAACTTCTCCGATCGAGTCTCCCTGAAGCTCTCAGAGAGTCCAACCCTGCCAGGCGAAACAATCGACGAACAGTGGAACCGTTGTCAAAACGCCATTAGAGAAGCTGCCTCTGATGTGCTGGGTTTTAAAATGCCACCTAGAAAAAACCCATGGTTTGACAACGAGTGTCGGCAGGCGCATTCAGCGAAGCTAGCAGCATATAAGGCGACGCTGGATAGAAGGACGAGAGCGGTTCGTGAGCTCTACGAACTTAAAAGAAGGGAAGAGCACCGGCTTCTCAAAAAGAAAAAGAAGGAGCATGAGAAGCGCGCGATCGAGGAAATGGAGAGGTGGTACGGCAGAAATAATGTCCGAAAGTTTTACCAGCGGGTGACACAACTATCCAAAGGGTACAAACATCGGACAGAAGCCTGTCGGAACGAAGAGGGACATCTCGTAGTAGAGTCGCAGTCGATACTGAGAATCTGGAAGGATCACTTCTGCAGACTGTTAAACGACGAAGAGGACACCAAACAGCGCTGTCAGGCAGAATGTTCCACTCCACGAAATGGACGACGATAGAAGAGAATTCCGTCCTCCCGATCTCGACGAAGTCAAGGTAGCGATATCGAGACTGAAGTCGAACAAAGCTGCTGGAGCGGATGGATTGTCCGCGGAACTGTTTAAAGCAGCTGGAGATGATCTGGTTGGGCGCATGCACCAGCTCGTCTGTAGGATATGGTCGGAGGAAAGCATGGCCGACAAGTGGAATCTTAGTACCGTTTGCCCGATCCACAAGAAAGGAGACCCCTTTGACTGCGCCAACTATCGGGGGATAAGTCTCCTTAACATCGCCTACAAGATCTTCTCTGCCGTTCTGTGTGAGCGGCTGAAACCATTCGTCAACAACCTGATAGGTCCTTATCAGTGCGGTTTCAGGTCTGGGAAGTCCACTATCGATCAAATTTTCACATTACGGCAGATCCTCGAAAAAACCCAAGAGATGCAGATCGACACCCACTACTTATTTGTCGATTTTAAAGCCGCATATGACAGTGTGCATAGAGACGAGCTATACAACGCCATGTCTAGTTTTGACAACTTAAACATTTTAAAAAGAATCAGGATCGCCTCTGCGAGGAAACTAGGTTTGCCCACGGATTTTTGGTTCCAAGAGGACAACGATCCGAAGCACACCTCACATGTAGTTAGGCAGTGGTTACTCTATCATGCTCCAAAACAGCTCAGCACTCCTCCACAATCACCGGATTTGAATCCTATTGAGCATTTGTGGCAAGAAATTAAAACCAGATTAAAAAATATATAAAAATAGAATTGAGGCGGCATGGAACAGTAACCCCCCTTCTTTTACAAAGAAATTGGTAGATTCTATACCACGACGCTTGCAGGCGGTTATAGACACTAAAGGTGGTCATCATCCCAAATATTATTGTTTTTTCCTTTTATTATTACTATGAAATTGTTAATAATCTAAACTGCATTTAAATTTGTATTCTTAAAACAGTCCTTCCCATGGAAAAGGGAAAAATTACGGCTGTTCCATAGGTGAGGCCGTGTTTTGTGAGGTACTGTATACTCAAATTCTTTTCAAGTCCCAAGAACGCATACAGGCACGTTTGGCGTGACCTCCGATCGATTTTCAAACATAAACACACGAGTCAAATATTTGACAAAATATTAATTGACTTCGTCCAATCGCCTAATCAAACACAGACACGACACGAACCCAACAGAAATCAGATCTATTAGCCATCAGCGAGCACTCACCCTACTGCACATCTACGCAGTCAACACCAGAGGCCGATCTATGGAATGTACTCTCTCAGATTCAATTACCTTATCGCAGAGCGCCCGCCTGCCTGCTGTTCAGCGGGAAACAGGTTCTTCAAACAGCCAACACACTTCATTGTGTCGCTTTCATCAATTTCATGTGCGTCCCCATCGATAGTTTCATGCACCCGGGCATGGCCAAAGGCGCGGCAGCCCGACCCACAGCCGCGCCGCGGCTGATAAAAACACAATGCAACTGCTGTGCCAGCGTTTTGGGGTGATATTCCAAAAAACTAGCCGAACAAAGCTGATAGCCGAGCAGAGTACAGTCTCGAGACACTGCTGCTTTGCAGTTGCTCGCTGCGTGCTCGGGCCTCAAAGTAGGTCGACTGATTTAAATGAAAAGAAAAAGAAAAACGAACGACGGAACGACGAGAATGGAAAAGAAAAGAAAAAAAAAACAGAATTAATGTAATAATTTATTGAAGCCACGGCCCATGCACGCTTCCGAACAAAGGAACGATAAAGGCTTCGAGACGGCGCAAGAAATGCGAGATAAATCGTGAAAAATCGGAGTAGGAAACTAAAGTAAAGCACGAAAATGAAAATAGGTATTTTTCTCTTGTTAATTACATAATTTGGGAAGTGCTCTGTGTGGACTATGATCTCGCATCGAAGTTTCACGGCGTGGCAGATACATTTCACACGTAATTGGGCGGCAAAGGGTCACGATCTGCTGTGTGCATTCCGCTGGCCGAGGAGGATCGGGGAAACCAAGTGCTTTCAAAATATCATTTAGATGTTAATTAAAGTGATTTATAGGCTATTGGGTTTTGGGAAATTATATTCGTGTTTGTTGATAGGAGCACTTTGGATTGCGTTTCTTTTGTTTTGCTTTCGGAGTTGAGAAACGCGTTTCTATTTTGGGCGGCCGGCTATTGTGGTAATCTTGTGCTTCCGAGATGCTGCTAGATTTTGGATTGCCCAATTTTCATTCTGTTGGTGGATTGTGTTTATCTCATTTTGTTTGTCAGGACAACATAGTGTACTTTTGTGACAAGTAAAGGTTCAACTCTTTGGATTTGTTTGGTTCAGGCACTCAGAGCATGAGCACTGCGCTGTTACATGTGTGAACTTCTACTGATCCTAGAAAAGACCGATTGCCAGGTTATTGCCTATGTAGACGATGTTGCAAATGCGGCCCAGTTAAGCTCTCTTCGAACGAGACTGACTAGAGATTATGGCATGGGTGTCAATTCGCGGCAAGCCGAATTAGTCTTCACTAGGAAATACAAGATTCCTGTTTTTGATCCTTGTGTTATTTGACATGAATCAAAGCTTGAAACTAACCAGCAAGGTCTCCATGCTGTATATAAAGGATGCAATTGGACACTACGACCCCACAGGATATTTATATCCATTGTCAGTACCGAACTACTATGCTAGAGTGAAACAGATGGCATTTGTATGCATCAGCTGAGCGCTAAGGACAGACAGACAGCGGACAGCACGGGGATAAGACTGCAAGTTTAGAAAGAACTGTGCTCCGGACACACTATTCTGGGTCCTTATCTGAAAACACCGACCTCCTAGTACCTACCTAAGATACTCTTTTGAGAACAACCTCTCAACCAGCGATCCCCGAGAACTTACTGGGAGTCTGAACTGTAAGCATCGTTGGGTGGTCCACTGTAAATTATCACAGAAGGATCGAACACCGGCGATGGTATGGCAGCCTATTCTAATGGCCTAAACATTCAATGGTCATCCAACTACCAAATCGCTGTGGTGTTTTTCAAGCATGAACTAAAGCGAGCAGGGATATCATAATTTATTCTGATAACCAGGTGGCGATCTCTAAACGTACTTTTAACTTTAAGACTTCCCTCAATTCCCGTCCGTATACATATCTACGAATAGCCAAGTTTTATAGAATTCAACTTTTGGGGGTATCGAGCAACAGTGGCATCCCAGGGAATTGCGAAGCGGATTGACGAAATCGCTAGAAGGGGTACTAGTTAGCACTCTCTCTGGATGGGGACCTACATACTATCTCCGAAACGCTCATGTAGCCTAATCAAATTAAATGGGCGTACCCTCAGAACCATTAAAGCGACATAACCGGGCATTGTGTCATTACCAACAGTCAGCCACTCGAACCTAACCTAACCTACATGTGTGACGATAGACAAATCCACTAGGAAACCAACTTTAAATGTAGATAAATATAGTGTAGTGCACTAACCCGAATTTTCGATTTAAGTTACTTGGCAGCAGCTCCTAAATACACGGAGGCTGAACAGTAGGGAGAAGGTACAGAAAATGTTTCGATTCTCATCTAATTGTCGATGCTGGGTCTTCTGGCATGTTCTCCAACGTGTAGTCAACTTTTGCTGATGCTCCTCTCCGGATTTTGGAACATTTAAGTGGTAATGGCAACGTTGGCTCGAAAAGTCGTCCATTCGACAGGAACGACATATCCTCTCCCAAAGATGAACGGCAGATTTAAGCCACTTTTGAGTTTAGAATTTAATTCGAAGGACTGGCATTGAAGCCATCACATTTCTTACAGTCGATATGTGGTGGTGATTTAAAGGAGCGAAATTAAGTAGAAAATTAAAACTTTTTTATTGCAGTTAATGTTTGAATACCGGGTTTAAGTGCCCATGTTTCGTATGAAGCCATTGTCAGGAGTTAACTTGTAACCGTTTTTGCAGAACACTGCATTACAAAATGTAAATAAACCACCAGTCGACACGCAATTGTTGTTCTTAAAAAAAAAACATGATACACACATGATACATGATAAACAATCCATCCTATCGTGGAAAATGCCGGGGGAACGTTTCAGAAAAATTCACAACTTTGAATGGTTGAATACTCGAAGTAAGGTCAATTCATTTTGAGGCCATCGTGGAAAACCTTCGAATCAAAACACACCATACAAACTTTGACATTTCTCAAACGCAGCAAATTTATTGCGAACGGGTGCTTGTTGTGAAGAAGAGAGTGATAATGACTTCGAGCACGGATTTATCTTCAATGATACCCAACGATGTTCCACTCAACGCAATGGACGACGGTAGAAGAGAACTCCGTCCTCCCGATCTAGACGAAGTCAAGATAGCGATATCGAGACTTAAGTCGAACAAAACTGCTGGAGTGGACGGATTGTCCGCGGAACTGGCTAAAGCTGGATATGATCTGGTTGGGCGCATGCACCAGCTCATCTGTAGGATATGGTCGGAGGAAAGCATGCCCGACGAGTGGAATCTTAGTATCGTTTGCCCGATTCACAAGAAATGTGACCCCTTTGACTGCGCCAACTATCGGGGTATCAGCCTCATCAACATCGCCTACAAAATCGTCCCTGCCGTTCTGTGTGAGCGCCTGAAACCATTCGTCAACAACCTGATAGGTCCCTATCAGTGCGGTTTCAGGCCTGGGAAGTCCACTATCGATCAAATTTTCACATTACGGCAGATCCTCGAAAAAACCCAAGAGATGCAGATCGACACCCACCACCTATTTGTCGACTTCAAGGCCGCATATAACAGTGTGCATAGAGACGAGCTATACAACGCAATGTCTAGTTTTGACATTCCTGACATTCAAGCTCGTCAGGTTGTGTAGGATGAAGATGGATAACTCTCGCTGCTCCATCAAGCGGTCCATCGAACTCACCGAGACCTTCAATGTCAAATAAAGACTTTGGACAAGGCGACGCCCTGTTATGTGATTTTTTCAACATCGTCCCGGAGAAGATCGTGCGAAAATCACTCGGCAACACTAGAGGCACGATTTTTCAAAAATTTGCTAGCATATGCGAACGACTTTGACGTGATTGGCCGAACTCAGCGAGCCGTCAATGAAGCATTTGCTTGTATTGAGACGGAGGCAGCAAAAATGGGTTTAGCGGTGAATGAGGGCAAAACAAAGTATATGCTGTCTTCAAGAAAGGACACACAACATCGACGACTCGATCAGAACGTCGACATAGGCAGCTACAAGTTCGAGGTAGTGAAGGACTGGCTCCCAAGTAAATAGTGCAAACAACATCAGTACCGAGATTAAACGCAGAATAACTCTTGCCAACCGCTGTTTCTTTGGGCTCAAGAGGCAATTGAATAGTAGAGCCCTCTCCCGAAGGACCAGGCTCAAATTATATAAGACCTTGATCATCCCTGTCCTGCTCTATGGCGCGGAAGCTTGGACTATATCAAGAGCGGGTGAGGACGCACTTGGCTTCTTCGGGAGAAAAGTTCTGCGTTCAGTCTTTGCGTTGAAGGTTTCTGGAGAACATTCAACCACGAATTGTACAAGCTGTACAGCGACATGAGTCTAGTCAGACGTCTACGGATTCAACGCCTAAGATGGCTAGGCCATGTTGAGCGCATGGACAACACTGCTCCAGCCCGAACAGTCTTCGACTCCGAACCAGTGGGACAACGCAATAGAGGACGTCCACGAAACCGGTGGCGCACTCAAGTGAAGAAAAACCTCAACCAACTTGAAGTGCGAAATTGGAGGCAGCTGGCTGAGAATCGTGGCAGCTGGAGAGGCTTGTTAACTGAGACCCAAGTTCACCCCGAAAGAAGAAGGAGAGGAAGATATTCAAACGATATGAAAATGCCACCGTAGGTTTTAATGTGTATAATTAAAGAACTTTTTAAAAACTCATACCAAGTTTTGTAGTTCGACTTTTTCTGTTAGAAGCTAGACCGTGCTCATAATCAAATGCATTCTAGTATAAGCATATACTATGTCATTGCATTTCATTGCTTGTTTATTGCTTTATGTTTTTGTGTAGCTTAATTTAAATTTGAGATTTTTTCCAGCATTAATTGCTGCCACTTATCACAACACATCTGTTTGGCGAGGTCGAAATAGTCATCGGTAAGGTAGTCTGCGAGCAGTTCCATATGGCATGTGAAAGTAAATCGAATGAGTGAAGTGAATCTCAGACACGCTGCATTCCACGGGGTGAATAGTATGTGTTTTCATTTTTTTTATTTTCTTAAACAAATTGAGTAAAACTGACTTAGCATGGTGAAATGCAGTGGACAATTTATACATTTATTCACATATATGTATACATTCTACCAATTAAGAAGAAAATACACACATTTTTCGTTGAGCTATTGCAAGAAAAATAACACTTCAAAGAACTTGACAAGCACTTGTAGCTAAACTAGCATACTTTTTTTCCCGATATTGCACCATTAATTAAACCCGAATTAATAATTTGTATATAATCGCCAGAGAACTGCCAAATTTCATGTGCGCCTTCTATTTTAAAAAATAGCCATTAGTGACGCTAGCTTCCATGTTGGTTTTAGTCAAAAACGATATATGTACAAGATTACGCCTTTACTGACGTATGTGACGTAGATCAAGATGAGAGCGGTTGAAATTGCTATTTGTTTACATGCACATTGCGGAAAGGAAGATTAATTCATTCATATTAGTCGAAAGATGATTATGCCACGTACTTTTTGTAAAGTTTTGTGGCAAATAGCCCTCATTTTCTTGAAATTGTATGCCGCTCAGCTCGTCCTACGTCACAAAAAACATGTTCTAAAAGCGTAATGTGAATAGCACCACAAATTTCAAATGAGTTTTTTTTGTGAAATTAATTTTAATGAGCTGTTCTCAAATGTCTGTTGACACAGCCAGAGAGGTGTCAGTGGACGGAGTTGCCTTAAAAAATATCAAAAATGTTGGAAAATATGTGCGTTCATCTGCCAATGACAACCGTTAAACGTACATTTTATTACAATCCCCTAATTTCTTAACAAACGTAGCACGACGCAGTATTTTTCTCATTGTTACTGAATTGCGTGTGTTGAAAGACGATAACAGTAGCAGCAATGCTGTTGGCAAGGGAGCCGAGGCAAAGGATTAAACAACATTTTCTCTGTATTGTATACGATGCACACCCCATGTCAAAATCACGGGGAAAATTTACCCAATTGCGTTGAAAATTGGAAAATACGCTATGCACAGAGCAGTTCGGTTCAAGGGCCATCAAACCTTTCTAAACCACGGCACAATGCAGGAAGACGATAAGAGAATTTAATTAAAGAACGTTCCATATGAGGGCATAGAATGAATGGAAATATCGCGCTAAATAAGTTGTGTGAAATGCAGTTTTGGACAAAGACAGGCCGAGCAGGAGTCGCTACGAAACCGGAATCAACAAATAAACTAAAGCACCCCCTAGTTATCAGAGCAAAATCTCTTCAATACAAGGTCTTGTCCAAATGGTTGCATTAGCTCCGGTTTATTCGCCTGTCTAACATCTCCCGCAAGTTGTCGGTGGGGCTAAGGACTGAAGAGACTGCGCTTAATTTTCTTGGTATCAAGCCCAATTTCCACTGCCTCATGGTTGATGTGTTTGGGTTCATCATCCTGTTGCAACCACCATATCAGTGGCATTTCCTTACGCTTTTAGGCTTCTATTAGTAGACTGTGTTCAATTCACCTAGTGATTCAGAGTGCCGGCATTGCGCTCAATGAAAGACAAACATCAACTGATGAGGGTAAACGATTGAGGAAACGCATTCATTTCAAGGGAAAACAATTAGGAAACCTACAACAAAACAAACATCACAAAATATGCTCAAAGAGGGAGGTTTTCTCATAAAAGAACGAGTCGTTTGATATACATACGCGCCTATGCTGTGAGCAAACCAAATAAAGCATGTAGAAGGTTGGTAGACAGTCTAAGCAGGGACCAACGCTCTTGCCAAAATTGGTATTGCGGCACTTTGCACACATTGAAACAATCTAGAATCTTTTAGTCATCGTCTCCGTTGACAACGCGTTATTTTTCCTTATATAATTCTTTGTATTCTAATAATTTTTCATTCGTAATAAATCATTCGTTTCTCAACAAAAACATTGGTCCTTCGAGCCGGATTAAAATAAAAGAATTAGTGCGTTCTTTTCAAGTAATCGTTCGGTCACAACTATTCATATTAATAAAAGCTATTAAATTTTAACATAACCATGTCGGCGATTATTAAACGCGATAGTGCGCGAAACGGTCTTAAACGCAGTTTAATTTCAAGCAAGACATCGGAGCAACATGACGAGGCAACGCTGGAATCATTCTTCGTACTCTTGGAACAGCAATGGAACGCTTTTTGCACGGCGCAAGATGCAGTCGAACTTTCTTGCGGCAGCGACACCATAGAGGCTCAAGAAGTTGAAAGACAACAGGGCGAAGAATGGTATAGAGAGGCATTCGCAAATTTTAAACGTGCTGTAAATGCATGCAAGGCGAATAGCAATGCATCGAAAACAGGTAACACCAAACATTCTACTCGTGCAGATATCAAGCTCCCTCCTATCCTGTTGCAACCTCCATATCATTTTCTTTTTTTTCATTTTAATTTCATTTTTATTTTGGAATTCATTGCAAATGTTATATACTAGACAAAAATGCTTAAAACTACTTGGACGTACAATGTTTCCATTTCTAACTTACAGGCCCTAGGCGGGCACTCTACGCTAAAGTTAATCTTAAACTTTGTCTTTCGACTTGATTTATTGATGTACATGATTATGACGCAGCTGTACAGTTAATGACTAAGAAAATTCTAAAAAAAAACTTAATAGCTGAACTTTTTTACTTATATAAAACTAACTAAACTTACTATACCTGTACAACTTACAAGCTACCTTAAAAACTACCCTAAGCTATGTAGGTCGGCCATAGGTTGTGGCTGAAACATTGCTACCGCAACACTGAAACCATCTGCTTCCCAATCTTCCCAATCGGGGATACGCACTGAGCATTTTTAGCCCGGGTCTAAAGGGTTCGAGGAGGGAGTTCTTATACTCCTCAGCCACCACAAATTTCGATGTTGTATCGCAACACCCGTACATCCCGACTCGAAGCGGAGGAGACCATCCTCAGCTTGTTGTGCGACGGAACGGTCGTGATTGAGTCGCCCATCCACAGTTGAACGGGCGATGTGATAAAGGATCGGTACCGCATTTTCATTTTGTATCAGACCGTGCTTATCAAAATGGAGGAATGCTTCTGGGGGGCACGAAGCCGTTATGACGTACCCTCTCGTGGTATTGAGGGGTGGGGTAGTAAGCCCCAGAGATCATGTTATTAACCGAGTTCATCGCTCTCGCAGTGTGACCTCGAATCAACTTCACCAGACAATTGTCCACTCGTATCAGGTTGGCCCTGTTGTATAAGACCTCATTGGAGTAGACTTTTCTGTACTGGGACTCTGGTGTTCTTTAGAGGCGAAGGCAAGCCCTCTCAAACATCCGAATCTTTTCCATCAAGCTTGCACTAACGTTGAACCACACGGGACAACCATAGGTGAGCATTGGCCGTATGAGGGCCATGTAGCAGATTACCTTTACCCTTGCATCGAGTTGGCTGTTGTAAAACAGTCTCTTTGTAAGGGCGAAAGCGCCTCGGGCCCTGGCTAGAGCAGCATCTACATGTTTGCAACCCCCATATCAGTGGCATCTCCTTATGCTTATGTAGAAGACATAATCCAGTACAACCAATAGTTTGCAAGGCTGGAGGGTGTAGTTTGATGGGTGACTACCCTTGGTTACAGGGGTACCAGGTTCGGGTACCAGAGAAAGCAAAGGTAATATGCTTTCATCTGGTTTTCAAATATGTTCACCCAAACGGCTCTGGGTATCACAATGGATCAACAATGGACTAAATGTGCTGGCAAGTGCGCTGACAGCCCAACCTAATTTAACCTAACCAATGGTATTATCCCTATATTTTTAAATCGATTCACAATACTACTATTGAATCTAAATATTGGATCTATTCCTCTTTAACTATTGGAGAAGCAACCACTGATGGGACCGGAAAAGGTTATTTGTTTTGATTAATTCAAATATTATATGTACAAAATTCAGATGGCATCACCGGAATAAGTAGAACCGCGAGCAGGTAAGAGAATGCATCCAAAATACTTCAACCGAATTTAACAAATTGTGGGAGCATTTTGCTTAAACTGTACAGCCTGCACGAGCAACTGCCTACATATGTAGTTGCATCGCTGACGCTTGCCATTATGTACTGTATATGCCTCCAACTGAACAGTATAATTGCCCTAAAATACCTCGATTCCTGCTGGATACAATTTAGTTTAGAATGCATCTGCTTTCTTCACTCAATTGCACTTGCCAAATGCAACCACTCCTGAGTCACACCCACTTCCCACGAAAACCACATGACAGCTGTCAAAAATCTCCCTAAACCCAGACATCGTGATCATCATCCTTTGACCAGAAACTCACGAGTGAAAACTGAAAACAAATTCATATCTCCGCCAGCCCAGCAGACATCCATTCAGTTACACAACATTTTCGTTTTCTATCAATCAAAAACAACCACCCTGGCATGTGACATTCGTTCTAAAATTAACTGCAAACTCACCGAACTCAGGAGGAACGAATGAACGAATGTTCGGTTTCGTTCTAAAAATGCATTCCTCACCTCAGCCCAGTGTCTGGACACTATGTGAACTTGGGGGTTTCTTTTTTTAATCAAATGTCATAAATGTCAGGTATCGCGTCAATTTGTGATTCTCAAGAAGAAGGAACAATTTCCACTCAACTCTTTCCATCTTACAACTTCAATGCATAGAGAGAGAGTGGGAGAGAGATAGAGTGCCGACAATGTTGCCAAATCTTATCTAATCTCAATTTCTGAACAAAAAAAAACAATATTTACTGAGTATACATCTGTCTGTGCAGAAGTGTGATTTTCCTTTATATTTCATAATTTTTATTTTGCGCAGATTGGCAAATTGGTTCTTGCGACTGCTCTCTTTCTGTCAATCGAGCTAACGAGCTTGTTTACTAAACTGCACAGTGCGCGACTGTCGAAGATGGGTTATGTAAGACCATCATTTTTATCGCAGAGAAAGCGATAAAAAATAAATGAATTTGACTGAGAGTGAGAGTGCTTGCAGGTAAGTTGCTATAAATACATTTTAGCGGTGTATGATGATGGGCGCAAGGTCATCAAATGCGGTAACGCTTCTAGTGGTAGTTGATGCGATTCAATGACCTTGATCTTTTCTGCGGATACCGACGTCTATTATTAGACCGTGTTCCATTCATTGGTGGTGATTCAGAGCGCCGGCATTGCGCTTTGAAAGAAAGACAAACATTAGCTGACGATTGAGGAAACGCATTCATTTGAAGGGAGCCGGCAAATAATTAGGAAATACACAACTAAACAAACATCACAAAGAGGGATGTTTTTTTTTTACAAAACAACGAGTCCCTTGATATTCATACACACAGCGGCTGTGAGCAAACCAAATAAAGCATGTGAAGGATTGGTAGACAGTCTCTCAGGTACCAACGCTCTTGCCAAAATTGAGAAAGGTCATCTATTGCTTGGATAAAAGCGTGATATTGTCAGATGTCAGATGTTTGACATGTGTTCTCTGTTTTCCCTGCAGTTGAAATTCAATGTTTCCATGCATGAATCGGGGATATTTGAGGAAGCTGTGTGAAGGGTAGTCTGCAAAAAATTAATTCTGGTTGAGGAGCAGACCTGGTCTATCGCTGTGGTTAAGCAATAAAGGGTGACCAGATAACAGTCACAGTTCTTCGTATATTTATGTTTCAGCTGAGTTGTTCTTTGTTTACTCTATTCATTTCCGTCAGCTTATGTAGTTATGTCCACAAGAGATGGATTTAATTATATAGGAATCTGTTGCCATGGCAGCAGCTCCAGTCGCAATTGTTATGATCAAGACATATTTGAACGCATCTGTCTACGCCATAGATTCCTGCTTAAAATATGCTAGTGCTGATGGACAAAGTCTATGGATTTATTGTATTTTATCCTTTGTCTGTTACAGTCGTTTTTGATGCTGAGCTTAACGGGGGACCAAGCACCAGACGAATCCCCAAGATTTGCCGGCGAAACTTGGGCGTCTTAAGCGCACGCGTTCTTGTTTGTTACTTCATCTATGTGCACCTTCCAGATGAGTTTGTTTATTACGACCTTTTTACTTTTTACTTACGCGCAGTCCCAACGAGCCGTAGGAAAGGAAGCTTTCACGGCATTTGACGAACAGGCGAAAAGAGCTGGTCTTAAAGTCAACGAGGACAAAACCAAATATATGCTGTCGAGCAAAAAACGATCTGCCGCAACCCACCTAGGCCAAAACGTTACAATCGACAGCTACAATTTCGAGGTCGTAAAGAAGTTTGTCTACCTACGGGGCAAACTTAAACTCCACGAATGACACCGTAGTGGAGATCCGACGTAGAATAGCCCTTGGCAACCGATCCTACTTCGTTTTGTCAAAACAACTGGGCTCGAAACTCCTGACTCGAAGGACCAAAGTCATGCTCTACAAAACCCTTATTCTGCCAGTCCTACTTTATGGAGCTGAAAGCTGGACATTAAGTAAGATTGCAGAGCTGATTCTTGGTGCCTTCGAAAGAAAAAATTCTACGTCGGATATATGGTCCGCCTGCGAGGAAGGCGAATAGAGGAGAACACACAACCGCGAACTCTACGAGCTGTACAAGGATGTGGATGCAGTCCGAAAAGCAAAAAATCCGTCGACTACACTGGCTCGGTCACATCGAGCGAATGGACAACAACGCTCCAGCAAAGAGGATCTTCGAATCCGAGCCTCCTGGTTCGAGAAGGAAAGGAAGACCGAACCTCCGGTACAGAAACCGGAGTCATCGCGGATGTAAGACAGCTTGGCCTTGATGACTGGAAGCAGCGTGCCCAGGACCGTCACCGATGTAAGGCAGCAACTGCTCAGGCTCAGACCATTCATGGTTCGTCTGCCTGATAAGTAAGTAGGTATTTATGAGTAAAAGTAATTCTGGTGAATTTATACGAGTGTTAATGATGTCGCGGATAAACATGGCTGATGATTTGACATTGCTATCTCTTTCATGCTCCCTGAGCACTGTATCATTATTCAGGCCAAACCATAGCGATTATAGACGCATTGGAAGACAACATTGAACCATTTATTCGTGAGATACCGGCCGAAATGTTGGAAAGAGTATGCCAAAATTGGACTAAGCGGATGGACCATTTGAGGCGCAGTCAAGGTCAACATTTGCATGGAATAATCTTCAAACATTAAATTATATGGACCGTGCTATCGATTCAAATAAAGATTTTATGCATTTTCCTGAATTTTATGTGTTTTTTTTTGTTTTTGAAAAACTTTCCTATAGCTTTTAAAAAGTCACCCATACCAGGGGCGTAAACTTCTTCTTCTTTGTGTGGCGCTACAGTCCGGGGTGGACCTGGGCCTCAACCAACATGCCTCTCCAACTAGCGCGATCCCTGGCTAGCTGTCTCCAGTTTCGCACACAAAGTTGGTTGAGGTCCTTCTCCACTTGGGTGCGCCACCTTAAACGCGGGCGTCCTCTGTTGCGTTGCCCGACAGGTTCGGATTCGAAGATTCTTCGGGCCGGAGCTGTGGTGTCCATACGCTATACATGACCCAGCCACCGCAGGCGTTGGATCAACTTGGTTCTTCGAGAGAGGGTTCTATTACTCAATTGCCTCTTGAGCCCGAAGAAACAGCGGTTGGCAAGAGTTATCCTACGCTCGATCTCGGTACTGATGTTATTTGTACACTTTACTCCGCAGCCGAGGTAAGTGAAGTCCTTGACTACCTCGAAGTTATAGCTGCCCATTGTGACGCTCTGTCCAAGACGTCGATGTTGTATGTCCTTTTTTGAGGACAGCATATACTTCGTTTTGCCCCCATTCACCACCAGACTCAGACTCCAGCCGCTTCCGTCTCAATGTTAGCAAAATGCCTCACTGACGGCTCGCTGAGTTCTGCCAATCACGTCAATGTCATCGGCGAATGCTAATAATTGCACGGATTTCTGGAAAATCGTGCCTCTAGTGTTGGCGTGTGAGTTTCGCACGACCTTTTCAAGTACAATGTTTGCATGCTTTCCTTCGACCATATCCTACAGATGAGCTGGTGCACGCGCCCAACCAGATCATCTCCAGCTGCTTTAAACAGTTCCGCCGACAATCCGTCCACTCCAGCAGTTTTGTTCGACTTCAGTCTCGATATCGCTACCTTGACTTCGTCTAGATCGGCGGTCATTCTGCCTGACAGCGGTATTGGTGTCCTCTTCGCCGTTAAACAGTCTGCAGAAGAGATCCTTCCAGATTCTCAGTATCGACTGCGACTCTACTACGAGTTGTCCTTCTTTGTTCCGACAGGCTTCTGTCCGATGTTTGTACCCTTTGGATAGTTGTTTCACCCGCTGGTCCAGCTCACAAATGTCAAATAATTGATTAACGAACGACGTCATTCGGAACAAGTAGAACATCTTCCGATAGGACGACTGATTTTGTGCCACTTATGCAAGCAATGAAACACAACAAAGTCCTTTAAATGTTCGAGCAGCTGAAGAGGAGTCAATAACCAAAAAAATTCATAAAACAGACAGTAACCAGTTCAGTCATCAAATAATTATTGTAGCAGCCAATAAGAAATGGAATTCGAGATCAATTAAACGAAATGAAATCCAGTTTGTTTACCTAACTGTGTCAGAGAGTCAACAAACCGACATCTGAGACACACATGCATGCGCAGTAAGGTGTGTGACATGTGCTGACGGTCTAAATTTAAAAGCACCACTGTGACTAGACACTCAAGTACGTTATGTTCCTTGTAATTAACTCCTTCACCAATAAGTTGTTTTAATTGTTATGTGTCCAGAAACAGTGACAGCAATTTGATTCAGTCTCACCGTCTCAGTGAACAACGCACCGACTTCAGGTACGAAACAACAGCAAGCATGACACACTCTATCGTGAGATGATAACATTTATCTACAAGCTCCAGTCGAACACATGTATATTCGCGCAAACGAATTCAGCTAATTCAGCCTTCATCTGTGCCACTTGCTGGTAGTGAGTGAATTTCCTTCGTCGAGGAAGCAACAAGCTGTCACTGGGCAATGCTGACGAATGTCCACTGGTTTGGGGTGGCGCACATTAAAAACGTATCTATATTCACAATTCTGTCAGAACGACGACTGCGACAACGACGAACGGGGAGCGAAAGCTAATTCATCAGAAAATTATAGCCTTCAAAAGAGAAATTTGAATTGTGGTAGGAATAGACGTGTGGAATCAATTTCATTGGACTTTGCACCGGCAAACTGTCAGCGGTTGTAGTGGTGGCTGATTGCTTTGTAGTCGTCGCGGCTAAACAGTACGATCACGCAAATCCACGCTAATGACTGTTGGATCTGTTGTACATGTGTCGGATCAGCAGCCATCCTAAGCAGTTTTTTTTGCCATGCATGTATACATGGTGTCACGCCGTTTGCATTATTTTATTGTTCTTATCCAGAGTTTATGTGAAGAGTGGAATCTTTTAGTTTATATCTTTCGAAAACAATCGCACTGAGAGAGGATGGGAAGTGATGAGAAATGCGTTTTTCATTTCTCGCTTTGAACAACAAGCAGTGGATTTCAGAGATGGCGGGGAAATTATGCAATGACGCTGGAAAGATTAATGAGTGGTAAAGTGGTTTTCTCTTCTGGTGATTATTGCCGCCGTTGTTGGCCTTAACACACAAATGGAGTGAGAAGCATTGCATATTGGCTTTGGCAGCACTGAATGATGGTCGTGGTCGATCACGAATAACCAGCGATTCCAATTAAATCTACTTCATACTTGCATAATAAATGTACAGACAGACTCTGTCAGACTTAACCTTGAACAAGAGATACATTCTAAGTCAGAAGAAGTGGATGATCTTGGAGCAGATTTTAGATGACCATCGAGCATTACCAATCTTTGGTTTACAATTCTGAATAGAGTAGATTTTAGGTTTGGTTAGGTTGGATTGTTTTTGAGATGTTGTGGCTTTACGGCGACTACATCACCTAATATTTTAAAGAATGCTTGACCTAGAGTTTTGGCTAAGGCTGAGCAGAAACAGAGAAGATGCTCCCGCATTTCAACCACCAAATTTCTATGCAGTTTCTGTAGCTATCTGCGGACATCAGGCATGTGGGCATTGTGCTCCACCAAGCAGTGGCCTATAACGATCCCTTCTAGTAAACTGCAGTTAATTCTTGCTAGAGAAATTATTAGTTTGGTTTTAGCGGCGTTGCTTTCGGGGCAGACAATTTTGGTTTGGACGCATTAAATTAATGCACTTCCAAGTATTGTTTTAAGAAGAAGTATTGTTGCAGAAACTTTGTCGCGATTGGGCCTATTGGGCGACGCAAACTTTGCAAAGTAAGAGCTGCAAAGCAGGCGAAATTTCAAACAATGAAAAAGCATACTTTTGACATTTACGTGTAGATTGTACGAATCCGACATAAACAACAATAACCTATAGAACACAAGGACAGCTGCTTCTTCGAATAGAAAGAGATATGATTGAATGGTTAGGGCACAAAGCACGAATATCCACATCATCACGACTTCCGAGGCGTGTTCAATCAATGAGGTAAATCCGCCCTTGACAGACTCACGCCCAGGCGTTTGGACCAAATCCAAACATTTGCATGGCTACACCTAAGAGTCGATGGTGAAGAATCGAGTGACAGGGAGATTTGAAAGGTGATTGAGACATTTACTTGCAGTTTCTGTTGCCTAAATGTTTTTAATATGATGTGTTCATGTACAAGCGACTGTGAACACCCCACTGTCAACATTGTGTAGTTTGCCGACATTTTTGTCGACAATTTTAAACGCTACTCTGGAGCATTCAGACACATGAACTGTTTCAATGTTTCTGGTTGTGCTCCCGAGATGTTCAGCTGGCGATGGAAGCGTCAGAGTCAGAGCGTAGGTTTAGTTCGTGCGAGTACCTCGTCAGATCCTTGTTCAGCAAGTGGTTCAAGGGACAAGACAAGACCTTAAGCTAGGCTTAGCTGTCGCCCCAAACACAGATAATCCGCCCATTCCACCTGTCCTTCAAATGTGTGATATCATAATTCATCGAGCAATACGGTGTCAGGGCGTTAAAGGCAGCCAAAGACTTCAAAGAGAAGAGTTTAGGTAAGGCGATGGTTAACTAATTAGCCATATAAAGTCAATAGTGCTGTCTTCACTCGAAGTCCTTATGGGATGAAACATTTTCGAGAGATGTACAAATTTAATGTAGTTGCACTAGAGCATCATCCGACATTTTCATCTGATTTTGATAATTGCTCTAGCAGCTAAGGTAATAAGATGAGCATAGTTTCCAAATAATTCGTACTCCGTTGTGGTCGGTCAGTCAGGTGGAAGGCTTCTCTGAACCCGCCATTTGAAGCTGTTAACTAGAATACAGGGCCTGGCATGCCTGGGTGTTACGGGAACAATTTCTAACCCAACCTAAGCCGTATTCGGTGACAAATCCAAGAAAAGAAGCAGCAGTTTCACATTCAGAATGACATTCCAAATTATCATCATCAGGTGCCGAAGCCATTGCAACCAAATGTCGAGACCTCATTGGCACTCTAATCAACCAAAGACTTGTAGCTCCCAGTGCCTTCTGTAGAAACTGCATGGATAGGGAGGAAAAATCAAGAAGAGCCGTAAAGTGACAACACAATGGATTTGAAAGGTCTGAGTAAAGCATAGGCTTCTATAGGAATACTTGTTAATCACACCTCAATCCTTTGGACATCAAAAATATCAATTTTGCTGATAATTGCTGCGATGTTTATCGGGTTTAATCTAATAACCGCCTCTTGGTTTCAGAGATTTCTCATAGAGGTCTAAGGGAAAACCCTGTGATTGCGTCCGTCATTGAATAGAGCAATTGTGAACTAGCCATGAAAGTCGTACCTACGAGAGTGACAAACTCTTCGACTTATTTTTATGGTACTTTGTAAAGTATGCAGTCTACACAATGTTGGCTTGGTGATCCTATCAACACATTTCACCGAAGGTTTCCTAAATTGCCTCAATTTTTTGTTTGTATGTAGTAAACAGTGATCGATAACATCTATAGATTAACTACTGTTGGATGTGTATTCCTCCCCAATTTTTCACAGATCTTTTCCTTCGTAAATTCTAGTCTAGCTGTATTTTCTTCCTTGATTAGCCAACAATCAGAGTAACAAAATTACATAATCGGAAACACAAACTACCAATCCACCCCCTTGCATTAGAAGTTGTTAAAACTAGACTAAATGTGTACGTTCAACTAGGCACGACAACCATTAGACGGGAGTACTTGCACCGGGAATCACAAGCGAATTTACAGAAACAAGTTTTTTTTTTTTTGCAAATGCAACGTCACACGTTGATCTCATATGTAGTAATTAACCTGCCAATGAAAGCACGAATCAACATCGCCTCCTCATCGCTCATCGCATCATACACCAAGCGTTATAGTCGATGCACATACTCACTGGAGAGCTACGTGGAAGCAGGAAATGCCTTAGAGTAATATGCGCCGTTGGAAATTGAATATTGAGACCGTAATCTATTTCGAAAAAATATCTGTTTCGCTGAAATTTTATGTCTTGTTAGGGTTGGTCGCGAATGATAAGTTGTTTTGAGTTCCCAGTAGGTGCTAGATGATTTCCTATCTACTTCTGGGTCGTCATAAGTTCCCAGATATTAGATAGACCAAATTTGTATATCTAACAGCACGTGTTCATCTACAAGTGTATGAACCGGGGTATCAAACAAATGCGTGTTTCCAGGACCTTTCAATTCGGACGTACTGCAGCAGTATTCACCAGTATTCAATTAAATGTAACGATATGTGTTTGTTGTTATCTAGTCTATTTTGCTGCCGTGAACAGTGAGTATGTGCATCGACTACAACGCTAGATGTCTGAGACGTAGTGCCTAGATATTCCCCGGATCAAATATGGGAATATTTTTAAACAGCAGAGGTTCATTTACAAATGTTCCTACATTTGGGATAACAAACAAATACGATTTTCCGAAGGGACTGTCTGCACTCCTTGCTCTCTTATAGCTGGTTCCCAGTTTGTGTCATTGCCAAATGACAGCATGCAATGGACCTTAAGTGCCGTCATATCAAGAGAACCCGCATCAATTGCTATACATCTGCATCATGGATGACTCATTACGCTCGTTTAATGACAGCATTGTCATGAGCGTATGGATGCATGCTGGCACGCCAGGAATGTTGTAGGAATTATTCAATATAACACATCATATCTTACATATTTTCATTTGTTCAAATCAGACAATCATTGGCAATCAAAAAACCCTCCCCGTGAATAACCGAATGTTTAAGTTCATCACATCAATTCCCCATAAATATACCCCATAAACCATCAACAGTTCCCCACAGGCATCCTGGGCAGAAAGACTTTGACAGATATGTCAAAACTCGTCACGGAGCCACATACTACTTCGAAATCGAACAGGTGGTGCCAAACTGCATGGAAAATTTCCTAGATTTACAGCAGTGCATGCCGAAAACCAGTTTTCTTTTTCCAAAAACACGTTTTTTGGGAAAATTCCGACGAAAACACAAAGTGTGCAGACAAAAAGAACGATAAGCCACACTCAGACTGAGCAGCGAGTGGGAGAGGAGCTTGAACTTTCTTTCGCGGCCAATTAATGTTAGTCGATAACAACGACAGAGCCCATTGTGGTTGTGGTTATTTTAATATTAATCTTTAGGGCATACTTGCTTAACCGTTGAGCCTGTGCGAGCTCCTAGGAACCTATTCATCTCTCGGCGGACCCTTCCCAATATAAAATAGAAGTGGAATGATAATAGAGACGAGTTGTTTTGTTTCATTGAGAGCCCGTTGCGGACCCTCTGAAAATGCTTCGCGGACCCATGGAGATTGAGAATAGCTGGTTTAGGGTATTTTGCACCAGGATCTATAGGTCTGTGGTGCTCTATTAAGGCTCTTGCTCTCCGCCCTCACATGCAATTCTTTTCAGAGTTGTATTGAGGGTTACGGACTTCTTTTGTGGAGAGGTAGAAGAGGTTCGTTCTAGAGTATGGTCTTTCTAAGACAGTCGCCTTAGACTGGTGACTTCATTTCTTCCAGGTGCTTGTCCAGATATCTTTGTCTTTTGTGGGAAAGTGCATCACAAAATTCCAGTGCGTGACCTGGAATTTTATTACACTCTATACAGAATCTTCTGAGAGGTCTGATAAAAGTTTCTTACGTTGGCCCTGTGATCCCTGAGTCTACTGACGTTGTTAGGAAACGAAGGTTAGTCCTAGTCGTTTTGGTACTTACTTACTTATCAGGCAGACGAACCATGAAGGGTCTGAGCCTGAGCAATTGCTGCCTTCCATCGGTGACGGTCCTGGACACGCTGCTTCCAGTCAGCAAAGCCAAGCTGTCTTACATCCACGATGACTTGGTCTCTTTACCGGAGGTTCTGTCTTGCTCTCCTTCTCGAACCAGGAGGCTCGGATTCGAAGACACTCTTTGCTAGAGCGTTGTTGTCCATTCGCTCGATGTGACCCAGCCAGTGTAGTCGACGGATTTTTGCCTTCCGGACTACATCCACATTTTTGTACAGCTCGTAGAGTTCGCGGTTGTGTCTTCTCCTCCATTCGCCTTCCTCGCAGGCGGACCATATATCCGACGAAGAATTTTTCTTTCGAAGGCACCAAGATTCAGCTCTGCAGTCTTAATTAATGTCCCGCTTTCGGCTCCATAAAGTAGGACTGACAAAATAAGAGTTTTGTAGAACATGACTTTGGTCATTTTAGTACATGCCTCAAACATCCTTCGGATAGATTGACCTAAGAGTTCCTTGGACTGCTTCATGACATGAGCTTGTTTCAGGTTTCCATGCAATTCCTTCTAATGTTCCCGGAATTCTTCTCGGAGGGCACGGGCTTCTACAGCGCAGAATGGTACTGGGCCAATGCTCCTCAATCAGTGCTGCCAAATTTGTCGTAACAATTAAGTATACATCATTTGCATCTACGCACTGATACAGAAATACATAAAAAACAAAAACTCATAAAAAATGGCATCACACTAAACTGAAAAAGGATCGTCGTAACTCGAGTTCCACCAGGCTGCTCGATTGTAATGGATGGCAGATTAGAAAACCCCTAAATCATGTTAGACGCTAAAAGAATTTCAAATAGAGCAGTCTGAAAATAGTTTTATGGCGGCAGACAGATCGTTAAAAAAAACATTTTCACAAGTATATCGTATGTAGCACAATCTGATAATTTCCAAAGAAAATGCCCTTTTGTTCGGACGAAACGTTTTTTATTTTCTGTTCTGTCACGGTTATGCGGTGGCCCGTGGCGTTGTGGGTATGTGCGTCGACCCCAACCTCGACGTCGTAGGTTCGATTCCTGCTCTGTGCGACGAAAACAATTTTCACGACCCCACCTCTTTCGAGTCACTGACAATGCTCAAAGAGTATTTCCTGTCTAGAAAAAGCTTGTCAAACAAAGCCGTTCAAATTCGGCATTAAACTGTAGGTCCCTTCCACTCGTGAGAGAACAATAGCACGCACAACACGAGTGGTTGCTGAGAAGCTAGGCCCTGGCCCTCTACGGGCTGTAGCGCCACCGGTATTATATTATTATATTATATTATTATTATATATGTCACGGTTATGCACCCAGGCAAGTTTGGTGCACGATAAGCGAGTGTAGGTAGTGGTCTTCGCCTATCTGCTGAATTTCATAAGTATAGTCAATAAAATGCTTATGTATTGAAACTGAGCTTATTTCACCTCGTTCATACGTCAGCAAATGTTCAATAAAGTTAACTAATGACTTTGGAGCATGTGTTCTTTTCTTTTTGCGATCACGGTGACCTTATCAATGGCAAAGCGAAATACTGCGATAATTGTGTGCCCTTGAAAACGTCAATATGACTAATTAAATAAACAAAAGATAACGCTAGGATGATGTGGTAAGTTCTTTCTTGTTAACCTTTGTAATTCAAATCAGATTGAAAGGCAGTGGCTTTATCTTTTAACTAAATTTTTCCTCTGGCTTAGTTAGTACAAAAAACAAACAGTGCACTATGGATGTATCGCCATTTAGTAACACTGTACCCGCTTGAGTTCCCACTTTGGGTAGGTTTGTAGACTATGCCCGAGGTAATGCATGACTGTCGTAGGAGGCGACAAAAATCCTGAGCAACTGCCTTGAGGAAACAACGTCTACGAACAAAAAATGGGACTTACCCATGAAATCATGTACAAAGTCTGTATGGACTAAGACGAGATTGAGGATACTGCCCATAAACTTTGTCAAAGCTGTTAAATTCTATTTGAAGGTTTGTCAAATCCACCGGTTGGCTGGAAGGGACAGGACAACATCAGTAAATCGAAGGCTCCCAAAACAATCAACGAGTAGGGCATCAAAATAGGTCCAATATGTCCTAAGTGAGACGTAGCCCCTCAGCGGCGACCCAGAAACATAACCTAACCTAAGAGGAGTTCTACTGTGAGAGAGAGAGAGTGTTTTTTGTATGGAAAATTGAGAGTACAAAAATATGGCGAGTTAGGGATTAACTCGACTTAGGGAGATTCCACAGTACTTTCGTTATCCTCTTGCCAATTCTAGTTCTACGAATACTAGCTCACACACAATGGGAAAGTGCCTTTCGATCTGGTTTGTGTTCCGCTTTGATTACACTGGTGACCAGTGATGGGATGTTATGACACTGGTAGCTTGATCATAGGCTATAGTCTGCAGCCACGAGAGGTCGTTAACAAGCCCATGAGACCCGCATAAGTCTCAGCCGAATGGTTAGAGGTTTGCCCCCAAGTGAGAGTGTCGTAGTGGCTATTGGGTAAAATCGCGGGGAGGTCTACCTGCGCATGGCTGGGAGTTTGTCTTGTCTATGATGGCTATAAGCTTGTGTGGCTCTGAGCCGTGATAGGCATTGACCAAGCTTCTGTGGAGTTGCAAACGTTGTAGGTGGGCCTCTCCGCCCTAACAAACTGACAAATTTCTAAACTTGATACTTGAGATTCCTACTGAAGGCGTCTGTACAACGTCGAAAAACAATCCAAGGAGTAAGAGTCTTCGCGATATACCTAAAGGCCCAGGCCCATAGAATCCGGTGCGTTCGTTGCAGTTGACATCCACAAAAATCGTATTTGCCGGACTGCAAAGAGGTGCCAAATGAAATACGTGCGTTGCGTCCGAAATATGTGTTCATACATACAATCCCACACGACCAGGAGAGTAAACTGATACACATAAATGCATTAAATGATACACACATGTGAGAATAAACTGTCAAACAGAAGAAAAGTTAAAAGTTCGCCAACTTCATGCATTCTGATGTATTCCACATACAGCCCACAATCGTTATCTCGCTCCATCTTATTAGCTCTGATGAGTTGTCAATTTTTTGACAAGACGGAACGCACGCACCGGATTCTATGGGTTTGGGCCTTAAGCCTGATGTACATCAACTATAATTTGATTTGATGTGTTCTGTATTTGTATTGTTTTTTTGATATCTTGACAATGTATTCAAGCTGTATTCACTGGAATAAGGGGACAGTGGTGAATTTGTGATCACATGACCGTACCCATTTACTTATTCTTGATCTTTACGACAGCCGAAAAGATTTTATTTGATCCATTTTTATATTCTTTTTTGACAAAAAAGTAAAAAATATGTTTGCCAGTGGTAAGGAATCCGAACCTGTCGGGCAACGCAACAGAGGACGCCCGCGTTAAAGGTGGCCCACCCAAGTGGAGAAGGACCTCAACCAACTTGGTGTGCGAAACTGGAGACAGCTAGCTAGCTAGGGATCGCGCTAGTTGGAGAGGCATGTTGGTTGAGGCCCAGGTCCACCCCGGACTGTAGCGCCACACAAAGAAGAAGAAGAAGGTACTTTGAAGATAGATGCTTTAGTACAAAGGCTAACTCTGATCACATTTTTGGTGTTTAGAACAGAATTTACATATTTCTAACCGGCACCTAATTCGGAATGAGGTTTAATAATGTTAATAAGAAGGATGCTGTGCATAAGATCACCTGCTTTTCGAAATCCTTCGTTAATAGGGCCCCATAGGCGCCACAACTCACAGGAACTATTGAGAGGGAGAAAGATAAAATATGGTATGTAGGTCGCAATTGGAACGCATTGCGACGGATGAAGCTGGTTGACGTTCTTAGATCTTTTCCATTTGAAAACTTATGTCTACTCAGGATTCGACTGGAAAATAGGACCAACACAGGTTTCTGGGTATAATAAATAATAAAGGCGAGCCATCGGTGGAGAAATCGACTGGAGAAATTGGCTGAATCCTGGCTACACAGGTTGAAGAGTGCTTATTATACTATGGCACTGAACTGTGTCCAGTTTTTAACCCATAGAGCATTTGCGGGGCTTCCTAGAGAAAGCGGTGCAAAGCACGTGATAACTTCAAAGGATAAGGAAGCTCTGCAAATAGAATGCGATCAGGTACATTAAGACTTCACCCAGAACCTGGCCTCTGACCTCTACTATTTCGCGCAGACTATAAGTGAAGAAACAACTAGGTACTAATAAGCTATTATGATGGAAAAATGTACTTAGAAATTAAAAAAATAAGTAATTTGTTATTATTTAAAAAAAAAGTCAATTTAGAAGTGGATTCAGAACAGAATCCATTTTTTTTTCTTTTCAATCATTTTTAGGTGTCGCACGATGAATTACGTCGGCCTGAATAGAGGTTAGATTACAGCAGCACCACTTAGACCATTTATGGTCCATTGTGATATTCACTGCCGTTAATTTGATCCCAACGATAAATGGTGACAGGACAAGATTTGAAAACCAGATAAAAGTATACTAACTTTTGCTTTCACTGACATTCGAACCCTATAACCAAGGACAGGCAATCAACCAACTGCGCCAACCAGCCGTCCAGCGGAAAGTCGTAAGTCTTATACTAGTGAATGCTTGCAATCTGTATAATGTCACGGCCGATTACCAGGTTTACTTACATTTATTAGACGCGTTACGTTGCAACGTGGCAACGTTCTGTTTTAGCAAGTACATCTTAGGGACCCAAAGACCCCAAAGCCTTTTATGCGTTCAGAACAATTTCTTCAAATTATAATAATAATATGGGTGGCGCTACAGCCCATGGAGGGCCAGGGCCTAGCTTCTCAGCAACCACTCGTGTTGTGCGTGCTATTGTTCTCTCACTAGTGGAAGGGACCTACAGTTTTACGCCGAATCCGAACGGCCAAGTTTGAGAAGCTTTTTCTAGACAGAAGCACTCTTTGAGCCTTGTCAGTGACTCGAAAGAGGTGGGGCCGTGAAAATTATTTGTGTCGCTCAGAGCTGGAATCGAACCTACGACGTCGAGGTTGGGGTCGACGCACGTACCCACAACGCCACGGGCCACCACTGCTTCAAATAATTTCACATAAAAAATGCGCACCTACACATTGCTTGCCACTGTTGCCACTTGCGTAGAACAAAATAAACATTCTAGTGACTTTCTTAAAATTGATTTTGATTTTAATATCATCTAGCAAAAGTAGTTTAAGAAATGCAAGCTTTAAGTTGTAAGCCGAGTCGATTTTGAATGGGTTAAGCAGCACTTCTGATATAACAATGTGCCTGCTTCTGTTCTTCAGCAAGAGTGGTATACATTGCTCTGTCCCAGGAGAACATCTTATCCTGGATCACGATAATAAAAGGCACAACCTGACATGTGTCACTACATGCACATAACACGACCTAAATTTATGGTACTAAATACATGTGTGCATATGTACATGCAACTGACCTTAT
This sequence comes from Eristalis arbustorum, assembly GCA_916610145.1. Lineage (NCBI taxonomy): Eukaryota > Metazoa > Arthropoda > Insecta > Diptera > Syrphidae > Eristalis > Eristalis arbustorum. The sequence goes on along the minus strand of OU744316.1, from coordinate 51,473,368 downwards.
CTCGTTGTTCAAAAAATGTAAAATAGGTTTCGGGCACATTACGAATCGTCTACTGAAATGTACCGACTTCTTATCGGAACACATGCAGATTCTTCGGACATTACTCTGCTGGGGTCCAATGGCAATGCATGTGTAATCTTAGGTTGAGCCACGATTGCTGTGAAGATATCTCCAGATTCAAACAAGAGTCAGTGATAACATACTTTGTCTCATGATTAATATGAATATAAATAGGAGCGTGACAATAGTCCAGGAAGACGACGAGAACCTAATGGAATTTGACAACCATCAGACATCGACACTGTTCTCGATCAAACACAGACAAGCTCCTACAATAGAATCTCTGTTCACTCCTCCAAAACTTCTTATTACTAGTACCTCATGCTCAAGCACGCTGCAAACATACACATACGAGAGTATTCCAAATGCATCACCAATCCACGAATAACGAGAAAGACTTTTCAGACCCAATGCAGCCCTAAGTGGAAAAAAACCTCCCAGCATTGACTACGAAAAAGACAACTTGTTGAATTATGTACTGCCATCTGACTTTCTGTCCGTCACCCATCTCCCAGCATATCAACGAATTGAAATTCAGTCTAAAAGGTATCACTTCTGTTGTGTATGCAGTCTTTCTGGTTTTATTTCTCGCCCCATTGAAGAACAGATTTTCCTCCAACACATGGGAGATTTGTTTTTTTGGAGGAGGAAAAAAAATACATTTTTTTCGAAATACCTACGTTTTCCATCGTCACAGACATTGTGAATTAACATTCAACTCACCTTCTCTTCTCCTTTGGCTTTCCACCATTCGTCACTGCTTGTACTGATTGCGTTGCTGCTGTTGCTGCTGTCGATGATGGCTTTGCAGTGGCGCCGACAGTGGCAACGTTGGTCGTATCCATGGTCATTTTGATTAGATTTCTGTTTGAATTTGCTGATTTTATAAAAACTATTGATTTGTTAACCGCCCTTCGGTTTGTTTTGGGGGGAGGGCAACAATTTTCGTCGTTATTTTTTCCAATTAAATCGGTTTAACTTTTCACTCTATTTTGACACTTCTATTTCACAGTGCTGATTGACAGGCACAATATGTAATTCACAATAGATGATATTTTTCTCTTCAACTATTTGACTATTTTCCTTTCCTTTCTGTATGATTCTATTTATTGATAATATCGAGGTGGATTATGGGTTTTATGGCTTCCTACTTGGAGAGACACTTTGAAATCCACAAAATTAAAAACCAAATGAGACGGGTCGGGGGAAGGGGAGCCGATGAGAGAGAGAGATTTGTGGGCAAACAAATAATTAAAGAAAAATAGATATTTCAAAATACGAAAACTGATTTCCACACACTTTTTTGGTCGCTCACTATATGCACTTTGAGGGGTATTTTCACTTCAATTTTACTTTGCCTTTGGCTTCTTTTCAAGCGCACACTATTGGCAACAACGGGGGGCACTGGATTTTTCTTTAACTAATTGCGAACTGAGTGATTATCATACACGGATGTAGGATATATTTCGGCGGCATTTTTGCCGTAAAATGCCAAAATGCAAAACAAAAATATCCAAACTGTTGGCGGGGGTGGCGAGAGATTAAATTCGGAATAATTTTTTTTTGGGGGGGAATTTATTTACGAGATTTCTGGTAAAAATTGTGCTCAAAACTTTTTGTTTCACGATTCTGATACGACAGACACGGGGAGATTACACATTACTGGCGCGCTGCAGTCTCATTCTAGCACAGACTACCGCTCTCGCTCATGTTGATAATATTTTGATTTCGTGTTTGTACAGATGATTGGGGAAGTGGTTTTCTCGCTTTTCAGAGTTCACTTGTGTGTGGAGTGCGACTGCTCGGACGTGTGTGCGATCGTGGGAGAAGAGTGAGATGGCGGTGGTGGTTGATTTTTTTTTTGGGTAACGGGAACAGTTTTGTTTTTTCGAAGCTGGCGAGAGCGAGACGGAGAAGGAGTTTGTTTTCTTTGGCTCTTTTTCGTTCTTATGTGACAGTTGTTATTGGAAAGACTGGTTTTGAGAAGTGTTCACTGACGGATGCGGTGGGAAAATCCTTTTGGGGATTTTTTTTCTTGCATTACCAAAACAAAGGTAGTTTTGTAGGTGACACTTTAAGCTGTTAAGGACAGGGATAATCCCGACATGGTCATGACGTCAATTTTCTGTGGTCACCAGGCCGTTAAAATATGACTAAAGTCGTTCGTAATTTTATAAATGGTCATCCGATTGTACACCGAAACAAAGTTAGTGACTCAGTGTCAATTCAAAGTCGTTACTTTATGCCAATTAGATTGAGATTGATGAATGAGATTGATTAGATGGATAGGTTAGTTGGCCGCCAGCGAAATTGACAACAAACTTAGACCATTGTGTCCATTGCCATACCCCCAGTCAGACTACGTCCTTTGTGGTCCACGGAGCTCAGTATCCCAACAACAGAGGACGACCGGACCATTTTGAGAAAAGATAAAAGTGTTTGCTCTCTGTGAACCCGTCTAGGTTCCAAGGACAGACACTCAACCAATTGGCGGCATTCAGCCGTTATCTTTAAAAATGTTTAGTCTGAAAGCTCGTGCCAATTTACTAGCTTCAATTTAATGAAGGGAACAAATTGGTTCCCAGGATAGAGCTGACAATTTGAACCCTTACTTACTTACAAGGTGGTGCTACAGTCCTGCGTGGGTCTGGGCATAAGCCGACAAGTGTCTCCAGTCATCTTTAGGTAGCTGCCTCCAGTTTCGTAAGCATAGTTGGTTGAGGTCCATTTCCACTTGTATGCGGTAGTTGAATTGGGTATTCCTGTACTGCGCCGTCCCTTTGGGGATGGATTCGAAGACTCCGCGCCGGAGCATTGTTTTCCATCTGCTCTATATGACCCAGCCATCTCAAACGGTGGATCTTGGCTAGTCGATGTTGCTTAAAAGCTATTACAGTTCGTCGTTGTATCTTCTCTTCCACTCACCATCTATGCAGACGGGACCGAAAATCACACTTAAAGTTCTCTCAAGCATCCAAGCAACCAGCATCGTCTACTTTTTATAAAGTCCATGCCTCTGCGCCGTAAAGCGAGACTGGAACGTTTAAGGTCTTATAGAGCATCACTTTGGTTGCTCGGTTGCTAAGCGAAAACCAAATTTGAACATTGCTTTCTCTATGTGGCAGATTTAACGGTCCGAAATAGGATCGGAAGCACCAAACTCTTTCAATTAGGACTGTGCCTTGCCTTAACAGAAAGCATGACAAGCCTATGCTTTATCTGAAAGAAGGAAAGTAACTAGTCTAGTTCCTACCACTGAAAGAAACAAAACACCGTCTATCCAACTTAAACACACATATATTTACTTTTATTCGTTTAACAAAAGACGATAAAATATCGACTCTATTTAGATCTACAAACTATTCGTGTTTTTCCTTAACACCCTCCGCCGAATCATCGCCAGCAACGGCAGACTCAGACTCAGCCATATCCTCAAGACCGGCTAAGTCTAAGTCATTATCATCGCCATCGTCACCGCCACTCTTGTTGTAAACGGTGGGATATTGTGTAAAACAGTCTTGCATCGTTTTGAATGCATCGTAGCAGTCCGAACCTTTGGGGTCAGCTTCACTGTAAAAAAAGAAAACCGTAAAGGCAAGTAACAAAATTGAATATAGACTGCGCTCACCTGTAGTGGAAGCAAGAAAATGCATCGCGGAATTGAACACCACACGGGCCAGTGGCCATTCCACCCAAACACGGACATCCCCAATTGATTTCGCCCGAACTTGTGATCAAACCCTGTTGTGGTTCCGGTGGTGGCAGCACAACGGTACTGGGTATATCGTGATCCTCCTTTGTGGCGAAGATTACTTTGTCCTTTCCGAAAGCCTTACAGAGTGACATTATGTCTAGTTGAATTAGATTTCAATGTGAGATGAAAGTAAATGAATAAGAACCGACGATGCGTTCTTAACGTGGAAATGACAACGAATGTCTTGAAATCTTGAGATCAAAGAAATCGCAGCACGGGTCTTAACGTAGTAATCGGACGGTACACGAATGATAGCACGTCGTCCTTCACTGTCTAATTTGAAGATATCAACTTCGGTCTGTCCGCCGATTTCACCAAAAACACTACGCAAAGATTGTTCAATGCTTCCTTTGAAGTATGTTGGAGTTAATATTAAATCGCTATCGTCTTGGAACTTTCTGTTGGTAAACGAAAAACATCATTAACGTGAGATCAATGCAAGGATGTGTTGTTTTTGTTCTGATTACCTACAATACAATGTCTAAGTAATGGTATCCAGACATAATTTGATTACTGCAAAGTCATGTAGTCTGTTTGACTTATTTATCTGGAGAATTTATGTGAGTTATTTAGGAGAAACTTAAAGATGCAAGTTAAGGAATTTTTATGTAATGATTTAAGGGTTAATTCACCGACAGATTAATGACAGCAAAACACGCGAAGAGAAGTGTCAGAAGCATGTGAGTGAAGTTTATAGGAGTGATGCCAAGTTTTATTATACAGATTTATGAAAATTTGACTTGTGAGTATAACAGATTTTAACTAGACAAATTTTCAGCAGGACAATAAATTCGTTAATATGCACAAGAGAAAAGAAATCTCAATAAAAGTTAAGATGAGTTGAGAGAGAGAGAACATACAGCTGGTAGCGGGCTAGGGCTTAGCTTCTCAGCAATTACTCGTATTGTGCGTGCTGTGGATCTGTCACGAGTGGAACGGAGCTACAGTCCGTATGCCGACTCTGAACGACCAAGTTTGAGAAGCTTTTTCTACACAATTATACTCGTTGAGCATTGTCAGTGACTCGAAAGAGGTGACACATTGGCCGTAAAATCTTACAGACAAGGACTCCATCCGAGATAAAGCTCAGCGTTCAGTGTGTAGTAGTAGACGCACATCCTCATAACGCCATGGCCGCCACCAGTTACTACTAAAACACATTTCAACAACATTCCAAGATAATTCACTGGATTAAGGCAGGTGTTGCGAATATCAGACAATTTCATAGAAGAAAGCATATTTCTAACAGTTATCACATGATCCAGATCAATCTTCCAAAATAAAGTCTTTCAAGAACCAAGTCAATTAAAAAAAAATTAAACAAATAACTTGGCACTACTCTTCGAAGAAAAAATATTCGAAAACAATGAAAAATGCGCGTTCAAAATAAAAAGTGACGTCTTTCATTTAAAAAGGATTTTGAAAAGACACTTAATTTGCATTCTTTCTTTTTTCCCAAAATAATGTTGAATTTGTGCAATTTTTTATAACTAGCGACAATAATTGACAAATTCTGAAGATAATGGCTGCCATGGAAGGTTCCATAACTACAGTGTCTACGGTTGACAATGATGCGGACGAAGAATATGGACCACAATTGATCAAGAGTTTGGAGGTAAAATATCCATCTGACCATATCCAAATATGTACTGAAGATTGCAAATTATTCAGGGTAATGGAATTACCAGCGGTGACATCAAGAAACTCGAGGAAGCTGGCTACTACACCGTGGAGGCAGTAGCATTCGCTCCGAAGAAAGCTCTGATATGCATCAAGGGCATTTCGGAGGCGAAAGCTGACAAAATTCTAGCCGAAGCATCCAAGCTGGTGCCAATGGGCTTCACAACGGCTACGGTTTATTTTCAAAAACGATCGGAAATCATAATGCTGACGACAGGCTCGAAGGAGTTGGACAAACTCCTAGGAGGGGGCATCGAAACGGGGTCAATTACAGAAATGTTTGGAGAATTCAGATCGGGGAAAACTCAACTGTGTCATACATTAGCTGTGACCTGTCAGCTGCCAGTGAGTCAGAACGGTGGCGAAGGAAAATGCCTGTACATCGATACAGAAGGCACCTTCAGACCCGAACGATTGGCGGCGGTAGCGGAACGATACAAATTGGTGAGAGACGAAGTGTTGGATAATGTCGCCTGTGCTCGAGCATACAATACGGACCATCAGACGAATCTCCTGACCATGGCAGCAGCTATGATGGCTGAATCGCGATATGCCTTACTGATTGTTGACAGCGCCACAGCACTGTATCGCACTGATTACGCCGGTCGTGGGGAATTGGCCGCAAGACAAATGCATTTAGCACGATTCCTTCGACTCTTGCTTCGATTGGCTGATGAGGTTTGTAAGAGAATAGGTATTTCTGTGATGGTGTTCTGATATGAGTTTTCATGAATTTCAGTTTGGTGTGGCTGTTGTTATTACGAATCAAGTAGTGGCTCAAGTTGACGGTGCCCCTACGTTTGCGGCGGATCCTAAAAAGCCAATTGGGGGCAATATTATTGCACACGCGTCCACAACCCGCTTGTACCTCCGTAAGGGTCGGGGAGACACAAGAATATGTAAGATTTATGACAGCCCGTGCCTGCCCGAGTCTGAGGCAATGTTCACTATCCAAGGTGATGGCATTGGTGATGTGCAGGAATAGGAATAGGAAGTGTTTCTATATGATCATGTACATATCTTTGTTTTTTATTTGCATTTGATACAGTCAGTCGATGATAGTTTTAGTTTATAGTATTTATGTATTCAAGTTTGGCCTTACTGAAGATGATAAATGTTAATAAATGAATGAAAATTAGTACCTTTTAAGTGACAGCTGTGCATTTTATTTTTTTCTATAATGACCACCAGGTTTGAAGTGACAGTGGACATGAGGGGTCAAATGAGGATTCTTTGGGTAGCGCCACGGATTACCAGAACTTATCTTCTCAACAACAATCTCTCGTATTGTAGTATGAAAGGAAAGGTTATCCCTTTCGAGGTGTTTAAGAGGGTAGCAAACGTCTCCGCTAAGAGCCTATCTCCCAATAAATTTCGCCAAGGGAGATAGCAAAGACCATGTCGGTAAACATGTTGGGTGGGCAGGCGGAATCGTGGCAGTAACATCAGTCAAGCACGGGTCCTTTAGGAACCTAGCTCGCCACAGGCCGCTTGAAGAGCATTGACTCGATGTAGGGCTGAGCTTGGTTAGGTTTTGGAAGAGGAATGTGAAGGTTAACTATCACTTCCACTCGGAGGACAAATGGTCCATTGTGAATCTTTCCAACCACCCCGAGTTCTTTTTGAAATTTAGTTCTGATATCTCTGAATTTGCTATGTCCTGCAGAATTTATGGCCTACCGAAGCTAGGCGCCGATTGAGGAGAACTGTGGCAGTGGCAAGCTGTGGATCGTCTCGGTTTCCTCGTCGGCTCTGGCAGAAATCGCAGAATTCCTAGTTCGATTTCTGGATCATTTTTGTGATCGGACAGTGTCCCGTGATCACTCCGACGAGCATATGAATCAAATTTCGGCCTGACGCCAGAAGGTTTTTTTTTTGCCGACATAAATCTCTGGCTATGCTGATCTTGTCGTGCGACAGTCGATTCCTGCAAGCCGCGACGAGTTGGTTTCTTTAATTGTTGTTGTTCGGTGGTTGCGGTGATGTGTCCGCTTCGCTCATGTCCATTTCAGATCATTGCCTGGTCAATTCGTCCACTCTATCAATTCGTAGGACTGAGCTAGGTAGTTTTAAGTTAGATTACATCTAGGTTAGGTACAGCGGTAAGGTGAGGTACGTTTGTTTAAGATAGTTAGCTTAGCGACGCGATTCCTCTTCCGGTCTCTTTTGGGGGCACAGGTGCTTTGAACACTTTTCCTTTTCGTCTTTTCTATTTATTCGGTCGGCATTGGGGTATTAGGTTCTCTCACTGTTCGATCTTAGCTAGCTACAGCCACTTTTTTTTTTTTTTGTCAGCAAATAAGTGATGCACGTGGGAGGGGACAAGAACCACCCTGCCCAACGCTCTAAATTCAAGCGTGTCATGGCCCTCTTCTTCGATATTGAAGCTACCGGCTTGTCATCCCGGGAACTAGACGCTGAAAGTTTAATTGCGTAAAGGTTGACGCATTTTCATTTTGAGTGAATTTTTATTTGGGAACTCATGAATAAACTAATATATTAGGCAAAAATGCTTAAAAACTACTTGAACGCAAAACTGTTCTATTTGTAACTTACTGGCCCTCGGAGAGCACTCTAAGCTACACTTAACCTTAAACTATGTTTTTCGACTTAACCTAACAACGCTTATAATTATAAATTTTACTGTACAACTTATGATGAAGAAAATTATATAAGTAAGCTGGAGGCAGGAGTCTCTTCAAATGAAGATTGTAATTATAATCCTTTGGAGAAAATATATGACAAGAGACACGTTTTTTGTAGGCGTGTATTTATAACCCGCGTTTGTTTGCGGGAAAAGTTATTGATGTAAGGTCCTAAGCGACGAAAAACGTCTTACAGTATCAAGAACACATCAGAACTCTGGCTGGCCACTTGAGCAGCTTCCCATACAATGTTACTAAACTTGTGGCACATCTTTCAAATACGCATTGTAATAACTACAGTTGTATGCCGACTCCGAACGGCCAGGTTTGAGAGGCTTTTTTCTAGACAGGAAATACTCATTTCGAGCATTGTCAGTGACTCGAAAGAGGTGGGGCCGTGAAAATTATTTTTGTCGCTCAGAGCTGGAATCGAACCTACGACGTCGAGGTTGGGGTCGACGCACGTACCCACAACGCCACGGGCCACCACAATCTTTAAGATTACAATTCTTAATTTCAAACTGACTCCGACGAATACTGACAATCAATTCTTTTTTCTGGAGCAGATAGAATTCGGCGTGAAGATTGTTTTACAGGCTGTATCTCGTCTTGTTCGTTTCTGGTACTTGATTAACCTCTTACCTCCTTTGATTTTGTTGCCGTTTCTCGCCCTATCAAAGACTGCTAAATGTTTTATTACAAACATTCGACGCGACTACATCAGTTTTATTATTTATTCACTCTTATAGATGCTACGAAAATCACTACTGCCTCAAGACGGTCTTTTCTGGCATAAGTCCGAAAACATTTTTCCGACTCTCTACATTCCATGGCATCGTTCAGTTTTGACGAAGTTTCTCGCAATTAGTTTCTCCTAGCCAGTTAAAACAAGAACGAGTCGATTATAACTGAAATGACTTAGAGACTTAGGTCATCTGCTCCCCATTTAGGTTCTTGACTCGAATTCAGTTTTTATAATTCTTCCACGTAACCAATATTTGATGTCTCTTCATATCCTTGGGGCCAAGCATGGTGTAAGGAATATTGTTTATGAGCTGTCCAGCACACCTTCTTTTCCCTCCGACATGGACCCTAAACGTCTACCAATTTATCCTTCGATTGTACTAGAGCTACAAATGCCTCGATGGCTTGGACAGATAGGACGAATGTCGATGCGACTCCATCGGAAAGTCGTCCCCTTGGCAGGTCCAGGATGAGGTGGTTAGACCAAGTCTAAAAAATTGCTTGGTTACGCCTGAGCGTAAATCCCCATGAGTGGATCATGCGGGTCAGAAAATGGTGAAATATCTCTTTGTCTCCCATTGGATCTCTTAGCGGTAAGCAAACAGGAACAAACTAACATCAAGGAAATGTTTGGACTGTTTGCAACAAAGAAAGTAAGCTTGCAAATCGGAAACCAATATCCACACCAACATGCGCTCAGGTATGCAAGTAATTCGGTGCCCTTGCGAACTTGTGGCTGCGGCTCTCTTAGAGCAACTAGTTGGTTCCATTGTGTCCGTGATTTTGTGTATACTACTACCATGAGATCTTCTTACTCGTGCCTAATATGCTTAAACAGAAGTCTCTTTTCTCTTTCAAACATCGTAAATGCTAACGCTAACCTTTTGTTCACAGGACGTACATACATACTTACTTCCCTCTAATCATTTGAAGGAATAAAAAAGGAACTGAACTAGTCTCTCTACTCTACAAGGTCTCCATTATTTCAGAGCTTCACCGGCAAGAGACATTTCCATGCACATAAAAGCTTTACATAATCATCGTTAACTCCATTGTTCGCCATGTTGGGTAATTTATGTGAGATTGTGCAACATGCACTTTGAGCAGATAATGCTTGATGAGAATATGAAAGTGAAAGTTATATTTCCTGTTGATTAACTTTTCATATTTCATTGTTGTCTGTTATAGCAATTAAAGTACGTGCATACGTCATTTCATACTCTACTCTAAAACATGCCGACGTGGATACACTTTAGAGCTTGCAATCATCAGACAATGAGATGACTACATTTTGACAGCGCCCTGTTGCATTTTGATAGCACATTTTTACAGATAATCCACGCATGTTCCGACATGTTAATTATTTAAGCTGAAGGAGGGCACCTGCATTTTGCCATGTGCATTGATTTTGAGCTTTATGTAAACAATATTAGGTTGCGAGACCCTGATGATTGTTACAACGAGTACCAGTCAGTTGTAGGCATGTCCCTAGCCCAACGCACTCCAATCCTTCTGCAATTAGGTTATGTTCTTGCGTATGCATTAGCGGGGCACTACGCAGCACTCCCTCCGTTGCTTTGAACACACTCCTTAATCTTCCACCGATATACTTAGGCGGTAGACATCAAGCTGTTTATATGGCGTTCAGGTTGATAAAGAACTTCGATCGTCTCTAAACCTATAAATAGGGACCTCGTGATGCCTGAATTGCTGTTCGAGAAGCACTTCGTAACAAGCATTCGCCCCAGGATTTACTGGGAGTCAGAAAATCAGACGCTGGAGGGTCCCAGATGAATCGAAGATGGACGCGAGTGTGGGTGCTGGGGTCTATTCCAAGGATCTGTACATACAGCTGTCTTTCCGTCTTCTAGGCGGAAACCATAGAGATCGAGCGAGAAGCTCTGTCCTCGCGAAGAAACTATGTGGTGTCAAGAATAGATATCGACATCTGTTCCGACCGCCACGCAGTCAAATCTCTGAGCCTTCAACTCCAAGACTTCCCGTAATTGCTGTCTGTCTCTTAAAGAGATGGGTATTTAAAATCCTACTTGTTAAGGGTGCCGGGAAACCGTGACAGTCCACAGTACTGTAAAGCGGAAGAACTCGCTAGAAAGGGGTCACAAATTCTGCACTGTTTCCGGATGGCGACCGACCACCCACGCCTACCGCTACTGTAAAGCATCTACTGAAGCTGACCACTCTCGCTCAAGCTAATCGAAGACTGTCAACTGGCACAAGATGCCTCATATCAAAACAAATCCTCTCGCATTCTAGACCCAAAACTATCACCTAACTTGATCAATATGACCAGACCTAATCTTAGAACCCTTATTGGCGTCGTAACAGCGCATTGTGCCGTCAATTGTGCTCACGCCTCCAGAATAGGCCTTTCTTACAATGACGAGGATGACGAAGAAACCATTGAACACTATTTATGCAACTGTAGTGCTCTTTCGTCTGACTTCTGGAAGCATATTACTTCAATAACCTTCCCGAACTAAGCACGTGCAAGGCCAACACCTTCTGCACTTAAAAAGCACCAACTTGTTTGCGGAATAGTCACATATCCACACAATGAGCCTTCGCTAGCCTAACAGCTGCAGCTGTCCTCTCCTACAGCAGTCAGCCACTTCAACCTAACCTAACCTAAGTGCATATCTAAACAATTCAAATGTTTTAGTTTTCTAAAGTTTTTATTTGTTAATCTATATCTAAAAAGTATTTGCTTTGAATGCTCTTATATATTGTTTATATAATTTGCATAAGGCGTTCATTCTTTAGATAGAAAACGATTTCAATTCGTTTTGACGGAACCAATTGTGGTGGAGTTCTGAAGTTCACATTTTGAGAGCGTGGCAAGCACTTGTAGTGTTCCACTAGACAGCGAGAAGTGAGAAGATTACAACAGGTAAACGAAGAAAAAAAAAAAAAAAGAAAGGAAGGGTTCATAGAAAATCAACAGCAGTGACGACGTTGCGAACCATATGCATTGCAATGTTCGGCTAGTTCAATATTTTCGTACGTAATATTTTCGTAAGTAAAATGCTGAATACTATAATTTCGTTATAAATTTACAGAGTTTGTTGTTCGCCTTGGTGGAAAGAGCGATCAAGCAATTCTTAGCTAAGTTTTTGTTTCCTTTTGTTTTTATGCCGTTTCTATTGCAACGCTCCCCGCAGTTTCCTTTAATTCCTCCACAGAGTCGGTCTGTCTGGCTGGGTCGTCCTTTGATGTCGCCGTTGTGGTCTTAGCGTCGTCTTCCTCGCCACTCACATCCTTGTCGCTGAGGATGCTTTTGAACGATTTCTCCGTGATCAAGAAGCGATTTGATTCCGCAATGTGTTTTGTCACCTTGCGGAACTCGTCAACCATGTCGCAAAATTGCTCCCAAAAGTGCTCGTCCTCTCTGAAGATAAACATTCGCTTGAAATTCTGGTAGATCTTCGACGATCGCTCGCGAATGACTTCGGCTTTCTTGTTGAATTCGGCCTCCTGCTCTGGCGTAAGATTCCATTGTTTCAGGTTACCAACGTATTTACGAAGCCGTCGGATTGTATCCACACAGTCTGCGTTTCGTTTCAACATCAATGCGTTCAGTTCCAGTTCCTTGTATTGGTCCAAAAGCTGCAGACATCTGTCAATGTCCGCCCGCTTCAGTCCCAGACTTTCTCGTAGCTCCTGTGAGAGACGTACGAAGTTTCTTTCCATGAACAGAGAGTCCTCCTGGTCTATCATCTGAGCAGTGAAACGTTCCGTCTCGTCCTTAGGCAATCGCGTATGATATGGATTCATAACAATGCGATCTTTGAGAGTGTCCAGCTTTATAAGGCCAAGTTCGATTTTTTCCTTTAAATGATAGCTCTCTCTCCGCATGTTGTCCTCCCATTGCTTCTTCTCCGTTTCGTCGGCGAATGTGTCCGGTTTTTCGTAGTTCAATTTGAGGCCAACACATTTTCCCGATTGCATGTAGACCAGCAGCAAATCATTTTGCACAGTCTTCGAAGCACTTTTAGCAGCCTTCTTGTGGGGCGATCTCGTTTTGCTGATTTCATTCGAACTGGTTTCTTTTGCTAAAGCGAAACGAACAAAACGGGGTAATTGGTTATAACACAAAAATAAAATTAATTCGAATGAAAACAACTCACATTCTGATGCTTTGACACGTTTCGATGGCGGCTGAGGCACTTCTTCCTCATCCATATACCTCTTCGGTTTGATTTTTCTTCCACTCCGGCTGACAAGCTCGGGCTCTACACTTGGTTTCACGACTTCTGCTGCTGGCGGCGCTACAGCAGCAGCTGTGATAGGCACATGCTCCTCCTCCGGTACGGTTTCCTCTTCGGCTGCTGGTTCCGCAACTGGTTCAGACACAACATCATCGACGGGTTCACTAGCAATTGGATTTGTTTCATTTACATCTTCAACAATTTCCTCGGGTATTGTTTCTTCCAGTTGATTGGTTTCATCTAAGTCAGTTACCACAGCACTTTCGTTAATATCAGTTGTCGTCTGAAGGGCAGCACTAACGTCCAGCTCTTCCAAATTTATTGGCGCCGAATCTTCGCCATTCAGTGCCGCTTCTATTTGCGCAATTGCCTCTCGGAAATTGGAACGTTTAAGGTTTTTATCCGTAGCAAACTTATCCTTGCTGTCTACATAATTGAAGAGATCTTCGATCTTTATGTTCGCCGTCTCACCAGTCCCGTAGAAGTACACATTATACTTCTTATTGTTAATTTTTGTTATTTTCGCCGGCCATGGTGGATAGCCCTTGACTTTGGCGAACACTAAATCTCCAATATTGAAGCTTTTATCTTTCTTCCCCATTACGGCTGTGTAGTGAAATACTTAGGTTATTCTTTTCCGCAGATATTTCTTCAATTTTTTCTATATAATGGGTTTATTAAATGGTTTTAAATTGCAATTTTATGAGGAGGAAACTTTTGATGTCGCGTGTGGAACTTAACAATTGGAGAATCCACAGAAACAATTTTTTTTGAGAACTGTCGATGATGGCGGGTAAATACTCGTCACTCGTTGTATACAATGATGTGGGATGTGTTACCTATGTCGCTGACATTTTTTATTAGAAATTTAGGCAAAATTGGAAATAATGAATTGTTTTAACAATGCACGCTATTTGCTATGTTTTTTTTTTGTGTACCATGTAAATATGGTTTTATTGCAAATCGATTGAAAATGTACGTCAGATGACATTTTACATTGAACATACATTTTGTTCTTGTAGCTGATAAAATAAAAAGGATATAGTTTTTTGTATTTGTTTGCGATTCATATCGGATAGGTACCCTTTATCTCGTGATAAATTATTTTAAATCTAAGACAATTTGGCAAAGAATTTATTGCACAATAAGTTTGACAATAGGGACTTGATACAAAATTCGGAGATGTGAGTGTAAGTACATGTACAGTTGAGTGATTTGACGTTTTTATGAATTGAGGTTAAAATGAAATACAGTCATTCCGATAATTCGAAAACTTTGTAAAGCTGCTTTTACAACTGCAACTTTTTGGTTGAGATTCTTTCAAATTCCTTTTTCTGATCGCAAGACCCATCTACACATGATCTCCATTAAGTTGCGACTCTTTGTCGATTTTTTGTTTTTCTACTCTTTCACACACATGCTTCATCTCTTTCTCTCATATGTATTTATGAGCCATAGGATGCCAAATGAATGAATTGAATATATTTTTTGACGATTCTTGAATTCTGTGCATTTCTACGAAAAGACGTTCCACAAGTCTGTCTATCTCAAAGAGAGATTTTTACCCCCACTCCTGACAATTTGCTCAACTACGAATTTCTGTGCACAAATCAATTCTAACAGACCTCATATTTTTATTAAGGAGCTTAAGAGAATTATCGAAAACAGTAATTCGATTTCAAAACCGGAAACCCCGCCTGAGATGAGCCACGAGTGCCACCGATGAACAGCTACGACGAATTGGCATGCCATCCAGTTTCAGCTCCGCTTCTTATATTAGATCCCATACTCGCAGCGCATGTAGTCATCGATACCACCCACATAACTTCGAAGTGATGGCAGTCATCGACACTGCGACTAGTAGACCAGCTGTTATGATGATCGTCAGCAAAATTGTTTGCTTCTTGCTGGAATTCCATTTATTTTATAGCATAGTGGCGACTGCCTCAATTAATCACCCACAACGTTAAAGTGGTATCCGATACTCGAACTGAAGTAAACAAACCCGACTTTCCCAGTGACGATGTCTCAGTGGCAACGTACGACCTAAAGAAATAAACAAACAAACGGCGACGATGACGACACATCATTGATGACTCCTCATAAGGACCTATATCAACGTGAAGTGAGCTGACCCACTTGGGTGTCAATATCAGCTCGTTCGTCGTGCCTGATGATCGGTGTCGTTGACTTATGGCTCAACCCTACATGTGTAGCATTCTTCCCATACCCAAGACTGAGAAGACAAGAATGAAGCAATTCGAGAAAACATGATGAGATATAGAAGAGAAGGCCAAAAATCTCATCAATCGTCAAGGCAACTTGGTCAACTCCTCTTTGTTTTCTATTGCCCATAAGATTGAAGAATCCTCGACGAAATGACCGTGTGTAAAAGCAGCCAAAACTACATATGTCAATTTTTAGAAAGGACAAATGTTGACTGAATGTTGACTCTAGCGGTTTGTCAGCTTTAAACTTAAATCGAAAACTTCCTGGACAAAGCTTATTTGCTTGAGTAAATTGTGTTAAAATGCTGGGTTTATGACAAATTACGTCAAGCAACAAATTCAAGTTAGGGAGAAATTTAACTTTTATCGAATGAATTGGACTATCGATAGTTAGTAACTGAATGAATTCAACTATCTGCTATAATGTACGCATTTATGTTCAACAAAAACCTCTGTAATTCAAAACCCTCCGAAGTTTTTTCCTGGTCCGAAGAAGTTTGAATTATCGAGAGTTCACTGTATTGGTTAAACTCAGGCCACAACTTGGCAGCACTTGGCAGGTACAACTTTACTCAGTCCCCAGTCCGTTATCAACAACTTGTGTTAAGTAAGGGTATTTTTACACGAACTAATTTCGACAGCAAGCTTTTCCATCTTGTTGGAAGAGAGGTGAGACATATGAAAAGCTTCACCTTGCTGTCGAAATTAGTTCGTGTAAGAGTGCTCTAATTTATTAAAATGACCTCGTTTCGAAATTCAAAATGCAATAACAGCTACAGTAACCTACAGATCTAAGTTTCATACGTTTTTGGATCAAATAAACAATACAACAAAACTATTGTTTGCTATATTCACTTCCTAGTGATAAGCATCATTAGCGCAGATTTGTTTACATCTATGCTTCCAGAAATGACAACTCGTTGATGTCCGGCAAGTTGCCATTCTCTAGTTTGGATTAAGTACAGAAGTTTCCAAGAATGGCAATTTGATGGTTCATCTCAAGAAGTTATTCCTTTGCTGAGAAGATCAGTTGTAGTTAGATTAATTTTTGAAATATTCGTATATATTATAAATTTTCAATTTTGGGAACACCTCGTCTCTACACCTTTGTTTGGGGTTACAGTCTGTGGTTAATTTAGAATAGCCTCTGCAGCCCGGTTTATTTGTCACTAGTTGCATCAGTTTGCCTACACCAAAATGTTTGAGGATCTTCTCAACTTGTGTACGCAACCTTGGACGTGGGCTACATCAGTTGAGTGAACCGTAGGGTCTTCGAGCCGGATCCAAGTTGTCCATACGCTCTACATGGCCCAGTCAATTTTGGGGTTGTCGGTCGAAGGGAGATACGAATTATGATTCCTTGATATTACAGCTCCAATTTTTTGATTAGAGGGGTCCCATGTTTAGAGTTCCAATGAAAGCAAGGTTCAAACGCATTCAAATCTGGTCCAGTCACCATTTGCCATTCGGATCAAATTAGCGGTTCTATCGCCGAAGCTGTCGTTCGGTATCAAGAGGCAATTGAGTAGTAGAGTCCTCTCTCGAAGGACCAAGCTTAAATTATATCAGACCCTGATCATCCCAGTCCTGCTATACGGCGCGGAGGCATGGACAATCTCGAAAGCGGATGAAGAAGTCCTTGGTCTCTTTGAGAGAAAAGTTCTACGCACGATAGTAGTATATAGAGTCAACTTGGTTCTTCGAGAGAGGGTTCTATTACTCAATTGCCTCTTGAACCCGAAGAAACAGCGGTTGGCAAGAGTTATCCTACGTTTGATCTCGGTACTGATGTTATTTGCACAGTTTACTCCGGAGCCGAGGTAAGTGAAGTCCTTGACTACCTCGAAGTTATAGCAGCCCATTGTGACGCTCTGTCCAAGACGTCGATGTTGTATGTCCTTTTTTGAGGACAGCAAATATTTCGTTTTGCCCTTGGATGAGTCTGTATTAGGGCTCATCTTCTTTACGGATAGCGGCGGAGGAGCTTATTATCAGATTAGCCAACGGCGACATCCAGAGCTACCTGGTACACCCCCTTTTAGAGCTACTCTGACATATTCGGAGCTCAGATCCAAAAGGTTGCCTTCAAGGTCATATCGGGATTTTGGACGAGAGTTGGCGGCGGAGGAACCCTATCATATAGGGTCAACGGCGGCACTCACAACCTCAGCGAGGTTATCGATACCGGACCCTTCGCCCAAGGGTAAAATAAATGGGCCTGGCCTCCCAGCTGGGGGTTGTGCACCACGTAAACAACAATATGTTCAGAGACGACCAATTGCCACGGATACTGACCGATTTACTGTTGACGATCCCAGCAAACGAACAAATGACCATGCTTTTCGGTTCTGCACGTGGAATGTGAGGTCTCTTAACAGGCCACGTGCAGCCGAAGAACTCGCGGAGGCCTTTGACTGCTATAAAGCAGATATCACCGCCATCCAGGAAGTGTGATGGAATGGGCCGGGCAAGAAGAGGATGAAAAAAAAACCGATCAGCCTCTTAGGGACGTATATAAATTGCAAACTAAGCTTTCGATGTGGTCGGTCCATGTCAATTCACTATTGCACACTATTCCAAGGTTTTTTTTTTTACACATGTAACATATTCTATTATCGTGGAGTTGAGTTCTATTGGCGGGAAATTGGATAGAGAAGGGGACTGTTTCGAGATCGGGATTGCTTTTGTTTTGTCAGGATTGAGCATTAGACAGTTGTAGGTAGCCCAATTTGCTATAGAGCTCAGATCCTCATTTATTTTTGCAACTGAATCTTCAACCGTATCTAGTGGGAAGCTTAGGTAGATTTGAACATCTTCTGCATGGATATGAAAGTTACAATAGGACAACACGGTTGGAAGGCCATTTATAAACATTGAGAATAACAACGGACCGAGAATAGAACCTTGAGGGACACCACAATGTACATCACAAAAAGAGGAAAGTCTGGAATTATGGCAAAAGGCTTGGAGAATTAATTTATTAGTGGGATTACAATTACAAAAAATTAATTGGGTGGACAGTTTGTGACAGAGTATAGTTGGGTCAACATTGTCGAATGCTTTCGAGAAGTCAAGTAAGGTTAGTATGGTTGCTTTGTCTTCGTCAATAGCTCTTCGAATGTCGTCCGTCACCTTTAACAACGCTGTGACACAGCTATGTCCTTTCCGAAAACCTGACTGTAATGGGTTGCTGTAGATAACTTTTTGTCTTTACTGGCATCCTGGCGAAATTGGAAGCATCTGGCTAAGGATCGTGCCAGATGGAGAAGCTTTTTGGCTGAGGCTCAGGTTCACCCCGAATTGTAGCGTCATAAAAAGAACAAGAGGTAATTTCCCAGAGGAACTTCCCACTCACATCTACTATCCTTGCTGCAAACAACTTGGTATTCATTGTTGTAGTAAAAATTTCTTTTATTCGCTTTTATTTTTTGTTCACTGGGATCATGGTTCGAATAATTTATTGAGAATTAAACGCATTTTACAAATTTAAAAACGAGGCTAACTGATGTACTGGTAAAAATCACATTAAGAAAATTAAAACAAGAAAAAGAAAGAGACGTCGTCGTGCGGTAAATTCTTAACGTAGCTTTTGCCATATCGCAAACAACTTTTGAAACTGTATTCCATGAGAACCGCTTTAGTAACTCCTTCCAAACAGACAGTAGTACTTGGGATTCTTGCTGCAACTCGGGTGGATGCACTTGTCTGCAGCTGTGATGGGTGCTGGCTGATCGAAGGGTATGCACAACGACTTTGCACCCATTGCCGGTGCACCAGGCTCTGCGTCTTCGTCCCTAAAACAAGAAAAACAATTCTGTTAGTAAACGCCTCAAAAACGTGCGCTTCTTCAAGTTTACCTCGCACTATCGGCCTTGATTTGGTCCTCGCAGGCAATCTCTCCACAGAACGGCGCCAAAAGGATGTTCTTCTGATCAAGGAACTTGCAAAATTCGGACCAATTCTTCGTCTGCTTCGTATGCTCGGTGAGGTCAACCTTCGCCTTTGCCAACATACTCTCGTGAATTGTTTCCAGCAGTTGGCTGATCTTCTGTTCGGCATTCTCGCATGACAGAATCAGCTTCTCTCCGGTGTCACGGCGTACAGCGACCATCTGGTTGGCCTTCATGTCCTTTGGTCCGATCTCGATGCGAATTGGGACGCCCTTGAGTTCCCAGTGATTGAACTTCCATCCAGGGGAGTAGTTATCACGGTAGTCACCCTCACAGCGAATGCCATTCGAGTTGAGGAGCTTCTCTAGACTCTTACAACTCTGCAGCAGCAGTTCCCGTTCATCGTCCTTGGTATTGACTGTGATACCGCATGGAACGATAATTGCTTGGACGCAGGCGACGTGAGGTGGTAGGACTATGCCCTGGTTGTCGGCATGGACCATGATCATGACGCCGATAGTTCTCGTTGTAATGCCCCAGGAGTTCTGGTACACGTACTGCTTCTTCTGCGTTTCTGGGTCCTCGAAGACGATTTCGAACATTTTCGAAAAGTTCTGTCCCAAGTGATGGCTGGTGGCGCCTTGAATAGCACGCCCACTGGCCGAGATGAAGGCTTCAACGGTGGTTGTGTAATCTCCGCCGGCGAACTTCTCCTTTTCGGTCTTGCGGCCCTTCACGACGGGAATGGCCATAAGGTTTGTGTACACCTGTGCATATAGCTCCAGAATCTCGAGCACTTCCTTGTCGGCCTCTTCCTTCGTCGCGAACGCCGTGTGACCCTCTTGCCACAGGAACTCCCTTGTACGCAGGAACGGTTGCGGGTGTTTGAACTCCCATCTCTAAAACGAGGGTGAGAACATCAAATCCTGGTTTCCCAGAGCGAACGATCGAGAATAACTTACCACAACGTTGTTCCATTGATTCAATCGCAGTGGCAAATCGCGATAGGACTGTATCCACTTGGCGTAAGCCGGGTACATTACTGTCTCGGAGGTAGGACGGCGATGGGCTCTGCCAGATCGGATTCACCAGATTTCGTCACCCAAGCGACTTCCGGAGCAAAGTCGGCAATGTGACTTTTCTCCTTCTCAAGGGCCGCTTTCGAAACGAAAATCGGGAAGTAGCACTCTTTCACGCCCATCTTTGTGATCTCGGCATCGAACCAGTTCTTGATGAACTTCCATATCGCGAACGACCAGTGTCTTAGGATGTAGCATCCCGACACGTCGTAGTACTCAATGAGTTCACCCTTGGTGATGACCTGTGAAGTGAATCGTCAGATATAGACTTTGGGGGCATTGAGTCGTCTTCAGCCTTACCTGTGAGTACCATTCTGGGAGATTGTCTTCCTTGGTTGCTTCTAAGCCTAATCGAGTTTGTTTCTTCACCGCACCGGTAGCTGCCTCGGGTTTCGGAGCTTCCTTCTTGGCTGGCTTACTGGCTTTCGGTGCGGAGTCCTTTTTACTACCGCCACGCGCTGGTGCTGGGAAATCGGTTCCAGTAACCTCCTTGTATTTGGCCTTCAATTCCAAAAGGAGCTTCACCTCTGCATCCACCACTTCCTTTGCTGCTTGGCTGGACTTCAGTGTTCTTATTTTGTCCCCTTGGGCGTTGATCTCCTTTGTCAGCTTCTCTTTCTCATCAGGCATTGTTGCAGCGGGTTGTGGCGTCTCTACTTTCGCGTCAGGAGTCCAATCTTTACCAGTCACCGACTTGTACTCGGCCTTCAATGAGAGTAACTCTTTCACTTCTGCCTCGATTGCGGCCTTTGCGGCTTTCTCTGACTTCAATTTACGAATCTTGTCGCCCTGTTCTTTGATTTTCTCTAACAGAGACGAAGCGTTTGATGTGGCTGCAGGAGCGGCAGTTGTTGCTGATGGCACGGGTTCAGCTTTTGCGTCAGGAGTCCAGTCCTTCCCCGTCACTGATTTGTATTCACTTTTCAAGTCGAGTAGGGCCTTGACTTCTGGATCGATGGCGGCCTTTGCAGCTTTCTCTGACTTCAGTTTTCGAATCTTGTCTCCCTGTTCTTTGATTTTTTGCAGCAGCGACGAAGCGGTCGATGCGGCTACCGGGGCAGCAGGGGTTGCTGATGGCACGGGCTCCGCTTTAGCGTCAGGAGTCCAATCCTTTCCGGTCACCGATTTGTATTCGGCCTTCAGTGCCAGCAAAGCCTTTACTTCAGGTTCGATGGTGGCTTTTGGGGCTTTCTCAGACTTCAAAATACGAATTTTGTCACCCTGCTGCTTGATACTTTCCAACACAGCCGCAGCGTCTGAAGCTTTAACAGGCGCAGCAGTTGTTGCTGGTGTCTCGGGCTCTGCCTTAGCGTCAGTTGTCCAATCCTTTCCGGTCACCGACTTATACTCGGCCTTCAGTGCGAGCAGTTCTTTTACTTCTGCTTCGATTGCGGGCTTTGCTGCTTTTTCTGACTTCAATTTGCGAATCTTGTCGCCTTGTTCCTTGATTTTTTCCAACACAGACGAAGCGGTTGATGCGGCTACGGGAGCAGCAGCTGTTACTGGGGGCACCGGCTCAGCTTTAGCGTCAGGAGTCCAATCCTTTCCGGTCACCGATTTGTATTCGGTCTTCAAGGCGAGCAATGCCTTTACTTCTGGTTCAATGGTGGTCTTTGGTGCTTTTTCAGACTTCAGAACTCGAATTTTATCGCCCTGCTCCTTAATTTTGTCCAGCAATTGTTGGGCAGAAGGTTTTTCTGCTTTAGGCTGTTTCGCAGATGGCTGCAAATGGAAAGAGGTAAGTTGGTAAAATGTCGTTGAGAATGATAGGAAGGTGCAAAATATAATTCTTATGTTCAGTAAGATCGAACAGCTATCCGATGTGTGAGGCGAATGAAACATGAACAGTATGTAGTTAAAACAAAAGAGAGCTGGGGCATCACAGTGAGTCCAATAAGACCTAAGTGAGATGCGGTTAAACCGCTTCTACCAAGACACCTAACCTAGCTTAAGTGGACAAGGAAGCAGCCATTAGAAGGGTACATGACCTGCGATATGAAAGTCTTATTGAAAAGTAACACAAACAACACAGAAGTTACCGCCACTCCGCATCAACATAGTTTTTAAACGAATGTGTGTATTTACCGTTTGCGTGCATGCATTGATCCCGATATATTTCTAACTGCTTGCCAACGATTTTGAGAAAATAAAATGAAATAGCACTGCTACTTATATTGTGGCGATTTTTCAAAGCATGCTAACACAAAAATACGATTTTACTTGCGGTACAAGTAATAAAAATGCAACAAATGTCTTACTAAAATGAAACTGAACTACTGATCCTCATCCAACAATGCGTTGAGTATAGGCCTTCGCTACATCTACTGTTCATTGATCTTCGGAAGGCTTTCGATAGCTTGAATCGAGATGCCATCTGGTTGGCGTTGCGCAGAAGAGGCATTCCGGAAAAACTCTTAGCTATAAGGCTGCATATGAGGGTAGTAAGTGTTACGTCTTGCACAACGGCAAGTTGTCAGAGGAATTTGAGGTTCTGAGTGGAGTTCGCTAAGGGTGTATACTGATACCACTATTGTTTCTGATAGTTATCATCGATGTACTCCGTGCATTATTGACGGATGGAAACTATGGCATCCGACGGACAATAACATCTTATCTTAAACACCTAGACAGACGATGTTTGCCTACTGTCGCATCGGATAATGGGCCTTCACTCGATGATCCACAATCTAGAAGCTGCAGCGAACAAACTGGGTCTCAAAATGGATATATACAGAAAAAATCCAAAGCCCTAAGTATTTCTGACAATATCGCCCAATTGAACACTGCCTGACAGGAAGTCAAGAAAGTTAGCATCTATTGTCTCGGCTAACAGCGGTGGCTTCGAACTTGATGTATGCAGCAGCATGCGGGAAGGTTAAAGCTGCGTTCGGAATGCTATCGACGATCTGGAAAAGCGATGTAATCAGCTTGAGGACGAAACAGCGACTGTTCCGCTCTTACGTAGAATATGTGCTGCTTTAGGGAAACAGTACATGCAAAGTGGACGCCATTAACACAGGAAAGCTGCACTACCACTTGATTTTTGCCTTTTTTGTTAGCTGGATCACAAGAGAGAGAGTGATATTCCAAAATAGCTCTTCTATCAGTTGCTGTTGTGCTCATTTTCATACAACCCTTTTTGTTTATTACCCGTACGAATCATCGTTTGTTGAATAGGAATAGACTACATTAAGACTTAGATTCATATGTTTGTCAATAGCAAGCTCGTTTTCCTTTTAACACATCTATTTTAGATATTTTAAACAGCACTTAGAGATGTTGCTCTACTCTGCGCATATTTCTTCTGAATTTTGGCTTAATGTTTGGATCTTACGTAAAATGGTTTAACTATTCCCTAATTGCGTCAATGCAATTCAATCTCTGTCGAGAATGAATTCTCGTGTGTAAATATTCGCTACCGACTCTTGTACTCTTCAGTTGACCCAAGTAGCAACGGCTGCTTTTTGTACGTATTTCTTTGAAAATGGCCACAAAGTAACAAATAACGATACGATTTCAACAAACATCTTGGCCAGCAGTTCAAATATAATTCGATCAATGCATGCACGCAAATCGTTAATATTGAACTAGATACGTTTGAAAAAGTTTGTACCTACTAGAGTTACTACCTACCACTACATGTACCTCCAAAGAAGTAAATAACGAGCAAAAACAAGTCAAAGAAGTAAATAAAGAGCACGAACAAGTCAATTCCTAAAATTCTTGACCATAAAAATGCTGATGTCAGACCCACTCACGCAGAGAAAAGAACCACCTTACACGAACAGCAAGTGACAACGAAGTGTTTGAGTAGTCGATTACACTGTTTCCCACTTTCGCACAATCTATAAAGGTGTGTTACAATTAACTAATCTCCTTAATACACATTCCTTGATAAAGCCTTCACAGCCCTTCGCTGGACACGTTGCACTTGCAAACTACAACAAAATAACAACACTGCCGCAACTATCACACTCACCCTTAGCTGTCATCAATCGCAACCTATCCCAATGTACCGATAACAATTAACTAACCGTCTATTGGAATTGCACAATTTAGAAACTAAAGCAATTATTAAATGCACGAGTGCTAGCGAAACCCAACAAACAATCTACGTGGAAAAAAAAAGCTTCTAGCGTAAGCACGACACTCCACGCAGCACGGTTCACATTCAAGTGGTATTTTGATGAGGTTT
Organism: Eristalis arbustorum; assembly: GCA_916610145.1. Classification (NCBI taxonomy): domain Eukaryota; kingdom Metazoa; phylum Arthropoda; class Insecta; order Diptera; family Syrphidae; genus Eristalis; species Eristalis arbustorum. The sequence continues at coordinate 51,448,867 of OU744316.1, read as the reverse complement.
ACCAGCGCGTCCGGCTGGTTGGTTGCGGAGTGGTGGTTCATTTTGTGGAGCTACGAAAATCACCAAAAAAGAGAGGGCATAAAATGTGCTTACATGTTGCCTACGTTGGCTGATGTGGCGAGTGAAACAAAAAACAGGTGTGCGAATGTGTGCGTGTGTTGATCGCATTCACTTTCACTAATGAGGTGATGTTGATGAGTACAATGGGGTTTGCTGAGATTGTCTTCACTCCACATCGGGGTTGCATCTTGTGTTGTGAATGCAAATGCGTACGCAGAAAATACGTAAGAGGAGGTAATGTGCAATAACTGATTATATGCTTCCGGAAGTATGCACATGTTCATGTTTCATCGAATATTACTCGTTATCTGATGTTTGTAAATATTGCGAGAGAAAAATAACAACGCTGCACGTGGTATGGTGGAATGCTTTCAGGGTTACGACGGCGTAGTAGTCACATTTTAAGGAACAGGTTTTTGATTCATGGAGGAGGTTAAGATTCGTCGACAATTTTTTTAATGAACGAAAAATCACTTGGTTGGTGTTGAATGAGATCTTTATTTTTATACAGATTTGCTTGATAAACCCGTATTAGCAAGGAGAATTGCCTTCAATGCTAAGCGAGTGTTTCAGTGTCTAGGTAATCACTGGACACATGCTCGAGAATTGAAGGCCAACCCGAAAAAAACGAAGAGCTATTCCTAAATGGAGTCAGATTCAAACTTTATTGAATGACGCTACAGTCCGGGTGGACCTAGGTCTCAACCAACAAGCCTCTCCAACAAGTGCGATCTCTGTCTAGCTGTCTCCAGTTTCGCACGCCAAGTTGATTAATGTCCTTCTCCAATTGTGTGCGCCACCTTAGACGCTGACGTCCTCTGCTGTCTTGCTCCACCAATTCGGGTTTGGAGACTCTAACTTAAAATCACACGCTCAGCAAAGTACCATGCCATCGACTTATTCTGTAGTACAGCCTCATTGGCTTTAAGTCTTGTTCTTCTTATTCCCCAGGAAGTGCAACCAGCAAACCTGCTGGTTTAGCTAAATGTAGAATCTAACTTAAACTTCACTCAAAAAGATTTCGTTTTCACAGTCAATATTTAAGGGTGGATTAGGTAAGTCATGGATTGAGTGTCATTGTGAACTATTGAATACACCAACCAACATGAACAAAATAGGGATTGTAATTGAAAACAAACAGAGAGTTCCATAAGACGTTGGTTAAATTTAAGACGACAAATCGTTTTTAGTTTTTTGCAGTCTAAAAGGTGCTTTACTGTCAAGGGTGAATTTTCCTCGCAGAGGTGACAGAGTGGTGGTGTTTCTTTTGTAATAATATGTTTATGAGTAAAGTTAGTGTGCCCCATTCTAAGTCTTATAAAAGTTTTTAGCATTCTCGTGGGTACGTTCGCTGGAAAGATAGCTCTTTCAGCAGTGGGGTTAAGGTCTTTTTATAAGTGTTGGAAGTTGGACCAATTAACTTTTCTCCTATATTTCCAATATGATACGGTGTGACTTTTGAGATCTTTTTTGTTGTAGGTGTAAAAAGTAATGAGGGGTTACATTATTGCTGATTTTGCTGCTGCATCTGCTTCCTCGTTGCCTTTGATGCCGGCGTGACCCGGGATCCAAGCGAGTTTAAGATTGCTTTTTTTGGCGGCAAGTTTGTCCCGAATGGATTCAATGATACTTGCAGAGTTGTTAATGTTATTGATTGCAGCGATTGATGACCGGCTATCAGCAAATATAATAGTTTTTTTGTTGCAAGCTGCTTTGATGGCCATAAGGATTGCGAATGCCTCGACAGTGAAGATGGAAGAGAAAGGAGGCAAAAGTGAGATGGTTAGACCATTTCCGTCTACAATCGCAAATGATGTCCCGACTGTTGTCTTAGACCCATCCGTAAATAGGAAGTTCCATCCAAGGTTTTTATATTTATGGGCTAGGTCGGCAAAAATAGCTTTGTATATGGCGTTGTTAGTGGTGGCTTTGGGAAAGTTAGTTAACTCGGTGATAATTACATCATCCGGCAGAGACCAAGGGGGGTATACATTTCTTTTGTGATGGATAGCTATTGGGATATCCAGATTTTTAGCGGAGGATAGAGTTTGGGCTAACGTTGATGGATATTTTTGTTCCTTTTTACGGGATAGCAATGTTTTTGCGACATCATGCAGGGGGGAAGTCAAAGGGGAATTGATATTTTGGATTATTTGGGAGGAGAGAAAATTAATCCGTTCTGTAATTTTGGGAAGACCGTGAGAAGATTAGTAATGGGAGTTGTCCGAAAGGCTCTTAAGCTAGTTCTAACTGCACCGTGGTGGGGTGTTGACATTTACCGTAAATAGCCAAACCGTAATCGATCTTTGATAAAATAATGGATTTAATGATGCTGATGACATTGTTGAGATTACAAAAGCTATTTCTAGAGGAAAGACAGTTTATAATATTAACTCTAGGGGTTAACATTTTTTTTAAGGTAGGTGCAATTACTATTAAAATTATACTTTGAATCAAGTAATAGACCAAGTACGCTTCTACAATTGGCGTTGGCTATATATTTGTTGTTGAGTTGAACAGACATTTGGGGAGTTAATTTTTTTACAAATATGTAATGTTTGGCTTTTGTCAACAGAAATTAGAGCACCGGACATATTCCCCCATATTGTCATCAACCACTTAAGTTCCACTGTGAAAGGGAAATTTCTATTGATTCTGAGTTTTGCATCGGATCGACACTTAAGTTCGCATTGTGAAATCGTGAATTAGGGTTTCTCTCCGCTGTGGGGTTTGAGCATCATCATTTGTAATGTGTCTTTATTAATGACACCTCTTATGGTTTCCATGTTGGGGATATTGAACTAGTCCCTAGGTTTGCTATCCCCACTATTCTTCTTCCTTCAATCTTCGCTTGCAAGATTAGTTGAATGAGTTTGTATTCTTTATTGTGTAAGACGTATCCCAGGTATTTAATTAGGTATGTAAGTTCTCTTTTTTTTAACAGGCGCTCGTAGCACCTCTTCATTGGTTATCCAGTCCAACCATGAAATACGGAGTATTCGTTTATATATCTACATTTCGAAGGCATACATTTTTCTTGTTAAATACAAAATCGATCTCTCGTATTTTGCACGATCTCCATCGTTTTCATGTGCTGTAGTCTACAAAAAAGCTTTTCAGTAGCCTACGAAGACCTCTTTTTTTATATAATTTGCGCGTGCTCAAGGGGTTATTAATACCCTTAATTGTCCGGGGTCAAGACACAGCACGAGCCGAAGGTATAGGGGGAGAGAGAGAGAGGAGGTACCTGTGCACATTGGTCTTAAACATCAGCGGATTGTAATCTATAGGAAATATTGAGCTGGGAAGAGCATTCCATATTCGTGTGGTGCGGCTAAAAAACGAGTCTCTGAATTTCACTGTGCGTCCGAAAGCAGGCTTAAGTAAACTGTAAACTGATGTGCATTCCTGACGAGACGTGTGTTGCGGATGAATTCAAGGAGAGGAGGAATGCAGTTGGCTGGCTCACTTGAGCATCGTTTGTTAAAATAACGATGAAACACGGACAAAGAAGACACGGTACGTCGATGTTCAAGCGAGTCTAATGAACCCGCGATATCGTTGTCTCCCATAAGTTTTATCACTCGCTTTTGGATTCTATCTAGTAGGTGCAGGGTGGTCTTGGGGGCACCAGACCAGATATGAGCGTTATACTCAAGCTTAGGGCGAATATACGCCTTATAGATTGAAGCCAAATCAGAGGGGGGTGAAGTATTTCTTGCATCGATTAAGGACACCTAAGCATTTCGCAGCATTTTTGGCGACCTCGAATATGTGATCGTTCCAACTAAGTGTAGTGTTGATGTACATACCGAAGATGGCAAGTTTTCCGGTCTCGTCGATACAAGCAGCATTCATGGATAATGACTGATTATCAGGGGTTCGCTTTAGAGACAGCAGACAGCATTGAGTTTTGGAAGCATTGAATTCCACTCTGTTGTTCTTACCCCAGTTAATTATGCTGTCCAGATCGGAATTCAATGTGCTTGACATACGCTGCCGTTCCAATATTACGTCCGAAGGGCAGGGTTTCTCTCTATGTTCATTTCGGTTCTTTGATGGACTAATATCTTGAAAGCAAATAATGCCTCGCGGGACAAAAGCCATTTCTAAAACCAAGCTGAGACTTGTGTGTTATCTTAAAGAATGTCTTCAGTTGTGGCTCACTAGGCTAATTGTTTTACAGTCCTAGCCAGTAAGAAAGTTGTAACCATTTTGGCTCTAAGGCTAACAGAAACGGGATTGTGGAAAGGAAAACTTTACTGTCACTGTCCCATACTGGACGGCGGTACAACACAACAACCAAACAGAGCTCCGTTTCTCAGTTCTCAGTTAATCTCCACTTTTAGTTTGAACTTCAGTTCAAAAATTTACTCGGTTTGTAGTCAAATTGTGGTTAAGTTAAACGAGAGAACACTGTCGGTTAAACATTGCATCTGCACCGTAGCCATCTTGTTTCGCTCTCCACAACTTCTCTGTTTCGTTATTTTTTCTCTTTGGCATCTGCTGTCCGGTAATGAGATCCCTTCCTTTTTAAAATCATTCGCAATGGATTCCTACACCGTCTTCCTCGGTTGAAAGACGAGTTAAAACATTTCAAATGGAAGGCACAAAAGCACTCCGAATACATACAACAGCCAATACAAGCACAGAATGCAAAGTGCTGCCAAATCTTGTTCGATCGCCTTACACAAACGATGGTCAATTGAACTGAAGTTTAGATTTGACTGTGAAACCGGAAGAGTTCAACCAAAAACTTGAATTCTCTTCAAGATTCAGCTGAACGTAAGTTTAAACCTTCACTGTGAAACTGGGCATAACTTGCGCTGAGAGAACTCAACATAACAACCAAATAGATTTCCATATTTTGCAACAGTCAAGCGGGCATAAAAACCATACGATCAGATATCTTGACGTCGAAAATAGTCAGGTTATGCAGACAGTGCCTCCGATAATATCCTTGTCAAGCCCTATGACCGTATTCTGCAAGAGCACACTAGCGACCAATAAAATGAAAGAACAGCCTTGGAAAAAATTGGTTCTGAGCTGGGTAAATCTCGAGTAATCCAATTAGTCGCGCTAATCTCAGTAAGGAAAATAATAATTAGCAGACGAAGCTCTCAATGGATGGAGTCAAAACCGACACTTCACAAAAAGAACTTAACATTACTGAACAGCTTTGTCGCCAGGAAGTGGGTTATGGGAGCAGAAACTGCAGAGATAAGGAAGAAATTTAATCCAACGTCCTAACAAGAATAAGGAAACAAGTTCCGGGAAAAGAACTTCTGCATAAACCTTGAGAAAAATCAACTGAACAACCACCACCACAAGTTTCCGGAATCCGGATCGTTTTAGCAGCAAAAGAAGGTCTGACGGTGGTAATTCAAACAAGTGCACAATGGACCCTGGTCCACCCTGCTGGTCTAAATGGGGCAAGGCCGTTAGGGCTCCTATTTACCTCGCTTCAATTGCCTTCGACCGACACTTAAGGTTACTACGGTCTCCATTATCAAGAGCATATTTTTTTCGAAAAGGTTGTTTGCCAGAAGGATGAGCAAAAATGCAACAAGTGTTCCTAATGTGGAATGTCTATGTTTAAGTATCCAAATTCAGACTCTACTCTTTGAGTACACGAAAAGAAACTCGATGTCGAGCTACTTACAGTCTTATTTGATTCCTGTGCTCCATTCACTTTCAGTCCGGATGTAGGAACGTCTTTCGTGTGTCCATCAGGAATGGAGAACAATATCACCGGACTTGTTACCCCAGAAATTGGATTTGGCGGGGCATATGCGTGGTCAACCTTGAAGAATCCACGACGCTGCAGTTGAATGATATCGCCCTTTTTGCACTTCTTCAGTTCTGGATCACCCAGCATCTTAACTTCGCTCTGCAAGTAGACACGTCACAACTTCACTCTCACCCTGCCCACACGTCCACACTTACCCTTGTCTCATGTCCAATGTACTGCTTGAAGTCCTCATCCTTGCCTAGCACAGCCTTGCTGATGATATTGTCGAAATAAACACAAAACGTTGGCGGATACTCAGAGTCACCCAGCTTAGCCAACCACGTGAGCTTTTGGGTCTTTTTGAAGTCCTTGTTCTCCAAATTCAATTCCGCATCAATCGAGGTGATTTTTCCATCCGCCTTGTTTATCTTCTTTATCAGCAAGTTACCCCAGTTTATGAACGTGGCATTCTCGCCCTCTTTCAGGAGCAGAGCATCGGCGTAGTCGATCAGAATCTTATCACTTAGTGCGATGGCTTTCTTGCCGACGGCTTCGTTCTTGGGATGAGCTGGCACTTCAATGGTTTCATTCTTGGCACCTGCCACATTCACCAGAACATGTTCACCAGCTTCCAGAGCTGTGTAACGCGGGGCAATGGGATCTATGACTTTCTTGTTGAATGCCCAGATTTTATCCCAATTCATGAACACCACGGATTTGCTGGATCCCTGGGCGATGATGAATTCTTTTAGACCCTCAACAGTCATACCACGACGCAGTATACCACGAACTGTGGGGAATCTGGGATCATCCCTGCAGGGATTGAATAGATGCAGATGATGACGCAATCATTGTATGGGTTTACGTTGCAACAAACTTACCATCCGTCAACGAGTCCCTGTTCAACAAACCACGTTAATTTTCTCTTAGAGAGCACCGTGTTTGTCATGTTCAGGCGACTGTACTCCCAAATGTAAGGCCTACGAAGGTTCAGAGCTTCAATGAACCAATAGAACTGGTCGTCACGGTCATGATATTCCATCGTACGCAGGGTGTGGGTCACATTCTCAATGGCATCGACAATTGGACAAGCGAAATCGTATGTTGGGTAGACCCTTGAATGAGAAATAACATTTGGTTTTAGAATGAGATACGTGTTTCGAGCAAATTTCAGAGTATCCTAAAGACTATTATAAATGTAGAACAGGGAGTTTAGATAATCGAATGGGGCGTTTCATTTGACATCTACAAGCCTGTGCAGTGGTTCCTCTAACAGTCCATCCATTTCCAGCACTTGCCAGTCGGGTGCTTTGAACGTAGTTCGGACTGTACCCACGCTAATAACCAGGGGACACGCGTAAATCTGGTTCAATTGTAGAACAGGGAGTTTAGATAATCGAATGGAGGTTTCATTTGACATCTACAAGCCTGTGCAGTGGTTCCTCTAACAGTCCATCCATTTCCAGCACATGCCAGTCGGGTGCTTTGAACGTAGTTCGGACTGTACCTACGCTCCTAACTGAGGGACACGCGTTAATCTAGTTCAATTGTAGAACAGGGAGTTTAGATAATCGAATGGAGGTTTCATTTGACATCTACAAGCCTGTGCAGTGGTTCCTCTAACAGTCCATCCATTTCCAGCACATGCCAGTCGGGTGCTACGGGTACCTACGCTAATAACCAGGGGACACGCATTAATCTAGTCCAATTGTAGAACAGGGAGTTTAGATAATCGTATGGAGGTTTCATTTGACATCTACAAGCCTGTGCAGTGGTTCCTCTAACAGTCCATCCATTTCCAGCACTTGCCAGTCGGGTGCTTTGAACGTAGTTCGGACTGTACCTACGCTCCTAACTGAGGGACACGCGTTAATCTAGTTCAATTGTAGAACAGGGAGTTTAGATAATCGAATGGAGGTTTCATTTGACATCTACAAGCCTGTGCAGTGGTTCCTCTAACAGTCCATCCATTTCCAGCACATGCCAGTCGGGTGCTACGGGTACCTACGCTAATAACCAGGGGACACGCATTAATCTAGTCCAATTGTAGAACAGGGAGTTTAGATAATCGTATGGAGGTTTCATTTGACATCTACAAGCCTGTGCAGTGGTTCCTCTAACAGTCCATCCATTTCCAGCACTTGCCAGTCGGGTGCTTTGAACGTAGTTCGGACTGTACCTACGCTCCTAAATGAGGGACACGCGTTAATCTAGTTCAATTGTAGAACAGGGAGTTTAGATAATCGAATGGAAGTTTCATTTGACATCTACAAGCCTGTGCAGTGGTTCCTCTAACAGTCCATCCATTTCCAGCACTTGCCAGTCGGGTGCTTTGAACGTAGTTCGGACTGTACCCACGCTAATAACCAGGGGACACGCGTAAATCTGGTTCAATTGTAGAACAGGGAGTTTAGATAATCGAATGGAGGTTTCATTTGACATCTACAAGCCTGTGCAGTGGTTCATCTAACAGTCCGTCCATTTCCAGCACTTGCCAGTCGGGTGCTCGAACATCAGGTTGAACTGTACATACATACGAAATCTAATCAATGTCGGCAACAACGTAATTCAACTGACAGTGTTGAGTTATAAACACGATAAGAATTTACCATACTTCCTGTGTGTGCAATAAAATGTAATTTATAGCTTACTTGTATTTGGTGCCAGTTCTAGGGTGCGGTTCGTTTTTACACCGATAGATTGTTGGATCACGCATGCAACCGTTCGCTGAGGACATATCGATTTTGGCCCGGACACAGCACTTTTGCCCAACCTCAGATCCCTTTTGCATCTCCTTCCACATGGACATGTTCTTCTCGACATCTGTTCGGGGTTTGAAACATCGTTAAAACCACATCACCACATGCGACACCACGAATACACACCATTGTTGCGATTCTTTGACTCGGTTCTGGTTTCACGTTCCTTTTTCATTGTCTCCGGATCGGTATCATCGACGTAGGCCTTGCCGGCGTTAATCAGCTTCTCACAGTATTCCAACATCAGATCGAAGTAATTCGACGTGTGCGTGAAGAGATCTGGCTTTATTTCCAACATCTCAAGATCTTCCAGGATTACTTCCTCGAATTCGACCGTTTCTTTGGCGGGGTTTGTGTCATCGAACCTCATGATCAGCTGCCCGTTGAAAGCCTGCTGGTAGTACTGATTGAGGAGGGCGGCCTTTGCGTGGCCAATATGAAGATAGCCTGACGCCTCTGGTGGGAATCGCACAATAACCTTGCCCATTTCTGCGCCCGGTAAATCAACGAATTTTCCTTCCTGTTTGCGCTCGCCTGGTTTGGTCACATCTCTCTCCTTCGATGGAGCCTTGTTGATCAACTTTGACTTGACACGTGCCTCATCGGGAAGAGTTTGAAGAACTTTCTGTATCATCGGCTGAGCGTTGATGAGATTATACCAGCGAAGCACATGCACGGGTATACCCTTCGCCGAGAGAATTTCGTAACGCGAATGCATTTCATTGAATAAAGCGAAGTCGGCGATTGTTAGCTTGTTTGCAACCAAAAATGTGACCGGAGCGATTGATTTGTCCAAAAACGACATCGCCCACGATATATCGTCGTCGCAGGTTAAACTGAACGATAGCCAGTGATCGATTTGTGTGCGCTCAATTGCTGTTTCCCCGTACAACTTGTAGGCAGGAGCCGCACGCGATAGTGCTCGAAGGACGTCATTATTGGAATGGCACACCAGGTGTTGATTGTTCGGAAGCACCAAAGAAGTCTCGTTGCCCCAAGTAATCTCAACGGGAACTGTTTCGTTGATCAGATGTGCAGTTGCCAAGCCACCTGCATTGCAAGAAGAGATAATGTTTTTTTTAGAAATTTCATCAGTTTATGGTACACTTGCTAAAATTAGATGACGACGATGGTCCGTCATAACCTTTAAAGTAGGTGAAGTGGAGAAAGGCTCTTCAGGTTGTACTTACTTATAGGCGGATTATTAACGTTTGCAGTAAGTTTGATGGACATCTTGAACGAAACACTTTAGTAATTGTTATGTTCGATTCACTGCAATTGCTTACTTCGTTTTATAAACTCGGTTCAAGCAAATTCACAAAATTAACGTCTACACTGTGTACCTCGGTTCAGCCACACCAATTCAATTGGTGACAAAAGTCATCGTGGTGAGAGAAAAATCGAATGCAAGGAAGTGTTCAGAACTGCCGGCCTTGATTAGGGTATGTTCGATAGGGGGGTTTAATATTAAACATTTTTTGAATGAATTTATTACAATTAAATAAAATAAGTAATGTGCATGATATAATTGAATTTCAGCAGTTTATTACAAGCGTTCACAGACATTTGTCAATACGATTTGCTGGATGTCGAAAAATACTTGACAGAATTCAGTTTGAAGTGTGGTGGTGGTGACGTACCTTTGGATATTGTTCGTCAAAAAATTGGAAATGTGAGTGATGTTGCAAACTGTGTAGTTGCGCTATCCATCTCGTAAATCTGAATCCTCATATTTAAGTGTGTTACTAAATTTTCCTGGTGTCAAAACAACGTACACCCTAAACATAAATACTGTCATCTGTCATCACGCCAATGGGTACGTTATGATTCCCGTGGTTTTATGTTTTGAAAACTCAGCTTTGAAACTCTCGATGAAATAAACACAAAATATAAGCTACCGAAGTGTTCGTTTTTGGCTAGCTTAAAAGAAATCGAGGTTTTTACACTCTGTAAAATTCCAATCAGAAGAATGCTCTGGAGTTGTACAACAAGTGCTTACACTTAACTATAAGTCGATAAAGCAAAGCGAAAAGTCTAAATGTTTTGTTAACCACACTAAAAGTCTGCAATTTTGTTGTGACGAGCGTTCGCATTAACAATTGTCAAACAAATGGTTGCAAAAAATTGTTGTGTATGAATGCCGCTCTCCTTTATTTCGAATTCAATTTATAAAATGCCCCATTTAACGTGCCTGACTGTATGACAGCGGAGTTACTTTGTCAACACAAGTACGATTGATGGTTAAATCAAACAGAACTAATTTTTAATGTATAAAAAAGATTTGTCGTCGTCTTCTGTGTTCGATATTGATATCTGCTAGATAAAAAATATCTAAATAAATCCATGAATCAGTGTTCAAGTGAATAAATACGTCAACTTAATTCCTCCAAAATTATCTATTTAAACATCAAACAAAGCATTCGCCCATCCGTGCCCAACAGTGAACAGGAAAATCTATGTGCATTTCAATATGTTGCCGTGGTTCCATCGATAATAGCCACACGGAGTGCAAGGATATTGTCCTCTTAACCAGATCATCCTTCGGCGAAGATCTCTGAGTCTCTGCACAAAGGGACCGCAAAGCATACATTTTTCAAGCCTGATTCAACACTGAACGTTATGTCTTCAGAGGAAAATCAATTTTCAGAGAAAATCGATTTAATTGAACCAACCACTGGGAAGCTATTTTTCGAGACAAAAACTGATTTGATCTTCTGCAAGCCACACTTGATGCCGTTGAAATCATTGACTTTGGAGCGACTGGAGAGTATGCAAAGGAAAGCCCATCAGGAATTGCAAGAAAACCGTGCCAAGACTGCTATAGCAACCGATAAATAGATGCAGTGACATCAGTGTACACAGGACAAGCACTCGAACTCTAACTTAGAACAAACTAGTTTCACCTCTTAACATTATTTACCATGGCGTATCTTTTGGCGTGTGCAATTGTGTTGGCACTATTTCTAGCCGGAATCTCACTTTATCGTTACGGAAATATCCAGAGGCAGCATTTACTTGTAACACTTTCTGTCCTAACAGCTTGGTGTTTCTCATTTTTAATTGTGTTTACCATTCCTTTGGACGTCTCTTCGGTAAGTAGTTAGATATTGATGTCTTGCCAACGTGGCGTCTATGATGAGCATACATTAATCCATAAAAATTACTCTATTCAATTTCATTTCAAAAGACCGTGTACCACCAATGTATTCGAGAAAATACCACAACAGACACGTTAACAAATCGAATTCCCTCCCCAACACAACCAAGTGCAAACGAACATTGTCAACAGCCCTGGGGAATGGTGCCAGAGGAGATCTTTCCAAATCTTTGGCGCATCATCTATTGGACATCACAATTCCTGACATGGTTAATCATGCCATTAATGCAGTCGTATCTGAAAGCTGGTGACTTTACCGTAAAGGGGAAACTCAAGTCAGCTCTGATAGACAACGCCATTTACTACGGCTCATACCTGTTCATCTGCGGAGTTCTTCTCATTTACATCGCGGCGAAGGGAGTCTCGTTGGACTGGCAAAAACTGAAGGCAATCGCATCGTCTGCTTCGAATACCTGGGGTCTTTTCCTCTTGATTTTGCTCTTGGGTAAGTTGGAATGAGAAAAACGACAAGACAACCTTGCTTGATAATTCCATTCATTTGCTAGGTTACGCTTTGGTCGAGGTGCCAAGATCGTTTTGGAACAACGCCAAACCTGGCTTCACTCTGCAATACGCATACTTCAAAGCAGCAAAACTTAGCTCGGAAAAGGCCGAGGCTGAGGAGAACGTTGACGACGTTCTGGAGTCGCTGCAGGGAATCTGCCGGTCTGTGCCCAATAACCATGAACTCAGGCCGTGTGTGGAGACGATCTTGCGGAAGGTGCCAATCGAGTTGCAGGAACGGGCGAATCGCAACTACAGCCGCGGCGGCAATAGCTCCTCGACAATTGTCCCCTCGGAGAAGGCATTAGTTCGCATTCATCGGCAGGTTATAAAGTCGTTGCAAACCCTCCAGCGGACGGAGGCACTGTGGAGTGTGCAGGTTGAAACAGTGTTCCACCTCGAAGATGTGGCGCGCAACATTCACTCGGCTGAGCGTCGCTTCAAGCCGGAGTTCCCGAAAAGCCGATCGAATATCTCGCGATTTTTCTACAGTCCCATACTGGACTGGTACTGGGAGTGCATGGTGAAGTCGCCCTTCTTAAAAGCCCTCTGCGTTATAACCGCTACGATGTCGTTCATGGTGGTATGGAGTGAGTTGACATTCTTCAATCGCGAGCCGGTTCTTTCGATTTTCGCCAATGTCATAATCGTGGCGAAGAAAAAGTACGACTTCCTCACGATCGAACTGTTCTCCATGGTTGTCCTTTGCTACTTGTTCTACTGCGCCTATTCGACCATTCTCCGCATTCGATTTCTCAATTTGTACTACCTTGCACCACACCACCAAACCAACGAGCACAGCTTGATATTCAGCGGAATGCTGCTGTGTCGCCTTACACCGCCAATGTGCTTGAATTTCCTCGGTCTCATCCACATGGACTCGCATATAATCAAACAGCGCATCAGCGAGACCTATTACACTCAGATTATGGGCCACATGGACGTGATCGGTATCATCTCGGATGGATTCAACATTTACTTCCCGATGTGCATGCTGGCCTTCTGTTTGGCCACGTGGTTTAGCTTGGGCAGTCGGGCCCTGAACGCGCTGGGCTTCCAGCAGTTCTTGCAAAACGAAACAATCGCCACGGAACTGGTGCAGGAGGGAAAAGATTTGATTGCCAGAGAGAAACGTCGCCGGCAGAGGGCCGAAGAGGCGATGGCCCGTCGAAGGGACTTCAATAGAATCGATTCGACGGAAGCGAACGGTTCCACCATCGCAAAGTACCGCAATCCAAGACCGGCTGGTGGTAGCCTCACCCCGGCCGATGGACTGTTGCGCGATGGAGAGCCATTGGGTTACTCGACAGCAGCCAGGCAACCCGATCTCACACGCAGTCTTTCCGATGAAATAAACGAGCGCTTTGGCGTTAGCACCCAAGTGCAAATTGGCTTTAAAGGCACAAACGACCTGGACGACTTCGATGAGGACCGGCGAATAGGTCCGCCACCAAGGGGCATCTTCGACGATGTGTAGCAGAAGACGACAACTAAACAGAGTAATCAGAGGCCAGTCATTGCCGAATGAAGATAAAACGAAATAAAATGCAGAAATATACTTTGTATCGAATACGGTTACTGTGACGAGAGATGAGCTGTTTGGCGGAGGATTTGCTTTGCATAACGTATTAACAAAATGTCACAAACTGAATGCCATAGATCGTGAGGGTATCCGGCCTCTAGTTAATCTTCAGCTTGAGCTACACCGTCATCCCTTGATCCGCAGCACAGCATCAGTCTTAGCCTAAACGTCAATTCCTTCTCAACCAGCGGGGTGATATTCTACTTTTGAAGCAGACTCTTCTGTGAGCAGCTCAGTTGCGTCATTCGAATCTAACTACTATTTATTCATGCTTAAGAATTGTATTTTTATTTTATTTCAATTTTCATCTTTATTTAATTGGTCTTAATTATTGATAATTACCGTTATTTTAAGGATTTCAATTTGAAAGACGTCGCACGTCATTTTGCGTTGAGTTCGAAGTTATCAACGGATTGGTAGTGTCCTGCTTACAAAATTACGTAGTTCGTTGTTTCGTAAAAGAAAACACATGGAATTTGTAATTAAGTGCGTGCATTGTGAATATAGGAGTTTATATAAATATTATGGACGCTAATTATTTTTATGAAGAAACTCGGTATTGTGCAAATATATATATATATATATGTACATTCTTAATATATATAAAGATTGATATACATATAGCTAAATTTAAATAAATAAGTATAATGCGCATGTGAAGCGTTTAAAAATAATTGAATGTGTTGTGTTAATACTTCGTGATGTCGAGAAGTGGACATATTCTCGATGTCTTTGGTCGGGACTCAGAGGACGCTCGGGTTTTTAAGGCACCGTTGATAGTTAATGACTTCTTTACTTACGTTCTTGACAAAAAATCTGCAAAACTCATAAGCCGGCGAGAGATATACTTTTTAGACCTCCGTTCAGCTGTTGACATAAAGGGTGAACGAGGAAGAAGAACATATGCATATGCTGTCCGCAAGTCACCGTTTCGAGGTAGTCACTGATTTGGTCTACCTTGGCTGGGCGGTAAATAGTTGCATTTTCAGTACCCAGACGAAACGAAAAATAATACTTACCAACCACTGATTCGTTCCGCTCAACAGACAACCAAGTTATAGATCCCTCTCTGGAAGAGCCAAACTGGCTTTATACGAGTCGTGCATAATTCCAGTCCTGCTCTGCGCATGGATATTCTCAAAAGCAGAAGATGAAACCGTTGGTCTCCTCGAGTGAACATTTCTTCTTGTCCCTGGTCCTCGCCTGGGTGATATGTACCCACTGACTGTACAGACTGCAATCGACTATCTGTTCTGGGTGCCAGCTCATAGAGATATTCTGACAAGCGAACTCGCTACCAGTGTTACCAAGGGGACTCAATAGAGTCAAAAGGACTCATTCTCTTTAGTCTGACTCGGGGACTCATCATTTTTAGTTTTGACTCATTTTTTCAAGAACAATATACCTAACGCAATTTTATTTCACATTTCCATTTTCATAACTTTCCAATGTGTGAACTAGGCTTTATTATTTCCTAAACGCTTTCACTTGAAATGCCTGAATACTAGTCCTGGACCCAGGAATGGTTCTGGCCAGACTTCGAGCCAGGAAAACAATGTAGTCGTATCTTCATGTATGACTCCAAAACCAATGAAGGGTCCGGCGCCAGTGTTTTCGTGGAGGGCGAAAACATTAGATTGGACACCTCTTTACGTAAATTTGCGCTGGTTTTCCAAGCGGTGCAATCCAAATGGCAACAAACTATATTATGAAGGACTGGTGGACTGGTCGACACATCTGTGTCTGTAGTGACAGCTAGGCTGTGCTAAAGGCCCTACACAACCCTTTGACCACGTCCACAATAGTTCAGGAATGCAAATCCTCTCTCAATTTGATTAGTAGTCAAAATTCATTGAAACTCATCTGGGTCTCAGGACACCAAGGAATCGATGGAACTGAGATCGCAGAGGAAATTTTCTCAGGACCTGAACCTGCGCTCGGACTACCTGCGTCTGTGGTAACGGTTTCCATTGATGGTTGGACCTCTCTGGAGGAAGCATAATTGTAGATGGCATGACTCTCAAGGATGTAGACAGACCAAGCGGCATTCTTGTTGTCCCTTGACAGAAAAGACTGTAGACGACTTACGGGTGCAATAACGAGCCACAACACTTAAATGTGATCGGTTAAAGCGAAGACACCCTCTGCGATGCCTGTGCAGAGCACGATGACACGGCAGAGCACTTCCTTTGTCACTGTCCCGCAGAAGGCCTTGCTGGTCTTCCGACGGAGTTTCAGGTTGCTGCCTGGCAGTACAATGGACCAGTTTTGAGTCTGAGTGATCCAGTATAGTATTAAAACCTCCAACAACATGAACTTTTCTCACATAAGGAGGCATTATGTCACCAAAACCCTTTGATGGGACTCATTTCTTTTGTAATTACTCGTTTTTTAAGCTTCTGAGACTCATAAATAATTTAACCTCTGGTAACACTGATCGCTACTCTCATAACATAGACAATCCTATAGCTCCCCTTTAAGTTACAGCTTAGTAACCTCTGCGTTCAGAAAATAAATGCCAGACGGTTGACAGGCAACATCTATCGAATATGAAAACAAATCGGGACAAAGCCTAGCCCTGAAATAGAGTTAAGGTGTTATAGAGGTACAGGACTTCTCGTATATTTCCGCTTGATTTCGTTTGACAGTGTTTTTCTAGCATTTCACAGACATTCAGGCAGGCCTAATATAACATATAAAAAATATTTGGCGCGGGCCCAAACCCTGTACCAATGTATGCAAAAATATAGTAGAATGCGTGAGTTCATGTCCATAACGGTAGTTTTTGTGTTGGGATAGGGGTAGCGTAGTCTCGGTAAAAAGATCAAAAATTAGCCATGCATTCTCCGCGCAAATACTGCCTAGACGAGGATGAGGAAGAGAGTACCAAACATCTCCTCTACGAATAGCCTGCTCTCGCCTCAACAATAAAAACCACTATAGACTCATATTTCTGTGACAGCCTACACGATCTCAGCAATACAAACGTTAACCCACTGGTAAAATTTGTTGACAAAACTGGCTGGCTGTCCTAATCACTCCTCCCAAATTGAAATACCGACGTGGCTGTGCAATGGGCCTACTTTTGGCATAAGTGCATATATGCCCCTAACTATCTGCCTACTTAGCAACAGGATGTACTGTGACATGAATCTAGTGAGCCACCTGCAATTAAACACCCAAGTTGGCTGGGCACATGGCCAACTACAACACAAGTAGAAAACGATATCAATCCTACGGTCTCTGTGAACCCGCCTGCTGGAGAGACTTGTTTGATCGAAGTTCATATCCACCCTGGAATCGCCATATAGAAGAGCAACCAATTGCACAAAAGTAAAGAAAACGGTTTACATATGTAAATAGTTTAATAAATTAATACACAATTGTACTAACGCAATTTACAAACGTACAAAACTAAATGTTTTACTTCATCCTACGCTTCACTACCGCCCTCTTCTTCTTCATCAAAGTCGCATTCTCGATCTCTTGGTACTGCCGCTATTCACAGACCAAATCATTCATATTGTCCTCAGCTTCTGTGAACTCCATGCCTCCGGAACATCGTTGTGACTTTCTGATATCCTTTTGAACAGCTTTTGAATGGCAGTGCAGTCACTAATCAATGTGGTTGTCTTGCAGCTATTCGATATCCATTCCACGAAGTAGTTGCTATTCTAGGTCTGAAAGTTCAAGATCTGTTTCTTGACTTAGAGGTTAGATATGTGCCATGACGAGGATCACAGGTGGTCATCATATTCTTGGCGTCGAACCTTTACCGAGCTCTGACAATGTGAGAGCTCGGTAGTGATAGAGCCCTTAGAAGTCAATACGAATACATGCATGAAAAAAATGCAACCTCGGGAACCATATTCGCATCTAACATCTTAAGGTTGAATTCCCGACATAGTTCTAGGCACTAAATGATTTAGATCACCATTCCTCGGAGTGATTAGTTTCGGGGTGAGAAGACAGTTGTCGCACAGAGCCTCGTCATCAATGCAGTGGGGTTCATCGGTGTTCTCAACTAACTGATAGACGCTTATAGACGCACGCAAAGGTTTCTATAGTCTTGGGGCTTTAGCATAGAAAGGAATCAACCAGCTCAGCTCTTTCGGTGTAATGCCCTTTGGCAGAATTGTATTCAGCTTCCGATTAACCAACGACGAAGTGGACCTGACCAGTTGTCCAAATGGACCAGATTGTACCGAGTTCGGCACAGACGGCAGCATTGGATATCATCCGCTTCCTCCCTTCTCTGGACTTATTCTGTAGTACCAGTGCATCCCGTTTGGCCTTGAACTCAAGAACCACATGATCACTCAGCTATACTGAAAAGTTACGCAGAATATAGGCCGAACCGAAAAGAGCTTCTACCTGCGGTTTCCGGACCATTAAAAATGATAAGAACAAGTGGTAAAAGCAAAGAGATGATGTCTTAAAGAGTGTAGACCAAGGGGTCTTCTGTGACCTGTTTTTGATCGATGCAGACAGACTGTCAACGAAATATCTGCGGTGTATTCGGTGACTTTTTTGCTTTGTACATCGGCAAACTGAAATTCAACGCAAAGGAAAAAACGGACAGTCTCGTGAAAAAGGTTTGTAAATAGGGAGAAAGCCTGGCTTTCCTGTATCCATGCCGCTCAGCTCCACAAACAAGAACTTGCAAGATGAAGCTGAAGCAACAGAGCCAGAACTCGTTTGGTTTCGTCTGGATATTGGAGCAAGGGTTCTATGGCCCATTTAGGGGCAAGACGAGATCGACATCACTGATCCGCCCGTTAATAGTAATCCTTAACGGACCCTGTGTACTGTAGGCACGTCTTACAGAAGCAGCAAAGATGAGCAAGAAACAGAATTTCTCCAACCTGTGTTCTTAGGTCTGCGGGTTTAGTCCGTGAGCATTAGCATATTTTGCTGATACAACTACTGTGATCCTTGGCTGGAAAATCCTCCGCCTTAAAATTCCCTGAGATTTCTTCATCAAAGGTATTAAAACAGTCTTGCGCCATGACCGGCACATCATTTTCCACCCCTTCTGCAAAAAATTGCGTTCCTCTTTGACCTGTCAAATTTCATATCCGATCAACAATCTATAAACGTCGATTACATTATGACAAGTGAAGATAAAACAATTAATAACACATAAATAAAATTTGTAGTTTCCAAAATGTGAATATTTTTATTTCTCCTTAAAAAAAAAACTGTTATAACATTAAACATTTTGGGAAACCAGGCAAAAAACATTTACGCAACGATTTCTAAAGACTACCACAATAATGTCTGTAACTCATTGTGAATATCACGTTACTCAGTGTATATTAAAAAAATAACTTAATTCAACATTTGACAGTTTCAAATCGTCTTTTTTTGGCAAAGTAAACACTTTCAAGCTGAATAGCAACACCAGCTATTGCGTTTAGATCGGATCAAATTACAATTAAATGTGATATCAATCGTTTATTTTTCGGTGGGGGGAATAATTCGAAACGTTTTTGTTTGTTGTTATTTTGTGCTACGAGAGGTTTTTGTGTATACAAGAAGATCAACACCAAGAGCTACTTAAACGGTATAGTGTATACTAGGTAATGCTAAAGTCCTCAGCTCATTTTTGGACAATGAGATAGATTTTTAATTTTTTCGTTTAAATTTGGATAAACCTTCATTGAGGGCAAAATTTTTTTGCTAAATGCAAATTTTTTATGTATAAAATTGTTCTTAATTTTATTTATTTTTACTTTTTTTTCATTCTTGTGAAATCTTATTTTTAAAAAAAAGGTTGGCAATTAATTTGTTCCTTATGTTCTAGAACATAGAAAGTTTCCGGCAGGAAATAGGTAGTAAGAAAATTGAAAAAAAAACCTTTTACATAACCCGTTAGCCACGCATCTGGTACTTAACCCTTTCTATGCGGTCGGCATACATGTTTGAAGGATAAAGAACACGCGGACTGAAACGGAAGTGCTGCTGCAAGAATGTTTTGTCAATTTGTTTCGTTTACTAAGGACAGATTGAGTTTTTGTTGATAGACAAGAAATATGGGTTTAGTGATTAAAATGTCGTTTAACAAAGATGTGACGCAAAATTACAGTTGAATTCAAGTGGAATCGGTGTATCAATCGCTAGTGATAGCACAGCAGATCTAAGCAGGGTCCAAGTGGATGTTATTCCAACCTCAGCAAACATACATAGAATAAAGTGTGCTCCTAACTGAAGTCGAGTTGAGTGTATAGCAGCGCGAACTTCTGCGTCGAACTTTCTGGTCAGGTCCTAAAATCGAGGGTTTTATTTTCTGAAATCTCAAAGTTGATCTCTTGAAGCAGACATATTATTGTCTAGAAGTAAACGGCTCTCCCAAGATACATCAATGTTCGGATTATCAGTAGATGTTCTCGCCGTGCTGCAGCACCAAATAAAGATAAAGAACGATGGAATTAATGAATGGGAAATGAGAGAGTGTCAACACTGATCGGACAACAAGTTAAGAAGACTAGTTACTTATGAGTTAAGAATACGTGTTCTTCAACCGAATAGGTTTTCCTTACTCTTTTCTTTGGGTCACAACTGGTGAGGCTATGAATGGAGTGGAAGCCTTCGGTTTGTAAAATCTACCGTTTACCAGGTATCAAAGACAGAAACCCAAAGATGTCTGAACAGAGCAAAATTTCCTTCGTTATGTATTCAGAATGACGTCAGCTATTTAAAAACTAATCTTCAGTCGAACCACTAAAGCACAATCGATACATATTCTTATGATATTTTTGCAGTAGCAACTACTTTTTAATTCATCAACTGAAGCACCTACTTCGTTTAGTTATTTTGTCTGCAACGGTCTGCAGAGGGAAGAACAATGTGTAACGATGCTAATTGTGGAGGAAGCTGATCGATTGGAATGTTTACAATTTCTACTTCACCCGTCTAGTTACTTTAATCACTTGGACAATAGCTGGAATGCAAATATTTTCTGAATTGGATCGGTAGTCCAAAGCCACAAACACTCATCTGGCTCCAGGAGAACCACGGGATCACGGCAAATGATGTCTCCGATGAATTTGAGACAACGATCAGTGGGAGTATTCTAAGGACCCGAACTTGCGCTGGGACTACAAGCGTCCTTGGATAGGGCTGGGATACTTTTGCTGGCTGGTAGTACAATGAATCTTGAGCCTGAGTCCTCTAATGTAGTGTTGAAAACATTCAATAAAAACAATCAAGAGGCTGTTCATGCTACCGAAGGATCAAATAAAATCTCTATTAAAATTCTGAAAATACAGCGGGCGCTCCCTAAGCCGAATTTCTCTCTAACTCGAATTATGTATGATGGCACACACATTTTGACATTCTTTTCAATTTGCCAAACAAAAACCATTCACAAAGTCGAACTCTCCCTAACTCGAACCAATCTTGATATTTCGTGACCGACTTAGGGAGAGTTCACTGTATAGCTAAACTCACCAGCTTGGCTATGATGGAGAAGGGTTTAGATAAGGCGATGTGCTTACATGTAACTTCTGCAGCATCGTTCTTGGGAAGATTGTGCAAATTTCACAGGGCAGCACTAAATGTACGGCCCACAATATAGATCTCTTGGGCAAACTGTCTCAATGGGTGGATACAATTGGGAGGTAGCCAGGAACTTGCCTTCTTCTTTAGGAATTTTATGAAGGATCTTTAGGAAGGGATTTAGTATCTTTAGGAATTTTAACTGGTCATTATGCTTCCTCGATAGCGACGTGGATGCCGTGGATGCCGCTTCAGCTGGACATGATTCCTCACAGAGTAAGGAGTAAGAAGTCCTGACCAAATGCATGATATGATTCGAGTTTAAAAGAGGCTGTCAGAATGAAACGATGAGTTTCGGTTATTCAAAGCCAACCCTACAGAGGAAAACCCGATTAATTTTTATCTGGTCAAAAATGAATGCAATGCTCTCTTATGAGCAAAAGTCGAGACAAAAAGTGCTACAATATCCCAAGGTTAGCAAAAACGTTTGGTCATTTGTAAAAAACATAAAGAATTCCACCTCGTCTTCAATTCCAACGCATCTCTGCAATGACATTACAGCTGGCAGCTCTTTAGGAAAGGCATTTTTAGCCAGATCAACACTACCAGACCACCATTTTATGCATATATCCCACTCTTCAGGGCTCTTTCCGAGTAGATGGAAGAAGCATTTGTCCATCCCGCTCCATCCCCATAACGACCCATAGCACTTAATGCCTTTCTTCGTAAGGTCATGGAAACGCCGATAAATCGTCAGCTAATGAAATATCTTGAACCGCGGAAGCGTCTTAATGCCCGGGAGTTCGACTTTGATGGATTGTTTTATCGAAAAGTGTGGTTACATGCGAAACCAACATAGTTCTACTTGATATTTTTATATAATCGAACGAGCTTCCCTTTATCTCTCAGAAAGTCCTTTGCCGCCGACATCAAATTTAGACGACCAATGGCAATGCTGTCAAGATCAGAAAATCCGCAACTGATCTGCTAGGTTTCACCCCGCCCCCAAGAAGACACTCATGATTTGATGATAAATGTCGGCGAGTACATGCAGCCAAGTAGGATGCATACAAAGCGCCAGTGCAGTCTCTCGTCTCTTATGGCTAGTTCACGTAGCACGAATGAACATCAATACTTCTGCCCGAAAAATGTTCAACTCCAACCTCGAGCATGATAATATAATATGGGTGGCGCTACAGCCCATAGAGGGCCAGGGCCTAGCTTCTCAGCAACCACTCGTGCTGTGCGTGCTATTGTTCTCTCACGAGTGGAAGGGACCTACAGTTTTATGCCGACTCCGAACGGCCAAGTTTGAGAAGCTTTTTCTAGACAGGAAATACTTTTTGAGCACTGTCAGTGACTCGAAAGAGGTGTGGTCGTTAAAATAATTTTTGTCGCTCAGAGCTGGAATCGAACCTACAACATCGAGGTTGGGGTCGACGCACATACCCACAACGCCACGGGCCACCACGTCCTCCGGTGGCATATTTAGGTGAAAAAATCAGTTAGACGTGCGTACTAAATGGAGAGGCATGTATTCTGAGGCCCAGGTCCACTCCGAACTGTAGTGCCAGCTAGAGTAGAAGTTAGAAGTTGATTTACCTGCCATAACCTTTCGAATTCAGGTAAAGGGTGAACGAAAAATATCCATGACTCAAATAATCTATAAGCAATGGATTAAAGTGGACTATGTTGAACCAATTTTGATATGCCGTGGCAATTCGACTTAGGGAGAGTCCACTGTAGATTGAATTTCTCTCTGCATGTCTATGGCGTGAGGTTTAAGAATAGATTGACGACATTGACAGCAGCGAACACTATAATCGGTGGGAGAAAATCAGTTGTGACATAAAATTCAATGATTGCCTTTCTGGTTTGGAGTGAAGTGGATCTCCGTAAATAACAATGAAATACCAAAAAGTGGACTCTCTAGGAAGTGCGAGTGAAGACTGTGACAATTTTAAAGATTACCCTTCCTATCATGCTAAAGTAAAAAAAGAAACCATCCAGGCCTATCGTCCCTAGACCAACACACCCTCTCTCTCTCCAAGGCCTCGCACTTATAACATGTTATATCAAACGGACGCTCGCTTCAAGCTCAGCGTACTGGCAATGATATCGGTTGGCCGGTAGTCCGTATCGACGAAAGTCTCGTGATTCATGCATCGAGTACCTCCCAGACAGGTGCACGAGCACACCGATGTGGTCTCATCGTAGTCAGTGCAGCAGTTCGAGTTGCCGAGCAGCTTTCCGTTCATGTTGTACGACGATTCAGCGTCATAGGTCAGCGGTTGGTTTGATGAGCCCAAATTCTGATTGGCATCCTGTTCATCACGCTTTGCTTCTTCGGCTTGCCTGCAATGAATTTCACTTGTAAAATAAGTACGCCCGAGTTGGCCTGGCGTCTACATTACATTGTCATGAATCTGAGGACCAGTAAATTAATGCTGGCAGCAACCACAGCCAGTCCGAAGAGGATGAACACCAAACTGAGCGCCACGTAGCCTGGCTTATTCATCAGCGCCTGATCGTTTTGCAGAGCTACATAGTCACCGAAACCGATTGTTGTCAGAGTAACGAAGCAGTAGTAGAAGCTGTCAAAGTAGCTCCATCCCTCGTAGCGTGAGAAGACTGCGGCGCCTGTTGTGATAATGATGGACGATAGCATTCCAGTGGCGAGCATAAGATTCATTTCGGTCGCTTCGGTGTGGCTGCAGTGCATGTAGCGCTTGGCACGCCGAATGATTACCGAGGCGAATTTGTTCAAACGTTCACCGATACTCTGGAACATAACCAGTCCAAGTGGGATGCCAACCTGCAAGAAAAATGTGCAATTTTAAGCGAAAAAAAAAAACAAAACATCTGAAGGGATCTGACATACCATCGCGTATGCCATGCAGAAGGCTTTGCCGCCAATTGTGACTGGTGTTGAGTGACCGTAGCCAATCATGGCCAGGACCACTGTGGCAAAGTAGAATGCGCCGGCGAATTTCCACTGCGGCCCGGCCTTGTGTGGCTTGTTTTCTATTATCACAATCTCCATCATTCGGTAGTCCTCCGCTGTGACGTTGTATTTCTTAACGAAGTTATTCTTCACAGCTGGAAAGAAGGAACATTTAAAATTTTAGTTTGCTGTGTGTGCATAGGTCATACGCCCAATAGGGCCCCTGTGTCAGTTGGAAGACGCGCTACGGAAACCATCAGAAAAGCCTTACTAACCACTGTCAGTTTTTTTCGGTCGAAATTCCGATGTCGGCATATCCTTACCAAAGTCTCAGAATCGATTAGTAGACGCACGAAAACACGAAATTAGGTGTGCGTAGGTCATAGATACGCCCAATAGGGCCCATGTGCCAGTTGGAAGATGGGCTAAGAAAACCATCAGAAAAGCCTTACTAACCACTGTCAGTTTTTTTCGGTCGAAATTCCGATGTCGGCAAATCCTTACCAAAGTCTCAGAATCGATTAATAGACGCACTAAAACACGAAATTAGGTGGTGTCCTGTGGTGTCCATCCGCTCTACATGACCTAGCCATCTTAAGCGTTGGATCCGAGGACGCCTAACTAGGTGCATGCCGCTGTACAGCCCGTACAGTTCGTGGTGGAACCTTCTCCTCCAAACGCCATCAACGCAAACAGGACCAAAGATCGTACGCAGAACTTTTCTCTCAAAACAACCAAGAGCTTCTTCATCCGCTTTCAATAGCGTCCATGTCTCTGCGCCATAGCGCAGGACTGGGATGATCAGGGTTTTATATAAAGCCAATTTGGTGTTTCGAGAGATGGCTCTGTTACTCAATTGCCTCTTGAGCCCAAAGAAACAGCGATTGGCAAGAGTAATTCTGCGCTTGATCTCGGTACCGGGGTTGTTGTCCCTATTTACTCCAGAGCCTAGGTAGACGAAGTCCTTGACTACCTCAAAGTTTCTGCTGCCCAATATGACGCTCTGTCCGAGACGTCGATGTTGTGCGTCCTTTCGTGATGACAGCATGTACTTTGTTTTGCCCTGGTTTATCGCTAGACCCATTTTAGCCGCTTCCGCTTCAATGCCAGCAAACGCCTCATTGACGGCTCGCTGCGTTCGTCCAATCACGTCAATGTCGTCCGATTTTTGGAAGATCGTGCCTCGGGTGTTTACGTTTGAGTTTCGCACGATCTTCTCAAGTATGATGTTAAAGAAGTCACATGACAGCGTGTCGCCTTGCCTAAAACCATTTTTGACATTGAAGGTCTCGGTGAGTTCGTTACCGCCTTGATGGAGCAGCGAGAGTTCTCCATCGTCATCCTGCACAATCTGACGAGTTTGCCAGGATTGTCAAAACTAGACATGGCGCTGTATAGCTCGTCTCTATGCACGTTGTCATATGCGGCATTGAAATCGACGAACAGATGGTGGGTGTCGATCTGCATCTCTTGAGTCTTTTCCAGAATCTGCCGGAGTGTAAATATGTGGTCTATTGTGGACTTTCCTGGCCTGAAACCGCACTGATAAGGACCTATCAGGTTGTTGACAAAGGGTTTCAGGCGTTCACACAAAACGGCAGGGAGTATTTTGTACGCGATGTTAAGGAGGCTGATCCCTCGATAGTTGGCGCAGTCAAAGGGGTCTCCTTTCTTGTGGACCGGACAAACGACGCTGAGATTCCACTCATCGGGCATGCTTTCCTCCGACCATATCTTACAGATGAGCTGGTGCATGCGCCCAACCAGGTCATCTCCAGCTGCTTTAAACAGTTCCGCGGACAATCCGTCCGCTCCAGCAACTTTGTTCGACTTCAGTCTAGATATCGCTTTCTTGACTTCGTCTAAGTCGGGGGGACGGAATTCGTGTTCATCATCGTCCAAATTGAGTGAAACATTCTGCCTGATAGCGGCATTTGTGTCGTCATCGCCGTTTAACAGTCTACAGAAATGATTTTTCCAAATTCTCAGCATCGACTGCGATTCTCCTACTAGTTGTCCATTTTCGTCCCTGCAGGCTTCGGTCCGAGGTCTGTATCTTCCTGATACTTGTCTTACCTTTTGGTAAAACTTTCGGACCTCCTTCCTGTCGTAACACCTCTCCATCGTGCTCTTTCTTTTTCTTTCTGAGAAGCCGGTGCTCTTCCCTTCTCTTCTGATCGTAGAGCTCACGAACAGCTCTCGTTGTTCGATGCAGCCTTGCCTTGTAGGCCTCCTGCTTGGCTGCATGTACCTGCCTGCACCCGTCGTCAAACCATGGGTTCCTTCTGGGTGGTGTCGTGAAACCCAGCACATCAGTGGCAGCTTCTTTAATATGCATAGATCTGCTCGAACTAAATTGAGAATTGTCCTTTGCTGTCATTTATTAAGAAAATATGTCAAACACCTTATTCTATTGGACTTCAGGCTAATGGAGGATGCATTTTTCATTCGACATAAATAATAAGAATATAAGAACAAAAAACCAACTTACTTTGTAAGAACTCCCATCGTCTTGCCTCCGTCTGTGATTCCAGAGAGTCAAAGACTGCAGCCCCGATGAGCAGATATGTGAAAGTGCATACAACAAGTGAGAGGGTTCGAACGTTTTGTCGTTTCATGGTGCAATGAATTAACACTCCGAATACTGATTCGCTACTCTCTAAGAGCATCTAGACACCGTCCAATCAAGTAGAAAATTTCAGTCTTCTACACTGGCAGTGTCTTTCTGAATGGCAAGAATCAAATGGGCAACTTCAAGCGTTTTGGCACAAACTTTACACTTTACACGGGCACAGACTAAATCGTTTTCATCGCATTTGATGAGCTCATATTTTAAAGTGATAATTTTTGTAAAATAATTCCGAACGTGCAAGTCACCGCTCGGCACTGGTAATGACTCCTTGAATGAGATGGTATCGATTTTTCGTGAGGATTCCTCGATTCTGCGCGCAGGTAACGCGGGAAATGTATACCAGGTCCCAAGTGGTTGGTGACAGCTGTTGATGCGGCGACCCCTTGCTAAATTGAGTTCAAATATGTATCTTTCAGTTTGTAAACAAAACAACAGGAATGCGAGTGCATACAATTGTAAATACATGGTATTCTCAAGGCCTACAGTCAGCGACGTTTTTATATATACATTGTATGAAAACTTCTCAAGATCAGGAGTGGAATACCAAAGAACCCATCAAAAATTCAACCATTCAAGTATACGCAGATAATTCGTATAGGACCGGGCGGGAACATTTACTCCGAACAGTTAAACATGCACTGCTCTATCAGGATTGCAGATTACGGCAGTGTTTTTCAAGCGGAGGTCCTGGCGACAAAAGAAGCCGTCAAAATGACATCATTGTTGGAGATACCGCCGACTGATATCACTATTCTTGTTGACAATCAAGTGGCCACGAAAGCAAATTTTTCGACGGAGATCAAGTCCAAGCTGTCGCATAGGTTCTCAGCTCCCACAGCACTCGATTACTTTAGCTGGCTCCCGGCACACCGTGATATAATCTGCAAGGAAGCTGCAGACGAACTTGCCAAAAAGGGAGCCGAAATCGATTCAACTCAGACAATCCAAAACATTAAACCCTCTCTGGCAAGAGGAAAGTGAATGATAGGATAACAGAAAAAGGAAAGTTAGAAAAACCTAACCACATGTGTGACCACTCGGTTGTTTTGGCCCAAGTACAACAGTGCAAAAACCTATAAACTCACCACTCAAGACAATAGTCGGAGCACTCGCTGGCTATAACCACCTGAAGTAGCACGAAATCAAAATGGATCTTACCCATGGCTACGTCGGCAGGTACTGTGGAAGAAAGAGAGGACACTACTCACTACCTCTGTCACACTCCAACCCTTTGCAGATTGAGGAAAAGAACGCTGGGAGATCATTTCTTCCATGACCATGACGGAGGTGCCACTAACTTGTCTTTGGATATTTATAAAGGCATCCGGATGGAGAAGAAGAGAAACATACTCCCCTACGGGTGTCACAATGGGTCTACAATGACCTAATTGTGACCGGCCTCTGGCTCGTCAGCCCACTATTCTAACCTAACTATAGGCTACTAAAAGGATGTTTACACGTTTTCTATTCGTTATCAAATGGAAGCAATACCTTATTCTGAATATTCTGTCACAAGGGGAGTGGAATAACACGCCGTCTCCGCATGACTTCTGGACGTTCTTTTTTTTAGACAATTATGGTCTCTGAGAGTGGTCAGTTCGTGCCATAAGCATGCACGATTCGCAAGCCCAAGTACCTGCTCGATTTCGGAGTACGTATATGTACTAACCCACACGGCGAATGATGGTGCCGATAATTCGATTGGAATTGAAATACTTCCTGGACTGGTGGAAATTACAGCAGGGTACTCCATGAATGGCACTCGGGAAGTCTTTTTCGTTTTTCATTGCATAAAAATCAAGTGTTACAAGGGATAAAGATCTGTAATAGAGTAAAAATAATATGGGTAGCGCTACAGCCCGTAGAGGGCCAGGACTTAGGTTCTCAGCAACCACTCATGTTGTGCGTGCTATTGTTCTCTCAGGAGTGGAAGGGACCTACTGTTTAAGAGCAAGATTGAGAAGCTTTTTCTAGACAGGAAATACTCTTTTGAGCTTTGTCAGTGACTCGAAAGAGTCACTCTGTGTCGCACAGACCAGGGATTGAATCTACAACGTCAAGGTTGGGGTCGACCCACAACGCCACGGGCCAAACGACCGAGCGCCGCGAGGTAAACTCTGCAGTGATCTGCAAGAGTACACGGTTGATGGTCCCTTTTTGACGGCAAAGCCAAGTTAGCGGTTTTCTACTCAGTATTTATTCTAAATCCCATTGATAATGAGATGAGATTCCTTCGTGCTGTTGTGGGAGTTATTCGCCGGGATAGGATGTGAAAAAAAAGACAGTTGCCGGGGAAACCAATGTTGTGCAGCTTCGATGGTTTGGATCATCACGTCTTCCGAGGCGTGCCTTAAATGCGAATCTATCTGGAAGTCTTCCCTTTGAAAGACCCAGAATAAGGTGATTGGACCAAGTCCAAAAAATCGGGTGTTTACGCTTGGGAATAAGTCTTGATAATTTAAGAGTCGATGACGGGGGCTCGAGAGGTCTGGAGATCTCTAGTGCTTGCCTTACCTCCGCGACCCTATTAAGCGATCATGCGGGTCAGAAAATTATGATGATGATACAAGTCAAACTTCGATAAGTCGAATGTCTTGAAAACGAGACCTTCGATAAGCCGTCTCGCCAGACATACTTTTTTTGTGTTTTTATAAGCTTCAGAGTGGATCGCTTTCGGGGCACTGTGATTGTTATTATATTATTTACATTTTAGCTTCTAGTATACATACAGTGTCCGACAAAAATCTACAAGCGACAACCATTAGTTCTTCTCCGAACTATAGTTCTCTGGTCTTTTTTCTGGCTATAAGCTTTCCTTAAATGTCCATGGGAAGGAGATCAAGTAAGACTTCGAGTGTCGCAGTGGGTGTTAATCTGAATACAACTACAGTGCAGTTGCATTACGTTCTTTGTATTCTGCTATTTCAAAGATGTGCCTGCCTTGTGCCTGCCTTTCACTAGACGAATACTCCGCAAGTCCCGTACCTTCTGGTCTTACTATTGCTCTGTAGAGCCAGTGAGATATTCTAAGTCTCATACCCCTGTAGTGTGTCCAATGCAAGCACACGGTGCGAAAAACCATTAGGTATTATTGTATCGCCTCAGATGCCCAAAAGTGTCAAGTGGCATTCGATCGGTATGGAGCCTAATTCATGCTACGTACAGATAGTTAAGTTTATGTGTTTTTTTATTGCTTAAACTGCAATCTGTTGCACTCACCATATGAGCTACATTTTTCGAATCAAATTTCATCAATAGAAGAATTTTTTATGAATAACGTTGCACCCCATTTGCGGCCGACAATTCAATCGATGCTTTCCTGATTCGCTCTTGACTGTTATGCCTCAGCTTAGTTTACTGTCGATCTGTCATATCATACATTTGTTTCCAAAAAAGTTAAATTCTGTGAGAAAAAAAGCCCACATTACCCAGTTTTCTAACCAGAACGTGTACCTACATGATATTTATTTAAATGTGTATGTACACCCCCTGTATACATGCAACATATTGGATATGTCATCAAATTCTAAGTAAAAGACGATTCGTTTGTCAAAACAAACAACAAGATACTTGTGTTGCAGGCAAAAATGTGCCAGATATGAGTTTGTTAGAATGTTGCTATTATTGTTGCTTTAGAAGCGTGAATTCAAAAGTATGTGCATACATATACATATGTGTACAAAGCATGTTCAGTCCACCACTATGTACCAACGACACGGACTAAGCAACAAGATGCGTTTTATTTGCGCAGATGTTGAAGTTGTGGTTTCGTTCACAATAAGGAATTGGGAAGGGAGTTCACAATTGAATATTCAGAATTCGTATATAGTTTTTTTTTTTGTGAGAGTAACGAGTGATGTGATGTATAAATTAGAGTGTAAATGTTGATAATTTATTAGCGGCGTTCAGACTCAACAATTTATCACGAGGATTTGCTTGTCCAAAGAGTTGTACTTAGCATTCACATAAAAAACAAATGTTGACAGACTTCAGTTTTTAGAGGAACTTGGTAAGAAAGACATCTTTCATTCTCTGCGAATCAATCATTCTCTCCGCGAACTGTCAAACTGAATTCGTGATACACAGACGCAATCCAAAGAAGAAAACGCTATCCACAAACTCACGAACAAAAAATTCGTAGTGAAATGTCAGTTTACACCCGTAGTTCTCTGCGAATGAAAAAAAACCTCCATATGAAACGTCAAGGTTTTGCGAAGTTCGCAATTCGCGGCGATCTCATATGAATGGGCCCTTAGGGGAAGCGCCAATGCTCTTGTGCGCCATGTTTCAATTTGACAACCAACCTCTGTCGTATGACAATTAATTACAAAAAATATGAAATTACCAGCGAACCTTTTTGGCATGGGGAAGAGCGCACCTTCTTGTTTCTTGTTTTTTTGTTTTTCATTGCTTAAAAATCAAGTGTTACAAGGAACATTTATCCAAATGCCGCAGCCAGTGTTACATAAAATTAAAACCAGTTCTGTCAAAATTGCACATCACCATCAAGGCCATTGTGAATGGTTCACAATAATTTTCTCTATACATACGCCACACAATTCAACCTGCCTCTGTATACATGTTCATTTGAGATCTTAAAATAGGTATCTGGTGTGTGTCTCTACACTTTGTGTAATGTTTTGTCAAAAGTATCGCGGCGGCAGCAGCACCCACTAATATCAACACGAATCGGCACTTCCCAGCAGCAGGCCTCAATCATCAGCAATAAAAACACAGATAAAATTTGTTTCCAATTCAACGCGATATATTCAAGTAGAAAACATTGCCAAAGTTTCACCTCAAAATTCCTGTGTCGCGCCGTAGTTGGCCCCTCTTTGCGCGCTCAACGCCCGCAAGTGTATTTTTCCCATCGAGAAAAAAATGGAGTGGACACGAGAGAAAACCTTATCGCTCATAAATGAGTATAAGAAGCGACGCGGACTCTGGGATATGACCCACGAAGACTATCGGAAAAAAGAAATGAAGCAAAGGCTCCTCTCGGAGGTTTCGGACAGTCTGGGTGGCGGAATACCAATTGTGGAAATTGAAAAGAAATTCCACACACTACGCACGCAGTATCACCGTGAAATAAATCGCATGAAACGCAAAGAGCCCTACAACTCGAAATGGTTCGGATACAAAACGCTGCAATTCCTCAGTTCACCGAAGGCGATGCGTGCTGGAAAGGGTAAGATAAAAACTGATATCTGTGATGATGGCACCACCAAATACATTATTCGAGATGCGTCGTCTAGAGACTCCGAACCGGCGGCGGCCGTTGCAGCGGCTACCTCAACGATTACCACAGAATTCCTTACGATTCGCAACAAACCATCGACTGTGTCGTATGAGGCGAGTGCAGTGCCAGCGCCGGTGCCAGTGCCAGTGGCCAGAAAGTTTGAATCAGCACGCGCAAGGGACTTGGAAAAACTGATCGAGGAGACGACTAAAGACGTCGACGAACCGGAAGATTCAAAGCCTAAGATGATAAAGGAGATTAGTATCCCCTTGCAGCATCACTCGTACAGCAGTGCTCCAATAGAAACCACAGATGAGAATGAACACTACAATCAGCATCATCACCATCACCAAGACCACCACATGGAAGAGGAGCATTTGAGTACAATTGATCTGCAGACGAGTGTTGATGAGGAAAACATCAGCTACAACCCTACCGCGCAACGTGTGTTCAAAACACAACGACGGGACACTTGCAATGAGGACGGCTACTACGAGGAGGAGCACCAGCAACAGAGTCATATCCAAACGAAAAGAATCTACTATGAGAACAGCACAGGAGCGGGCGTTCCAACCATTACGGCGGCATCGCCCTCGGGGATAACTGCGACAAAAGTGCAACAACCTGGTCAGCCACTCCGTTTTCGCGATGAATTCGCAACGTATGGCGAGTATGTGGCCAATGAGATGCGGACCATCACGAACAGGGAGATTCTCACGTCTCTGAAGCACAAGATCAATACGGCGTTGTTTGAGGCTAGCATGGCTGAGCTGCAGCACAAGTAGGAAGTGGTCGGATGTTCGTGGGGTATAAGATTAGTCGGCGGCGGAGTAGGCAGATGATGGTTTTTAATTTTTAAGTAAACGGGAATTATTGCACACTGCCAAGTGCAGCGTAGATCATTTCGAATGAATTTTATAATCCTTGTGAATATTTTAAATAAAAGATGACATACATTTGAATATGTATGTAGTTTTAATGTGAGTATGTGCATTGCTTTTTATTTTGTTTCTCCACTACTTGTGGATTGTATCCCCTTTTGGGTTCTATTGCCGCTACAATGCCAACGCCACATCGAGTGCGATTTTTGGTGCCTCAGCTCTGCCCAACTGCCGTCCTGTAACTGCTCTGCGCCGCGTACTCCTAGGCCCGCCGCGCATTCTGCCATCCCCAGTAAGCGGGTTCCATTGCATCGCTTGGTTAGCAGCAGGGTTGTCACCGTATCGGGGAGTGTGAGCAATCCCCTGCAACTTTCATCGTCGGATGGTCCGTTCTCTGATAGCGCTGTTCGTTGGTGATACGGCTTGGCCAGAGTATTCTTAGGATGTTGCGTAGGAACCTATTGACCAACAATTGCAGTTTCCTCGTGATTGTGATGGACCACAGTCTTCACATTGCTTCTGTTTCGACATGTGGGGCTGACCGAAAGCAATAGCAGGCCAAAAAGCGAAACTATCAATGGATGACTGCTGCAGCTGCTGTCCAGATGAGCAGTGATCGTCGTGTGCTTTTGCTTAGACTGTGACATTTCAAAAAGTTGACAGCTGTCGAAACAGTGACAACTGTTGCTACTTCGACTGAAGCACTTCAAACGCAGGTGGTGGTCACCGTCCACAAGATCAGGTGTGAACACCACGACTAGGTGGCTTCTGGGCATCCCTTGCGAGGATCTAGAGGGATATCTGCATTCGGTTGTGTGGAACTTCTATAGCTCCGCCTGTTTTGCTGTCCCAAAGTGACTGACACCTGGTCCTCTGTGGTTCCGAATAAAGGACTCCTTACACAACACTCCTCACCATGAATTGAGAACAAAGCCAATGAGTAACAGACAACTTTAACTTTATTTGCTTCAACATCCTGCCTCGAACGACGTGCCAAGACATTCCAACATAACTTGATGCACCCGCTTCATGTGATCCTTCAAATATCTCCTCTGCATGACCTTAACCCCACAGATATGACACTCGAATTCCATAGTCTTGTCGTGGATCTTCTTGTGTTTCGTGAGATTATTCTGGGCTGTGAACTTCTTCTTGCAGTAGCCGCACTCGAACGGCTTCACAATTGGCTTGTGGCGTACGGCATGAACGCTCAAATGATGCCTGAATTTGAAAGCCTTGCCACAGACATCACACTTGTATGGCGCCGCCTCTGAGTGGATCTTTCGATGGGCGTACAGTGTTGAGTCGGTTTTGAATTTTTTGCCACACACGTCGCAATCGAATTGCTTGCTATCGCTATGCACACTCCGGCAGTGATTGAGCAGCACTCGTTTGCAGGGGAACACATTCTGGCAGTCTGCGCACTGAAACTGTTTCGGTTTTCCGTGCGTAGAAGTGATGTGGTAGTTTAGACCACTTTTGCTGGTGAACTGCCTTGAGCATTCGGGGCAATTCCATTCGCTGTCCTTAGGTGACTCGGGCTGGGTGTTCTCTGTGTCGAGCGCGTGGTCTGTCATGTGGGTGATTAGAGAAGTTCGGGGTAGATATCCTTTGCAGATATCACAACAGAATACCAGATCACAGTGGGCTGACACAACGTGGTCGTTGTGGAGTTCCTGCGATTCAGCTGTGTGCGGGCAGAAGTGACACTTGTAGGTGCGGTTCGTCGGAGGTGGTCTGGAATGAAAAGAGTAGAAGGAGTGATGTAGTTTAGATTGTGGCAGGGGGGACTGATGATGACCCCGAATAAATGTTGGTTGCTCGACTTGTATGGGAAGCAACACAACGACTTCGGTTGCAGATGTTTTGGACGAAGAAGCTGAGGTAAACCTTTCACACCTATTCTGCAACTACCCTGCGTTGGCCTCCATTAGGAGACAAATTCTGGGAGAATAAGAAAGAACTTTAATGAATTAGCGGAATCATCCGAAAATTATGTCCAATCAATCTGGACGTTGGTCCAAAGAACTAATGAACGGCTAAGTGGCAATACTATGGACCTCATACACACGAATCCATCGCTGACGATGAAAGCCACATGACCTAACCGAACCCAGACATGGGAAGCAACAACGGGAAGCAAAGACCATCCCAACGTCTGTATCTGGATCGCAGAAACACTTTGGAACTTAAAGGATTGTGGTCAGGTGGCGACCATAATTTAGAAAATCA
This sequence comes from Eristalis arbustorum, assembly GCA_916610145.1. Classification (NCBI taxonomy): domain Eukaryota; kingdom Metazoa; phylum Arthropoda; class Insecta; order Diptera; family Syrphidae; genus Eristalis; species Eristalis arbustorum. The sequence goes on along the minus strand of OU744316.1, from coordinate 51,413,646 downwards.
AAGGATTATGGTCGGAGAGCGCACTCTCACGTCACACGAGCACACTCCGTCCGCAATACGACTTCCTGGCAGATCTTCCGAGACGTGCCCTAAATGAGCCTCCGTCGGGAAGACGACCTTTTGGCAGATCTTTCGAGGCATACCTTCAATGCGACTTCATCAGATCGTCCGAGGATTGCCACAAATGTAACTTCATCAGGAAGTTGCAAATCTTCCGAGACGTGCCTTATGGAAGATCCAGGGCGAGGTAGTTGAACCAAGTCCACAAACTCCTCATGAGTTAGAGTCGATGGTTGGCCTCTAGTGCGTGCTTAAACCCTACAACGCCTATAGTGGGTCTTGCGAACCAGAAAATGATGACGATGATGAAACTCTGCAAAGAAATAATTTGCTTTCTATGGTTCCATGGAGAAGCTTCCAATAGTTGTATGAATCCTAAGAAGGATCAATTCAGCTACATACAGGATTCTTGTGGAATTTACACAATCTTTTGTTCTCACTGGTGGTGGTGGCCCGTGGCGTTGTGTGTATGTGCGTTGACCCCAACCTCGACATCGCCTGCTCTCTGCGACGAAAACAATTTTCACGACCCCACCTCTTTCGAGTCACTGACAATGCTCAAAGAGTATTTCCTGTCTAGAAAAAGCTTCTCAAAGAAAGCCGTTCGGATTCGGCATTAAACTGTAGGTCCCTTCCACTCGTGAGAGAACAATAGCACGCACAACACGAGTGGTTGCTGAGAAGCTAGGCCCTGGCCCTCTACGGGCTGTAGCGCCACCCATATTATTATTATTATCCTGTCTGTGGTGCTCTTGAGTTTTTAGAAAATTGCTGTTGTTCTGTCATGTAGTCTTTTGCTCCTAAATTATTGTTACCACACATAGTGAGCTAAATTTGCTTACCACTTGATATTCCTTCTCTTCCTTACCTCAAGTTTTCAGCGGGCTCAAGTTTCGGTTCTGTGGTTGGAAGAAAAGAAGAACATGAATTGGTTTCTCGTTTGCAAAACAGTCTCTGAGAACATTACTTTTTACGCAGTCTACTGACTCCATGAAATCCTCGTTCTCCTTGAGAACCTTCTTTCTGCTCAATCGTCTTGTTAGCTTTGTTTGAACTTTAGCACAGCGCTCGTATAAATCATTCCAGCTGAAAAGCAGTGACAAACATTGCCCACAAATGTACCGCGGTAGCTTACTATCATCAATCTGAAATAAAATATGTTTTTGTTTTGTTTCAAATAACCCGCGGAAGATATCGAATAACCCTACCTCAACTGGCAGATACTTTGAGATGTATTCTTCGTGATATTGAATGGATTCCCTTAAAACGTCCAAACTGCCACCACATATCCGGCAAATGTCATCCAAATCATCTTCACTCATTTCGATTTCCTCTTATTAAAATAAACACAATAAATTAAAAAAATAAACAAGGGTAAGCAAAGAGAAGAAACGACTAAAAAACACTTAGTTCTGCAAGTGACATTTCTCTGTTGTCGCTGGAGTCTGGCAAATGCTTTGTTTACACAACATAATCGAGGCGAGCAGATTGACAACGTGTTGTTGCAGTGTTGCAAGGAGGATGTTGTTTAGATGCTGTGTTTGCAACAGTCAACATCGCTTGTATTGCTAAACATATTCCCGCCACGGATAGTGCGTCTTGACGTCTGCTGCATCACCAACAAACTTCTGATAAGAAAACTATATTTGTTGCGACGGGAGAGACATTGATCGGCTGTTTAGAAATTAGTGGAGATACAAACCGGAATGGTGTTAGGTTGTCTGTTGGTGTGTCTGATGTGCTGAGCAAGATTTTATTAGTCCTTAAGCGAAACCAACGATTTAAAACGAGAAGTTGGCTCATACGGAGCTTATATTCTCACAGATGTAGCGTAAGTGCACCAGTATACAGTCTGTCATTAGTCTCCGGCCACTCTCTACTAAACGTCCAATTTTAAGGAAATTTAACGTTATTTGTGTGGTCACATAAATAGTGACTACAATTCAAGGTAAGTTTAATATTTTGCCAGAGTTTGACATATCTGCTTATCAAGTGAGCGTGTACACAAAATATTTATACTGTGAAGTTCAGGCGAACGAATGTGCGTTTTAGAGTTTACAAATATTAATACCCAGTTTCAGAAACCAGCCAGGGTGACCGAGAAAAGAATTTAATATGCCAAATTTCAGTAACCGGCCACTGCTTTTATTCAACATTACTACATTACTAAGGCAGGCATTGGAAATGCATGTCTTTTTGTAGCAATTGTGTTCGGAAACCATAGAACAATAACGACAAGACATTTCGCGAGATAAAAGAAATCGACCTCAAGACCTTGCAGAATAGGCTACATGGTAAAATGATGTGGCCTGAGACTGTTGACTCGTAAAAACAAAATACTTTTTAGATATACGATTCAAAACAGTGTATGTCTTTTCGGTACAATCTACAGAAGTCGCAGAGCCAGGAAAACTTTTAGAAACAGCGCAACCAATAGAAAAAGCATGAAAAAGGAAACATGATCGCTTCTCTGTTGAATCATCCTTGAACACAACTTCAAATTAAAACAAGGAAGTTATTTTTCGTTTCATTTTTCATTTTATTATTTCCTTAATATCTTTGTACATTACGAATGCAATATTCTTTTGCTGTACAGGCCTTAAAATTTAACATCGTTTGAATTCATGAGTGACAATTAGATATTTCAAAATTGAATTTAAGAGTTTTGCAGATTATTTTAAAATTTAGCTTAGTATATTAATTTACTGATACAAAATTAAGATTTAAAATGTGGGTATTATTTCAGTGCGTATTGGAGAGGTGTGAAAAACAGGCGGAGCAAAATTGTCTGTACTCGGTCTTTGATCGTACCTGTGGAGGTAATTGATCCACAGGTGTACAGCATGAATGAGAAACTGCCTGCGCGATGTTAAACACGTATGAACTGAAGGTTTCAACGTTATATTACGACTCGTACGACAGAAAGTTATTTTTTCATAAAGGTAGTCAGGTTGCTTATAGTGAATGATTTTAAAGATTAGTATGCATGATCTGTATTTCAAAAATGCTTCTAATTCACATCCGAGGAGAAGCCGACGTAGTTCCGAGACCTGATCAAATCTTCGAAGGTTAAAAACGTACCGTGCAGTAGCGTTGATTGCTTTTAGCAATTTTTGCATTGAGACACAGTCAGCGAACAACTCGCACCCGTAGGTTGAAAGAGGCACTATGAGTGAGTTTGACATTAATAGGGAGTACAAATTTGTTAATAGAAAGACCTCTAAGGGACGCATACACCTTCGACGCTATACTGTCTATATGGTCAGTCCAAGATTTTGGACTGCCAAGATTTTTTACACAGTTAACATATTCGACGACAACAGAGTTTAATTCTATGGGAAGAAAGTTTGAAAGGGAGGGTTGGTGTTTGGATAATGGAATGACTTTGGTTTTGTAAGGATTGAGCATGAGAGCATTTCCTTCAGCCCACTTCGTAAACGAACTCATATCCTCGTTTAGTTTAGTAACTGAATCTTCAATCATACCTAGAGATAGATTTGAATATCATCTGCATATATGTGGAAATTGCAATAAGACAAAACTTTAGGAAGATCATTAATGAACATTGAAAACAATAACGGACCGGGAATAGAACCTTGAGGTACTCCCTTGTCCACATTGCAAAAGGACGACAGTTTTGAGTTGTATAAAACAGCTTGAGTCCGGTTAGTAAGGTATGAACATATTAACTTGTTAGTGGGATTACAGAAGTTATTAGTGTTTTTAAAATAAGAAAAATGTCCTCAAGACTTTTAAGAGATTTGTGGCAAGTGCGGCAAGATGCACTTACTGCCAATGTTTCATGGAAGATGGAACACTAAAGTTGACTGAAACTGGATTAGAATTTCCAAGTTCAATTTATACAACCAATACCGGACTGTATACGGAATAAATTTCTTTGCTCCTCTAACATTCCTTTCCGCGTCTTCTGTCTTTCCGACGATCCCTTTTGCAATTACACCAATACCCCGGTTTGCGTCGTTCCGGTTTGTGCCGTTTCGATTTGCGTTGTGTTTTAAAAGTGCTCTGTAACTTTAAAGTTTATGTTTCGGCTTTCGATAATGGCTTCGATTTGCGTCGTTTGTCCCGTCGCGATTTTTTAACGTAAATATAACGCATAAGTGAGTGTCTTGCTGTAGGATTGCCACTTTCTGGGAAATTCCCTAAACTGCGGGAAATCTCAACTACGTTGTGGAGGATGTCTACTCAGTTTCATTGATACGTTTGCTCAGGTCAGGTTGCTAGTCAAGTCAAAAGAATTTTTTTTTAATAATGAGTCAAAAATGAAACCAAATATATTTTAGAACGAACGTTGGAGATTTTGAAGCGGTTTAAATCGGGTGAAAAGGCTGTTGATATTGAGAGATATTGACCCAGTGGCATTCTTCACTGATTTTAAATCTCAATCCAAATGCATAACAGTGATTCCACTTTTTCCATTAAAGGAAATATTGATTTTACTGTAGAAGGGGCCATTCCAAGGTATATAAGAAAATTGTTCATACAAAAAACTCCAAGATTGCCAAGTCAGACAGCGGAAATGGATTCAGATGATTCAAACTTAGAATAGAATATGGAACAAATCGCATCAGCCTTTATCTTTATACGATGAATTCTTACTTTTAAAAATATTTAATTTTTTTTGCAAAATCAATTTTTTTGGCTTATATAGTGGGAAATAAAATAAATTTGTATTTAAGTATGTTGATACAAATGTATGTAGGTATACAAAATCGTGTTTCGGTTTGCGTCGCAGCTTTCCGGTCCCAATTAGCAACGCAAACCGGGGTATTGGTGTATTGGAGATGAATCTTCAATTTTAACACTTTACCTAAGCAATGCTGCAATGTTTGATTTTATCTGCTGGGCTTGAAATTTTCCCAAGAAGAAGGGACGTGGCCGGTAATTGGATCAAAGTGGCCAGGTACTGAATATTAGAGGCCAAATATTCACTTTAAAAAAATTTGATATTAAAAAAATGTAGAATAAGTATTTGAAAGTTGTGTTTTTATTAAATAGGAAACATAACTCAGAATTGATGAAGACATATAACAATGGCGTACATAAGTACATAATTTGCTGAACTAGTTATACAGCGTCAAAGTAGGACAACATTTAAGCGAGCCGTTTTGTTTAACTTAAAATTTTTCAATAAAACATCGGTGTTGTGTGTTTTTTTTTAAATATCCTACAATGTCCAGTCGCAACATCCGGTTGTTCAAATCCGTGTCCATGTTGATCTTGGCATGTGGTGATTGAACCGATTTATTGTTATCGCTGCTCTGGTAAAAGGCATGCAGCTCTTTGTTAGGCATCGAAGACATTACCGCTCACTTAGCAGATTTGGCGCGTTGAGGTAGGGTTATCCGAGGATTGTGTTTTTTCAGGTTTCTGATTTCCGCGTTGGGATGGTTGCTGATGTCCAGCAGCTGTTTACTGAACAGTGTTGCTATGCATTGCTACAAAGGGACAATGTGTGCTTCCCTGTGGAAGGTGAGACCGCAGTGCTTTTCTTGAACAAAAATGGTCTTAGGGGATGGTGTGCCATATTGAGAAGCCGTAAGTTAAAAAAAACTGTTGACTGTGGAGCCGCAGCTTTGTCCGATAACCCACGAAGACCTCATAATGGTCGAAGAAATCACGGGACTCATTTAACGTAGCACAATGAGAAAGGCAGCCGGAGTCGACAAAATGTCGAATATCGTCCCGAAAGCGAATGCCATTAACAGTCACGATACTTCTAACCATCCAAGCATCTTCAGCCAGCACACCATGTTGATTGAGGTGTTTCTCCACTTGTGTGCACAATCTCGATTGAGCACGTCCTCTGTTGCGTTGTCTTAGTGGTTCGGATTCGAAGACTCTTTTGGCCGGAGCTAGCCGAAGACGATTAGCTAGGTACATGCCGCTCAGACGCCATCAACGCTAAGCAGAACCAAAGAACGCACGCAGAACTTCTCTCTCAAAGAGAGCAACCGCTTTGAGATTGTGCATGTCTCCGCGCTGTATGGCTAAACTGAGATTATCAGTGTTTTATATATAACATAGTCCTTTGAGACCACCTTGAGCCCTAAGAAACAGGGCTTGGCAAGACTTATTCTGCTTTTGATAATTGACACCCCAAAGATTCTGCTGCTCATTATAACGCTCTGTCCGAGACGCCGATGTTAGGAACGAATTTATATCCTCTCTCAACATACAACTGCAGTGGGTTTATGAGTTAGTTTAGTTGACTTTTTATTTCACATAAAAAATAAAATATTTTAGCAATAAGTAACTCATAGTCCAAATGGTTTACCAGATTAAAATTTAAAATACACGTTTTTTCTGAGGATGATGATTCAGAGTCATGTGTCACAGGTCACAACAATCTCACAACAACGTGAGGAGTCACAACTTGTGAGGTTTTTGTATTTTGTGCAAAACCTAGGCAGGCTTCATGGTATATAAGCAATATAAGCTGCGCTGGACAGTTCTTCCACAATTTTCCTTCCAGCATGGGCAGACATAATAATTAAACATAATAAACATAAAATTGTACGTTTCCTTGTGAACTCAAAGATTGTAATTAGCAGTAACATTAAGGTGTGGAAGATGGTGGCCCGTGGCTTTGTACTGTATGTACGTAGACCCCAACGCACATGAACTCCAATTCGTCTAGGTTCGATCCCTGGTCTGTACGACAAAAGTAATTTTTGCAACCACACCTCTTAATCCCTGACAATACTCAAAGAGTATAAATATCTAAACAAAAGGCTTCTCAAACCTGGCCGTTCGGAGTCGGCATAAAACTGCAGGTTGCCTCCACTCGTGTGAGAACAATAGCACGCACAACATGAGTGGTTGCTGAGAAGCTAGTCACCTCAACAGGACCATATTATATATAACATATCAATGTGTGGAAATACTTGATGTGCGGAATTTGAGGCAGCAGCCCAGATATCAGGTTAGTTGGAGTGGCTTGTTAACAGAAATAAGGAAAAGTAATGAAACCACCTTTCAAGGTGCAGATTTTATTATATTTCAGGATAATAGACCAGAATTGCTAACAAATATTTCATTTCACTTATTTTCTCCGGCTGGTCTCTTGGGGAATGGGAATAAGATGCCCGGAGCGTGAATAAGGTTCTCCACTTAAAATCATCCTTCTCACTGGTGATTTCCTGCAATGCATATACTACTGTATGATTTTGGGTGGGCTCCTGTACATCTTGGTACTCACCTCCGTTTGTATTCATTGTACGATCTAATTACCACAACATCTTGAGGTGTATTTTCCAAGAATCGTGTCCACTTGCACTTTAAATATTCGTTTGTGTTCAATGAAAAACTCTCGATAAGCTCTTCTCTTGTTGCGTTGACCTCTGGGATTTGTGGATTCGAAGCATTTTTCGTTTGGTCTTCCTTAACGTCAGCAAGAGGCACATTTGAATTGTTCATTTTTGTTGAATGTTGCAAATAATTTTAAAATCCGTAACGTCTCTACAGAGCAGCCGCTGTGCACTCAGATATTTCGAAACTCACCCCAGTTCGCAGGCAAACATTTCTCCCCACACACGGCAAACAAGTGAACTGTCATTGGCTTGACTTTTGCGGCGCAGGTAAACAAACGGTTGAAAGACGAGGTTTTTTTATTTTTATTTGGCATTGGCACTTGTTTTTCCACTTTGCACACCGCTTCTGCTCGTAAACAATTGTCTCGGACGGGTGCTGACTGCTGAGGATATCGAGCAATTTTCGTATTGCAGTGAATTAGTTAAGGATAAGGCTTTTTTGTAATTGTGAAAATGGCAACTTTACCGCCGAGGAAGAATCCAACTCCGACGAGAATCTCCAAGCAGCATCTTACACCAATGCAGACGCTGCTACAGATGGGATTCCAAAAGCACAGGGCGTAAGTGTAAACAGAGTATCGATTTTCTATTTGAGGACAATTTGCTGCTTTTGGCAGGAAAAAAAGGATGCAAATGGAAATACATATTTTCCGAATTGTTTTTTCGCTAATGTGCATGTGGTTTTTTGTGTGTGTTCTTGCAGGGAGAAGGCACTGGCCTCAACCGGTAACCGAGGTGTACAGATTGCCTCCGATTGGCTACTGGCCCATGTTAATGACCCCTCACTGGACGAGTGTATACCACGTGAATATATCTTGTATGCCTGTCCGACTGGACCGTTTCTGGATCAACTGGAGGAGTTCTGGACGAAGTCGCGTCTACTCTGCGGCTGGAATGGGGCGCATAACTATGTACCTCACATAACATTGGTTTCTTTTTTCAAGGTAAATGTGGGTTTATTTGTTTATGTTCGACAGTGGGTACCTGTTCAAGGTGATTTCCACCGAGGAGGGTCCAATTGGATAAATGTGAAGTCTTTGAAATCTCACGTTTTAGAATGAGAAGCACAGTCTCAGCATCTCGATTGTACATTTATCACTTGCAGGCTCCTGATGAATGTGCCTTGCAACTGTCGAAGGCCTTGAAACAAGTGGTCGACATGGCCGGTGCCTTATTGGATCGACCCATCAAATTGGAATTGTATATGAGTCCGAACTTCATGGGCTTCTTCGTGGCGGAAGATGACGCTAACTACTTAAAACGCCTGGCCCTGCAATACGTCAAAGAAGTCTCAAATTCAAGTAAACAATTCGTTTTCAATAAACACACACACTTTTGTCAAGTTTTTATTTTTTTTTGGTTCATTTCTTTGGTTGCGGTGGGGAAGGGGAGGGCTTGTAGGGGAAACTAACAAAGTTCTTCTGTTTATTTCTCTTTTTCCTTTTTTGCGGATGGGTCTCTTAAAGTCATTAGTGATACTTATGAGCAACTAGATGCGATTGTGGCGTGTTTTCCATGGTGTGGGGCTGTGTCGTCTGGTAATCGATGTATCCCCCGAAGCAGCCGGTGTAAGATATTTTATTAAATTAAATAATGTTCTTAAGTGTACGTCTATGCTTTCTTCTGGGATGTGCTTGTGCTATTGGCATAACTTCCTGTTGCATAATATTTCTTCAAGAGTACATAAGTCTGGTCTTTTCTTTACACACTTGCTAATGAATTTGCTTGTTTTTATATGTGCTTGGAGCTTATTGCGCTTTGCGTTATGAAGATATGTACTTACAATTTATTTATTTTATATTTTAAAGGTAGCAGTGAATTGGGAGCTGCGTTGAATACAACGCTTACCTTTCGAGGTGCATATTGTGCTATGTCAATACACTTTTGTGTTTGTAGTTTTGCATGCGCTTTGTGTCCATTCTGTTTTTTGTTTGTTTTTCAAGCCCAATATATGCATACTAAAATTATTTTGTGTTAGACCACTCGTATCGTATCAATAGTGTTGAAATCCATTGCAAGAGATATAACTCACGAGTAAATAAACTACTATTGTTGACCATCGAATTCGGTAGGAACCTGGGAGACCAAAAATTCAGCTTTTTTAATGGTATCATCTAATTCCTTAAACAATGGCATTTGTGCCTTTTTTTTATATTTGTAGATAGTGATTAAGACAACGATTCATAAATTTGTACTTTGTGGCGATAGATTTGCAATTTAGTTGATATATTGAGCTAGTTCGCTAATAAGCTACAAATGAGGTCTCGTTTGCACAGTTCACTTCGAAAATTGCGTCCAAATACAACATACATCAGAAAGAAGTGTATTAAGGGACAAGACAAGTTGCTTTCTCAGAACACACAATGTTAGATCAAGAAAGAACAGGAGCTGAAAGAATGTCTTCACTTAGTACCCCGTCAATGCTGCCTCTTAGTTTTGCGACCCGTAGGAAGGTTTGGTATGCTGGCGGTCCTCAGCAGGCTGCTGCTTTACATCCAGACAGCTTGGTTTGTCTTGGATCACCGATGAATTGGAGTATATACCATCTATGTTCCCGAGCCTTAGCAGTCGACAGACAAACAAAACCATGACTTCCACTCGGAGGCCAAACGGCCCTTAAGTCCCTTAATTTTTGGAGCACACAATTCTTCTCTGTGCTCTTTATGAATTTTAAACCATCCGATATATCTGCACTTGCTATGTCCACGGTCTAAGTGAAGAATCTGTGACCTACAAAGCTAGGCGCCGATTCTGGAGATCAGTGACAAAGCAGGTGATGGATCATTTCTGTTTCTTCCTCGTCCCAACAGCTCCGGCATGGATTCTTGGATTCCTTGTTCTATTTCCGGAGCATTGTACTGATTGGAGAGTGATCATATGGATCGAGTTTCGGTCTAAGGCCAGAAGCTTCTTTGTTCTGCCGCCAAAATATATATATCTCCGATCATATATTGCTCTGATCCGTGCCACAAAACACTAATTATTAATGGGAAAGTAAAAACATTTAATTCAAAGTATTGGCCATTGTTTTCTACACATTTTGACCGCCTTTCTGGCAATTTGTGAATGTCAATGCATGGTTCAAATTGATCATTTGTTGTCGGTAGCGATCAGTATTAACGGTTTCACCAGGTTTTAGGAGCTCGTGGTACACCACACCTATCCGGTCCCACCAAACACACAGCATTGTCTTCTTGCCGAATCGATCTGGGTTTGCAGTCGATGCTGATGGTTGTCCCGGATTAACCCATGATTTTTTCTGTTTAGGATTCTTAAAATAAATCCATTTTTCATCGCCAGTAACAATCCGATGCAAAACCGATTTTCTTACGTGTCTTTGAAGCAAAATTTCACAAGTGTTTTTTCGGTTTTCCATCTGTCTTTCATTCAATTCATGTGGCACCAATTTTCCACACTTTTAGATCTTTCCCATAGCTTTTAAACGGTAAGAAATTGTTTGTTGTGCAGCATTTAACATTGCTGCCACTTGCTTTTGACTCAAAGTGTCATCTCCATCCAATATCGTTTGCAATTCGGCGTCTTCCACGTTCTTCATTTCTCACATCAAAATCATTATTTCTGAACCGTTGAAACCATCTTTTGCACGTTGCTTCTGATAGAGCATGGTCACCATATGCCTCGACAAGCATTCGATGCGACTCTGAAGCACTTTCCTTCAAATGAAAGCAAAAAAATTAATGCTTCCCGCAAATCATCACTTCCTGGTACAAAATTCGACATTTTTAACACTATGAAAAAATATGACTTTGTCTGTTCAATGACTTGATGTATACTAAATATTTTTCACAGATGTCATAGCAAACAAACAAAAAAAAAAAAAAAAAATAAGGGCTCGTTCACAACAAATGTTCCCTATCGAGACATTTGTATCTTGACGCTCACTTCATACCTGGTATTGTAGTGCCGTGTCCATGTTTGGAAAATCCGGCCGGATTTGACCTTGTGGGGTCCGGTGGACCTCAGTGAGTCACGAAATTTCATGACAGCCTTTAATTTCGTTGCACAGGCTCCAATTGACTTACAGCCTGGCTGTCTGCAAAGATGATGATATCCGATGGTAGGATATGGGCTTCTTGAAAGTGGTCGGCTGTTTTCCCTACTGCCAGCATCTCTGCTCAGAAGACTCGGCAGATATCAGGGATTCTGAATGACTTCTGCTTATGCACAGTGTCCGAGTGGAATCCGGCCGCAGTACCTGTGTCCATTTTCAATCCGGATATCGGCGTTCGTCCCCCGTCTCTGTCAGAGAATAGGATTGGTATTTTGAGAGAGAAGTCAATGTGTTGTGTGAGGCTACTGGAACCTAGGAACTTCCTCCCTAGATCATCTATTATTAGTTGACTTGTTTCCGTCATTCCAGGAGATTCCTCTTCTTCCTGATGAACAGAACCAGCTCAGTTTTCTGAGGGCTTATACTGAGACTGTTCTGTCTTGCGAGGAGAGTTGTGATCTCCACATTTCAATATCACTAACGCCGTTTAATCGGGTAACCAGCGAAGCTGTACTTTAGGCTTTCCCACAAGAGCTTAGATTCAATGATTTGGTGGTCTACGACGAGCTGTGCCAGGGATAAGAGTTGTCCAGTCCCTGTTGTAACACAACTTGACCTAGATTGACCGTAGTGTGCCTGCTCTTGGTGGTCAGCCACTAGATCTAACTCTGTCTGAAAAGGGCGAAACTTCGGCGATCATCCTCCTCATACGGACGCATAGCACTTACGTCCATTTTTTCTTAGGTTGTGGAAAAGCTGATAAATCGTAAGCTTATGAAATATCTTCAACCGCAGAAGCTCTTTAATGACCGGCAATAAGGTTTGCGAAGCAACAGGTCCATTGGTGATTTGATAGCTTACCTCAGGGAAAAGTAGAATCAATCTTTGGACAATATGGGCGAAAGCAAGATAGTTGTTCTCAAGGGCTTGTCGAAGCTGCGGTGTCCATGAGTTTCTTCTTTTATGGATTAGAAACTACATTTCGAAAAGTAAAAATTGTTTTGGACGAGTTCAAGTCTGATACCCACAAAATAAATACTGGTGTCCCCCAAGGCCCCGTTCTGTCTTCGAAACTTTTCGTCCAATTCATTCCTCCGCTGATGACAGCAATCAGTTCGGGATGTATGAAATATAAATTCGCACTTCCCCAAACCAGTCGCCAAACGAGAAGGTCAGCTATCGGGGCAGGCAACCAAATATCTGCTATCAAGGTGACATCATCGTCCCCGTGATGGTTGATCCATAGACAGACGAATCGGTATTGTGTCAATATTTATTTTTACGAAAATTCACAACAGTGTTGTTTATTAAGTCACTCATTCAGAAATATTTTTGTAAAGTTATTAAGGGCAGTTAACACGAGGCGCACAACACTCCGGGTAAGGTGCATTCTTGTTAATCGTAACCTTCTCTCCACATCTGACAACCGAAACAGGACAACTACAAAATTAAAGGAACCCAAATATATTTTGTTTCTGACTGAAAAAAAAACGTACTTAAAGAACTTACTCTGAAATGTGAGCCATGCTATTTCTTCCACAAGAAATTAGTCTACACTGCTCAGGATCGGTAACTTCCTGTCCTGGCGAAAGTATCAAGTTCGCCCTGATTGTGCATTTGCCAGGATGTCCTTTAATTGAATGAAAATTATTTTAAGCAACAGGCTCATTTTGTGACCTCACTTACTAGGGTCTCTAAAAACTCCTTGTGACACCGCTCCAAATGCAGATGACTGACAAAGCACCAAGAGTACAAGAACGCACGCGATCGACTTCATATTTGCTTAAAAATTAATCCTTGACTACATTTTCGACAAGTGAAATTTCGTATTTATGTCAAACATGAGCTCGTTAATCGTTCCTGATTTTAAGAACTTGGATGACTTTCGCTCTATTTGCTTGGTTATCAATAGCGTTGCATTGCTTTTTGTGTATTTTTTTGTTAATGATTGTGTGACTTAAAAACAGGATCAATTAGTTCTCAGAAATTCACATTCAGTCAGTTCGTTCATTGGCTGATAAGCAAAACAAACAGGCGTCTGCACTTGAATACATACGTGAATTGGGGAGAAATCGTCCGAAAAAAACCCAAGCGAGCAACATTAAATTTAAACAGCATCGAAATAAGAAATAATGACACCTCAACTCAACCCCAACCTCACCATCACAAATCAATGTCTGTGCTATTTTCACCATTTCACGGAAAAACCCATGAGGTGGGTCCAATTCAAAACGAAACAAATTCCAACGGATAAGAAAGAACACTTCGAATACGCACAGCACACAGCACCATGCTTTCGCTGATAAGGGGAAATCCAAAAACGGAATTTTGTTTTTGAATAAAAGAAAGTGTAATCGAGTCAAATGCCTCAAGTGAGGTCTGTTGATCATTCAGTCAAAGTTGAAGTTTCAAGCAAACATGAAGTCGATCGCGTGCATTCTTGTACTCTTGGTGCTTTGCCAGTCATCTGCATTTGGAGGGGTAATGCAAGGAGTTCTTAAAGACCCAAGTAGTTGAGGCCCCACTTTAAGCCTGTACACCGTGATGCATAAGATTACTTTCAATTAAAGGATATCCCGGCAAATGCACAATCAGGGAGAACTTGATACTTTTACCAGGGCAGATAGTAACCGATGAAGGGTGTACAAGAGTTACTTGTGGAAACCATGGAGTGGTTCAATTTGCTACGTGAGTTATGTGGCTTTTTGGAGTGTTTGTCAATAACAACGAAACATCTTTTCTGTTGCAATTAATCTTGTAGGTGCGGATCAATGCATGTTCAAGGATGTAAGTTTGGAGATTACAAGGACAAGACTGCACCTTACCCTAAATGTTGCGAGCGTCATCTTATATGTCCAAAAGCATGACGTGTCTACTAAGAATTGAATGACTATAAAGAACATTGTTGAGACAAATTGATTCTGTTGTGAATTTGTGTTTTATATCATTGTACGTGTTGCGTTCTGTAGAAGGCTAGAGCTTTGCGTTTCAACCAGCCACTTGTGTTTTGAAATAAGAGACATTTAGTTGATGTATGGATCTGAGAGCTTGTTTTTTCCATAGCTTCTTCTTCTTTGATTGGCGCTACAGTCCGGGGTTAACGCTTAACTAGGTGCATGCCGCTGTACAGCCCGTATAGTTCGTGGTTGAACCTTCTCCCCCAAACGCCATCAACGCAAACAGGACCAAAGACCGTGTTTTCCATATACATTATTTTATTTTCCGATATTCAAAGACTCTCTTTCGAATCTGAAATCGAAGCTGCGTATAGGAGGACTGAGATGGGTACCCGTGAGTAGTATCTCTGCGCCATCGAATTTGTTCAATGACACCTTCGGCGTAGTTAGCAGGCTGCCTACACGAAAAGTTGCATATTCCACCATTTTGCGACTGGTTGTGATGACAGTCTGAGTTTTGCGATCCGCTAAATCCAAACCAGCGGTTTCTAATCAATCTGCTGTGTTTGTTGCTGTCCCTCGACTCGTGTAAAGTGTCTGGCCACGCACCGTAACGACGGCAAGTAGTACATGAGCTTCCTATGATCCATTACTACTGTTCTGAATGTTTTCATGTCAAGCACATAAACTTGATATTCGATTTAAGTGTGAAGCATGCACTTAAACTTCTTCACTATGTTAGCAGATATACCTGTACGAAATGAAATACGATCTGGTATTGTGGCGCCCGTATCGTTGTGGGTATGTGAGTCGACCCCGCCTTAACTTAATTAGGCTCGATCCATAATCTGTGCGACAAAAATAATTTTCACGGCACCACCTCTTTCGAGTCACTGACAATGCTCTTAATGTATTTCTTGTCTAGAAAAATCTTCTCAAACTTGGCCGTTCGAAGTCGGCATAAGTCTGTGGGTCCCTTCCACTTGTGAGAGATCAATAGCACGCACAACACGAGTGGTTGCTGAGAAGCTAGGCCCTGACCTTCGACGGGTTTAGCGCCACCCATACATTGGCGGTAATGTCACACAATTCTTCTAACCTGTCATGTCTGTCTTAAAACTAGCCGGTGCTGTTTATGAATTTTAAAATAACCGACATATCTGCATTCGCTATGTCCGCGGACTATGTGGTGAATCTGTGGCGCAGCAAAGCTAGGCGCCGATTCTGGAGAGTAGTGGCAAAGCAGGTGATGGATCGTCTTCGTTTCTTCCTCGTCACCAGAGCTCCGGCAGGGATTTTTGGATTCATTGTTCCATTTCCGGAGCGTGAGCATACGGATCGAGCTTCGGTCTAATGCCAGATGCTTCTTTGTTCTGCCACCAAAATATATATATCTCAGATCATATATTGCTCTGATCCGTGCCACATATTGTAGTGCCGTGTCCATGTTTGTAAATCAGGGATTCTGAATGATTTCTGTCTATGCAGAGTGTCCGAGTGGAATCCGGCCGAAGTACCTGTGTTCATTTTCAATCCGGATATCGGCGTTCGTGCCCGTTTCTATCGGGAAATTGTATTGGTATTTTGAGAGAGATGTCAATGTGAAGTGTTAGGCTACTGGAACCTAGGAACTTCCTCCCTACATCATCTATTATTAGTTGACTTGTTTCCGTCATTTCAGGATTTTCCTCTTCTTCCTG
This sequence comes from Eristalis arbustorum, assembly GCA_916610145.1. Taxonomy (NCBI): domain Eukaryota; kingdom Metazoa; phylum Arthropoda; class Insecta; order Diptera; family Syrphidae; genus Eristalis; species Eristalis arbustorum. The sequence continues at coordinate 51,397,643 of OU744316.1, read as the reverse complement.
ATAAACAGAACCAGTTCAGTTTTGTGAGGGCTTATACACAGACCTTTTTGTCTTTCAAACTAGTCAGTAGTCTAGTCAATCTTCACACGGGGATAGCCGTGTGGTAGGGTATCCAGCGAAACTGTACTTTGTTTCTCCTACTCACAGTACTTTAAGCTTCTATAGGCAATCCCACCCGAGCTTGGATTTAATCATTTAGGTGTCTAGTGCCACGATAAAAGCTGGAATGCCCGATGTGCTGTGCCAGGGATAAGATAAGAGCTGTGCCACTTCCTGTTGTAACACAACTTGACTTAGATTGAACGTAGTGTGCCTGCTCTTGGTGGTCAGCCACTAGATCTAGCTCTGTCTGAAAAGGGCGAAACTTCGGCGATCATCCTCCTCATACCGACGCATAGCACTTACGTCAATTTTTTGCTAAGGTTGTGGAAAGGCTAATAAATCTTAAGCTTATGAAATATCTTCAACCGCAGAAGCTCTTTAATGATCGGCAATAAGGTTTGCGAAGCAACAGGTCCATTGGTCATTTGAAAGCTAATCTCAAAATCTTCTCAAACTCGGCCGTTCGGAGTCGGCATAAGACTGTGGGTCCCTACCACATCTGAGAGAACAACAGCACGCACGACACGAGTGGTTGCTGAGAAGCTAGGCCCTGACCTTCGACGGGCTGTAGCGTCACCCATTCATTGGCGGCAATGCAATCAGAATATTAGGTCGTTGGCTTCCCTCAATGAATGTCGTCTTTATGTTGCGCTTGCATCAGGACGATGGTTGAATGAAATGGATGTATTACCTGGACTTATATTGACCTATGCGCGCATCGTCAGCTCATGGGTAATTGAACTGAACAACTATGTTCAATAGATAGGTAGACGTACCCATCTTAGTGAGTTATAGTAGAATGCTCGACCAGTTCGTTGTTTAAAAATTACATGTGTGGAAAAGGAACAATCCGTTAAAAGCATTCTTGACGTCCACCGTCTCGCTTAATAATAAAAGTTGTGCAGGACCTCGTTCGGATAATACTTCTTGTACTCAGACTCGACTCGGGTGTACGATACAAAATGGTGACAAGTCCGACGACATTGTCTCTCGAACAACCTCATCTTTTCCTCACGTCGAACCACAATGGACAAACGTACGCCATAGTCGGCCGGGTGAGGGCCATGTAGCAGATTACCTTCACCCTGGCATCAAGTGTAAAACAATCTATTGCCACAGCGAAGCAAAGCTATATGCCTGTCAAAATACTGTCAAATCCGTTAAAAGCATTCTTGACGTCCACCGTCTCGCATGTTTTTCCTTGGATAGCATCTTATTTATGGCGCCCAATGTCCATCGTGTTTTCCTGAATCCGTCCTGGTTATTCGAAAGTACACCATTGGTCTCTACCACCGTCATTAATCCACCATAGATGATACGTTGAAGTACTTTCAATAAAACGTGCAATAGACATAAGGGCCATACGAGGATGGTCCTCCAGGTGATTTATTTCCCTTTTGTAGAAGCAACAAGTTTAGGAGTCTTCACTGTGTTTATGAAAAATCCCTTCCTGTGGACATTTTTCAGCGTTTGCTTAAACGCTTTTGGGGTTTTTTGTTGACTCCCTTTTTGATCGCCTTGTTTGGGATTCCATCAGATGCGGGCGCCTTGTTTCCCTTTATTCTGGAAAAAGCTAAATGAACCTCCTACTACTGGATGTTGTGAGTGCAGGAATCTGTTAAACATTGCTGCCCCGCGTGCGTACAACAACTAGAGCTTGTCGACGTAGGATTGTTAGATAGTATAAATTGATATCTGCTCGGTCATTGTCAAAGCTAAACAAAGAAAAGCAACAGATTAGTTGTCTTCATTATCATTCTCACACAGGTGCACGTATCCACCAAGCTTTACGATAGAGCGGTGCGATGATTCAGGGCAATCACAGTTCTTGTTGCTGATTCGGGTTTCATACAAAGTATGTCTACGACTACGACTAAAAACCTTTCACTTTATTGCGACATTTCAATTAGATGAAGTCTTTGTACGTTTTAGGCTTTAGTTGTCAATTGGAATGATATAGACAGATGCTATCAAATAAATCTGGTGATACTTCACATCCAACTGCGACATAGCAATAATGTCGGACAGTCGCACCGCTTTCCTGGAACCTGACTCCTACATCATTAAATCAAAGCTAACGAAGTTGACAGCTCTATACCTCTATACATCGCCATAGAGGATAGAAGGCAATGAAATGGTCGACTCCCTCTCTAGAAAAGGAGCATCGGAACCTGTTATAGGCCCGTATCCTTCTGCGCTGTAGGAGATCAATTCCCTCTGTAAAGGCTTCAGGAAACTAAAAAGAAGGAACGTGTCAGAATCCTGGAACAACGTTCATGGCATGAAGCAGTCCGAGAAATTCAATACAACCGAAAAAGGTTTGAGACATGTATCAAAATGAGCAAGAACAGCCTCCGAATATTAACAGGCATCCTGAAAGGGCACTGCAAACTCAGGGAGCACCTAAGGAAACTAGCAGCATCAGAGGAAGGTCTCTGCAGATTCTGGGAAGAATTTAACGAAATTTCAGAATACATACTGGGATTTTGTGAGCCACTAGCCTAGAAGTCAGACTAGACTCAGTAGACTAGAAGTCAGTAGAACCAACTCCCATCCTCAGATTCCTAAAGGAAACTGGCTTAGAGAGTACACTCTAGGACAAACTTCGTCCATCATTGTACAACATGAGCCTATAACCCTCAACACAATTCCTTTTTTTCATGTTTATTTTTGTTTAGTTTATTTACTTACATGGCAGACAAAAAATGCTTAAAACTGGCTTAAATAATTTAACAAATGCTCTTACATCTAACCTACTGACTAAGTACTCTAAGCTATTCTCGTCATAATGTGTACTGTGCCTTACGCCTTATGCTATGATTTTTGTTTGTCCTTATGGACACACTGTTTTTGTTTTATTTGTTTGCCAAGACAACTTGGCTAATAATTTAATTTAACCTAACTTAAACTAACATAACCTAACATTAAAACTTAAGGCTATCTTAACTATGTCCGTAACAGTACGAATGCGTGCACCAGAACGTACATGTCATACCGGTATGAAATGAGCTGTTTTTTGTTTAAATAAGACACTAATTATTAATGGGAAAGTAAAAACGGTCAGAAATTGTCTGTTGTGCAACATTTAACATTGCTGCATGCTAACATTTGCTTTTGACTCAAAGTGTCATCTCCATTCAATATCGTTTGCAATTCGGCGTCTTCAAACTTTTTTGGTGGTTTTCCACGTTCTTCATTTCTCACATCAAAATCATTATTTCTGAACCGTTGAAACCATCTTTTGCATGCTGCTTCTGATAGAGCATAATCACCATATGCCTCGACAAGCATTCGATGCGACTCTGCAACACTTTTCTTCAAATGAAAACAAAAAATATATGCTTTCCGCAAATCATCACTTTCTGGTACAAAATTCGACAAAACACGTGCAAAACACGATGAAAAAAATATGATTTTGTCTGTTCAATGACTTGATGTATACTAAATATTTTTCACAGGTGTCATAGCAAACAAACAAACAAAATAAGGGCTCGTTCAAAACAAATGTTCCCTATCGAGACATTTGTATCTTGACGTTCACTTCATACTGGTACAACTGTCTATCATATTTATATAATTTATACGCCCCGGTGCGCATAAGTTGGTCGTTATGGTCAACTGTCGCGTCATTTAAAAAAAGATATCGGCGGCGGAGACTAGTGTTTGTGTAACCACCAGTCAAAATGCCGGTCTTTGGCAGACTCTTTCCTGTCTCGAGCAGAGATCGCTCTACTGAACCAGAGGAGATTCCCGTGACTGCGAGCGACATCCCGTTCGCGACAGCCTATCCACTGTTTTTTTTTTCACTCGCTTTTGTTTTATTTTGAATTAATTTACTTACATGCTAGCCTATCCACTGTTCGACGTACGACATGGAAGATTACAGGACATCCGTATGGATCCTGTATTGACGTAGAGGAACGCCTCGGGTGGAATAAAGTCGGTAAAGCGCACTCCCTCATGATACATAACGTTGGGGTAGTAAGCCCCAAAGATCAGACTGTTGGAAGAAGTCATAGCTCGTGCAATATGCCTTTGGGTCATCTTAATAATAAAATTATCTATCCTGTTCAGGTTTACCTCGTTGTACAGTACATCGTTGGGATAGTACTTCTTGTACTCAGACTCGGGTGTACGATACAAAATGGCGACAAGTCCGACGACATTGTCTCTCGAACAACCTCATCTTTTCCTCAAGTTGAACCACAATGGACAACCGTACGCCATAATTGGCCGGATGAGGGCCATGTAGCAGATTACCTTCCCCTGGCATCAAGTGTAAAACAACCTCTTGCCACAGCGAAGCAATGCAATATCTATGGTATATGCCTGTCAAAATGCAGATACTAATCCAACCAAATGCCAAGATACCTAACTACCCCTGTGGGTCTCAACACGAGTCTGAATGGAACTGTATGTAAGGAGAACTCTTAAGTAAGCAAGGGTTTGAAAGGGGGCACAATAGATCGCAAGGAGGGTAGCCAGATGTGGCGATTTATCGCCAAACTGGTAATTTAAAATTTGACGACACAAAAATGTATATATTGCCAAAACCGATATTTTGAGCATTTGGCGACTTTTTTTCTATATTTTCCATGAATGAAACTTCACAACTTTCGCATTGTTACTTACTGAATCTGAACATACCCCATTTGTTATAATGAACATCAATATGTCGTCCATAATATTTGTAACAAATAGCAACGCAAATTATTGTAAATGCAAATTGTAGGGCACCCCACAGTCTACGGTTGGAATTCCTTTTGTTACTGACTAGGCAAGGAGTGTCTTCTCTCTCGCCAACTCGATGCCAAGATGAAGGGAAGCTGCTACACGGCCTTATACGACCAATGCTCACCTATGGCTGTCCCGTGTGGTTCTTCGTAAGTGCAGGCTTGATGGACACGGTTCAGGTTTTTGAGAGTGCTTGTCTTCCGGTTTGACTCCGCCTTTACAGAACGTGCGAACAATTTCCTGGTGAATTTGATTCGTAGTTAGACAGCGATGATCACAGCCGATCATGTGATCACTGGGGCTTACTACCCCAACCGACAGGGGCCATTTAGTTAGCATCGACTAGTAGTTAACAAGAAACAAGCAGCAGCAAGCACAGCCCTGAGACTCAAAACACTTCGATTGTGGTCCGAACTCAACACTGGCCACTCAAGCATTCTCAAGGAATTCAATTTCCTACCCAGCGACACCGACCGCCTACTACCCCAGGTCTTCTTCGAAAAGAAATTCTCAATCAGCATTCCTTCCAGATCGGACTGGATGACTGACGGGCAAACGCTGAAAGATCCTCTGCGCATCTTCACGGATGGATCAAAGACAAAAGAAGGGGTGGGTGCTGGTGTCTATTCACAAGACCTCAACATTGCTATCTCCGTGAAGCTCCCTGATCACTGTAGCGATTAAAGATCACCGATCACCATCTGTTCCGATAGTCAGGCCGCCATAAAATCCCTGGATAATGTCATGTTCTACTCTAAAACATTCCTTAATTGCAGGCTGTCTCTTAACGAGGTGGCCGAGCATTTTAACATTCACCTCATGTGGGTGCCGGGACACTGTGAAATCCCAGGAAACTGCCAAACCGACGAACTCGCTAGGTGTGGTACAACCTCATCCCTATCGATAGCAGGGGTACCACCTTCCCTGCCGATCGCTACAGCCTATCATCTTTTACAGATTCACACAATTAAAACCACCAATGACAAATGGCTAGAAGGCACCATCTGTCTTAAAACAAAAGAAATCTGGCTATCACTTAACCTAAAACGGTCACTCAGTCTACTTGGATTAAGCAAGCCCTCATTAAGGACCCTCATCGGAGTCATAACCGGACACTGTGCAATTGGCACTCATGCTCGCAGGGTGGGTGCATGGATGAAGAGGAGGAAGAGAATACTCATCACCTTCTCTGCTCCTGCAGTGCTCTTGCCAGTCGTAGGTTCCTAAACCTAGGAGCCTACTGCTTCAGCGGCCGTAACGAGCTAAAAATTGCCAGCATTGGCCAACTAAATCGTTTCATTAGCAGCACCAACTGGTTTCAGTGTTAGGAGAAGTCAATCCGCGTGGTATCACAATGGGCCTACTCTGGCCTAATTCCTCAAGGAATTGAGTAAACTACATATCTATGTACATAATAGCTTAATCACTTAGAAACGCTTAATTTGCTGTAAACTTTTGTTTTATTGATTTTGCCAATGCTTTTTGCCCGTCATTCCATCTATCTTTCAATTGCATGTGTAGACTCATTAATTGGCCCTCATTCAAAGCATGCCTTGTGTGTTGCGCCCGTCTTATTTGTTTATTAAATGCATTGACTGTTGATTTATCCACTTGACTTGGCCGCAGTAGATGCAAAAGCGAACGATTGTGAGCGTGTGTGCAATATTCTTCTGTTTTTTGTTGGTGTGTTTTGTTCACTTCTTTATTTGTGTTTCTTTTTTTCTCTTTCTCTTTCTCTCTCTCTATGTCTGCTCTTTTAGCAATTTCATTGGAGCCGCACGTTAAATCACTTCATTTGACCTTAGCCTATCAGTTCCCGCAGAGCCAATTTAATGCACTGAAAACATTAGTGGAATCATTAGATCCATCTTGTGCATCCAGTTGGGAACTTCGACTGTATTCGCGCGATCCTAGACTAGCGACGAAACAAGTAAACTATTTTTTTGTATAATTTATTTTATCAGTTGTTCACGTCTTGTTTGTTGTGTTACCTTGTGATTCTGCGAATTTTTGCGTAATTTTTAAGTGGGAAATGTGCATTTGTCTTTGTTTGACTCGATTCGCAGGTACACAAAGTACTCTATCCGCACAGTCCGCATGAAATCGACGAACTCGAATTGCGGATAGGCGATTTCATTTATTTGAACAGCGAGTCGGTGGATAATTCGTGCGATGGATGGGTAGAGGGGATTTCGTGGCTCACTGGCATGACTGGATACTTTCCGGTGAATTATACAGAGCGTACAGCCGAATCGGACGCATGGACGATGCATAGAGTTGTGCAATTGTCGAAATCTATAACGCCGTCACTCACTTCTGTGGAAGAGATCGATATTGTGGATGGGAGGAGTTTGTCAACCGAGCAGGACGATAGACGGGACTTGCATCAAGGTAAGATTCGTTTTTTTGTCTTCTTTAATTGCAGGTTCAGAGTCAACTTGTGAATCGATTTTACAAATTTATAACTGCTACTGTGAAGTGTGTTGCACATAAATGTTTTCAGTTAGCAGCTAGGAATTTGATATTGTGTGAATTCAGGTGTATACATAAATTTGTGTTACGCCACACCATATGTGCGAAAGTACACTGATGCTTAACCACTCGTGTTGTAAGTCTTGTCATTCTTATAGGCGACTTATTGTCTCCTGCATCTAATCTGTCTGAACTTATAGTCTGGAGAAAACATGGTGCAAGTTCATTGCCCATGCCGATGACGTCGCCATTCTACGGTAAGAGATATCATGCAGTCGGCTATCATCGAAATAGAAAAATGGACTAAGGTTTGATGTCCAAGTATTAATCTGCAAAAAAGTGACTGCCTCCATGTCAGTTGTCTTCTTTATCAGGAAATTCAAATACCCTGTCTTCGAAATGAAAAATATCAGGCCAGAAGCAATTGCTAGGATTTTATGGTGCCGCCGTATCACAGGTCTCTTTCCGGACTCAGGGTTGTCTAGTTGAAATTTGGTAAGGTTTTGTTCGTGTGGGATTTTAGTGTATCCAGTTTAATGTAATCGCACACTGCACAGTACAGCGTCGCAATCTGGCGGATCGCGGTGGATAAAGCCATCAACTGCGGAGCACTACGATCGACCCACTACTTAGCTTTAAATACACTCCTCAACCTTCCGCCCATAGATGTTTTCGGCAGACAAGTCGCCGGCAGCACGGCTATTCGATTGAAATCACTGCATGTGTGGAAGGAATTGCCGTATTCGAACACCACATGCTGGGCGGTACTCTTCACATTTTTCCAAACAAAATTCAAAGCAAGCAATAGCTAATAAGAAGCTTGGTTTTGACTAAAAAAAACAATTGAATATTACTTACTTACTTATCAGGCAGACGAACCATGAAGGGTCTGAGCCTGAGCAATTGCTGCCATCCATCGGTGACGGTCCTGGGCACGCTGCTTCCAGTCATCAAGGCCAAGCTGTCTTACATCCGCCATGACTTGGTCTTTGTACCGGAGGTTGGGTCTTCCTCTCCTTCTCGAACCAGGAGGCTCGGATTCGAAGACCCTCTTTGCTGGAGCGTTGTCGTCCATGCGCTCGATGTGGCCGAGCCAGTGTAGTCAACGGATTTTTGCCTTCCGGGTTACATCCACATCCTTGTACAGCTCCTAGAGTTCGCGGTTGTGACTACTCCACCATTCGCCTTTCTCGCAGACGGAGCCATATATCCGACATAGAATTTTTTTTTTTCGAAGGCACCAAAATCAGCTCTGCAGTTTTGCTTAGTGTCCAGCTTTCGGCTTCATAAAGCAGGACTGGGTAGATAAGAGTTTTGTAGAACATAATTTTGGTCCTTCGGGTCAGGAGTTTCGAGCCCAGTTTTTTTGGCAAAACGAAGTAGCATCGGTTGCCAACTGCGATTCTACATCGGATCTCCACTACGATGTCATTTGTGGAGTTAATGTTTGCTGCAAGGTTGATACTCCTTTAGTAGTTTGAAATTGTAGCTTTCGATTGTAATGTTTTGGCCTAGGTGGTGTGAGGCGGATCGTTTTTTGCTCGACAGCATATATTTAGTTTCGTCCTCGTTGACCTTTAGACCAGTTCGTTTCGCATGTTCCTCAATTGCCGTGAAATCTTCCACTGTGGCACGTTGGCAGCGCTCGATGATGTCATCTGCATATCCCAACAGTTGGACTGATTTATAGAAGATAGTGCCTTCCGTGTTGACTTTTGCCCGCCGCACTTTCCTCTCTAGTAAGAAATCACACTCAAGCGCATCTCCTTGCCGAAATACGGAGCAGATTTCAAACGGCTCAGAGGTCCTTGAACCGAACTGCACGGTGCATCGCGTATGTGTTAGCGTGGTGCGACACAACCGGATCAATTTTCCCGGGATCCTGAATTCGGCCATCGCTTCGAATAGCTCCTTGCGATGAATGCTGTCGTATGCGGCTTTAATATCGATGAAAAGATGGTGAGTGTCGATTTTAAATTCGCTGGTCTTCTCAAGGATCTGCCTTAGTGTGAATATTTGGTTGGTCTATAGTCAATTTGCTGGACTGGAAGCCGCACTAGTACGTGCCGATTAGGGTTGTGCAAAACGGCTTTGGACGTTCACACAGTCCGCTGGATAGGATCTTGTAGGCGACATTGAGCAGGGATAAACCTCTGTAGTTCTTGCAGGAGGTAGGATCTTCTTCTTTGTGGATGGGGCATCAGGAGCTGATATTCCAAACGTCGTGCATGCTTTCGTCTTCGCAAATTCGGCAGATGATTTGGTGCATGCTCCCTACCTGATTGCATCCAGCTTTGAAATGCTCCGATGGTAAGCTATCTGAGCCTGCGGCTTTGTTGTTCTTCAGCGTTTTACTTTTTGTACCGACTTCTTCAAAGCTAGGTCGGAGGACTACTTCTTCGACTGGAGTTGGAGAGTGTCCGGTGATTATTCCCACTGCAGTGCTAATTTCTGATCGTTACAGAGAGAGATTAGGCTGCTTGACCTTTTTGGCCAAGATGAAGCCAAATTTTGTTTTGTCGTTTGGCTGGTGTTCCTAGAACTTGATAGGAGGGCCATAAATAAAGCAATAGATGCAGTTACTGGCCATTGTTTAATTGACAATCAAGCGAGAAGCCTGGTTGGGCCCTCCAATGACTTCTGTAGAAACTCCAGGGGTAAGGAGGAGGAGAAACAGCGATACAAATACCAAACAAATGGGGAGTGCGAAGCGAAGCGTAGAGCAGTGAAGAGGGGATGTCTGTAACACTTCCTTATGTTGTGCCCACTTTCTGCTTGAAAGACGCTGCAGTGGTTCGATAAGCGGAACGGAACTGAATAGACGCCAGTACCCACACCTGCATCCGTCCTTGATACATCTAAAAAGAGTCTAATGTTCAGACTCTCAGTAAGATCCAGGGATGTCGTACTCGTTGAGAAGTTCATCTCGAAAAAGAGTTTATGTATCGTGAGCCAAGTTTCTATGGGTGTATAACTATACCGACTGGGGGTCGATTAGTGTCCAGTTTCAGTTCTTCCAGTTCTTTCCAAAGTCTGCAGCCTTCTCAGTCTGATCGCGTATTTGCTGCTGTCTGTCGACCGACTAGGTTGCTTGTTCCTCTCTATGCTCTTGACTCTGTAACCTTTTAGCCCTTGATTATGTACTCTGAAATATTTTAAAACTAACAACACATTTTTAATTTCGCAGGAATTTTACACCACGACATAATCGAGGGTTCATCGTTCACAGAGGAATCGGATCTCAGTGCGGAGCGGTTCCTCAGGAAGCCAATAAATCGCTGCATTGAAATTCCCTCCATCCAGCATTCCGAAATAGACGCTGACGGTGAGACGGACAGTGCAAGTGCTCAGTCGGAGAAAAAGGAAACAAGCATATCCAACATGGCGAACAAAAACCGTAAGATCTACATCATGCGTCATGGCGAGCGGGTGGACTTTACCTTTGGCACATGGATTCCATACTGCTTCGATGAGTTCAACAACTACGTCCGCAAGGATCTCAACATGCCAAAGTCATTACCCAAAAGGTTTGCACATAAGTATGTGAGTGTGGCTCAAGCACTGACCGTACGCTGTTCTGTTTTGCAGAGCGAATTGCCCAGAGGGTTGGCAAAATGATTCACCTTTGACGAACATTGGTTTATTTCAAGCTAAATTGACGGGCGAAGCTATGTACGAGGCTGGCATCGAGGTAGATTATGTGTACTGCTCGCCGGCATATCGATGTGTGCAGACGTGCACGAGTGCTCTGGAAGGTCACTGCCGATGGATGGGTTTGATTTGGTGTGCCTGACTAAATCTCTGTCTGTGTGTCTTTAAACAGGTCTTAGGATAAGCGGAAAGCATAAGTTGCGCATCGAAGCGGGCCTCTTCGAGTGGATGGCGTGGTACAGTGACGGCGTGCCAGACTGGTGTACTCAGGACGAGCTCATCGCTGCACACTATCACATTGACAAAGACTACAAACCAATCCTAAACGGGACCAATTTAAATGAGTCGATCAAGGAGACTTCGGAGGAGTTTTACAATCGCAATCACGAGAGTCTGCTGAAGATTATTGAATCCACAAGTGAGTTGATGTTGATCTCACAACTTGGGTGATTAGAGATTAATTGTTTCTCCAATTGCAGCTGGAAATATATTTATTGTGGCACACGCAACAACGCTAGATACCTGCTCACGTCAGCTGATCGGTGAGAAACCCCGTTCCACAAACGAACTACGACAGATTATCCACAAGATCCCGTACTGCAGTCTAGCGGCCGTTGAACAAATCAACGGCGAATGGAAGTTAGTCGAACCCGAGTGTCTGCCGGTGACACATTCGAAGAATCCACGCTTTGAATGGAACGCATTAACTGCCACATAGTGTTCGTGCTTTGAAGATCTTCTAACCCCGATTACCCTTTAAGATGTTAGGCACAAGTTACATATAAATACACATCCATACATAAGCGATAGAACTTACTTGTATACCCCATCATATTCTGTACTCTTGGGATATGCATATAGTTTCATCTAGAAAATGCTGAATTGTTAAATTATTAGAAATTATGATTATTCACTGATGTATTAGCTGGGTGGGACATTAGTTAAACACACGTACGTACACATTTATGATAGACGTTCGTGGATCCTAGTACATACAAATAACTGGTAATCTTTTTTATAACCGACAACTTATTTGCTACTATTAAATTATCACTTATTCACTATATACACATTCAACCTTACATACGTACATATATCTTTTAATACGATCGACAGTAGACGCGTAATGTTTCTAGAGAGGAGTGGGAGCCTATGTTACAGTGTTCGAATAGAAAACAAAAACAAAGTGTTTCGTGCATATCGGGTCTGAAAGTGTTCACAGTTATGCTTCAGCAACTACATATCTAATAAGTCCTTGATCATTTGGGGCTAGTTGCCCTCCAGGAGAAGCTGAATATAACGCTCGGATGCCAGCAATTTAGATTTATTCATTCGTACTTGTTTGTGTTCTTTCAAATAATAAAGCTTTACTTTAATTTTCTGTTGAAATTTGTGTTCTTTGGTAGTTTATTGGGTTCTATTATTATTCGCCCCAAATGCCGTATGTCAGTAAGGGCAAGAGAAAAAAACCGACAGCAGAAAATCGGGATTTTGTATGTCGTTTTTGTGGTGCAGAAACGTCAGCTGTCGATTTTTAGTCGTTGATCTATCTATTTCGTGATTACCCAAGTCGATTCGACGCGACATTCTGTCTTAAAAACGACAATTTCCATCTAAAACAATTCAAAATGGCAACTTTAGTCTTGGAAAAAGGAAATTCTTATGTCGTTTGTTCTACTCTCTTTTTGGACGCAGTTGTCTTTATTTTTCGAAGATTTATTACAAGACAGCCCTATGAATGAATTCTTTTGTACAATTCGAAGTTGGCATCACAACAAATCCGAATGGGAATTACAAACTCCGACGTGAATAACTTGTAGAAAAGCATACAAATTTCCTCTTCATTCGTATTCGGTGATAGCAACATTCACAAAGTTTGGAGAAGATTTTTCAGATTACCCCTTGCAGAAATAAATGTTTGGACAGCTACTTCCTCGACAGCTACTTTGAGGCCATAGCGAACATAAACATAAAGGACTTAGGTCAAGGGATAGTACCGGAAGAAGCCGACTAAAGTGACAGCGCAACGAACCTTTAAGGTCCAAGTGAAGCTTCCAAGTTTATAGCATCAGTACCATAACTTTTGTCAACCGCTGTTTCTTTGGGATCGAGAGGCGATTGAGTAGTAGAGACTTCTCTCGAAGGTCCAAGCTAACGTTATATAAGACCTTGACCAGTTCTATCCTGTTCTAAGGGGCGGAAGCCTGGACTATATCAAGAGCGGATGAAAAAGCCCTTAGACTTTTCTAGAGAAAAGTTCTGCGTTGGTCCTGTTTGCCTTAATGGTTTCTGAGGAAGAATCAACTACGAACTGTACGGGCTGTACAGCGACATGCGTCTAGCCAGGAGTCTACGGATTCAACGCCTAAGATGATGGTTAGCCCATGTAGAGTGGAGAACACTGCTCCAGCCCGAACCAGTTGGACAAAACAGTAGAGGACGACCACGAAGCCGATGGCGCACAAAAGTGGAGAAGGACCTCAACCAACTTGGCGCATTTTGTAAAGTACGTACTTGCGTACAGCTTTACTTTAATTTTCTGTTGAAATTTGTGTTCTCTGGTCGTTTGTTGGATTTTATTATTATTCGCCCCAATACGCCTGAATTCTGTGAAAGATTCTTCGGAGTTCGTTGTCCATTTGCTATTACAATGGAATTCGTGAGATTGGTAAATGGCATTTCAAATGTAGGACAGGCGAGCGAATAGAATAAAACAAACGGAGAGAAGATGTTTCACTTACGACGGTTTACTGAGAAGACCCGATATAGACATTACTGGTTGTATTTATAAGATCGTCTAAAATGGTATAAAACGGTTGTGCAAAAATGGTGTGAACGTGTTACATATACATAGATTATTCTTCTTCTTTGATTGGCGCTACAGGCCGGGGTGGACCTGGGCCTCAACCAATATGCCTCTCCAGCCAGCACGATCTTTCGCCAGCTGCCTCCAGTTGCGCACACCAAGTTGGTTGAGGTTCTTTTCCACTTGTGTGCGCCATCTAGTGCGAGGACGTCCTCTGTTGCGCTGTCCCAATGGCTTGGTGTCGAAGACTCTTCGGTCCGGAGCTGTGGTGTCCATCCGCTCTACATGACCTAGCCATCTTAAGCGTTGGATCCGAAGACGCTTAACTAGGTGCATGCCGCTGTTCAGCCCATACAGTTCTTGGTGGAACCTTCTCCTCCAAACGCCATCGACGCAAACAGGACCAAAGGTCGTACGCAGAACTTTTCTCTCAAAATAACCAAGTGCTTCTTCATCCGCTTTCAATAGCGTCCACGTCTCTGCGCCATAGAGCAGGACTGGGATGATTAGAGTTTTATAAAAAGCCAATTTGGGGTTTCGAAGAGATGGCTCTATTAGGCAATTGTCACTTGAGCCCAAAGAAACAGCGATTGGCAAGAGTAATTCAGCGCTTGATCTCGGTACTGGTGTTGTTGTCCCTTTTTATTCCAGAGCCTAGGTAGACGAAGTCCTTGACTACTGCTCTGTCCGAGACGTCGATGTTGTGCGTCCTTCCGTGATGACAGCATGTACTTTGTTTTGCCCTGGTTTATCGCTAGACCCATTTTAGCCGCTTCCGCTTCAATGCCAGCAAACACCTCATTGACTGCTCGCTGTATTCGTCCAATCACGTCAATGTCGTCCGCGTAAGCAAGCAGTTGAACGGCTTTTTGGAAGATCGTGCCTCTAGTGTTGTCGTGTGAGTTTTGCACGACCTTCTCAAGTACAATGTTGAAAAAATCACATGACAGCGCGTCGCCTTGCCTTAAACCTCTTTTGACATTGAATCCATGCCATACAATTTTCCACCCTAACTGCTTGATAGTGTCCATTCACTACCGCAACATCTACCACCCACTTAAAAAAAAAACTTCTTTTCGCTAATCGAAATCCTGATTTTAGTGACGTTGTAGTATAATTCATCCATCCCGTCCATGTATGTACATGTTGGGAAGCATTGAAACGGACAGATTAGATTGTCTTTCCAAAGTGAAAGTAAAGTTTTTTTTTTATTGGATATTAGATAAAGAGCTTCAGGAGCCTCGGTATGACACTCAAGTTCGTGTAAAATATCCGCGTTTTTTTTTTTCTAAAAGCAAATTAAATATTATGTATTTGGTATGTACATACGTTAACCTAGCGTTGCTTTGACATAATCAGCAAACAATATAACTATACTTACGTACAGTTTCACTAACCAACTTTCATCCGCAGCTATTTTTTGCGCAAAAGAAAATTTACTAATGATCAACCTATTTTCAAACACAATTGAAATGTGTTTCCGCACAAAACAAGATACGCCCATGCACTGTGAATCACACAAAATGGGTTAGTATTCCTTCACGAACAAGTAAACAAACTTTTTCGCGCTGTTTTCGAAATTCAACATTGAAATTGTGACAATTAAATCATTAGTGTTGCAAATTTTTTCATAAGAAATTGTTGTTTTTGAATCCACTTTGAATTTGTCGCGTCGTGTAGGTTATGTCTATGAAAAAATGACTGGGTGCCCGCTGGTTTTGCATAGTACATACGCATGTCAGTTTGTTCTTGTCATCAACTTCCTCCGTCTCTAAGGGACATCCCCCCTGTTTGTGGGTTCCTGCGCATTTGACTCAGTGAGACTCCATACTGCAGTTCGCCGCGGCTTGCCTATGTCTATGCTTAGTCTTCTCTAATGTAATCCACTTTACACATACGGAGCCTATATAGAGGATTTTCTCCAGGTTCTCCAATTTACTGTCAGGAGTGACCTGAACCAGGAAGAACAGAAGCTTTATTTTCTCCCGCCATGCCAACGCAGTGTTGAAAGACCTGACCCCCACGCTCTGCGCACAACGCAGCTCTGTGAGACTAGCTTGTGGATCCACGCCCTTAAGGAGCATGATTTTTATTTTTTCCCTTAGTTTCCAATCCGTTCTCTCCTTTTTTGCTGCTGGTTGCTGCTACTGTTGTCTGTGTTGTATCTGCTCTCTGCTATCTACAACGAGCTACTAAGAGCTAAGCCACTAGCGTCACATCAGAATACAACTAGTGACGTAACAATACGTCCCATTATACGCTAAAATAAATGACTCTTTCGCTGATGACAGCACCCTCAGCTTTTCATATTCGTTCTGAAATTCACGATCCTGCCCTTTGGACGTAGTATTGGAACGGCAGCGTTGACATACGAACATTGGATTCCGATCTGGACAGCATGAATTACTGGGGTAAGAACAAAAGAGTGGAATTCAATGCTGCCAAAACTCAATGCTGTCTGCTGTCTCTAAAGCGAACTCATGATAATCAGCCATTATCCATGAACGGCGCTTGTATCGACGAAAACGGAAAACTTTCCATCCTCGGTATGTACATCAACACTACACTTAGTTGGAACGATCACATATTCGAGGTCGCCAAAAACGCTGCGAAATGTTTGGGTTTCCTTAATCGATGCAAGAAATACTTTACCTCCTCTGATTTGGCCCTAAGCTTGAGTATAACGCTCATGTCTGGTCTGGTGCCCCCAAGGCCACCCTGCATCTACTAGATAGAATCAAAAAGCGAGCGTTGAAACTTATAGGAGACAACGATATCGCGGGTTCATTAGACTCGCTTGAACATCGACGCACCATGTCTTCTTTGTCCGTGTTTTATCGTTACTTTAACAAACAATGCTCAAGTGAGCCAGCCAACTGCGTTCCTCCTCTCCTTGAATTCACCCGCAATATGGTACACGTCTCGCCAGGAATGCACATCAGTTTACCCTTAAGCCTGCTTTCGGACGCCCAGTGAAATTTAGAGACTCCTTTTTTAGCCGCACCACACGAATATGGAATGCTCTTCCCAGCTCATTATTTCCCGTAGATTACAATCCGCAGATGTTTTAGACCAATGTGCACAGGTGTCTCCTCTCTCTCTCTCCCTCTATACCTTCGGCCCGTGCTGTGTCTTGACCGCGGACAATTAAGGGTATTAATAACCCCTTTGCATTCCTGAACTATTTTGGAAGCGGTTAAAGGCTTGAGTAAGTCCTTAAGCACAGTTCGGGAGCACAATCGCCGGAGCTTTCGAAGATTTTAGAGCCATCCGTGAAGATACGACCACATTCCTTTCCTGCAGCGAAGTCTTGCTAGAACACTTTCTGGGTGCAGTACATTTTTCACATATTGCAAAGCAAATGGAAATGTGAAATAAAATCAAAATTTGGTGATTGGATAATTTTGTTCATCAAAATGAGTCAAATCTAAAAATTATGAGTCCCCGAGTCTGGCTAAAAAATGAATCTCTTTGACTCTATAGAGTCCCTGTGGTAACACTGATCCGCGATGGCTTGGTCTCTATACCGGAGGTTCGGACTTTCTCTCCTTTTCGAACCAGGAGCCTCGGATTCGAAGATCCTCTTAGTTGGAGAGTTCGTGTTCATGCGCTCGATATGGACGAGTCAGTGTAATCGACGGAGTAGAGTTCGCGGTCGTATCTTCTCCTCCCTCGCAAACGGAATCAAATATCCGACGTAGATTTTTGCTTTCGAAGGCGCCAAGATTCAGCTCTGTAGTTCTGCTTAATGTCCAGCTTTCAGGACAAAAAAAACAACAGGACTGGTAAAAAAACAATTCTAAAAAGCATAATTTTCGTCCTTCAAGTCAGGAGTTTTGACTATCAGTTGTTTTGACAGACCGAAGTAACATCGGTTGCCAAGAGTGGTTCTACCTCAGATCTCCACAGTGATGTCAGTTATGATGTAAACGTTTGCCGCGAGGTAGATAAACTTCCTCACTACATCAAAATCGTTGCTGTCAGTCTTGCTTTGCTTGTCCGTGGTGTTTAACAGAATGTTTCGCGCGGATATTTTGTTTTGTTACCTTTGAATTTTCAATTTTAATACAACATGTACACGGATCCTATCAAAGGCTTTGCAAAAATCTAAATTCCCTCAGACAGAGCTAAGGACACAAAGTGGTCGAGATGAAGTAACATTTTGAGTGTACTTGTCTATTGTCGAGTAATTTTTCTTCAGTGAGGAATCAAAAAATGCGTTTGGCTGTAATTCTTTCAAAAATTTTACTTGAACAAGGAAGAAGGGGTGGTAGGACATTTCTTATTCGGTTATTTTCTTGTGCCATGAATATCTATTTGTTTTGCAGAATGGCCTTGCTATTCTCCTGGCTTTTCTATTTCCTCTCAATCCATTGCGAGAGGTCAATTTGTGGAATATCTGTGCACGGAACGACAGGATTTCTGAAATGAAGACTTCGATGAGGAAGTGCTCAACAGCAACAGCCAGGCATATTTACGATTTTGAGATTACAAGGAAGGCCTTTGGCTGAATCGATGTTATGTGGTTGCCGTTGTCGCACAGTTGTCTGGCAACAGTGGCCTTGCGAATTTCTTGAAGTTGTGCTAAAAGAAGAAAACACACATGTGAGTCAGCATTTAAACTTGAAGAAAGAACCCACCTGAAGTAAATCCAGTGATCTTGTCGTCATTCTCAAAGAAGTACCGATCGCCGACACGCGTCCTAAAGAACTGCTCAGTCAAAATCTGGAGGAATGTTGGTCCGGCCAAGGTGTCAACAACTTCATATTCTAACGAACCACCGACGAGAAGATCAACATCGTCAGGGCATTCGTAAAGCCTTGCCAATTTTCGAATAACCTACATAAGAGCCCGTTAGTCATGCTCCTCAGTCGACACACTAAAACGTTCATACCTTAGGATGGATCAAGTCCTCAAAGTCCTTCCACTCAACAGCCCGTCTCAAGCCATTGAATTCCCTCATGTCATTGTACGAAGCCAGGCCGTGATCTCGGTTGCGTTGGATGTCAAGAGAACGCAAGTCCTGACCGTATGTCATATTTCCCCTGAGGAAGTAGTGCTTGACCTGTGAAGGCAACAGCTGTAATTCTGGAAAAAAGAGCTTCCGTTGTCACTCTACCTCCCTGTCCAAATTTATGTCGGTAAGTTGTTCGGGCTGTGTGGCAAGTCCTCGGGTCAGGGAGTCGAAGTTGTCTCCGACCTCGATAATTCCCGGACGGTTGTACCAGTCGCTCAAGCGCAAGCAGCCAGTGACAGTTCTCTTCTCAGAAATTAGTCTGAAAGAAGGGATTGTTAGTGCAAATCTGTGCGTCTCTGGGGTCGAACTTACTCCAAGCGTCCCTCAATCTGGGTGTGGAAGTGCCTGAAAGCTGCGGTGGCGTGTTCGTTGAGCACAGACGGGTCAATGCTCGGATCGTAGTCGTTGATGTGGCTTCCCGCCGGCACTTGGTAGATCAGGCGGTTCTTGAGCATGTTCTCGGTGCCCAGGAAGATTGGCAGCCACTCGTAGTAGCTGATCTGCTGGAACTGGGCAATGTTGATCTTCCTCGCCTCTTGGAAGAGCATCGTGTCGTCCCAGTGAGGATTCAACTTGGCCAAGGCGTCGGCCAGGCGATTGTGCTCCCTCAGCAGAATGGTCTGGAGAATGATAAGGCCGGGTGATTGATTGACACGAATGTCACCGCTCAAGTAGCAGGCTTCGGCTGGATGAGAACAATCGGTTACAGGATCTAGTGATCTCGGCAGCCACTGTTCACCGTGACGCTCTTCGATTTTCATCCGACCACCCTGGAATGCACGAAGAACGCCATTCTCCTCGATTGAGTTGCCGTAGACCAGGGACAAGTCTAGGAAGCTTGTCACGGCTGATAATTGCTCAGCGGGGCCCCCACTATAGTCGCAGTTCTCGTCCCGATCCGTGAAAGTTCTTATGAATTGAATGCATTGCACCCTAGACGGCGGGTAGACTGGATCATGTGGTGGGATTACAATTGGGAAGCAAGTCTTGTGGTCCTCCGCAGTGCCAACTGATCGACCCTCTGGGGTACAACACAGAGACTCACTCGACGGTGAGCCGAGAGAGGTGAGACTCATGTCGTGAGTCATTATCTGACCCCACTGCATGTTGACAAGTGTAAACTCGGGATCGGGGACATTACGCTCGCCGTAGACAATAACCGACAGCTTTCGGGGATTCGGCAAGGGATTTCCGCTCACTGCACGGGTTGGCTCTGCAATTCCGTCAGCGTATCTGGCTGGCAGGAGGCGACCATATCTGGAAGTAGAAAATGGATAAGGATGAGCAGTGATGAGGGACTGAATCTTACTTATAATTTGCAATGCCCAGTTGTGGATTTCCCAAGTTGTTACAGGAACCATTTAATGTGCGGTAAGGGGAATTGGAACATGATGGAGGAGCCGTGTCACAGAGATCAGCGAAGAGCACTGAGAAGCTCTGACACTGTAGGAGTGCAATAAAGATGATGGTTGGCAACGGCACCTGAAAGGACCTCAAATTGTTACAGAAAATGGTATGAAATTCAACACACAACCAGATCACAGTTTTCGCATTGTTCAGTTCACAAACAAGTGCTTAACTTACCATGTTCTCGCCAAAAACAACTGTCCTTGTCCTTGTCCTTGTTTTCTTTCGAGGGTCTATACGGCAACTGAACTGTTCTGGGGGTCTTATATCTTATATTACTAGCAAGGAAGACTCGAAACTACAATAGCTAAGCTTTTAGATCGCATTAAAGTTAACGTGAAGATCATATCTTCTTCAGCAAAATTGCTTCGATTTGGTAATGGATTTGGCTCACGCAAGGGAGCTCGACGTCAGCTTTATAGACACGGAAGGCATGACTGAATTTTTTAACTGCACCATAATCTTCTATCAGTTTAATTAGTGGCTTGACAAGTTAAATATTTGTGTACATACGTGATGTAACTATTCCTAATAGGCCAATAAGGACGTTGTGGCGCATGGATGAACTATGGAAAGATGTCAAAAATTCCCACTGTCAATTTGGTCCATCCCACTAGGCACTTGAAAGACGGACGTGGCTAATTTGACCCATTTTGAAGACGCTTAACTTCATTAGCCATTCCAAAACAATTAATCTCTATGGCATGTATTTTTGTGACTTTATTAAAATAGTTAAAATGGTTATTTGCATATTCAGAACAAACCCTATGAATGCAACTGTAAGAAATCGTAACAGAGATTGTTGCACTTACTGGGTAACATATTTTTAAATACGAAATTATAGTCAAAATGGCTATGTTTCTATTGACATAATCCGCCGTATTTTGGCATTCACTTTCACTCGAAAGTGAGTAGAATTCGTGTAACTTGCAGTTTCAGATTCGAATGATTCGAACAAATTCGAAAGTCAATTTTCAAGTAAATTCTGACAGTCGAGAGAGAGAGAGAGAAGAAGAGAGAGAGAGGATTGATGAAGTCGGATGAATGAAAATGCCGAGGTAGCAAAGGAGGCTTACAACTGATCAGATCGATTTTAAAGAGGTGGTGTGGAGCAGCATAATAGGTACGAACCTCCTAAAGACGACACAGTACGAAAATGAGATACAAAATATGTACGTACAAATGTACGCAATAGGCAATGAAAACGAGTCTGATTCCAGAAACTTCTTTCGGTTTCGGTTCACTTGTCCAGAAACCCCCTTCGGTTCCCTTGTCCAGAAACCCTTTCGGTTCCCTTGTCCAGAAACCTCTTTCGGTTCCCTTGTCCAGAAACTCCCTTCGGTTCCCTTGTCCAGAAACAACTTTCGGTTTGCTTGTCCAGAAACCTCTTTCGGATCCCTTGTGAAGAAACCCCTTTCGGTTCCCTTGTCCAAAAACCCCTTTCGGATCCCTTGTCCAGAAACCCCTTTCGGTTTTGGTTCCCTTGTCCAGAAACCCCTTTCGGTTTCGGTTCCCTTGTCCAGAAACCCCTTTCGGTTCCCTTGTCCAGAAACACCTTTCGGTTCCCTTATCCAGAAACCCCTTTCGGTTCCCTTGTCCAGAAACCCCTTTCGGTTCCCTTGTCCAGAAACACCTTTCGGTTTCCGTTCTCTTGTCCAGAAACCCCTTTCGGTTCCCTTGTCCAGAAGCCCCTTTCGAATCGCTTGTCCAGAAACCTCCTTCGGTTCCCTTGTCCAGAAACACCTTTCGGTTTCCTTGTCCAGAAACCCCTTTCGGTTCCCTTGTCCAGAAACCCCTTTCGGTTCCCTTGTCCAGAAACCCCTTTCGGTTCCCTTGTCCAGAAACCCCTTTCGGTTGGCTTGTCCAGAAACCCCTTTCGGTTCCCTTGTCCAGAAACACCTTTCGGTTTCCTTGTCCAGAAACCCCTTTCGGTTCCCTTGTCCAGAAACCTCTTTCGGTTCCCTTGTCCAGAAACCCCTTTCGGTTCCCTTGTCCAGAAACCTCTTTCGGTTCCCTAGTCCAGAAACCCCTTTCGGTTCCCTTGTCCAGAAACCCCTTTCGGTTCCCTTGTGCAGAAACCTCTTTCGGTTCCCTTGTCCAGAAACCCCTTTCGGTTGGCTTGTCCAGAAACCCCTTTCGGTTGGCTTGTCCAGAAACCCCTTTCGGTTCCCTTGTCCAGAAACCCCTTTCGGTTCCCTTGTCCAGAAACCTCTTTCGGTTCCCTTGTCCAGAAACCCCTTTCGGTTGGCTTGTCCAGAAACCCCTTTCGGTTGGCTTGTCCAGAAACCCCTTTCGGTTCCCTTGTCCAGAAACCCCTTTCGGTTCCCTTGTCCAGAAACCTCTTTCGGTTCCCTTGTCCAGAAACCCCTTTCGGTTGGCTTGTCCAGAAACCCCTTTCGGTTCCCTTGTCCAGAAACCTCTTTCGGTTCCCTTGTCCAGAAACCCCTTTCGGTTCCCTTGTCCAGAAACCCCTTTCGGTTCCCTTGTCCAGAAACCCCTTTCGGTTCCCTTGTCCAGAAACCTCTTTCGGTTCCCTAGTCCAGAAACCCCTTTCGGTTTCCTTGTCCAGAAACCCTTTCAGTTTTCTCGTCCAGAAACCTCCTTCGGTTCCCTTGTCCAAAAACCCCTTTCGGTTCCCTTGTCCAGATACCCCTTTCGGTTCCCTTGTCCAGAAACCCCTTTCGGTTCCCTTGTCCAGAAACCTCTTTCGGATCCCTTGTCCAGAAACCCCTTTCGATTTGCTTGTCCAGAAACCTCTTTCGGATCCCTTGTGAAGAAACCCCTTTCGGTTCCCTTGTCCGGAAACCCCTTTCGGTTTGCTTGTCCAGAAACCTCTTTCGTATCCCTTGTCCAGAAACCCCTTTCGGTTCCCTTGTCCAGACACCTCCTTCGCTTCCCTTGTCCAGAAACCTCTTTCGGATCCCTTGTCCAGAAACCCATTCCGGTATCAGTTCCCTTGTCCAGAAACCCCTTTCGGTTCTTTTGTCCAGAAGCCCCTTTCGGTTCCCTTGTCCAGAAACCTCTTTCGCTTCAATTGTCCAAAACCCCCTTCGGTTCCCTTGTCCAGAAACCCATTCCGGTATCAGTTCCCTTGTCCAGAAACCCCTTTCGATTCCCTTGTCCAGAAACCTCCTTCGGTTCCCTTGTCCAGAAACACCTTTCGGTTTCCTTGTCCAGAAACCCTTTCGGTTTTCTCGTCCAGAAACCTCCTTCGGTTCCCTTGTCCAGAAACCGCTTTCGGTATCAGTTCCCTTGTCCAGAAACCCCTTTCGGATCCCTTGTCCAGAAACCTCTTTCGGTTCCCTTGTCCAGAAACCCCTTTCGGTTGGCTTGTCCAGAAACCCCTTTCGGTTCCCTTGTCCAGAAACCCCTTTCGGCTCCCTTGTCCAGAAACCTCTTTCGGTTCCCTTGTCCAGAAACCCCTTTCGGTTGGCTTGTCCAGAAACCTCTTTCGGTTCCCTTGTCCAGAAACCTCTTTCGGATCCCTAGTCCAGAAACCCCTTTCGGTTCCCTTGTCCAGAAACCCCTTTCGGTTCCCTTGTCCAGAAACCCCCTTCGGTTCCCTTGTCCAAAAACACCTTTCGGTTCCCTTGTCCAGAAACCCCTTTCGGTTCCTTTGTCCAGAAACCCCTTTCGGTTCCCTTGTCCAGACACCCCCTTCGCTTCCCTTGTCCAGAAACCCCTTTCGGTTCAATTGTCCACAAACCCCTTTCGGTTCCCTTGTCCAGAAACCCCTTTCGGTTCCCTTGTCCAGATACCCCTTTCGGTTCCCTTGTCCAGAAACCCCTTTCGGTTCCCTTGTCCAGAAACCCCTTTCGGTTCCCTTGTCCAGATACCCCTTTCGGTTCCCTTGTCCAGAAACCCCTTTCGGTTCCCTTGTCCAGAAATCTCTTTCGGTTTCCTTGTCCAGAAACCCTTTTCGGTTCCCTTGTCTAGAAACCTCTTTCGGTTCCCTTGTCCTATTTCAGTTTCTACGTGTTCAATTCTACATGAAAGCTGAGCTTCTTCAAAGAGCAAGTGACTCTCCCAATCGGAAACATTCCTTCTCCCACGGGTTTCTTAACTACCATTACTAGGTTTTCCATTCGTGGTGTGCACCAGTTTCGCTTAGATTCGTGAGTTCTATATTGAGTTTAACTTTGGAAATGTCCTGCAGTTCTTCCGTCCATCGAAGCTTGGTTTATATGAACACACCAGTGGTTAGTGGTCATACCATTAAGTGTCGCGAATGGCAGTACAACGGACGAGTGGATTCCATCAGTCGCCTCATCCCTCAACCAAGAGGACCAAAAGCACAGCAGTTAATGTTTAACGGTATAAAAAAATTTATTTAGATTTATTTACAAACATTACAACGATAAATAGTTTTATGACTGCATATAAATAAATTTCGAAGTCAAGGCGGGCTTGCTCTCGCATCCAACTACGAGCTGAGCGCAGGAGCCGGTCGGTTCCTGCAGCGCGTCAAGGTTCCTAGAATTGCGGCCAACCCTACGAATCCCCTGAATTTGGTATGTTCTATTTGTGTTGGCGGCGTGATGGTGGTCAGCTCACCCGAGCCCTTTTGTAGTTGAACCGTCCCCGTCTCGTCTTGAAGATCCATAAATTGTGCAAATTGATATTCTGAATGTATGTACATTTACTACTAAACTACGCTATGGATTGTAAGCAAATTCCTGCTCTATTGCTTCAGCGGCCCGAAGAAGAGCGGTTGCGGGGCAATGTTTCTGCTGTCAATCCATTGCGAGAGGTCAACTTCGGGAATGTTTGTGCATGGAACAACGGGGTTTCTGAAACGAGACATGCGGTGAAGGAGTGGCGGGGGTGGTGATAGCTGATGGGGGTACTTACGACTTTGAGACCGTGATGAAGGCACTCGGCTGAATCGATGAGATTTGGTTGCCGTTGTCGCACATCAGTCGGGCTACACTGGTCTTGCGAATTTCTTGGAGTTGTCCTAAAAAGGGGGGAGCACACACGTGAGTCAGCATGTCAGAGTCGGAGTCCACCCTCGCACTCACCTGAAGTAAATCCGGAGATCTTGTCACCGTTCTCGAAGAAGTACCGATCGCCGGTGCGCGTCCTGAAGAACTGCTCGGTCAAAATGCACAGGAACGTTGGTCCGGCTAGTGCGCCCGCGATGTGGGACTCCAGCGAACCTCCGACGGTGACATCAACATCTTCGGGGCTTTCGTACAGACTCTGCAGTCTTTGGACAACCTGCACAAGGACCACCCGTAAGACATGTTCTTCGGCCATTATCAGTGACTTACCTGAGAGTCGATCAAGTCCTCAAAGTCCTTCCACTGGACAGCCCGCCTCAAGCCGCAGAACTCGCGCATGTCATTGTACGAAGCCAGGCCGTGGTCGCGGTTGCGTTGGATGTCGAAGGCACGCAAGTCTCCGCCGAATGGCATGTTCCTTCTGAACAGGAAGTGCTTGATCTGGAAATACAAGCATTAGCGGGTGTCGATCCCGTGTAGGACTCCGTCGATGCCTTACCTCGCGGTCCCAGTTGATGTCGGTCAGCTCTTCGGGTTGAGTGGCCAGTCCTCGGGTCAGTGAGTCGAAGTTATCCCCAACCTCCAGGATGCCGGGACGGTTGAACCAGTCGCTCAGCCGCAAGGATCCACTGATCGTTCTCAGCTCAGAAATCAAGCTGCAAGAAGAGACCGTTAGCAACAAACTCTGTGTCGACTCCGCGGTCGAACTTACTCCAAGCGTCCCTCAATTTGAGTGTGGAAGTATCTGAAGGCAGCGGTGGCGTGTTCGTTGAGCACAGACGGGTCAATGCTGGGATCGTAGTCGTTGATGTGGCTTCCCGCCGGCACTTGGTAGATCAGGCGGTTCTTGAGCATGTTCTCGGTGCCCAGGAAGATCGGCAGCCACTCGTAGTAGCTGATGTGCTGGTACTGGGCAATGTTGATCTTCCTCGCCTCCTGGAAGAGCACCCTGTCGTCCCAGTGGGGATTCAACTTGGCCAAGGCGTCGGCCAGGCGATTGTGCTCCCTCAGCAGAATGGTCTGCAGAATGGTCAGACCGGGATTTTGGTTGACACGAATGTCGCCGGCCAGGTAGCAGACCTCATTCGGATCTTGGATGTCGCAGTCGGTGGTGGCATTTGGCGACCTCGGCAGCCACTGTCCGCCGTTGCGTTCTTCGACAATCATGCGGCCGCCCTGGAATGCGCGGATCACACGATTCTGCTCGATTGAGTTGCCGTAGACCAGGGACAGGTCCATGAAGCTTGTCACCGCTGTCAGTTGTTCGGCGGGACCGCCATTGTAGTTGCAGTTCACGTCGCGATCGGTGAGCGTTCTGACGAACTCCATGCACTGGGTGCCAGTCTGCGAGTGCGCTGGGTCATGCGGCGGAATGACAATTGGGAAACAAGTCTTGTGGGCCACGTCTTTGCCGACCAGGCGGCCGTCTTGGGTACAGCAGGAGATCGTGTGTTTCTCTGAAAGTTGGAGGCAATTAATTTATTTCGCGAACAAGACTCCGCGGCGGACTCACTTGATTGTGTGCCACCGGCTTGCATGCTCATGTCGTGAGTCATTATCTGACCCCACTGCATGTTGGCGAGTGTAAAATCTGGATCTGGGACATCGAGCTCGCCGTACACAACCAGCGACACAAGGCGAGCGTTCGGCAAAGGCTGCCCGCTCACAGAGCGTGTTGGCGTCTGAATTCCGTCGCTGTATTTGGGTGACAAGAGACGACCGTATCTGTAAATGGAAATCAATTGATTGCATGAGCCATTGTCGCCGATGTGGTGAGGGACTGAATCTTACTTGGAATTGGCTATGCCCAATTGTGGATTTCCCAGGTTGTTGCAGGAGCCGTCCAGCGTGCGGTAGGGGAGCTTGCCGCATGACGGTGGAGCGGTGCCGCAAGTAGCTGCGCCCGGTATCGGGAAGGTTGCTCCGTAGGGATTGGCGAAGGCTGCGAACGGATTGGGGGGCTGTGATGAAACTTCAAGCTGCGGTGTTGGTGGTGGCAGTGGACGAGGGTATCCTCTGG
The DNA here is from genome assembly GCA_916610145.1 of Eristalis arbustorum. NCBI lineage: Eukaryota > Metazoa > Arthropoda > Insecta > Diptera > Syrphidae > Eristalis > Eristalis arbustorum. Next base: position 51,370,431 of record OU744316.1, on the reverse strand, counting down.
CATGGTACGCCGGCGTTGGAATGTGATAGCCACCGAAGGGTTGCTCGTGGATCACATTGTATTGTGCTGAGGACACTCGAATACCTTGCGATGGATGGAGGCTCTGCAGAAGCACAAGGAAAATTCCCGTAAACAGCATCATCTGAAAGGGAGAACAAATTTGCGGATTAGAGAAGTTTGAGAGTGGAGTGAGGTAATAAATAAAATGGGTTAAAAAACTCAACCGTAGTCGACATAGGCGCTTCGAATCAAGCTAAAAAAAATCTCAGAAGAGGTTGAGGAAAGCTTTCACGGCTCGAAAAAGCTGAGGAAAGGCTGTCAGATGTACGCGTGAGAGTGGATTATAGTCACCCTCTAGAGTAAGCTGAAGATGTGAACTGAGGTTGGGTTACGTAAGAGAGGCTGACTGTAGAAGGTAGGTCATCGCGTCTTTTATCGCACTGATTTCTGCCTGAAAGACTCTATAGTGTTCACTGAGCTTCAAAGAGATGGCAATATTGAGGTCTTTTGAATGGACAGCTACACACACCGTTTGCCCGTCATCGATCTATCTGTGATAATACTCAGAGGATTAGCCTAATCGGTACTCCTCCTCGCACCGCTGATGTACATGCATTTCAGTTCCTGCACCTGATTGAATCACTTGCGGTTGATGGCCTGGTTTAGTGCTGCTCACCAAACTGAGACATGTATGAGGTTGGCCTGACAATCAAAGTGAAGAACCAGTAGGGTATTCGTGATTGTAGTCCCAATTTACTTAGACTCACTTGATTTTGTGATACTCAGAACGATAGAATCTAACTATGAACGATTTATGAAGTACCCCATCCGACACACTGAACATGCTTTTCACACCTCTGCGTTGGACTTAGGCAGAAGGCTGGTAGCTGCTAACACTGGGGTTGGACTCGGGACAGTTGGGACACTCCTATCCCCGCATTTTACCTCAGTCTATAGCCGGACAAACATTTCTCGGCCAAATGATGCCGTGATGAAGTCACTTGGCTAAATCGATGGGCCTTTGTTGCCGTTGTCGCACATTCTGGCTAGCTGGATACACTGGTCTTGCGAATATCTCGAATTTGTTCTAAAGAAGGGAACATGTCTCGTCCAACATTCGGTACAGATTGTGTTAAAAGTCACTAGACGACGATACACGGAGGATATGTCCTTACATCCATCAAAATCCCACCGCCAAAATACGGCAGTGCCAGCAAAGCCGAGGCAGAATGTGCTCTTCTGTACAACTTGGCATGAATGTAGCTTTAAAATAGGGCTAAAATGATATATCTCACTATGATATCCTATCTGACTCTTTCTAAGCTGGTGAAGGTGACTGGTCGACCAGACCACAAAAAACCGAACCTAGTTCTCTTCACGAGGAAGTATACAATTTCTGTAATTCTATTGCACAGACCCACGCTGCTGTAAGGCGTTTCGATTTGGTGGTCTGCATTCGAGAAGAACATCAACCTCTATTGCTTGACAGAGTGCAGAGGTAGAAATGTGATGTGTCAGCGGAGCACTAAGGACCGCAGGTCTGCACCTATGTATACCTGCCATCGATGGGTATTGTGGGTAGACCTAGACAGTTAGTATATAGCTTATACGGTGACTGCGATCGCTGCATTTCTGGAAAGAGCTTCGGTCTTGACTCTAAACGAGCCTCAACAGGTACAGCTCTATACCTATTGACACAGACCTCGTGATACCTGAACTAGATTGTCGAGAGATATTTCTCAACCATCGTCTTCCCGGGTATCTGAACATCAGACACTGGATCGTCCACGGCAAATCTTCACAGATCAATTGAAGATGGACGCGGATATGGGTGCTGGCGTCTATCCCAAGGATCAGGATATACAGGAGTATTTTCCAGGCTGAAGCTATATCAAAGCTCTGTTCTCTGTCATCTGTTCTAATACCTTCGTTTCTTTTCTTGTCTATTCTCCTGGCTCCTTCAACTCTTCTGAGGTATCTCATGGTTTCTATTGGCCCTTCTTGTCTCGCTTTGAGTGTCCTATTAGAGGATTGTTTTTGTTTCTTGTGTGATGTCCTGTGATACAAGTATTTTCTTCTTAATGCTGCAAGCATCCTCCCAGCCGCGTTGATCCTCGCCATCAGTTCGTCTTCCGAATTTCCTCTGCTGTTTATAACACTACAGGAGAAATAAAATACTCATCACCTTCTCTGCTCCTGCAGTGCTTTTGCCAGTCGTAGGTTCCTGCACCTAGCAGCCTTCTACTTCAGCAGCCGTAACGAGCTAAATAGTGCCAGCATTGGCCAACTAAATCGTTTCATTAGCAGCACCAACTGGTTTCAGTGTTAGGAGAAGTCAATCCGCGTGGTATCACAATGGCCCTACTTTGGCCTAAGTGTGACTGCTCATCAGCAGTCAGCCACTACAACCTAACCTAACCTATAACACTGCCCCGGTATTTGTGTGTCTGCACCTGCTAGATGACTTCTCCATCTCTCGTCATGATTGCAACCCCTACTTCATTTCCTATCATCTCCACCTTCGTCTTTTCAACAGTATGCTGTAGTTCCTGGGTTGCTAATGCATCTTATTATATTTTTGCACTCATCTGCGTATTTTCTCCACTATTTCCAAATAATATTATATCATCCGGGAGATATGTTGGCTGTAGCTCCCTATACCCGACTCTGAATCTTTGCATCCTTTCTCCAGAAAGTCTGATGGCGTCCGTTCAATCCTCCAGTATTAGTAGGAGGGGCCTCTCAATGGCCTTCCTTCTATCCTTCCATCAGACGTCTTGAATTTTTCTGACAGCTTTACAACATTGCAATTTTCCTTCAAGATGCTTTTACGGGCTCGCACAAGTCCTTCATCCACCCCTTTCTTCCGGGATAAACGTAACCATAATGGGTACATATTGCCCTTAGTGTGTGGTACTGTCTGCAGACGGTCACTTGAAACTGACGTTTCCTAGAATTCTTGTGTGTGTGGGGCTACAGTCAGGTGGGCCTCAACCAACTCGATCACTGGCTAGTTGTCTCCATTTCTGCACTACAAGTTGTTTGAGGTCTTTCTCCGCTGTTGGAGCCTAGGCTGACGTAGTCTTCAGCTACCTTGAAGTGGACGCTGCTCTGGAATTAAAACATCGCCTCGAAATCCCGTCTTCCTGTTGCTCCTGCGAGTCTGGTTGACTCCACCATGTTTTCGATATGATCGTCTTCAGCTTGATTCATTTAGAATCGATATAGTGGGGCTGGAAGGTTTTATGTGGAGCCAATACCTTATACTGCTTCTTTTTGCAGATCAATCTCCCAACCAAGGTAAACTGACTCAAAGATCATATCTTTTCCAGCAATTGTTTCTGCTTGCCTTCGGTGTTGGGTGTGGCCCGCCTTGGTAGACAGCACATTCATCAAAAATGAAATGCTTTTGCAACGTCGTTTGTATCTAATCGAACGATCAATGGCGAGGTTAGTTGGCCATGGTCGTCTAGGCAACGGCCAGTAGGTTGTGACCATGAATCCTTCTTTGGGCTGGTGTTGGAAGAGAATTCATGGCTGCGGCTCAAATAAGCGTCGTATATGTTCAGACAGATGCAGTGGCTGATGGTGTCTTCATGATCCTTTCAGAGAGTGTTAAATTTCTCAGATCGTGATCACATTGAGTTCAATGATCAGCTGTGAGGGATATTATCTGCGTCAGATCTCCCGTCTGACTTCAAGCTAACTTCAATAGAGTCATAAATTTATTTTATTGCCACGGTTTCACATCACACATCTCTCTAACAAGTGATGACAACCACATGAGAAAATCGACAAGAATCGCGTGCACTCTGCCTCGTCGAATAATTATACACAAAGTATCTGCAAGCAAAGCGTAAACACAGACAATAAGATTGTTTTATTGTTTTGCAATTTGAGAAGCCTACCGGGCTGCAATGGACGTGGTGTGCTTCGTGAATTTGTTGCCGCTGCAGATAATGCAAGTGAAATCGATGCTTAAGTGGCCTAATTAGTTTCAACACTCTCGTTCGGCGCTAGACAAAGTACCTGAAAGCGTAGTTGTGCCTGGTTGATGAATGAAATATTTCCCAACCGACTGAGGAACTCCTCGATCCATGTGCACGCGGAAAGAGATTCCACTTGAGGCTTGAATTTGAGGCTGGGGATGAGGCCACCGTAAAGTACCATAAAGTATACACTTAATTGGGATGACGCGTTGGGACCATTTGCGCTTTGAGACGTACCGCACTAGAAAGTTGAACACTTATGATTCGACTCACCTTCAGCGGATGTGGAATGTCATTTGTGCATCGATTAAATCATAATTTTTGAGCCAATTAGCGAGTAACGGTGGGATTGCGTTACAAGGCTGATGATTCCTCTTCCATTTTTAGCTCTCTTTCACTAGTCCGACGTGCGCTTAAAGGAATACCGACGTTCAGTATGAATTCAAGAGAACCTTTCAGAATTTAAATGCAATTCAAGACCATCATGGATTTTGGCGACACCAAAATGAAACTGAAAGTGTAGCGAGTGAAGGGGTTCGTAAAGTGGTGAAAAGTTGAGGGATTAACATTGACGTTGACAGGAGTATGCATAAAATGAATGCATATTTGGATGCCTTTGAAATTAGATTACCGGACGTTTCGTATATGACGGCGTTTAGCGATAGAGGCCTGGTACAGCGCTGGAACAAACCGAGACGGGCGACGAAGTCTAATTGTCATAAAATTAAATTGAAGTACACGTTTCGTGAGGGGCTGAAGCAGAGTGGGAAGTCTTTAGCGGTTCGCTTGGTAAAAGGAGGTTTGAAATGAAGGAATGGATGGAGACACGGAATGAAATTGAAGAACAATTAAAAATAACTTATTAGGGTGCTTGCTAAAACCAATACGCAAGGAAATGCAAGACTAAAGCAAATTATGTGGAAAAAGTAAAAGAAAAACTAAGAATGTGCTACAAGATAAAAACGGAAATGTTATGTACTAAGCACCGAGCTTTAGGAGGTGGCAGACTAAACTCATATGAGACTCTTGTACGCATTGACTAAGACCTTAAGCGGGCGCGGTAAAAATTAGCACGGAGTACTAGTCACTTCCAAAGGAGAGCAGATACCGACGTGGAAAAAAATACTTGGAGAAAATCTTAAAGCTGCTAAACGATGAATGTGACGTTTTACTAAGCCACAGATGCCATTACACTAACCAACAAATAAAAACAGACCCTCTAGATGTGTGGGAAATAAGAGAAACTAAAGCATTTTTTCAATAGGGACGCTCAAACTTTCTTTCGAAAGGAACGGCAAAGGACACTGTATTTTTTTTAAGATTTGTTTGAAATTTATACTCATTTTTAGTTGGCAAATGCAGTAAACACTTGAAGTTATGCAAATTTAGTACCAAAATTCGCGTTCACTCGCCGCAATTTTAAGAGCATTAAGACCAATTCATTTGCCAAATAGATAATTCAACGTCTAGTAAAGAAAACAATTACTCACACGACGTTGTCAACATTTGGGCATCTCTGTGACGTCATTGCAGCGAATGGAAGTCTTGGCTTACATCCGTACAAGACCAAGTTGACCCAAGGACTAAAGCCGTTGAACCATTTGAGCTTAGAGCCAATATTCGGCCAGCTTGTGCGAACAAGATAATTTAGATTCATACATAATAACCAAAAGAATAGAAACACCTTTAACAGTTGTGTTAAAATCAATCCGCCTGTCAACAGGGTGACCAATTGAAATAATTCAGAAGCAACGTGTCTTAACAAATGACTTTCTTTAACCCAGTTATTTTTTGCGTGTGCCATCAAACCATTCAAGCACCACAACCCACAGAGACATTATGACGATATCCGGCATTTAGTCATTTAAGCCGCAGTCACTTAAGCCACGCGGACACTATAGAGGCGGCGGATAAACGCCCCGAGAGTGTGCAAAGGAGAGCCCCAATTGACCAGAACAACTTTGTCATCGTCTGTGATAACATAAGACACAAATCTATAAGAAACATCGTCTTCATCACCCATTGATTCATTCATTCACTATTTCATGCGAAGTCTCTCATTCACTAGGAGGTTTGTGGTGCGTTAAACGTTGGCGTTACTCGATCTACTATCTAGACACACAAAGGGAAGAGTGATTTTCATGAGTGATCGTGTATACTCCGCTTAAGAAAGGCGCCACAGACGAAGATGAAACCATTGGGACAAGATAAGTCCAAGGAGCATTTACACAATTGCAACGATTGTGACGGCCAAGCCAAATAAGGCAAAATAAGGTCACTTGGGGTAAACGAAATTTTTGCTTGCTTGTTTTAAATTCTGAAAAAAATGTTGGTTGAGGAATGGGACTAATCTTTTGATTGAATGGTACTATGGATTATTTAAAATATTTGTGTTGATACTACAATCGGTTATGCTGCCTTATGCTAAAGAGGAGATGCCGTTGGTGTAAAAGTTTTAAGAGGACAAAGATCCGAAAAAAAGAGCAAGGTGGTTAAAGCCTGTTTCGATACAAGGAAAATCAAGTATCTAGGTTGGCTTGCGAAGTCTGCAAACCTTTCTCCATAGAGAACTTGTCACCATCGTCCTTTCTTTCTGTCACTTGATATCTACAAGAAAAATGATCTAAAAATATCTTTTTCTAGAATGTGTTGGATCGATAACATTTCTGTGCCCCCCTCTCAAACCTTGGTGTCATTTCGTGATGATCCACTATCCTATGCCAAAGTAAGTATTGTCTTGGTACTAAAAATGTTTCAGTCATGTTGTAAGGGTCCATCGGATTCCTTTGCTGCCAGTGTCAAAAGGCCTGCTCGAAGCACCTTACTTATCACGAAAAATAATCAGATCGGTGCTAAGATCCAGCCTTGTCCACTTTGGATGTGGAATTCCTCTGACAACCCGACCCCTATGCAGTTGAGTTGGGCTTAGGTGCATATTGCTGACAAATACACGATTCTGAATCGTAGAAGAAAACACATTTTGAACTGATCCTCATTCGCCTTTCGATCGTTATTAGAGCTGCGACCACTTGTGAGCTCATAACAAACGTTTCTGCTGTCACACCTCCTTGCAGCTTCTTTCATTGCCTCGATGATCAAACTTGTCATCTCGCTTACTACGCTGGATTTCTCTCCGTTCGAATTCACTTCTTCCCGATTAGTGCGGCTGTAATTTTTAGATGTTTCCTTTCTCCTATCGGCCGCCTGGTCACGGACTATCCCCACATCCGCTCCTCGTTTGTTTCGTACGTCAAGGGGAAAGATTTTGAAGCGCCTCGCTGGCTGATGGTAAAATGGTCAGTTTGCTTGGAGGTTACTTGATCAAAACCCATTCCATTCCATGCCGCCCATAAAAATTACCACAAATTGCTGGTTGCAACTTGGACATCTCTAAGCAGCTGGCAATGGCATCCAATTCATCACACTCTCCCAAGACAGACAAGAGTCCGTCTTGCAAGCCTCCTGCGTCCAAAATTACTCCAACTGTCAGGAAGTGCGATTAGTTAAGCAAACAATCGCCAGCGCCCAGGCGATAAGGAAATAATTGGATGCGGCCGTAGATCAGCGTACCCGCCCTCTTTCAACAATTACGCATGCGCCCGTGTATAATCGCCATCGGGCCACCCCGTGCATAGCAATTTTCTGCAAAGTTCAAGATAAATCTGCCAAGAAGTGCAAACACTTGGGTCGGCGCGGCGCTATCGATAAAGAGTCACGACCACTTTAGCACCAATCATGCCGGAGTGAGCGTCAATCATTATTCATTATGACCGCTGGCCCGGCCTGCTAATTAGACTCCTGCAGCTCCGCTTCCAGTCTGTCTCTGGTCTGTGCGCGCAGCCCACATGGGGAATTCCATGTTGCACAATACCCACGAAACCATAAATAATCGGGTGGCCAAGCCATGCCAAGAAAAATCTCGCGCCCTCCCTTCCCTACAGACCGTCTCAGGCGCATTGCTCGTAAATAACATTCGCCGCGTCTGTTGAGGTAGGTTCCCCCAACACGGTATCTGTATCATTCATCCATGAAACCAATTCTGGCGACTAATCAACAAAAAACCAGCGTCGAAATATATGCAGAAAAACTGTTGTGTTGCGCAATGTCAACTGCACGAACGGACATCGCATAGACACCAGCCAGACGGGGTTGAAGAGCGCAAAGTGCTCAGTGATCAGATTAACCCAATAATCCACTTAAGCTGCATAACAAGCTGCGGCACTTCATAAAGCAATCTCGGTAGAACGCGCGCATGCACGACGATCGCGACGCAACGCAGGAGAATATCCGACGAACACTGTGCAGCGCCGCCACCACTGCAAAAGCACACGGAAAGAGTTTAGGCATTGTTGATGGGGGGCTGACAGAAAAAAAAAAACGCTGTGAGCCACTGGAGCGTTGGTGAATTGAATTGATTGGGAACATGTGATAGATTGCTACTGTTTAAAGTCACTCACATAATAACAATGAGGTTTCTTGGCGGCTGCTTGAGCAGAGGTGGTTAACTGATGCCGCTGGATGTGGGAACAAGTCCGCCGAGATGAGATATTGCCTCGCGGTTCATTAGAAAGGTCGACTATTCTGATTCTGATGCAAATCTCTGTGATTTGATACCTGCATTCTAAATGGCTACTGGATGGCGGCCGATCGCTGCCAGGAGCGACTGCCTGATGATGAAGCTATTGTTTTGCGAATGACGGATGGTGTCCGTGGACTGAGTGTGCATCTAATCGGCACTTTCGAGACCTGTGGTTGTTGATTCTGTCAACTGAGTGCATCATTAAAGGTCACAAGCAAACAGGTTAACTTTTTGTCCAGTTGTGGTTGCTTGAGGTTTGTAGTTTGTTTGAGAGTCAAGCAGAAAAAAATGGCTTCTGTTCAGTGTTACCACTCTTTCTCCTCTTCGCTTCTGCACACAAAATATTAATGCTCGCGAAATAGTGATTGATGCTGATGCTAATTTGATTTGTGTGACAAAGTGCGACCATAAATATCTATTGTACCTTCTTCTTGAAATCTAGGGTTTTATAATAATAAAAATAATATGGGTGGCGCTACAGCCCGTAGGGGGCCAGGGCCTAGGCCTTCTCAGCAACCACTCGTGTTGTGCGTGCTATTGTTCTCTCACAAGTGGAAGGGACCTACAGTTTCATGCCGAATCCGAACGGCCAAGTTTGAGAAGCTTTCTCTAGACAGGAAATACTCAGTGAGTGACTCGAAAGAGGTGGGGCCGTGAAAATTATTTCTGTCGCTCAGAGCTGGAATCGAACCTACGACGTCGTGGTTGGGATCGACGCACATACCCACAACGCCACGGGCCACCACAATCTAGGGTTTTAGTGTTGTCTTAAAATATTTTGCAACATTTTTCATTAAAGTCTTTGGCTGGTACGGAAGTTCTATTTATTGATTTGAATGTTTCATGGGCCAGGCCTGGGCTGTCTATTATCAGGTGTTCCATGGTTTCCTTCATGTGGCCACAGTGCTTGTCTATACTGGTAAGATTCATTATGTGGTAATTATATGCTCCATGCGTTGCTAGTGCCCACATGGGATTCTTAGGTCAGCCGTTTTAAGTGCAAGAGCTTTCTTGTTGATCGTTTTGTGTCCGTGTGAAGGTGCGTGGGTCAAAAGAAGTGTATCTGAGCACCTGCCTGGCTTATATATCTGCATTGTCATTACCTCCATAGTTCTCATATCCCGATTTGGGTGCCAGGATATGGTTGCAGCCAGCATGTATAGTGTTTTGTGACAATGTCACTTTACTTCTTTTTGAACCCCTTGGCGCCTTGAGAATATATAATTTCGATATGAGTTGGTTTTCTATCATTACTACGATGTTTAGCTCGAACTAGTGTTCTTTTCTGGCAGATGCTTAGGTTGCATCTTCAACCTGTCAGCCTCTACTTTTTTGTAAGATATCAACACATCTGTATATTACTTTTGGTCTCCATTTTTCAATCAATTGGGGCTCTTGATCCGTTTTCTCTGCTTGGTAAGAGTATTTCATGATATTTGAAGGTATTATTTTCTGCTGTGCGATCACTTATAAACGAATTGTAAGGGTTTCCATCATGATGTCTGGTTAAATATATGTATATGAACATAAGGGTGGCGCTACATTGTGCGTGCTGTTGTTCTCTCAGAAGTGGAAAAGACCTACAGTTTTATGCCGACTCCGAACGGCCAAGTTTGAGAAGCTTTTTCTAGACAGGAAGTACTTTTTGAGAATTGTCAGTGACTCGAAAGAGGGGTCGTGAAAATAATTTTTGTCGCTCAGAGCTGGAATCGAACCTACGACGTCGAGGTTGGGGTCGACGCACATACCCACAGCGCCACGGGCTACCACGTCTTCCGGTGGCATATGTAGGTAAAAAGTGACCTCAATCAGTTAGACGTGCGTGGCGGGAAGAAGCTAGCATAGGCGCGTACTAAATGGAGAGGCATGTTGGCTGAGGCCCAGGTCCACTCCGAACTGTAGTGCCAGCTAGAGTAGAAGTTAGAAGTTGGTTTACCTGCCATAACCTTTCGAATTCGGGTAAAGGGTGAACGAAAAATATAAGAGGTGGGCCATGAAAATTATTTTTTGTCGCACAGACCAGGGGTCGACCTTACGACGTCGTGGTTGGGGTCAACGCACATACCCACAACGCCATTGTCCACCACACCAAAAATCGTATTGGCCGAATTGCATAGATGTTCCCAATGAAATAAATGCGTTGCGTCCGAAATATACACAAATACAGCCTCACACGACACATGAGAGTAAAATGGTAAATTTGCATACATAAATAATACACACATTTGAGAATGAACTGTCAAACGGAACAAACGTTAAGAGTTCACATATTGCTCACACTCGTCGTCTCGTTTCCTTTATATGGTGGGACAATACGCAACGTATGCTACGTATGCAACGGATTCCATAGGCTTGGGCATTAAGTCTCTTGTACGAAACATTAAACGGATGTCCTGAAAATGAGCAAAACAGACTTGAGCTTTTTTTCCTTGTAAGCGCAGATTTGCTAACATGTTCGTTGATACATGTTTTCGAGATCTTGTAAATGGAATAGAGAAAGTATTTGTTTAGTGTTAATTTTCTTATTGGCAGTGTAGGCCAGATCGCTCTTATTGTATCATTAGTACAGCTGCGACAGTACGTATTGAGAGGAAGAGAGTTTATCGACAATAATTACATGCACCCCTATCGGCCAATGCCCAACAATAACCGGAGAAGTCTTGGGATGTCTAGCTTTTATTAGAAGATCATTTATGGGTGTATTCTAATCCATAAATCACTTGCTATAAGCTGGTCATATAGATACATCCAGATCTAGCACAGTTGATAACCGAGAACGTCTGCGCCTGACCGCCTTTAAGATATGAGATAATATTGACTCACCCTCCATCGCACCAGAGCGGCAAAGGTGGCACCGCGAGTGTTCTTTTCAATGAGTTCGGCTTCTTGGAGCACAGCATCTCTTGCCTAGCTTTGAGGCTGTAGAAATTCCGGCTGCTAGTTGGCTTTTAGATGCTGATGGAATGTTCGGGTGTTATTGAATCCAACCAAAGGCTTAAAGAAAAACCGGCGTAGTCTATGCCTCTGATGATATTCTTGGACCGGCTATTGTATCTCAGCTGATCTCAGAGACGCTTGGAGCAATGTTTAAATGTTCATTTTTCTCATTATGCTTTTATTCGAGTGTATCATTGCGAGTCACAACTTGGCATGGTCACGGTGCGGCACACGAAAGAGTTGTCCTCTTCATCCACGTCAACAAAGATCTTTCTGAGAGTAAAAAATAAGCGACGATACTTTTTGCCAGGCAAACTTGTGAAAGTCATATGATCCCTTTTTGGCAAAGTGACTAGAAGCAATAAAGGAAACTTCCAGACACACAGAGTTGATTTATAAAACCCAGTGTAGTACTAAAAGAAGGAACCAGTACTTTTGGAAGAACTCTTACTAAAATAAGAACACTTAGTGCAATTGGACATAGCACAGGAGTACACATGTATGTAGGTTGGTTGGCGTGAGGTGGTTCACACATTTCCGTGCAGTTTGCAGGCTACTCGTCAAGTGCTTTTGTAGGAAATGCTTAAGAATACATAGAGGCTTCACTATCATAAAGTGTGGCCGTATAAAGTATTTAGGGCGAACATAGGTGCAATGGAACAAAGTTCTGAACATTTCTAGGTTTTGAACGCTACCCCGTATCAATGTAACATTTTTCATCATTGCAACCATTCCAGTAGATTGCCCAGAACACCATAAAGTTTTTAGTTAAAATGTAATGCATTCAAAGACAAGAATAGGTTTAGGTCTTTTCTTTCATACGAGGTATGCGTGTCACCTAGTAAGTCGTTGCTGTGCCAGCTTCCATGTTCCACAACGTGTCTTTATCACTCCACTCCCATTCACCTCTACAACTGGTGTCAGAAGCATGTTCCCCTGACCGTATATGAGTTGTGCCACCACGCAGCTGAGCACATTCTATGCATGATTGATCTGTCCCTGATAAACATACTTATGCATGCTTTCAGCCATTAACTAAAGCCATTGCCAGGCAGCTCCAAGCAAAAAAACATTCCACAAACACATGTCGGCAGCCAACCACATTATCACTCCACCTAATGCCACACTATCACCTAATCCAATCGTTTTAAATCAATCCAATTAGATATCATTGTGAACGTGTCAATAAGCTGTTAAGAGTTATCCCCCAGTGAAAAGGCCGTCCACACAGCCAACTGCTGCGGCTGCTCTAATGCATTCCAATGGATTCCGTTTTATCTGCGATCGCGGGCACTCGGAACACGATAGGTGGTACTCCATTTGTGGACACTGTCTGCACAGATCTACAAGTTGTATCGCGCAAATTAATTCATCATCATTACGCATAGCAGCAGCAGCGAGTGGGTACTTAAACTTCTAAGAGCACACACTCGCATCGTGCCTCGGAGACAATAAATTATTCATCACCCTCCGAGGTGGCATTGTACTCGCCAGAGTGACCGTTTAATCGATTAATTGTGTAATTCCCAGGCTCTGGGCCGCATGTAGCCCACTTTTCGCGCGATCCATCATCGTTCGTCCGCCAGCAAGAGTCTTATGCAACCCCAGTGGAGTGCAGTGGAGTAGGTTGGTAGGTTTTAGGGATCCGATACGATCTCTGAATCTGCACACGGAGGCGGCTGAGGTCGACCGAAATAGACCGAACCGTGCCGTGTTCGCGAATAACTCGAGAAAGATAGTCACGACCGAAACATGTCCGATGACGGCCCGGCACTGGGCCCACGGTGAGCGTGGACGAAGATCCGTGATGCTGATATGAATACCGCCGCTCTTGGTGCCCAGTGCCGTCTACGGGGTGGATTTCCATCCGCAAGACTAGCTCACTGCTCTTCGGGGTGAATAGAGGCAGAAAATCGAAACTCACGCGGTAAATTTTTTCCATTTTTTGCAAATTAGGCACGGAGACACAATAGAAGCATAACGACTTCCAATTAATTGTCTAGCAAATGCACGCGGCAGTGGCGAGCAAAATGCATCTAATTGATTGCCAGCGGGTTGCCCTCCTGTCGTTGACCGGTTGCACTGAACAGCTGGCGGCATTTGAGTGGGGAAACTATTTTTATTTATTGCCACGCTCGATTTGTTTGTTTAGCAAAAGCGCTGCTGACAGCGGCAGATATGGCGAGTATCGTGCAACCTTCACGCTGGAAATCCTGAAATGTATCTTAGCATCTGCACAGTCTGAGAACGATCGCAGTGACAAGATACAACAGTTTTTTGTTCCTATTCCGGAATAGAAATCGCGCTCTAGATACGGGATATCACGCAGTGGACTCGCAGTGCACGATTAGACGTGTGCTCGCAACCTTGTGCAGAAGTGAAAGATCTTGTGGTGTTGGCATGTTTCAATTCCTTCACGGATTATGATCTTTTTCAGCGCAAAGTGCATGCAAATTTAGAGACTGGGCGTTAGCTTTGGATTTTGTCTGCACCCTTTTTTACCAAGTTTTGCATAAATAATTAGTAATTAAGAAGCTGCGTAGTTGGTGCATGTGTCACACGGTGACAGTAAGTGTCAGTGGATGGCGACATCACATGCTTGGACCACTACCAGTTTTCGTGATGTGCGCCGCCCCAATGTGCTGCACTTCGTCACTAGATTACTGTCATGACCTTCTTCTAAAATTGATTTGCTGACGAAGAACTTTAGTTTAAAGCCAGTTCCATGCAAAAAAGTGCACGAGAACCAGCCACTAGCTGCAGATGTGCGGTAGGAAAAGCTTCACTGGTGAGTGATCAACAACTGGAGTTGTTAACATTGTCGATTGTCAAATTCACGTCATCTTGTTGGAGCCACGTTCTAAAGCAATGGTCGAGTCCAAGCTGAAGGATCTTCGTCCCAGCAGAAGTACATACACGTTTCTCTCTAAGAACGGTACTCCGGAAGACTTCGCTAGAAGCGATCGACAGATTTCAAAAAAACTAAACTACCAAGTTCCTCGAGGAGTGTTCTAATGGTTGTCGTTTGAGTTTCTCTACACAGATTGTAACAACTGTGTTACATGGAGGGAGTTTCACTTCGCCAAAGGGTGCGTCTTTTCCCTTCTGCCTTTAACTAAATATAAGAACAGTTGAATATTACAGCACGGCGGCGTTCACAGATCCTCTATACAAATGGACATGCCCTCCTATTTAGACCTTATGCGTGAGGTTAACTTCTTTACCACCTACAAATGATTGTGTTCAGAAACCAGAAATGTCAGGGACACCGACGGGCTTACGAACGGCTTTCGGTTCGAACCTGGTATATAGGATGCCCCAATATGTCACATGCAGCCGATGAACTCGCGAAGTCCGTGCTATAACGAGATAGGATGCGTAATCGACGACTAGTCACTGTTGCAGTGTATTTCTAATTCGGCTCTGTGGTAAACATCGGTACAAATACCCAAAGCAGAGTGCATCTTGCCAGCCACAGTTTCTATGGGCTCTCTATGAGTCCTCTCTCGGAAGACCATGTTAAATTTATAGAAGACCTTGATCGACCTGCTTGGGTTGATGGCGGTTGGAAAAAATTGTGTAGTGTACAGCAATAGAAGTTTAGCCAGAATCTACGGATCGTTAGCCCTTGAAGAACGAACAAACGACAAATAATATGGGGACCCCAACAATCGTTTATTCTGGGGCTGTGGGACATCCATGCCCAAGGTGCCGGGCACTAGTCTTAAGAGAAATCAGTCAACGAAAGTGGAAACAGCTAGCAAGTCATCGTTCTAAGTGGGCAAGCATGTTGGGTTAGGTCTAAGTTGACCTCGGACTGCAGCGCCGTAAAAAGAATTGTATCATGTTCTTGAAAATAAATTTGTAAATGTTTCTAAGGCTAAACCAATCTACAGCTGTTTTGTTGGTTTGGAGAAAGCATGCGATCGAAGGCGTCGAGGTAAACTCTGGCGTGTTCTGCAGGAGTATGAGATTGGGGATCCTCTTTTGAGGGCCATTCAGTCACTATAAACAAACTGCAGCAGATGTCTTCGGAGTTACGGTGCTAAATTAACACATTTCACCGTGGGCGTTGGACTTCGCCAAGGGTGCGTCTTGTCACCTCTGCTTTTTAATCATATATACGGATTGGATGTTGCAGCGCAGCCGAGGTGAGGAATGTTCGACATTGAGAGAGAGTCACCTGCTTCTTCCAGATCATTTGGTTATCTTCACATCGTCCCAGACGGAACTCCAGGACGCACTCGATAGGCTTGTGAACATTTGTGCAGATGCCAGGATGAAGGTCAATGTGGACAAATCGGATGTTATGATAATTTCCAGAATGTCTGTGCAATGTACTCTAGATGTAGGTGGAGTCTCATTAAAGCAGGTGGAGGATTTCAAGTACCTCGGGGTCTTTTTCACGAGTGATCGAAGGAGTAATGATGAGATTTTCTGTAGGACTGGCCGAGCGGCATCAATATTGAAACAGTTTGGAAGATCTGTAGATAATCAGAAAGACCGAGCTTGGTGTCAGAGCCAGGCTTGTGGTTTTCAACTCAGTAATTGTTCCAAATCCCACCTATGTTCACATTTGGGTAATGACCGAAGGAATAAGACCGCGAATATAAAAGCTGTTGAGTTGAGATTCATTCGTATACGCACCAGAGATAGGTCGAGAAACACGGCAGTATGCGAGCAACTCAATGTCGAGCAGCGACTTCTCCGAACGAAAAGAGCTATGCTACGATGGCTTGGGCACG
Organism: Eristalis arbustorum; assembly: GCA_916610145.1. Taxonomy (NCBI): domain Eukaryota; kingdom Metazoa; phylum Arthropoda; class Insecta; order Diptera; family Syrphidae; genus Eristalis; species Eristalis arbustorum. The sequence goes on along the minus strand of OU744316.1, from coordinate 51,354,181 downwards.
TGGCCGTTTGTCCCCAACATCACATCTGCCGAGGAGTGCCTTAAATGCGACTCCATCAGGAAGGCGACTCATGACGAAGTGGCTGTCGGAAAACTCTCTTGGTTGCACCTAGGCATAAGTCCAAATGAGTTAAGAGTCGATGGCGGAGGATCGAGGGGCCTGGCGATTTCTAGTGCGGGCTTCATCTCGCTACCCCTATAGCGGATCATGCGGGTCAAAAAATGATGATGTTAATGATGTCTCTAAGGCGGTGATTAACTGCCAAATGAAACTAACCTCAAAACAACCGAGCACTGTCAAAAGAGCTGTCGCCTTGTTGCTATTTTCGAGTTTACCGCCTCAATTTCTTTCATGAGAAGTAAGCAATTAATCGAAAAATATTCCCCCACACAATGGATGCAGGAAAATAAGTCAAAATTAATTGTTCTTCTTCTTCTTTGATTGGCGCTACAGTCCGGGGTGGACCTGGGCCTCAACCAATATGCCTCTCCAGTCAGCACGATCTTCCACCAACTGCACACTAGGTTGGTTGAGGTCTTTTTCCACTTGTGTGCGCTATCTCGTGCTAGGATGTTCTCCGTTGCACTGTCCTGACTCTGTATTGAAGACTCTTCGGCCTTGCCTTAAACCTTTGGTGACAATGGAGGTCGCGGTGTGTTCGTTATCGACCTTGATGGAGCAGCGAGAATCTCCATCGTCATCCTGCACAACCTGACGAGCTTGGCAGGAATGTCAAAACTAGACATGGCGCTGTATAGCTCGTCTCTATGCACGCTGTCATATGCGGCCTTGAAATCGACAAATAGGTGGTGGGTGTCGATCTGCATCTCTTGAGTCTTTTCCAGGATCTGCCGGAGAGTTATATTTGAATTGTTATAAATGACATCTTTTCGCAAAATGGGTCATATTACCATGACAGTCACATAGCGTCCCGTTGCCATCGGCTAGAGTTCATACACGTAGTTCTCTACCTCGCATTGTAGTGGCTACCACAAGAAAAATCAAATATATTTCCAACGTAATTGTCACAACTTGGTAATTTCATTGTTAACAGAGCAGAATGGTTGCATGAAAATTCAATTGGCAGCTGGTGGTTGCATGGTCTGTTTTGTATCAGCCACTAAAAGAAATACATGTGTACCTCCTTTCACTCCGTCACATGACAACTTTGAATAACTACCCAGCAGTACGACACCAATTATGTACGAATGATGTAATTTGTTTCACAAGCAAATCGTGTCTTTAACGGCAACAAAGACAGATTTTTGTTGAACATTCTTGTCAATCAGGTGAAACCATTTGTGACAGCGGCCAGGGAATTTCGTTGTTATACATCCATTGAACTGGATAGTCATGGTGCGCTGTCGCTGAATGTGCATTTGTCTCGATAATCCTTCCGTCACAAAACCTCCCATGATGACAAACAGAAAAAATTGATTTTCTCACAGCGCGCTGCATTAACTCTCTCAATCAGAAATTCGTTCAAAATCGAATGCAGCTAGCCTCCAAGTGGGCGAGAATGCAGAGGTTCAGAAAAACAGTCAACCAATCGAAGTAAATCCGTCGGGCGGAGTATGCACTTCAAATTGCTGCACTGCATCAGATGTATGTATCTATCCATAGATAGACGCTACTCCCCTGACATCGAATTGAGATCGAGTTTAGGTGGCCTAGTCCCCATAGGAGAACCCACCCAACATTGTCGCCGTCCGATTCACTTCTTGTTGACAATTCGTCAGCGTGTCTGTGCGCCTGTTTGGATGGAGGATTAAAAACGAATACATGACTACAGAGCGCGGTACACTGACATAAGTCACTGCACTGTAATCCATTTCGACTGCTCGCCTTCACGTTGGACAGACATCTATGGATTCAGTGATGTTTAATTATATTTAAGGTCTCAATCCACAGAATCGAGATACAAAAAAACGATTACTTTATGATTTATGGAGAGCTTTAGCACATTTGTGGCACAGATTGTGCGCACATGCGTTAAATGCAAGTTTATATGTTTGAGGCGAATGCTTTGCTTTGACAATTAACACTGACAAGTAAATATTTCTGTGAGCAGAATTTCAATTGACGCTGTGGGAACATTTGCCAAGAAATGACTGACGGCTTTTGTTGAGTGCTTTTCTTTGAAAATTTAAATCAGTATTCGAACACTAGGTAATGGGAGAGGAAGATGTAGATGAGATAGATACAATCGGCCAAGAGCTTGTTTTTCAAGAATTTTTCGCTTTTAACCCTTCCGTCAATAAGTAGGTCTGGCCAGACCTTTTCCTTTTCCATCCTTACCAAATTTTCCCACCTTGTCAGTGTTTCTGTTTTTGTTGCTTTAGTGTAGACAATTAATAGAAGATTCTGAGTGGATAAAAATAAAAGTCTTCCTGCAGCAACCTCTAGAGTCAATCGAATATGTATGACGAAACCTTCTTATTGACAGATAGGTTAAATAAGCTTGGAGCTGCTCCATCGATGTGGGTTTCAAACTCGCAGGGACCTACAATGTTAAGGACGGATCTAACAAGCCGACGTGGCGTCATGTGATTTCTTCCACATCGTCCTGGAGGGGATCGTGCAAGACTTACACGCCAAGTCAAGTCTGTACAATTGTTAGCATACGCCGATAACTTTGACGTGATTAGCAGAAGTCTATGAGGCGCTTGCTGGCGGTGAACGAGTGAAAAGCAGATTACATGCTGTCGTCAAGAAAGGGCATACAACATCGGTTGCTTGTACAGAACTTCAGAAAGGGCAGCTATAACTTCGAGGTGGTTAAGGACTTCGACAACCCTCAACATCATTACCAAGATCAAACGCAGAATTATAAGCCCTGCTGTGCGGCGCGAAAACGTATGAAGAAGTCCTTGGTGTCTTCCAAAGAAAAAGCCTTAAGTATTCTATCCTGTTCACTTTTTTTAAAAGATTCAACCACGAACGTACAGGGACATGAGCCTAGCCGGGTTTCTACGCATATTCTGCCAGGATCATGTAGATCGTATGGATAACTTAGTTGCGGTCCTAAAATCTGCGATGCCGAATGCTGTGGGTGACGCAAAAGAGAACGCGTGCGTCAAAGGTGATGCACACAAGTGTAAAAAGACCTCATCTTGGGGGTAATCGCAATAGTTCGAGAGGCTTGTGTGTTGATGCCTAGGTGAAATTTGCTCATGCTTACTGCTTAGTTGGAACACAATCTCGAGGCTGTGGTTCATCTTTCGACGTGATGGCTCAGGTGCTGCTGATTGCCAGAAAAAACTAATACAAGATGGCGTTGATGGTGTTGACATGATCTTGATCTCGAAGGTACCTCTAGAGCACAGGCAGGTAAGCATGGGTGCATTATAAAATGGTTAAGTATCGTTCGTGCTTGCGGTGCTTTTTGATTCCACTGGGTTTGATCGATCGATTATTGTCCCTCCGTCTGGATGAGATGATCTGTCAGTTCCCAGTCCCCAGTCACATTTTTGAACTGGAAAGCTTAGGTTGACATGCTGAAGTCCGTCACACTTAGATCTTCGTCGACTCATTGTGTAGACCTGTAGAGGGGATGGATGCCCTTAAGCCCTTGCTCGTACCTATTGTGACGCTTCCTGGCGTGATTATTTAGCATTCCATTCCGATGTTCTGATAAGGCAGCAAAAAGACTTTTTTGTGTATTTCTTAGCTAACATAAGTCTTGGTAGAAGTATTGTCTCAGCTTTCTGTACATAAAGGAGGTTGGGCAGTGACTCTCTTTGTTCTTCGTCACAACCGTCTTTGCATGTAGATTTTTTTTTTTTTTTGCATTCTAGGAGCATGTCGGTTCTTGCCATATCCAAGTGGTCTCATCCGTTCATTTGCTAGTTCTGTGAAGATACCATTATGATTCTGCCACACCACAATCGATCTTTTGCTCACCAAATTCTCAAACCGTTTTATCAGCCGTCGATTTGGTGATGACAACTGGCCGTCTTGGAGCTGCGAGGTTTTGTGGGGAACAGTGTAGTGATTCACGCTTTTAAGGCCAAGCAAGCAATCCAAGCATTCCATGAGCTACAGTCACAAACTATCAACAAGGCCTTAGAAAATTATACATGACCGAATGCGCTACTGCAAAGCCAGCCGGTACAGATCTAGAGCATCTACTAAAGGGTGATTTTTTAAAGGCTATAGGAAAGTTTCTAAAAAAAAAAAAAAAAACAAATAAAATTCAGAAAAGTGCATGAAGTCTTTACTTGAATCGATAGTACGGTCCATATAATATAATGTTTGAAGATTATTTCATGCAAATGTTGACCTTGACTGCGCCTCAAATGGTCCAGCCGCTTAGTCCAATTTTGGCATACTGTTTCCAACATTTCGGCCGGTATCCCACGAATAAATGCTTCAATGTTGTCTTCAATGTCAATTGAAGCAGGCTTGTCTGTATTGACATGAGCTTTAACATGGCCCAAACCCAAAAAATAGTCTAAAGGCGTTAAATCGCACGATCTAGGCGGCCAATATACCGGTCCCGAACGTGAAATAAAATGCTCACCGAACCCGCCTCTCAATAAGTCCATTGTTGCGCGTGCTGTGTGGCATGTGGCACCGTCTTGTTGAAGCCGCAAGTCAAGCTCTTGTATTTTGGGCAAAAAAAAGTTGGATATCATGCCACGGTAGCGATCACCATTCACAGTTACATTACGATTCGCATCATCTTTGAAGACGTACGATCCAATGAGGCCACCTGCCCGTAAACCGCATCAAACTGTGACTTTTTCTGGATACATTGGTAGCTCTTGCAATGCTTCTGACTGATATTCACTACAAAATCGACAATTCTGCTTATTTACGTACCCATTGAGCCAAAAATGAGCTTCGTCGCTGAACACAATGAACGACAAAAAGCGCGCTATGAACGTCCTTAACAGAGCACGCATTTTGATAATAAAATTCAATAACATGCAAGCGTTGTTCGTTTATAAGACGATTCGTGGTTAAATTATAGGCCAAACTGAAGATGTTTGACAGTGAAACAAAATACGAAACGTAAGTCAGCTGTTTAAACCAGTGTTGCCAAAAAGATAATAGCTAAAAAATCACCCTTTATATGTACGTCACTTTATAAAACCCCGGTTGAACGACCAAAAAATGCTGTTCATTCACGTTGTACTACGCGGTTGACTGACTTCATTCATGAATGTCTCTACGACCAGGTCGTTCGACATGTCGTTCAACCAAGCCAACAAACAATTTTCACTGATTTACATCTTTCGAGTCACTGACAATGTTCAAAGAGTGTAAAAGAGTAACGGCTTAGTCTACAGTTCTACACTTCATTGCTTAACACAAGCGAAAGCTAGGCCCTTGTCTCCTGCTGCAACACCACCACAAAAATAGTAGATTCGATTTCTTTTACAACACTGTTCTTTATTAAGTCACTCATTCCTCAATTGATATTATCACCTTCCGGGCATATAACATGACGCTCACAACATTTAGGGTAAGGCGCAGTTTTGTCCTTGTAATCTCCCAACACACATCCATCAACAACAAAAATTCCACAGCTGCAAAATCGAATGAAATAAAATGGATTTTTTCGTTTGCGTGCCATAGGACTTACGTAGCAAATTCAACCCATCCCTCGTTTCCACAGGAAACTCTTGTACACTCTTCCGGATCGGTCACTACCTGCCCTGGCGACAGGATGAAGTTATCCCTGATTGTGCACTTGCCGGGATACCCTTTAATTGAATGAAGCTTTATGTACCACAGCGTCAAGCTCACTTACTTGGGTCCTTATAAACTCCTTGCATCAGCGCTCCAAGTGCAGATGAGTGGCTAAGTACCAAAAGTACAAGAACGCACGCGATAGACTTCATATTTGCTTGAAATTTCAGCTTTGACTGAATGATCAAGAAGCGACATTAAGTGAGACGTGACCTTAGCCTGATTACACTTTCTCTTTATTTAAAATCATCACAACAAAAAGTTTGTGTAAGTACATGGCTGGTTGAAGTTCCTGTTATCAGCAAAGGTCTGGTGCTGTGTAATCGAAGTGGTCTTTCTTATCCGTTGGAATGTTGTTTTGTTTTGAATTGGACCCATCTCCCATTCAACAAGCATTGTCTTGTGACATTTTCAAAGGTTGAGATGTCACTGTTCGTACTTCGACGCTACTTTAGATTAACGTTGCTCTTTTGGGTGTTCTTGGTGGAGACTACGATGTCTCGCTAGTATGTACATAGGTAGTGACGCCTACACGTATGTCCGGACGTATGTCGGTGTTTGCATAATCAGCCATATGAAACTGATTTCGGAGAACTTCACTGAACTAATTGATCCTATTAACGTCACACCATCAAATACACGCAAAGCAATGCAACGTGTACTAATAATAAATATGCAAATCGAGTGAAAGAGCTGATATCAGACATAAATACGAACTTCTACTTGTCAAAAATGTAGTCAAAGTTGAATTTTTAAGCAAATATGAAGTCGATCGCGTGTATTTTTGCACTGCTGGCGCTCTCACAGTCGTGTGCATTTGGAGCGGTGGCACAAGGAGTTTATAAAGATCCAAGTAAGAGAGGTGAACCTCATCCCTGATGCATACACATTATTTCCCTTTAATTAAAGGATATCCGGGCAAGTGCACGATCAGGGAGAACTTGATACTTTCGGCAGGGCAGGAAGTTACCGATCCTGAGCAGTGTAGACTAATTTCTTGTGGAAGAAATAGCGTGGTTGGCATTTCAGAGTAAGTTCTTTCAGTCTAACAACATCAAATATATTTGGGTTAATTTTATTTTGTAGGTGTGGCGTCTTCGTTGTTGAATGTGGGAAGAAGGCTGAAGTTAACAAGAGTGCACCTTACCCGGAGTGTTGTGAGCCTCGTGTTGTGTGTCCTGAATGACATTGTATATCCTTAAGACATTTTTGAATGAGTGACTTAATAAACAAGACTGTTGCGAACTATCGACTCTGTTACGAATTTTTGTTCTTTTTGTGAGTTTTTTTGCATCAACATCACAAGAGTGATGATGTTCTCTTGATGGCAGAAATGGCAGTTGGTTCGCTCCTGGCAGCTGACCTCCTCGTGCTGTGGGCCGGAGACCGCACTCAAAGAGTGGGTATTTATTTTTTCACACATGCCAAGCCTGGAGAATGAATGCGTTTCTTTAAAAAAATAGGATAAGATTGGGCTGGGATACCGTCTAATCTGGCATGCCGTATTGGAGCCAGGGCTGTATGGTGGCATGCAAAACTACGAGCGCCTGGTTGCCAGCCTGTGCGACTTAGAAAGGCGACTGATGTTGAGAACAGATGGTTGGGTTACTTTAAACGAAGGGGAGTGTGATAATTCACCATCACATCAACTATGAGGCTAAATAAGGCCCATTGTGAGTCCTTTTATTTGTGGAATGCACAATTCTTCTAACCTATCATATCGCGTGGAAGTTGAAACCATGCCACGTGAATCCATCAAAGGAGCTCTGAGATATTCATATCCAACGACCTTAATTACACTCATCTTTGAATGTTATAATGTTATATTGTTTGTTGGACAGTAGAAAGGTTCAATATGCTTCAATTTGCGACGTAGTTTGTCTGAAAGGTAGAAACCTGCTCTATTCATGATGAAGAATGCCATCTTCCTACAACTCTGCAGTAATATCAGAAAACGAATGTGAACAATTTGAATAACTTTTTGTCTAACCATGATTCCTTAACCAAATTGTGTGCCAAATTTCTTTGAGATCCGATTCATTTTTCAGATTTGACAGACTTTATTCCGCTCTCCCATTCAAACCAGCCCTGCTCTTTCCTATGTCCGCCATCTCTGTGAAGAATTTTTGTTCCGCCTATTCTGGAGAGCAGGTCAGCGACAAAGCAGATGGTCTTGGTTCATTCCTCATTGCCACAGCTTCGGCAGAGATCGGTGGATTCCTGGTTCCGATTGGACACTGTGCTGTGATCACTCCGACGAGCATACGGACCAGGTATCAATATAAAGCTAGAAGCTTCGTTGTTTTGCCGATATTAAGCCCTGGCCACGTTGATCTTGTTGTTTGACAGCCGCTCCTTGAAAGTCAAGACGAGTCAGCGTCTCTTATTGTTGTGTGTGATGTAATGCATTGAGCGGTTGTTATAGTGACGTGTCCCTTCTCTGATTTCCATTTCAGATCCTTGTCTGGGCAAACTGTGCACTCTTTCCTTTCCTTCGATTAAGCTGTGGTGCGGGACGCAGCCAATCCGTCCGTTTTTTTCGATAGAGCTGTGGCGCGGGCGCAGAGTTTGATTGGCCGCAATGAGTCACTACATTTCACGTCAACCAATTGATTTCTTTGTGCAGGAGCCTGTTGTGCATCATCTGTCTACAAAGATGGTATTATCAGACGGTTGGATGTCTGTAAGTGTTCGCTTGCTTTCTCTATAGAAGCCGCGAGAACAGAACTGCACGGCTTAAAACCTCCAGAAAAAGCTATCAAATTGAAGAGAAGGCAAACTCTGCTTCTGGTGTCCTGTATACTGAGACGTGAAGAACCTGCAAATTGACTGTTCGAGCACCTAAAGACCAGTCTAGGAAGGAGTTCGACGAGAAGCTGACAAGCTAATGGAGATCTGCGAAAAGTTTCCTGCTAAACTGTTCGCCGACTCAGAAAAAGGATAGTAGCCGATCGCTGTTGGGCAATGACCATATTATGGATAAGAGGTGTCATTTCAGATAAGTTAACCGATTTGTAATGAGCTTGTTTTAACATTCTATGCGCTCGATGTGACACTCTCGGAGTCACAATTTGTGTCGGCTTGTGACAGAGGAAGACAATATTTGCGATATAGTACTTTTCTCTTTTTTTGGTGCATTGATTACAAATTTAACTATGTGCAGCATGTAGAGTGCTGGTTCTTCCACAAAAGCTTAAAGCTGAACTTGTGTCCTATAAGGCGAACATTCCGAACAGATATCCGGGCGCGAGTGACTCAATGTTGAGAAGCTACTTCCTCGAACGGAAAGGACCCTTGCTTCTATGGTTTGGTCACGAGACTCGAATCACCACGCCTTCCGAGTGGAGCCTTAACCTGACTCCATCAGGTATGTGATCGGGCAGACCCAGGACAAGTTGTTTTGACCAAGTCAAGAAACTCGAGTCCATTGCGGAGGATCAAGTGGCCTGGAGCGATGAGAGGTAAGGCTATGTTTCTGTCAGGACCATTCTCCCCCTAAGACTAATGCGAGCCTCTCTTCAAATGGTTTTTTATCTGTCCGGAATTTAAATCTATCCTGGTCACGTTAAAAGCGCGTCTCACACTCTAATGACTTGAAATGCTTCAGGAATTAAACATAAAACGAAATGATTAGTTTTAAAAAGTCCACATAATATGTAGCAATTTTCTTAACATTAAGATGGCTATAGACAGCGGTCCAGACATACGCCAGCGCAGACCTTTTTAAAAAAAGACTAGAAATTGTATTGTACTTTAATTTACCATATTTCTGCGATGGAAATTTTCATTTTCAAGTGTGCATACATGCCAAAGCTTACTCTTAGGCTAATAAGGTTTCTGTTACCTTGCAAATTGGGTGGCCCCGTATGTTTCTAATTGTTTAAGTCGGAATGGGACAGTCTTGCGTTGACATTTGACGGACCGTATTATCGTAAGCCCGAGCACGGAGCCCTTGAGCCAAGAGTCTGTATTTAAAAAATTTTTTTCTCTGTCTGAGTTTTTGGGGAAACTGAGGCGAATATTTATGAAAGTAATAGTCAAAAACAAAGCTTTAAAGAAATGTAAAAAGTCTGGCACATCCGAAGACAGGAACCGCTTTATTCAATTACGAAAAGAATTTGATTTTTTAAGCAGATTTCTTTACTCTCAATATATAAATACTGTTGAAAGGAATATTAAACACAATTCTAGATCCTTTTGGGTTTTCGTAAACTTAAAACGTAATAGCTCGGTTTTTCCAAATTCTATGGAGCTCGACGGTGAAAGTGCTTGCGATACCGAATCTACATGCAACCTTTTTGCAAAATTCTTTCAGTCAAACTATAATGCTGACATTATACCGAATACGGAAAACCTGTATCCTGGTCTTACTTCGGTAATAGACTTCGACATATTTTCTCTTTCGGATCAAGAAGTCTATAATGGGTTAACTCAGCTTGATTCAAATATTAAGCCAGGGGTTGATTCGATATCACCTCTTTTATTATCAAAATGCGCTGAAACGCTTTCTAAAGCATTAACAATAATTTTCAATGAATCACTTCTTAGTGGCGTCTTTCTTGAGGAGTGGAAAATATCATCCATTACTCCAATTTATAAAAGTGGTCTCAAGCATTTAATTAAAAATTACAGGCCTATCTCTAAACTTTCAGCAATTCCTAAACTATTTGAAAAGTTAGTTTTTGATAGACTCAATTTTGCGACGAAAGAAATTTTAACTTCAAGACAGCATGGATTTATTAATGGTCGCTCCACTGCAACGAATTTATGTCTTTTCACTAATTTTTGTATTTCTACTTTAGAAAATAGAATGCAGGTTGATGTTCTGTATACAGATTTCGTTAAAGCTTTCGATAGAGTTCACCATAGACTTTTAGTTGAAAAGCTGAGAAAAATGGGGTTTAAAATTAAATTTCTTGAATGGTTAAAATCTTATTTGTCTAATCGTCATCAGATGTCAAAATTGGAGGCGCACAATCCTTCTTTATAGAAGTTCTGTCGGGTCTACCTCAAGGTAGTCATTTGGGGCCTCTGCTTTTCAATCTTTTTGTCAATGACATCCCGTACTTCTTACAATTTTCTAATTGTCTAATGTTCGCAGATGATATGAAAATATTTTCACAAATTTCTACAATTACGGATTGCTTAAATTTTCAAAAAGACATAAAAACATTTTTTAAATGGTGCATGTACAATCATCTGGAGTTAAATATTTCCAAGTGTAAGATTTTTAGTGCTTTCCGCTCATTATCTCGAATTTCGTTTGATTATAGTCTTGGTAACGAGAGACTTTTATTAGTAAGCGAAATTAAAGATCTTGGTGTTATTTTCGATTCAAAGCTGTCTTTTTCAGCACATTTGGATTATATAATATCTAAATCAAATTCCTTGCTAGGCTTTTTGAAAAGGAATACGGTAGCATTTAATGATGTTTATACTCTAAAAACCCTTTATTTTTCATTAGTAATCCCCATCCTGGAATACTGCAGCGTTATTTGGTTTCCCTATTATCATAATTCTTCCAACAGGATTGAAAACATTCAAAAAAGATTCACGCGATTTGCATTAAGGAAACTGAGATGGTCCGAAGATTTACCTAACTATAGGTCTAGATGTGCGTTAATTGATCTAAAAACTCTAGAAGGTCGAAGACAAACTCATAGCGTTCTTTTCATAAAGGACATACTCAATGGTAGGATTAAATCCCCGGATTTACTACTTCTCATGCCTCTTTATGTCCCAGAGAGATGCCTAAGAAATAAGAATGTTCTCTTATGTTTTCCATATCATAGAACGAATTATGGTTTAAACGAACCCATAACCCGTTGTTCATTATTATTTAACTTAATTTATCATGAAGTCGATCTTCAAATGAATAGAAATATGTTTAAGGAAATTGTATTGAATATTTTTAGCAAAATTAATAATAATTAAATGTAGTCAAAAGATTATGTATCCATTGATGAAATGAAATGAATAAATAATAGTAATACATTTTTTAAAGAGACGATGTCCTGGCTCCAGCTTTGTCATCCAAAAGGGCTATCAACATTTCGTCGGACAGTCAAGCTCCATTCAAGTCCCTCTATTCAAAAACCTCCCTTAAATGCTGGCTGTCACTTGTGATTGCTGACCATTTCAATTTGTACATCATGTGGGTGCTCGGACATTGTGACATACCAGGCAATTGCAAATGGGGACGAACTCGCAACTTCTACCTAATCTAACCCAGTTCATTTTAGACAGGATCTTGTTCACTAAATATCTATTTAATATTTGAAGGAACGAAGTTGTATTTCACAACATTTGACACGTTAAACGCAAATATTTTAATTTTGATAGGAAAAACTGATTTTGTCAGGTTCTGAGGAAAAATTCCCGTAAGCTCGATAAAAGATGAGATTTTGGCATGTCTATGGGCGTAATCACAACATTCAGAAGCTTTTAGAAGAAACGCACAGTTGGTTGCTGTTTGCTTATCAAAGAGATCCAACGAGGTGAAGTTCAGGAGACGAGTTGAGCAGGGCTCCACTGATGCGGATGCAGGCTTGGTGTGTGCTGACGTTTAGAGTGAGCCATCGCACAACCACGCACTACAAGAGGGTGGGTCTTATGACAGCTACAAGGAGCCAGTGTGTCATATGAGCTTTTAAGCCTCCATTTATGTCCAATGGCTTTCTTGCTCACGTATAAGGCTGTTATGCCCTTGCCAACTCCTTATTTTCAATTTCAACATTTTTCATTTCATTTATTATTTTCCTAATATCCATAGTGGGCCGGAGCCTTGCTTCTTAGCAACCACGCGTGCTAAAAATATGCCATTTTTTGATGTGGATATGGATTCAATAATATTTATAAATAGACATCCTGCGATGTCTTGTATGGCTTCTACATGATAGTAATAATCGGAAAAAAATATCAAGCAAAAAGAAGATTGTTCCAACTTAGAAAACATTAAACACTGCACTCAATTTTATGGGCCGTATGTGCAATTTTTTGATGTAGTGTAAGCACATTTAGACTTAAGTGTCTAAAATCTTTAAACAAAAACATTTTGCATCGATGGACAAATTAAGCGATTGCTCATTCTTCTTAGAAATGGCCATACACATTTCGCATGCTAAACTCAAACCCAATTGATACTAATAAATATGCAAATAGAATTAAAGTCGTCTTAGTTCTCATAGACTGGAACCTCTGACGTGCTGATGTCGGTTCTCTACTCTCTATATATAAAACTAAGTGGCAAACTCGGATGTTTACTTCTAGCGCCGGTAAGTTCCAATCAATTTAGTTGTTTTCTTTTGGAAATGTAGATAATTACGGTGCAAAGGTAGATGTGGACCCGATAGGTGGCATTGTTTTTGGGTTTCTTTGTGATTTATCTCAAATTCTTTCGCGCTCTCATCGAAATGATCTAAATATAGTTCACAAACGTGCGGGGAGCTTTCATTAAGAAATCCAATCATACATAAATTGTCAGTTAGAACATAGAGCCAATATTATTTGCATTGCGAACACGATCAGTGGAGAGTCTGGAGGCGATTGTCACTATCAGTACAGTAGTTGGCCGAATTTCGTTTGGTGTTCTCTTCTATTCTCCATTCACTGATGCATACAGTGTATTTGAGTGTGAGTGGCGCAAGTTGAAGCATACGAACCAAAGAGGGTGGAGGGTTGAAATTTTTCGCTGGACTTCGCTGGAATGACAGAGAATGGTGCATAAGAACCGATAACGTGTGACAAACGGAGCGGGCGGTGGGTTAAGCTGGCGCGATATATATTTGAAATTTTGTTTGTTAGAAATTTAGTCACAGTTGATCTTGCTAGCAACTATGAAGTCGATCGCGTGCATTCTCATAATTTTGGTGCTCTGCCACTCATCGGCATTCGGAGCAATATCAGCCGCGGATTACAAAGACCCAAGTAAGTCACTTCCTATAACAAAATTCCTGCTAAGCATGAAATTATTTTCAATTAAAGAACATCCCGGCAAGTGCGTATTTAGAGCGAACTTGATACTTTCGCCGGGTCAGGTGGTAATTGACACAGAAGAGTGTAGAAGAGTTTCTTGCGGACAAAATGGCAGCGTCGGCTTTTCAACGTGAGTTCTTTAAGCGATCGTTGTTTCATTAGTAACCGATCAATTTTGACTGGTTTCTTTTTTAATTGTGCAGATGTAAGACCCCAACTTCTGATCGCTGCAAGATCGGAGATTTCGTTGACAAGACTGCACCGTTCCCTAAGTGTTGTGAGCGTCACCTTATATGCTGAACGAACATAAATAAAAGCAGATTTTTGTGAATTTGAAAACAATGTAAAACGACTCATGTGATGAAGCATATTTTTAAAAGAGTTATTGTGTTGTTTGTGTTTGTTCTCTGTTCGAATTGTAGGGAAGGGTCCGTCTCCCTGAGGCGAAGTTTGAAAAGGTTTTCATGGACAAGCATTGCCATTGACTCAATAGGTGGAGCTGTAAATTATGCCTATTGGTTTCAAATTTGGTTCACAAAATGAACCAAATCCTCTAGTCGTTCTGACGCGTGACGCTATTGTTACATAACAAGGGGGTGGCTATGAGCAAATCATTGTTGTATAGCGTCTTAAAGAAGAGACTAAATGATGCTATCCTTTCAGAATCACTAATTACATACGTGACGTACGTTCCTGTTCCAAGTTGTGCTTGAAATTCGAAATTTAACGTACGTGCGTTATGTATGTGACTATGTGAGTTTGTCAGTATCAATCTTCACTCTTGGTAAACATAAGCAAATTAACATATAGACAAAAATGAAGATTCTCAATTCAGGCACGAATGTTCTTATTTTTTTCTTGGAAAAGGTCACAATTATTATATTGATGGTGATGATGATGGGTACCAATTCAAGTATGCAAATGCATTCGTGTTTGAGTCAAAGACTGGAACCTGTTAAATTAATCCATAATCTCTGGGAATGAGTGCAAGAGGTATACGACTGGGGATGTATCCGTGCGCTTTAAGAACAGAAGATATTTGGATTCTGGTGGGTTGAAATAATTTTTCTGGGAATGATTGCAGATCACAATGCACGGCGTCGAAGTGGTGATGTAGGTGTTCGTGACCTGTATGCACATAAAATAAAGGCAAAGAGAAGCTATATGTCAGGAGGATGAAAAACAATTGTCAAATGTATATAATCAGATTCTGGACCAAAAAAAACTTGTGTTGAGTGACATTGTTCAAGGAATAAAAATTATACCTTTCCTTTCCTATCCTTTTCCTTTCCTTTTCTTTTATCAATCGATGCAAATATCAACATTGACTACCCTCTTGAATAAAACAGAGAGTGGCCAGCGGTCGGGTGAATCAGAGAGAATATGTCATAGTCAAGACATTTTTGGGTTGCCAGATTGTCCAGTATAGATAATAAAATCGGCAGCACGTATTTGGAAGAATGGACAGAAGCAAAAAATATTGGGAAACATTCTAGGTTCCAGTCACCGACACGTAACATCAAGAGACAACAGCTGGATGCAGCAGGACATACCGACCATCCTTAAACTAAAAAGAGTCAGTTTCGAGGCGCTTAGACTGGGTCCCTCAAGGGATTGCCCCACAATCTCTGTTTCCCTGGCATCAATTGGATGAAGAAGGTTAACGGTGACATATCTGCATCTTCCCCCTTGATTTGATTTGACAGGGTTTTTTTTTTACAAAAAGTGGGACCCACTTGGTGTGGTCAACTGGATCCAGCTGGCTAAAGATCTAACTAGCTGGAGAAGCTTCTTGGTTGACACCCAGATCCACCACCAAGCAAAGAAGAAGAAGAAAACGTGAGATCGAGTAAACAGCTGATTAGCCCCCTTCTAAAGTCATCGAGGTGAATTTGATTGCGCTTGACATTTCACTTTTTTCTTTGTTATTCATAAGATTGCGCGAAATACATAATTTTTGTTGTTTTTGCTTAGCAATAAATTATGCAATAAATATCTACTGCTTGTTATTGTATTAATGTAGTATCAACATCATCAACAATTCAGTAAAGCAAAGTAAATTGTGTATAAATATATAGTTTTCTCTACCAACGGACACCACTCACAACAGGAAAAATGGCAACGGATAAATCTTACACGATTTTTCTCAAAATTGGACTCTTACAACCGGATGTGGACGTCAATTTTCACCCTTTGTCCGCATACACCACATACTTTTTTTTTAGTTTATTTACCTACTTTGTTTTTCTTTTCTTTACACGTTGCCTTATTAACCAGTAAACAACTTGAAACATATTAGGCTGCGTCGGCCCTCGGTCGACTATTCGATTATAATAGTATTTGTTCTCATAACCGCACAAAGTGGATTTCATCGCGTGAGAGGCTATAGCATATTAGGTTTTCTCTTGAAAAAAGTTATGAGCCGGTACCAGGCCTAGTGGGTTCTTCACGTCAGCAATTCACAAGGAATTGAGGCACATACACAAAGTGAATTATTAAATTTTGCACCACCTTACCAAAAGACAGACAAGACCTGCGGGAACTCCACGAATGAATATGAACCTGTGGTGTAATTGAATCGAAGCTTTGATGTTCGAACATGCATACGATGGTCTTAGGAGAAAGAAAGAAGATAGAAGTTTCTACCGGAAGATGCTGCAAACGATGACTAAAGTATGAGTGATTTTGCGTGTCATCCTTGCGCAGGAGTCATGCTAATCTTCAGTCAGTTGGTGAGATGTAAGAGTTTGTTAAGTTAGCTAAGCTAGTTTTAAGCATTTTTGTCTAATCACGCGCATGGGATAGTGAGCGAATCACCAGCCTCCACAAAAGCGACTATACGGGTCCACGAACGACTTGCAACATTTCGTTAGTCATATGCAAATTTCACAGATGACATGCAAACATGTGTTACGAGCAAAATACAGGACGTTAAAATTTGACACTAGCTCATGCTCGCGAGTTCCCTTGTCCTAAGCCCAAGCCTCTTGAGTATTCAGCCCTTCTGCTGATAGAGCTGATAGATAATGTGTCAATACAACGGACGTCTTTTTGCCTCTAAAGTACAATACACTCCAATTTAATTACTCGGACACTCATAAGCGGACACATTTTTGCTTACCGTCGGTTTGAAGTGTCCGCTGAAGAGAGGGATCACCGTATCACAAACCTATTTCTTTGTATGTAAGTGTCTTTATTTAAATTAGGTATCTATTACCACGCAAGGGTGCAGCATATAACCCCTGTGTATGTTATTCCATCCTTCAGGCGCAGGTAAAGTAAAGTCCATACAAACTTGATTCACTTCGGTCAAATGTGTGGCTCTAGTACAATGTAAACATCACATCAAAACGAGACACACTTGGCTCATTCCCGACGCTGATTTGACCCATAAGCACATTTTCAACCGCAATGCTGAGGCAAGCTTAATGACGTTTTAATGCACATTGCGATCCTCTCCAAGCACAGAATCCTAATAAAGTAACTTCCGCGATGAAATAATAAATGATGGCCTATGCAATTGATAATAGAAATGTACAGCAGGTTAAGTGCCATTATGAAGTAATGACGTACAATAAGCTTCAGAAAGAGTCCATACCAGCACAAAATCTAAACACAGATTTCAAATCTTGAAATAAATGCAGTGGACTAGTGAAAAATAAATAAATATCAGTTACTGCCCATTATTTGTATTTATTTGAAACAATCATACATGTCTCACATACCTGCCTTAAACCGGCTTGATTCTACTAAATATGCAATCAGAGTGAAAGTCATCTCAGTTCTCAAAGACTGGAACTTCTTCTTGTGGGCTGACACATGATGTGTATCAAAATTTATTTGCTAGGAATTTAGTCCAAGTTGAACTTCCTAGCAAATATGAAGTCGATCGCGTGTATTCTCATAATTTTGGTGCTATGCCAGTCATCTGCATTGGGAGCGGTATCACAGGGAGTATTTGAAGACCCAAGTAAGTAAAGCTTTTAAGGAAACCTGCTGTGATGCATTCAACTTGTTTAATTCAATTAAAGAATATCCCGGCAAATGCAAAATCAGGGAGAACTTTATACTTTCGCAAGGTGAGGAAGCAATTGATCCTGAAGAGTGCAGAAGTGTTTATTGTGAAGAAAATAGTCTCACTATATTTGAAACGTAAGTTCTATCCACGTGGGTGCCTTTGCTTTAAATATCAATAACAACCGAACATTTTGTATGTACTTTTGCAGATGTGGAGTCTTTGTTGTTGGATGTGGGGAGGAGATTGATGTTAACAAGACTGCGCCTTATCCTGAGTGTTGCGAGCCTAGTGTTATGTGCCCTTAATGACTTAATAATGCTTTAACACTTTTTTGAGTGACTTAATAAACAAGACTGTTAAGAACTACCGAATATGCTATCAATTTGGGTGTTTTTATTTTAATACGCATTCGGTATTTGTATGGATCACCATTATGACGACGATGATATCACCATTATGGCTGTGGTCTCGTGAGCCCTTACGGGATGGAGTAATAAAAGGAGATCAGAGGATAACAGACAGCGGCGATGACTTAGGAGAGGCACGTAGAACGTCTTATCGCTCTTAGGAAAGGACCTCTCCGTGCATATCTCTTCAACTTCTGATCTGCAACTGTAGGCCTCTCGGATGGCTGTGAGCTCTTCTTGTTAGAATTCGCCTAAAGTTGCGGTATGCATAGGTAGCAATGACGAAACTAAAGTCCAACAGAGCTGCCGGTGTAAATGGACACATCGTTGAAATTTCGGAAAAAATGTGGCGAATCGTCTAAAGTGGTGAAACTGTTGGACGTTTGCCAAACGATAGTAATGTCGTATAATTTATCACATCCACAAGAAAGAAGATGCGTTTGAATTTAAAATCGTGTCTGCCAATGCCGGACTTCCTCGATCGGTATGACGACTCCAAAGTGGAGAAGGACCTCAACCAACTGCACAACTGCAGGCAGCCAAAGATCGTGCTTAAGCTTGTTGAACTTTCTATGAATTGTCCTTAGTTGCGTGGCTTTCGGTCATTACTAAAGTGTAGATCATTTATCAGTCCGTTTGTGTGTCCATTTAGCAATATTCGGGGATGAGCCAGCCGTCAACAACTGAACGCCAAATGTGGGCAATGAAGCGTTTGCCAGCATTGCTACCGTTAAGTTGGATAAGCTTGGTAGCCGAGGACGGAGGGAAAAGCAAAGCGATGAAAGGTTAGGAGATAGTATAGAGATAGGCTCACATTAGCGGTGTATGACTTCCATACGAGCTATACAACTACCGGGAGCCTAGCCAGATATTTAGAGATTCCATGCCTTAGTCGGGCTTCTTGGGCAGGTGAGACAAAAGCGGTCTTGTCTTCGAAGAGGGTTTAATTCCAAACCCAGAGGTTAACGAGAAGAGGATACCCACGATTAAGGTGTAGCAGGAAATAGTTTTTGATAAAATGACTATCAGTTTTGGCAGCATTGTTGGTTCGTGTGCAGTAGAAAGTATTTGAAATTTATGCTGCTAAAAAAATCGACAGTCACAGTCGAAGCAAAAAGGACACCACGATCATTGATCATATATGCACAGCAGCTGCAGCAGTCATCGATTCATAGTTTAACTTTGCTATTGCTCTCGGTCAGCAGCACACGTCGAAGTAGCAGCAATGTGACGACTATGGCAGTCGGCAGCAGACGAAGAAGAAACAATATGCAGACTTCGGCAGTTGATGCAGCAGCAATGCGACGCAGCAGACAGAGTTCACTTCTAAAATGTGATGGTAGTCGAAGATGTGAAAAGCACACCTTTAGCAACTTTTACTACTTCGACTGAAGCAATTCAAAGCTGAAGTCCGTCATTAAACAGGACTTAAACTTGTGATTAAAATACGACTTAGGTGCAGTCCTTTACAATCGCTGAACTGCTCGATGAATCTTTCCAGCAAAAATCAATGCAATCCTTTGACGAGCAGTAGGAGCTGAGAAATCCTTTCTAATTCCTTGGCAGCTCCACAGTCAGAATCCCCCGCTTTGTGCATGGAATTATTTTATATTATTACTTAAAGCATCATTTCGACTCCGAAAACACTCCGAAAGTTACTAAATCCTTTGAAAAAATACACCACCAAACTGTACAACCCAATTAAATAAAAAAAAAATCTAAAGAGTTCCCACGAATCATTTCCATATGAAACACAAACGATCTCCCAAATTGGTCTTGACACATTCCGAGCAATTTTCTCGAACACCATCCGTTAATGCGTCAATTCTTAAACGGTGCCGTCCAGCTCAATTGCAATGACAAACTGAACAAAAAGCTCACATTTCCTGAGCTAGCTAATCACACCGACTGTCAGTCGGCAACCGCACCATTGAGCCGCCATAAAAAAAATACCACGATACCTAATTGATCTCCCGCTTATTTGGTGTGGAACTTGAACTAATGCGATGTGTGTAAGTCCGTTAATTGGTCTCAGTGTACCTACACGAGCACCAATCCATTTAGAGTTCCCGTCTCGCTGCATGAAATGTTTTACCACATGTATTACTTTAGATAACTCACACCATCGCCACTGCTTTTGCATAAATTCTTGCTTAACCCAGCGCTAAGCCGCATGTCCACCAGTTCGGACAAGCCAGACGAACGCCCAGAACTGTGGCAAAGGCAATCAAGTCAGACCTGATATCGATGCTGGTCGGCGAATGACCCACATTTTCCGAATGAAAGTCAAATCATTAGTGCTGTGCAAACAACCGACGTGCATTGAGAAACCCAGCGTTGCGTGAAAAGGACTCGGCGTCGTATCATTTCCTGTGGACGGGTTGGAGCGATCTTCCAAAAGTAATTTCGACGAACTGGTTGCATTGCATGCGAGTGCGACATTAACAGGTGTTTCGATCTAATGGAGGCGCACTTATGAGCTGGACGTAATTGAAGATGATTGTGGAAGAGTTGGAGAGTTGGCATGGATGTGGCATAATCCAGCCAGACATTGGCATTTGAGTTTATGATTTCCTTCATTTTTCATCGTCGACCAATGGAATTTACCGAAATTGAACGAATCGATTCTGCATAGAGTTTGGTAGGAAATTTGTTGGCGGAAGTTAAAATTAATGAAGCTGAACTCGGGATTGGCTTTTAAATTAGCGGTCTAGACAAAATGTGACGCACACGACGACAAGTGAGTATGGGCTTCACCAATGACACAAGATTTGGCAGGGAGATCTTCTTCAAGTGCTGAGGAACAAAATCAGTCGATAGCACTTTCTTGTTGTATGTGTTATTGCATGCGTATGGACGGATGCATGTCTCGTACTTTATGGCGAGGACATGATCAGACATTGAGTCTACATAGCAGAGCTCCATGCTTATAAGTGCAACAGCAGAAAACGCCGTTTAAGTTTGCCATCAACACGCTGATAAAAGAAATGGCTTTCTTGAAACTTGAGCTAAGTTCGGAGAATAATTAATGGTTCTGAACTCAAGATATATTAAAAGCGCCGCTGAACGCCATGCAATCAGGAAAACAGAGGAAAAAAATGTCAATAAATTGTCTTGTCTGCTTGCGGGACACATCTGCAGTGGCCCCAAATTTATAGCAACGGCTTATGGCATCAATCTTTGGCCGCGATCAACATATTTTTTTTTGAAATAAAACAACTCAAATAAAACAAACTGGTGATGTTGCAGAAATGATGGTCAGGTGTAGACTTTTGTCGGGCATTGTATATTTTTTTCTTATACATTACAGATGTGTAATGTAAATTCAGCCGTACAAAGGGTCGTCGTAAAACAGAGAGAGATTGGACACTAACGCTCCGGCTCGGAAGGCCTTCGAGGCCAACCCAACACGGTAGTGTAAGACGTCACCTCTGATGGCGCCTCTGATGGATGACCAGCTGGAAGGAGATCGTAATCAGCTGGTTGTACGAAACTGGAGGCGCTTAGCCCAAGATCGCGCAAGTTGGGGAGCAATACTGACTGAGGCTCCGGTCCACACCGGACTGTAGCGCCACATAAAGAAGAAGAAGAAGCAGCATGTTGCTTGCCTAAGACTTAAGCTGCGAGACACGACGTAACATTGCTAAGCACCTACAATTTTAAAGAAGAGACTTAGAAGGGGAGATCAGAGGTCAGTGATATCATAACACCAGTCTTGGATGTCAGCAAACAATACAAAATCGTGTATCGATCCTAAATGAAAAAGTGGACCAACAGCCATCCTAGGATGAGTAATTACGCCCATAGATGCCCACACAGATGGTTAGAAGTCAGAGCGTGAAGTAGGACTAGAGAGTCCAAGAATATCCACAATCTTCTAAACTGAACTCCTCATGTATCAGCAAGGAAATCAAAAATATCCATACTCGCAGATGGCCAGGAAGTACTAAAAGCCCTAAACAGCTTAACACTTAGCTCCAGAGGTGTCTGGGGATGCCACAAGATACGTAACAATTCTGGATGGGCTTAATAATAATAATAATATGGGTGGCGCTGCAGCCCATAGAGAGTCAGGGCGTAGCTTCTCAGCAACCACTCGTGTTGTGCGTGCTTTTGTTCTCTCAGAAGTGGAAGAAACCTACAGTTTAATGCCGAATCCGAACGACTTTGATTGAGAAGCTTTTTCTACAGTGACTCGAAAGAGGTGGGCCGTGAAAATTATTTTCGTCGCACAAAGCAGGTTTCGAACCTACGACGTCGAGGTTGGGGTCGACGCACATATCCCCATCGACACGGGCCGCACGCTGGATTGGCTTACACGTTAAAAAAAAACTACATGATCGGTGATCACAGAGGAAACAAAGAGGCTCCAAATCTAAACAAGCTTAAATTAAGGGACCATTTCTAATTCATCACCTCTATTTAAAATTGGACACAGAGGCTCAAAAATTGTAGGCACTGTGGACAGCAAAGGAGACCACAAAATACCGTACCAGTCGAGGGCTCAAATCAGACATCAATATCAACAACTGCATTAGACACGACATTCCATCCAAAGTGATCGCACATTTTCTCAAGCTGGCTTTGAAGCTCCACAGGAATCTTCGAATCCGAACCTGTGGAGCAAAGCAACAGAGCACGGCCAAGTTTAATGTGGAGCACCCAAGTGGAGAAGGACCTCAACTAACTTGGTGTACGAAACTGGAGACGGCTAGCCAGAGATCACGCTAGTTGGAGAGGCTTGTTGGTTGAGGAACAGGTCCACCCCGGACTGAAGCACCACACAAAGAGGAAGAAGAAAAAGCCCTGAAGTCCTAGATAAAAAGAAGTGTTCACAGTGCTAGGTGACTGTAAATTCACTCCTTATTCCATTCAGATCTATGGACACTTGAGACGGCGTCCTTAAACGCAAAAGGACATCGAACTACACAGCACAAAATTATTTTAGGTGTAGACGCTTGCATCGCTTCTTCGATCGAGAGCCATTGTGACAACGCATCAGAGGACGTCGTCGAACGAAAGACCGCAAACCAACATGATGTGCTCAATTGGAGTCAGCTGGTAAAGAGGCTTCTTGGTTGAGGACCAGCTCCACACCGGTCCGGAAATAAATGTGTAAAGAGATGTTCATCTTCGGCCACTTTTCCCCTAGTCCATGGCGAAACTTTTGAAGTGTAGGCCGTAAAAAAGATGAGTGTAGTGGAAATTCTCTTGCATTTCACACTTATTTTACACTTTTCCGGTGTTCACGCATTTACAGACGGGGCATAAAAATCGCTGTCAGATCAAATCAAATGGCAAGAGAGGAAGAAGTTGCATTGACCGTTTAATGGAGGTACCTTGCCGCAAAGTAGTGTATTCTAGAAAGTGCAAAAAAAGTGCATTTTCTCACGATGTGGACGAGCTTATAAAGTGAATAAATAATAAAGGATCACAGGCTAAAAGGTGAATCTTCCCGTCTGTGAGCTACTACAGTCCGACGAGGATCGTGGTCTAGCTTCTAAAGAAGTGAGCGGTACCGAATATTTTAGAGATAATTTGACTAAGATTTGGAATCGACACAAGTAACTATAGTCACGTCACGGCAACTGTTGATGCTGCCACAACTGATCTAGTTTTCATTGGATTATCACATATTTTCCACGAGTTTACCTTCAAGGCTCCTCTAATATGACCCTCTTCTCTGAGCTTCTCATTTGATCGGAATCATCTACCCAGTTGCGAAGAATGTCTTATCTCAAAAAGTTGTCCCAAGTTGATCACATGTAGACACTTGAAGAACCTGAATGTGATCCACTTCAAGCTCGATACTCATCATTTGTGGTGACAAACTACAAACTTTTGCTTTCGCAAGTATGGAACTAGGTCGACAGATGAATATTCAGCAAGTGGTTGCTGATGATCTCGCATCGTACCGAGAATCACCAAGACCTGCTGGGGAAATAGTTTCCTGACTGATAATCTGCCTCTTGTGTCAAATTTATTCAATCTTCAACAAATCTTAAGCAAAACTCATCTCGCTTCGTGTTCACTGTCAACGCGAAACCAGCTTCGGTTACTATTTACGTAGGCTCCTTGCTTCTATCCAAAATGGCAATCTCTTGTTTAAGCTAAAAAAGAAAGAAAAATAGCATACATTCATATCTAAACTACGTCTCGATCTGGATCTACGGTAAAAATCAATCGGGAGCAGGCATTCCTTTAGCGGCAAGTAGATCTGCAAGACCACCTAGTTTAAGGCGCATTCATCTGCGAACAGGCTCGTTAGCGTTTCATTGCAATGACCTTCCAGCAGTGCGTTCAATTAATGAGTCAGGTGTGCTGAACTTTCCCTTTTCAACTGCGTACGGGTTTCATGTAACCACGCCTGGGAGTTGGGACCGCTAATTCGGTAATCCGTGTCAATTTTGGGAGCCTTTCACTTGCTTGGCATTGAAAAACCCTTTGTGTCATGTTTCATTTCATTTCCAGTTCAATGCTCTTGTTAAGTAATCACGTCTTGTGTCTTATGTCACATGTCGTTCACACCCTTTCGTGCGAACGTCACTCATTGTTGTTTATCTGCACCTTATCGAGGTTCACTCTCTTGAATGACGGAAAATTCCTCGCCACTGAACCGAAGAAAGCAAAAGGAACAGACAGCAGGCGGCGGCACTCAAGGCTCACTTATGTACTCCCACGCACAATGCGTCGCCGTGTGATGAAGTCATTTGACTTCGGACCGGCATCTGCTGGCTGTGGTCCAGTAATGTTGTCCATAAGGCGTCGATTGCCAGAAAGTAGCCAAGGAGTGTGCGGGAGTGTAATGAGTATCGGCGTGGAATTTGTTTATTCAAGAGTGGACTTTCACTTTCATATTCGCGATTTGATTGAATGACGTTGAGTGGCGTGAAGTGGAGTCCGAGGAAAAGTCTAAAAGGTTGTGGAGGAGAAATTTGGCGTTTTAGGGGACCAAATGCGCAGGTTGATGGGGTAGAGTGAATATCAAGTAGCTGACAGCTCCTTAATCCACTCACTCGGAAAACTACGTCATTTTAACTTGAGGAATTGCCATTTCCTCTAAGACAGGAAATCAGCTACCAAGTCTAGGCTTTTTGTGTCTAAACACATTCTTTTTTCCTCGTCAGTCAAACATCATCAGCATCTTCATCCGTAAACTTGGCAAAGGTGTCCAAAGGTTCATTGGGTACACTCACACGGTGTTGTATAACGACAGCATTTATCGCACCATGTGAGCATATTCAATAGAGCTCATTATTTAAACAAAATAATACCAGTGGCAGTGTTCGTGTCTATTCTCATTCTTCTTGATTTCAATGGATTGGCCACTTGCGAAAATCTATTTAATGTACACGGTGTGATACAAGCCTTTTTTCCCATTGTTCAGCCAGCGTCTTACGTGATTTGCATGTTCGAGCTCTTCATTTGATTGCAACACTTGCCCAGAGTTCGTTGAGGGAGGATCGATGATGCTTTGGAGTCTGCAATGCAAATGCAACGGTGTGGGCTGGGAACTCTGGCTCACTTGGGAAGTTGCTTGTCAAATTGTACTGTAATTAGGTGCGAATGGAATGTGTCTCCTCTGAACAAATAGTCTTAATTGTGCAAATAAAGTGGAGTGTATTTAGAGGTGGTGGCCCGTGGCGTTGTGGGTATGTGCCTCGATCCCAACCTCGACGTCGTAAGTTCGATTCCAGCTCTGAGCGACAAAAATAATTTTCACGACCCCACCTCTTTCGAGTCACTGACAATGCTCAAAGAGTATTTCCTGTCTAGAAAAAGCTTCTCAAACTTGGCCGTTCGGTGTAGGCATAGAACTGTCTCTTACACTCGTGTGAGAACAATAGCACGTACAATACAAGTTGTTGCTGAGAAGCTAGGCCCTGGCCCTCTATGGGCTGTAGCGCCACACAATGGATTGAGGTATAATTTTGATCAGAAACAGGAAAAGATCCCACCTTTTCAGAAAATGCGGATAAAGGATTTGAGTTTGTAGCAATTTGTGCAGTAAATCGTTTGCAACAATTCAGCTGCTTGAGTATCACACGGTGCAGCTATGTGTTGGTGTCCACAGTCTCAAAAATTTGATCGGAATCGTGACTTTAAGTCATGAACTGTAATAAGATTGTTTTAGATTAAAAAAAATCCGCATGATTGTGATTATCGAAAAAAAACAAAAGCATCCAAAACGTCTCAATGTTTGATGCGAATTTTGGGATTGAGTCATCGTTGGACCATATTTTTTTTTAAAATGAAGAGGTTGGCCAATCGTCGGCCGTGCACTCTCTCTCGTTACGGTGACCAGAATTGACACCCTATATCGCCATTGCATTTCTTTCTTTGACTTAGCCATCCTTGCAAAATAAACAAAATATACCATGAGATCCCACACGTACGTATGTGGACCCTCCTCAGTTTACGATCAATTAATTAACCTTTATATTTATAAAAACCGATCTAAAACAAAACTGCATCATAATATTTCTTCGCATTTATACTGAACTCGCCGAGTTGCAGAAATGGGGCTTGCATGGTGACACATGTTGGGCACTGTACATCGAAAGCCATTTAAACTGTTGGCCAATATATGCACTGATGGGAAGTGCTGATTATTTTCTTTTGTTGAACTGAACTGAATTTCAGATCTCACTGCTAAACCGGACGAGTTAAACCAACATTTCTAGCTCGTTGTGGGGTTCACCTAGATTTAAGTTTAAGCCTCCACTGTGACAATTGACAATAGTGGTTGGCAGTTGAATCGAACCTTACATTTATGAACACCGTAGCCAAGATCGCATCTGTTTCCGCATCTGATGTATCGTACCTAAGGTAGAGGAAGCAGTGCGTTTAGAGCAGCGCACTGTTTCGAACAGGGTCCCACGTTAACTGCCAAACTCATGTAGCTCTCTCAAATACCATCCAACTCAAGGCTTGCTATATCCATTCTGTTCTTGTCAATCTGATGATCTGATCTGATCTGAAGTGCCTTAGGTATGTAGGTAGTGACATTCTTGCACTTAGGTCAGCCAGTTTCAAATTCTTCCACTATATTGACTGGGGTATTGCTGAGGTGACTTCTTCTTCTCTGTACTGCGCTCCAGTCCGGGGTGGGCCAGGACCTCAACCAACAAGCCACTCCAACTAGCGCGATCTCTGGCAAATTGGTTATGGTTCGACCAAAGGTGGGGTAACCCACCCCTATGGGACAGCATTAGTGGTTGCTAACGAGACAGGGGGAGAGTAGGTGAGTCTGTATCAGGGCTCATCTCTCCTTACGAATGGCGGCAGCGAAGCTTCTCGGTAGACTACTCAGCGGTGATATCCAGTGCTATATGGTGCATGCCCTTTTAGAGCTACTCTGACATATTCGGAGCTCAGATCTAAGCGGAGGAACATTCTCATATAGGGTCAACGGCGGCACTCAAAGAACCAGCGCGGTTACCGATACCGAATGCAACCGGACCCTTCGCCCAAGGATAAGTAAATGAGAATGGTTACCCTGTTGGGGGTTGCGCGTTAGGTTAACGCCATCACCGCCTAAAAACCAAATTGTTCAGAGACAACGACATCCCTCGGATAGTGGCGGATTCAGTTTTGACTGAGGTCACTTAGGCTACCATAAAATATGAGCAGTTAGGGCTTTCCTAGGAGAGTGCATGACAGTCGCAGAGAAGGTGCTGGTTGCTTTCCTATTCATCCTCGTCCAGGCAGTCGTTTGAGAACAGGCCTATATGGCTAAAGAATCGATAAGTTATTGCTGGTTGTGTTTCGATTTGCATTTCTCGGCTACTGGCTTAAGGGAACGAACCCACTTCAGTGCTAGTGAAAAAGGACGGTTTTAATTTCGTAAACAAAGATGGAAAGTGCTAATCTTCTATCTTAAGGTGCTTTCACAGACATTGGTGCGCAGTCCTAGGATGTTATTGTATCTTGTTGGTAGCTTGACTAGAGGCTATAGCCACGGGTGATCAGATGTCCGGAGCTGAATAGTGGTCCAAAGTGTAAGAGAATTCGTCGTATAATCCTATTTGACAGGAGATAGCGTAAATTAACTAAGTACTCATCTGTACCGAGCAAAAATGATTATTACTATGAAACTCTTTCCGATGGAAACCGACTCTCAACACAGTGCGCAGGACTATTGTACCTCTTCCTTAGTCCTGGACTGTAATGACCTTTTGGGTGAATTTAGAACCTGTCTAAGTGGGTAATGCTTCCCATATACAATTATCTTGAAGCTGCATGACCTCAACCAAACTGGTATGATTTTTAAGCTGACTTTGGCCTGTCAGCTGTGTCTGCATCTATGCGTCCTGCCCGTGGACGAAGAATGACAAGTAAGTTCTCCACATCAGAACTGCAGATCAGGTTTGTGTCAAACGACAAGATTAAACTCCAAACGCACTCGTTAATGTTAATTTCATTTTGAGAAATTTGTACCAATCCGCACCAACAAATATGAACACGTTTTTGCAGCACATTCACGGACAACCTTCGGTTCATGCTTCTGCTGTTACTTCTCGGAGTCACTCACTCCTCACAATGTTCATGACACTGACAAGTTACGCAATTGAAATGTTTACACTTTTTTCTCATTCCACAAAGCCAAGTTCATATCGGATGCAACAGCGTCGGATGTACTCGCAATCAGACTACATCATCCGACGTTTTTACTTTCCTTTTCAACTGCCGAGCGTCGATAAAATCAGAAAAAGGAGCAACAAAATAGACGCACACTCCTCAGCTAGACACGAGTTTTTTACCACACCATATTCAGCTTCATAGATCGCATGCACAGAGCAGACAGGCAGACAGGCGGACAAGCAGACATGCGGACAAGCGAAGAAGCGATAAAAAAAAACCGCGTGCACCGAGCCAAGTGGATCCAGTCGGACAAGAAAGAAGAAAGAAAGTGCAAACTCAACAAAAGCAGCGGCGACTAACAAACCATTTGGTTTCTATTTGATACGCAGACGCGTGATGTAACCGTCCAAAGTCAAGGCCAGCCGAAGAACAGAAGCGAATTTTTTGGACACACACTGGCTACTGTTTTGGTTCAAGAACCCCACTAGCTTGGCGATGAAGCCGACAGATCACGTCGGTCGCCTTCCCTGCCCGAAGCGTCAGTTAATTAATTATGCTTATCGAAGTTGAATATCGAGTTCAAACGAAAGTGAAACCAAGATCGGAGCGGTATTTGCGGAAACCCATTAAAGCCAGCTATTCCATTAATCATGAAGAAAGCATGTAGTGTCTGATCGTATGCGCGGTCCCATTGCAAACATGCACGGGTCGTTCGGGATCGGTTGACTGCTTGTCGGTTTGTTTAGTTAGCAATTAAATCCGCCGGACGGGAAGCACTACACAGTGAAGCACTACACTATAACAATGAGCTGTGTGCTGTCATTCCTGTCGAAGCGGGAGTGGCCTACCATTGACCGTAACCCTGTGCTACCGGGTGACTCGTCGCGTAATGATAGTTGGTGGAGCAGGAAAAACATTCGCAGGATTGTTAGCAGTGAATTCCAATAATCCCAGCGACAGTTGAGGATTGAAAGATTTATGATATGTGCGCAGTGAAGGAAGGCGATTGCAAACAGGAGTCTTTGGAGTTATTGTGATTGTAAGAAGCTGGTTTGGAGATGGACTCAGTGGAGGCTCAGGAAATGTAATAAATACTCAGGCAGCTCTGAATAGTTGCATGTGTTGGGTGCATAGCTTCCTTTTTATGAAAAATTTTAAAAAAGAACAAAAAATGGATGGTAATCATTAATATGAAAGAGAAAAATTGTAGTTTTATTGAAAGGAGATCACTGAGTTTTGAAGACTTCAGTCGGCTGCGACAGATTAATATAAAAGGGTTGCATGGATGCTCATTAAATTGCACTCATTGAGTCATCACAGCGCACAAAGGAAGCTGGGCTTTTGTGGGACATCATTTCTGTGGGTTGAAACTCTTCCGTGTTGCAAGTGCCCAAAACAATTGTGAGTTAAGGGGTGTTCACATTGAATTACCGTGTAGTTCGACCGTGACGGGTAGACCAACTTGTACTGGTTCGAACAAGGGTTTCCTCTTTTTTCCCTCAGTCGTACCGCATGTTGCACAATGCGAACACTAGTGGTATATTGCAGTACGTTTTCAACGAGTGAGCATCACCGCGGATGAATGAAAAATAATTATTTTAGGGCTTGAATCTGAAGAAGATCATACCAAAAATTCGCCGGTCGCGGACTAGGCGACTATCAGCTTTAATGTTGATTATTTTAACTTTAATAAAAATAGCAGGTTCATTTCACTGCACCCGTGGCGTTGTGGGTAAGTGCGTCGACCCCAACCTCGACGTCGTAGGTTCGATTCCAGCTCTGAGCAACAAAAATAATTTTCACGACCCCACCTCTTTCGAGCCACTGACAATGCTCAAAGAGTTTTCCTGTCTAGAAAAAGCTAATCAAACTTGGCCGTTCGGAGTCGGCGTAAAATTGTAGGTCCCTTCCACTCGTGAGAGAACAATAGCACGCACAACACGAGTGGTTGCTGAGAAGCTAGGCCCTGGCCCTCTATGGGCTGCAGCGTCACCCATATTATTATTATTTCACTGTTCAAATATTTAGCTGGAGATCAGAGTGCATGGTGTAAGGGAAGTACGGTGTGCTGGCTGACTTCACAAAACAAAAAGATAGCTGCTCAAAGTTTTGACAAGCTGTCCAGCAAACACACACATATTTTCCTTGCACCATGATCGGAGTAAGCAAGCTTGCGTTTGAACTAGTCTCAGTTTATCCTCGAATACAGTCAACTGAATTCTTGCAAGTAGAGCTTCTTATCATATATAAAGTCAATATGTTTCTTCAACTTACAAGTGTACATTAATATTTTTCCAGTTCTTACCTAAAATGAGAAAGAAAGCAATTGATTAGTCTATGTTACTTATGAGAAATTTTAATGAAATAAATATGTGCATATGAGCGAATGTACATCACAGCTCCGGCCCGAAGAGTCTTCGATACCGAGCCATTGTTCGCACGAGATGGCGCACACAAGTGGATAAGGACCTCAACCAACTTGGTGTGCGCAGTTGGCGAAAGACCGTGCTGGCTGGGGAGGTATGTTGATTAAAGGCCGAGTTCCTCCCCGGACTGTAGCGAGAATCAAAGAAGAAGTCATATGTGCATATGTGACATGCTCAGTTCTTTAAAATTTTGATGAAGTATTGGGCCGCGGTGTAGTGCGGTGCTAGGCCTAGGCTCCCATATTTAACAATTTTCATGGCTTCACCTCTTTCGAGTCAAAGAGTATTTCTGCATAAAAAAAGCTTCCAAAACTTCACTGTAATACAATTACGACCACTCGCAATAGAACAATAAAACGCACAACATGAGCAGTTTTCGTATAAGCCAGGTCCAGATTCACCACGAACTGTAGCACCACCCATGCTCCAGAATACAGCAACAATAAAACGTGCTAAACATTGGTAGTAATTCTTTGGCCCAACCTGTATGATGCTCTATTATTATCCTTGATCCACGGCGATATTTAGATCTATTGTGCCTTTGCACTTTTTGGAGTTACCATCCCATGTAATTATTTTCATGGTATTCATAATATTGCGGTTGCCCATGACGTTACGGGTATGTGCGTCGACCGCAACCCACTCGACGTCATAGGTTCGATCACTGGTCTGTACAACAAAATATATTTTTCACGACCCAACCTCTCAAACTTGGCCGTTCGGAGTCGCCACAAGATCCCTTCCCCTCGTGAAAAAACACTAGCACTCACAACACTAGTGGTTGCTGAGAAGCTAGGTCCTGGCCCTCAACGAGCGCTATACCATCCATAGTAATAATAATAAAGACTGTATGGTATTGACGTTTGTGGACTCATGTTGCACAAAAGTGGAAGGGGCTTGTTCTAGAGGATTCTATGTAATCCGAGGTTCTAGTGACTTCAATAATTGGTTATATTGATCCAAGAGTTTCTTTGGTTGCTCCATACCATGGGACTTATTCCACGTTTCAGGACGTGGTTTTCAGGAATGGTTCAGTGCCTACGAAGGGTTTCTATGCCCCTTTCCTAGTTAGGGAATCGGCCACGTCATTGCCTTCTATTCCTTTATGGCCAGGTATTCAGTAGAATGGTACTTTGTTTCTCCTACTCAGATCTTTAAGTGTCTATAGAAATTCCCACACAAGATTCGATTTGATAATGCACATACATAGGTGTGTCTCTCCGACATTATTGACATGTCGTATTTGATTGATGTGAACATTGCGATGTCATAAGGTCATATTCAAGCTATGGTCAGTCTAATTTGGAAATTTAATTTACTAGCTAATCACGTCATCGATTTGCAAGTCCTTCTGCAATGCAGAGGCTTGCATTAGGTCCAAGCACATGCAATAGGCTTAAGATTAGCTTTGAGCGCTCGCTGAGTGCCAGTAAGTTAGAAGCAGTAACAGTGTTTGTACAACTAGTTTTAGGCATTTTGTCTAGAATGTATGTTTGTATTGATTTTTATAATCGAAAGAGGTGGGACCGTGAAAATTATTTTTGTCCCACAGAGCAGGGATCGAACTTACGAAGTCGAGGTTGGGTTCGACGCACATACCCACAACCCCACGGGCCACCACGTATTGATTTTTACAAATAAAAATTAATTAAAAATAAAAAATCAAAATGAACAAAACATGCCAACCACTGGCTGTCAACCTTTAAAGTAATAATAACCAGTGCCAATTTCTTTCAAAGTACAAGTGCTATTAAGGAGTTGAATTTTAACAATTCCCTTATTGCAGTCATCGTGTGAGCGAGCTGAAAATAATTACTTCAACGTAAGAACATTGTTCTCTTTATTAAATTAAATTAATTCACTGTTCGACAAATGAAAATTAATTGCACGTTGTTAACTCTAGTTGGTTGATTACGACGACGTATAGTCTACGAGCAGGCATTTGAACGATGTTGATTTTTTTCTCGTTGAAATTAGGTTTCCTAAGGTATTCTACTTCAGCTCAATGTAGAATAACTTTTTTTTATTTTCGAGGGGATTTTACTTGGCCAGCTTTTTGATTTGAGCGACGCACGATTCGAAAATGGATTGTAAAATGAAGGTCTTCTTTCGTTAGGTATATTATATAGTGTACTTTGGAAAAAATAAACCCATTGTACTGTCAAGTGTTCTTCATGTAGGCAGCTACTGGAAAAAACGTGTGAGATTAAGTCCTAGTCTTTTTGCGAGTGTCGTGCCTTTACGTTTGACATGTGGTTCCTGTCTTGACTCTTTGTTGTGTTGACTTTTTGTTTACTAAAGTTGTAGTAAATATCTTTTAATCACGTACATTGCCGCAATGACAGCGTGCGCTTTCTCTCCTGTATTTATGTAGTTTATGTACTTACATGGAGACTATTCAGCTCCAATTTTGTGCACCAATGCAGCAGAGACATTCTCAGTTAGAGTGGTGCACCGAAGTGAAGAACCTCAAGTTATTTGATGTGAGAAATTGGAGGCAGATATCGCACTAGCTTGAGAGTCTTGTTGATTGAGACCCAGATCTAGTCCGGACTGTGCCGCCGCACGAAGAAGATTCGTGTACTACGTACGAGATGGTTTACAAGCGTTGAATGCCAAACTTTTAAAATGTTATGGCACAGACCTTGAAAACGACCGCTGATTCATTAGAACAGATAATGGCATGTAAACTCAGCATGAATGCGTCTTAAAGTGTATATTCCTATGATTTCGGAGGCCTGGCAGTAAGCCTTCACTTTGATTCTCAGATAGAACAAAGAATTCTACAGGTATTGGAGGTACAGAAAACTTAGTACTCCCCTTCTGCGTTTGTTTGCCTTGGTCTGATGTCTCGCATAAATATTTAATATAAGCTCTTGGGAGCTCATTTTGTGTCTTCGAACACGAGCCATTGGGACAAAGCAACAGAGAACGGAGAAGGACCTTAGCCCACATGGTGTGTGCAACTGGACGTGGCTGGAAAAATATCATGCTGGCTAACGAGGCTTGATGGTTGAGGCTTACGTCCATCCATCCAACCCGGACTGTAGCACAAACTAAGAAGTAAAAGCTCATTCTGTCAACGAACATACGAAACATATTTTGGATATCCGTGGCAAGCTTCATTCTCAGCTGCAGACACTCGACTCAACTCGAAATAGAACTACTGTGAAATGGCCAAGTCAGATCTTGAACCTCATTTTCCTTTGTCTTTTTAAGTACCCTTGAACATATATCAGATAATCTCATAGTGGTACATTTGATCAATTGCTAATAGCGATGTTCGATGCTCAATTATGTCGAGGGTGCCAGAAGCCATCGTCAATTGAAACCAACGCGAGTCCTCTCAAAGTGAAACCTGCATTTGGATCCGATCGTGAGATCATTAGTCACACAAAACTGCTTTGCATCATGCATCAATAAATCAAAGTATTCACATCGATCGGTATTAGATCCGAGGAACCTTTCTCCAAGTTTCGCAATATTTCCAACCAATCAACACGTAACCGGCAAGTCACACCGATCCGCGTTGAGTCACTACTGAAGTCTTCTTCTTCCGATCGATCCGACCCCCACGTCGTCATAGACAACAGCAACTTTTCTCTCGTAGTGACACACGAATACTCCTTTCACTCATCTCTATGCTCGTCTCAATCTTTCCCACCGTTCCATGTCCACAACCAGGTACCATTGACGCAGTTAATTTGTTTCGGTCTTAAATCTATCCCATCCGATCTAGATCTAGATCTAGTCCCCACAGTATTGCGCATAAATTATGCTTGCACTTGGTTTGCATGTCAACTCCGCGCTGCTGGAGAAACAGCCGCAACCACAGCCTTAAATGACTCTAAAGGTTATTGCGAAACTCGTACCAGTGTCGAATCGTGATGTGTCAACGGAGCTCTAAAATGTAGTCTATTGCTACAGCGCGGCGGCGGTGCCAGCAGCATCCGCGCTGTCTGAGAATTAATTCGCAATTGTCCCATGGGCCATGGCGCGCCGTTTAATTGATGCTCCCAACCGCATCTGTTCACTGATCATGACTTCTGCGTGTCTCCCGGTTTTGACAAAAGACTGCAATCACTGTGCTACACGACTGTCAGCATAAAACAATCGCCTGTCAAATGAATGCAATGAATCTGTCATCTCTCGCTTGGCAGTGATTCATTTGCCTGACGTCTGCCAGTGCGTTATATAACACTCTGCGAGTACCTTTCATTGGCCAAGTAGACAATTCGCAAATCAAAACAAGTGTAAATCATTGGCATTCTACAGCAGCGAATGCATGAATATATGAATATCGGTTCGCAGAAATCTTGCTCTAGCCAGATGTCAATGGACCGCAAGTGACAGCGTCACGAAGACTTGTTTTCACTCTGGCAGTGGCTGCTGCTGTGGGCCGAACTGCTGTCCGTGCCTTCATGTGCACACGGGGTATTTGGACCTTGTGTGGTATGTGTAACGTGCTCAGTGGAAATGAGGCCACCAAGAGAATGCGAATAAAATTCACTTCATTATGCTGCTAATGAAGGAGACTTGCCACCGAATCGCTATGTGGAATTAATTTGAAAGAAATTTATTTTGAAAGGTGCGAGAAGCGTTTGAAAAATACATACTTGAGGAGGGTGGAGGCGTTAAAATGTGACACACTCGTAGACAGCTTGTATTTATAAATCAAATGTTATTAGTTGTAAACGAGCCGGTCTTATGGTGAACGGGGATAAGAGCAAATATATGTTGTCGAGTTTGTCTACCCCGGGCAAACGTGAACTCCACGAATGACATTTTAGTGGAGATTCGACGTAGAACCGCCCTTAGCAACCGATGCTTCTTCGGTTTGTCAAAACAACTGGGCTTAAAACTTCTGTCTGGAAGAACCAATATCGTGCTCTTATTCTGCCAGCCCTGCCCTATGGAGCTGAAAGCAAAACTGCAGACCTGATTCTATCTGCGAGGAAGGTGACTGCAGAAAAGGACATGACCGCGAATTCTATGAGCAGTACCAAGATGTAGATGTTGTCCGATGTCAAAAATCCGTCCACTACACTGGCCCGGCCACATTGAGCTCATGGACATCAACGCTTCAGCTAAAAGTGTCTTTGAATCTCCTGGTTCGAGAAGGAGAGAAAAAACGAACCTCCGGTACAAAGACCAAGTCATCACGGACATGTGACAGTCAACGATGGAAAGCAGCAATTGCTCATTGTCGGAACCTCCATGGGTCGCTGGCCTTCTAGGAGTGCAGAGAAGGTGTCGTTAAACACGCCCAGAATGTTGTGCATGGCCAACTGGGCAAGGTTTCTCATGTGCCTAAGCCTATTCAATCATTTAACACATAATTACATACCATCATTTAACGCCTCTCATTAGCATTCTTTCAACGCTTCCAAATTGATCTCTAATTGTCGTGCCATAAATGTCCCTTCAAATGTGGTCTTCGACGAAGCAATACACCTTCCATTATGGAAGTGGCGGCAGGCTATCTGGAATGCTTTCTTTCTTCTTGGACACAGCAGCATCACTTATCATTTCCCATTTCTCTCCTTTTTTGCCGAGGAAGAGGATGGTGTTGGCTTAATCTCAAAAGGATGTGAGGAAATGCCATCATGTACGTGCTTAGAAAACCGAAATGGATTGCGTAACGATTGAACTGGTTAATGCCTTTAACTGGAGCAGCCAGTCGATAAATGAGCCTTTTTAAAATACATTGTACCAGCAGCCATTTCGAGCTGAAAGTCGTGAGAAGTTGAGATTAGATGGAATCATGTTTCTTAATCAACGCTAATAGACACTCCCAGCTGTATCGGCTTCCGGAACGCGTGCGTAACCTTGTACGGAATGCAACAGTTTGTGGGGAAATGAAAACGGTTCATTGCATCACGCCTGTAAACACGTGAAGAATGTCGGGCTTAATGATAGTGAATGCGACTTTAATTAAGAGATTTATTTCACGATGGAGCTCAGTTGCTAAATTTTCATGAAAAGGTATTACAAAGCGTTGCAGCAGTTTTCCTTCAATTGCAACCCTTTACAGCAAAGGGCTTCATTTCCCAAGCTCGTTTCTTGGTCAGCCATTAATTGCTGAAGCGAATAGGTTGAGATGCAAAATGACTTGATGGCTTAGAGGCAGCGAAATGAGTCTGGAAACTTACTGGAAAGGAAACCTGATACATAGACCTAGGTTACATAAGCCCAAGGTTATAGGCTAGTTGACTAGCTGACTCGTTGCCGAATTCTCGACATCGTCAACGACAAAAGCTCTTTGGTAATGGGCACTTGGATTGTCCAGTTGTTAAATAGTGAAATGTCTTGAGACACATTGGCCAATTAAATTGAGAGACAGTTGCAAACGAAGTCCCCTGGGTAATGAATTTTCAGGGAACACTCAGTAAAGAGCAGAGGGCATAGTGGTCTTTCAATGGTTCACATCACTTACATGTACTCCTACAAGCTATAACACTCCTATTACAGTACAGTATTATTCGGTGGCCACGAGCCTTGTCAGATGTTAAATGCTTGCTACTGCTTGCTGTTCGCCACAACTAATTGTAACAAATCGAAAACTTTCGTTGAAAACTTCGAGAGCTCATGGCTGGGCTCAGTCCACCAGATCAATCACGATGTCGAATAAATATGCCCACAGTGGTGTAATGGGTAGTTCCATCGATTCCTAAACTTGGTGTCTAGGTTCAATTGCTGACATTAACAACTTTCGCTTCACCTCTCGAGATTCACTGACAATGATTTAAGAGGGAGTGGCTGGGTGCAACTCGGCCAATATAGGCGTATTGTCGAGTCGATTGACTGAGTCCTGTACTTGGAAAAGGCAGAACGATCGTTGGTGGTTAAATGGTGGTGTGCCTTTTGTTTTAATGAAAGGATTTGCCTTCACCACCTGATTACTTTAGTTGTTTGAATCATGATGTGAACGTAGGCTTCAGCGGCATAGATAGTGGTTCTCCTCCCGATGTGACAGAGGAGGTTGTACCCAAGAGACAGCCCAGTATGCTACTGTGTCCATGTGTTATTTACTATGTTGTGATATTTAGTGCAAATCGTCAGTCATGAGACACACAATCCTTAGAGGGCCAGGGCCTAGCTTTCAGCAGTGTCTCGAAAGAGGTGGGGCCGTAAAAATGATGCTTTGTCGCTCATAACAGGGATTGACGAGATCGAGGTTCAAGTGCGTTAGGGTCGACGCACATACCCACACCGATTTTATGTTGATTTTTAGCCACTTTTATCGCAAAGAATCCTGCCTGAACAGAGCGACAGCAGTCAGGGAGCTTAAATAAGAGGACAATATCATGGTCCTTGGACTCGACTCCTATACCCACCTTTTCGTCAACTTTCTACCCGTCTGAGGATTATTCATCTGATTTCCAGACAAGTAGGCTGGATAAAGTAGATGTTCGGTGTCATTGGGAAGGACGTACAAGGTTTTAAGGATAGTTGAGCGATCGTTGTTGCGCTCAGACCATAGTCGAAGGGTCATGAGTCTTACAGCTGGGAAGGCTTTTATTTGTTTGCGAGAAGATCCATAGGGATGAGGTGGAGGTGTAAGTTAAGGGCACTTCTCAAAGCTCTACTGATGCAGATGCACTCCAGTCCTTACACCCAACGCAAGACCTTGATGTCTAGGTTTGGTGGTCTTTACGCCAAAAATTATTCCACGACCCTTTTCGAGTCACTCACAATGCTCAAAGAGTACTTCTGTTTATAAAACGCATCTCAAAATTGCTGAGACCTGGTCCCCTACGGGCTGTAGCGCCACCCATATTATTATTATATGACAATAGAGGTATATTCCCAGTGGCAATGAACACAACACATAGACCTTGGCCCTTCTTTTGCGTCCAATGATTTATAGATTTCAGTTTTAGGCGGAAGAAGCCTGGTCGACCCTTCTCTGGATATTGGCCAATGTCCTCCACAGTTTGTGCCTGTGTATTATGTCAAAGAAGCAAGCGGTCGTATGGTATAAGCTTGCGATTGATGTGGATTATTCCCAAGAAGTCTCTTTACGTACCTATCATCACTTGACGCAATTTTTGTTAACTAAATCAGAGTTAAAGACGGGCTACCCATGCGCTCTACATGACGGTATAGATCCCCAAATATATCCAACCTTCCTTTCCAGGCGTCGTCAAACAGGCCCAATGCAGCTTTTGCCTCTCAGATAGACCGGCTATTCTAGGATAATGATTGTAAAACGTATTCATTTATCTTGTTAGTCGCCCCAAATTCGATTGTGCAAACGCTCATCAAACATTATTTATTTGACGCAGATCTGATACAGCTCCGGTCGCAGTTGACATTTGCATTTGCGCAACGACACACCAAAGGAAAGTGTTGCAATTCGCAAATGGTTTCTCGCGGTTCCGATACCAAAGATTAACGGTGAGAAAGTTGAACAAAAAACCATGCCTTACTCAATCATGTGACTACGTTCGATTTACAGCAGCAATCCGAGCAGTCGCAAATGAAAAATAGTCTTATCTACCGTTCAGTAGGGAACATTGCCCAATAGACAGATTGCCCGCAGCCACTCAAATCGTTTAACACACCACATACTTTGAACATTAAAGAAAAAGGCTGTAATTAATTAGACTTCCCCGCAGCCAGGGCAAACGTCAATGAGGTCAAAAAGTGGGAGTGCGGGTCCAAGCGAAAGCATTACTCTTCCACTTACTCAGCACGCGCACAATGAACGAATCTATGATCTCAAATCAATCAGTCGTGTGATTATGCAACGAGTCAAAATACTCAAATCGATCCAATGGCAGTCACATTCACTGCGACGAAACTGTTCCATTCCAACATTGACCAATTCCATTGCGTGTTTCCAGCACAAAACCGCCACCGACAACTGTCATGTCTGAGGCGAGTCGAAAAACTGGAAAAAGCCATAAACATAACTGAGTAATTATATTCCCGCGGAGCCAAAAACCAACTAGTCACTCTGGAATAATTTTTGTGTGAATTTCTGATCTAAGAAAGGCCAAATTTCTATTTCTCCTTCGCCCCTTCTCCGTGCGTCCAGCACGCCACCGCAGATGCACATAAATCACGTTTATCGGGGTGATAAAAAACAGCTACCACTTAATAACAGATTGACAGGTGAAGTTATGAGTTCATCGGCGTCGTCGTCGTCGGTGAGAGTGAGTGGCTTGTATCTCGGGCAGGAGTAGAATGCAACGTCTCTCTATTTGTTGCGTAACAAAGTGATGTTGCGAATTAATTAATAGAAATCGAATTTGTAATTTGCGGTCAATGGCCCGACGACGCTGTGGGCGATCTCATTGACATCTGACATCACACAGCGTGGTAGCGAAACTGTCGCTTGCAAGACGTAGAAGAGGTCGCATCTAGCATGTGCTTGTTATGCAGTCACACCTCGAGAGATTGCATGTGAGATACACACAAACAATGGATGGATTTGTGGGAAGGCTTTAACTTTTAGAAACGCCACACCAATGACACCGTTAGACAGCAACAGGGATCGAAGTGTTTCTTTTTGTGACTTTCTGTTGCAAATATCATCCGATTGTATGCAGCTTTTTCGTTTTGTGTTGTCTTGCACAATTCCGGATACAAATTTGAATATTTAACTCCAATAGATAGAAATTAGCTTGAGACATCATCGAGAAAGTTTCCAAGGAATTATGACATGAGGTTGGTGTGGACCCAAGGATGGATGATGTAAGTCTTATGTGAACTAGTTCGTTTTGTTAAAACAGATTTATTTTCCTGTCTCGCGATTTAAATCGAATTAATTGATCTTTAGAGAACCTGAATGGTGAACGAGATCATTTATAACTCATTTGTTGAGTGAACGTACCTTATCCGAGCAATTACCAAAAACGGGGCCATAACAGGATTGGCAATTGCTCATCTCCATAAATTGTGAATTTAAGTGGTCCAAGGGGTGTGTCTTTCTGTCTGTCGGGCTGACCGGTGTTTTATTAAAAATTACTACAAATAAATGCAAATGTGCAGCAAGGTAGTCTTAATTGAATTTCTAAATCCGACATATTCAATGCAAACGTCATACCGAACAAATTATCTCATTCGAAGAGGATTCAAAGTTCATTGGCCAAGTTTGAAGTTCCCTTGAAGAACGAGTACCTACTTGCATTCACCTACCATGTTGTTAATATCGTTTTTATTTTCTCTTAAGCCAGAGCGAGGCGCATGTCGACGCAGTAAACTACCATGCGCAAGACAAGGTCAGGTTGAACAAGTGTTAACACAGCGGTTGAAGTGTGAAGTTACACGCTTGAAATGTGTAATTAAGCGCTAGGTATGGTTTATTTTGTTATGTGTGAAATTCTTAGCAAGGACGTTGTAGTATTCTAAAGGTATATGGTAACCTCATAAAATTACAAATTGTGCGTAGTCTTTATGCTTGCAACTTATAGAAGTGGATTGACCAGTCTTACCCTTGAATTGAAAAATCTTCCGTATATCTTCGTACCTGTTCGCGGAATAGGTCATAAATATTTTTGCCAAGCCTAAGGTCATTCCTTACTTAAAAGACAGGCTATTTTGCAGAAAAAAACTAGTTTGATAGGTAGATAAGCACTTATGCACTTAGGCTAAAGTACGCCCATTGCGCCGCCAAGTGTGTAATTGAGCTTAGGAGGGGTGATTATGAACGCCAACAAGTTTTGTTAAATTTGACCAGTCTGTAGTGGCTTTCCCAGTTAAGCCGAGGACAGTTAAGCTGTCACAGAGGAGATGTTGGGCACCTTCCTATTCATCCCTATCCATGCAGCTTCTACAGAAGTTATTGGTTAGCCTTTTTTCGTGGAGGCCTAATAGGAGTGTCTGCTTATTATAACCTTCACGGTGCTAATCCGACACTGACACTTTTAGAGAGTTCAGGCTTCTTGATACAATTGGATCGATATGAGGTTAGATCTATTTTGGGAGGTACCTGTGTTACAAGATATTCCATCAACTGACAGCCTGGTGCCGCATTTAACGAGCTCGTCAGCTCTACTGTTTTCCGGAATGTCGCTATGGCCTGGTACCCAGCACAGGCGAATTTTCGTTTCTCGTTCAGAGATCCCCCGCAGTCGATTACTACTTTAATGTTTATGGATAATGAATCGAGGGATTTAACTTTCGCTTCGATATCGCAATGTTCCAGGAGGAGACAAATATAGATTTGTTCAGTTTTATCAACTCTGGGCAAACCATTAGGCTTTACCAAAGCGGTGGTGGTGATGCCTCCGTGAAGTACCATCTCAGACTGAGTAATCGAAAATGCGTGTACTTGATTCATACACAAGGAGTTGCAAGGTACAGTAAAGTCATCAAACACCCACAATCAACGAAAATGGTAAGGCTTAGACTAGCAATATAACAAAAGTAAGCCGAAAACAAGTGGTTCCTTATCCATTTCCACCTTGCTCACGTTTGCAACACAGACTTATGGGTTATGCAAAAGTGTGCTCCTCACAAATTGACCTAGTATGAAGATAGATTACAAACAAGTCTCTTAAATCCTGCCATACAGACTTGGAAAAGCTTTTCTTTTACACGAAGAAACAAGACCTGGTGGAAGGACAAGAGCAAAGCATAAAGACAAAGTACTTCGAATATAAGGGAAAAATCGCCAGTATCATTCAAACAGAAATATATGTCATAGACAGATAAATCAATCTTCACAGGAACAACCAACTGCTTTATAGCCATAATG
Organism: Eristalis arbustorum; assembly: GCA_916610145.1. Taxonomy (NCBI): domain Eukaryota; kingdom Metazoa; phylum Arthropoda; class Insecta; order Diptera; family Syrphidae; genus Eristalis; species Eristalis arbustorum. The sequence goes on along the minus strand of OU744316.1, from coordinate 51,311,368 downwards.
TCTGATACTCGTCCCTCTTTCTTGGACACCTACATAATTAGGTGCCTTGAAGAAACAAAGCACAGTTCTCAGCTAAAATCTGCACAGGCACTAAACCATTCTGTGCTATAGGAGATCATGTTCTGAGAGAAAAAAGTGGATCAAAATTGGATTGATGCACATATCAAAAAAAGAAAAACATTCGACTTAGAAAACTAGTGGTATTAGAAGATTGTGTGGAGAATCTCATTCAGATTCAGAACACGTTCTGGGGCTTTAAAAGGCCTTTGCTCAAATATATCTGAGCAAGTATTTGCTGTCAGAGGAAGAAATAAAGTGATCAGAACCATCTTGTATTCTAAGATTAAAAAAGGAAATTAGAAAAAGAAACTGGCTTAGTGCGACTCTAGCATGCATCTCTTTCACCTTTGCTAGTCCAGAACTCTCAAAAAAGCAAAGATATGATGAGGGGCCCAATTGATCTAAAGGTCGCAGTGCAACGTAGTCTCAACTACATAAAATAATAATAAGAATATACCTAGATGGACTTGACGGCATATTCGAGCTCGATACCTTTTAATTTGCTTGGACAGCAAATGAAAACTGGCGCCGGCTTCACTCCTCCTCACAGGGATCAGAAGGTGTCCTGTGGTGGAAGCTTTCACGCCGTTTGAAGAACAAACGAAATGAGTTGGTCTAAAATGTGTCAACGAGGGAAAAAGAATCATATGCTCTCGTAGAAGAAACGATCTCTTGATCACCACCAACACCTACAAAACTGTCGACTGTTCATTTTGCGTTTTCAAATCTGGTCTAGTCACCATTTGCCGTTGGGATCAAATTAAGATCACTGGGTATCACAATGGACGGACAATGGTGTAAGTGTCCTGCAATTTCAATAGAAACCCAATAACCTAGCCTAATCTTGTTTACATCGGGACAGAAGTGGACTCCAAAAATGACATACTAATAGAATTCCAACCCAGAACAACCAGTGCTTTTCGGTTTGTGGAAAGAACTAAAGAACATCGGTCTAATCGTCACTTTTGCCCCAAATATTGCTCTAAACATAGGTTTTCTGTCAGCCTTTGTTGTTGGAATTGACACGATATGTAGAAGTGCAGCTGATTGTAAGGAAATAAAGATTTCGAATACAAGGTTTCATCTGCGAGGGAACAGAAAACACAACCGATAGTCTGTGAGCTATATAAAAATTGGGCAGAGCCGACATCTGCATCGAAACTTAATGATCGCTCAACTCTTTCTTAATTTAAATGAACCATACACAATGTCAAATAGCCACAGTGCAATCTCAATCAAAAAAAAGCTATAGTGGCAGTACAGTGCAAAGCTGTAAGGCTGCCAGACTACGAGGTTGAGGAGGAGTCCCGCACCTCCTTCGTAAATGCAAGATTTCAACGACTTAAGCGTTGATGAACCATGTGGATGATGAACCAACCACTTGTCTAAGTGCATTAATTTTCAAAGTTCTTCGCTGCTTCCAGTGAATGTTTTCACTGATACTGCAGTCAACAAATTATAATCTATCGTTGCACAATCGTTTCTGTCGCCACTTTCTTTATGTTAAAATTAGTGTTGAAGGTAAGCAAGAACAGGATTGGAGTAGACTAAGCTTATGCTGGACTTGAAGCTCTGATGAAACTCAAGAAAATATGAGGTTTCAATGACTGTCGATATAACTCAAGAAACGAATTTATTAAATAAAGAAAAAGCTCGTTCCAAGACGTGGTGCTTGTTCGAGCAACAATTTATCGGCTGAAAGTCAGCTCGATCGCATTAACATTCTTGTTTGGTTATCGAAAACGAATGTCGGGGGTACATGCATGTGTTCAAGTGCGTTTTATGTGATGTAAGGTTAATTAGAATTTTGAAGAAATATGAATGTGGACTTTTTAGTTGTGATTATGTACAATGTCACTACTGTCCCTAATGTGCAGAGATACACATGAGGCTGCGTTTATCTCTTCAAATCAAGGTGCTGGCGAAATGAAATATAACGCTGCGAAATGACATTTAACACATTTGTTCCAAGAGACGCAGCGGGTCATTGAAGTCGAGGAACACATTTGTAACGCCAGCCTCCATCCTCAAGCAATGCACAGCAGCTGATTGCACTCTCAAATGCACACACTAGCAGCAAACCGAAACCAAAATCACGCCCACTGCTCCAAATAAGATCGTTTCATTTGTTTATTCTTGGCATTTAACCTCGTAGTCAAAAATAACCGCCTGTCTCATTACTGGCTCAGTAAAATGTGCACGCTTACCGTTAGCTTATGAGTCGTTTCGAAACACGTCGTGAACAGAGATAAATCAAAGCACCCTCCATGTGGGTGGGTAGTCCAGTCAACATTCCCACCATTAGCCCACAACAATGTGGACCGGTGTAGCCCAAGTCACAAGATTGGAACTCCATTCACAATGAGTCCAAACGATACCAACTGTCAATCTGACTGACATATCCATCAGAATCCACTTAGAGGCGAAACCTTTTGGATCAATTTCGATTTTCCATTGTCTGCTGTCAGATCCCGGATGGGTTTTTGATTGGATTAGAATGGAAAGTTTCTTTTTGCCGTAAAATTTACGAAATATGAGCAGTGTGTGTCTGTTGCGGAGGTCAGTAAAAGGAAACACTGCTTGGTCACTTTGCTTGAGTACTTGGCCATGTTGAGTTGAGTTGGCCTTCCACTTCCGCACCTGGGTGCGGTAAGATCATAAAAAACGTCTTAATGCTCGTGAAAATGCGTAGACACAATGAAAATATGTGGAAAATGTGTACAAGATCTTGACACCGACCTTGACAGCTGCATTTTAGAGGTTGGGCTGGTTTGCTTTTAATGTCTTCAGCTGGAAGTGTACTTGTCATGCCTTGAGCGTGCAGCGTTGTCCGGTTTTTTTTTTATGAACTGTGGTTACTGACATTTAGTGAACAAGCACTCCGTTCTTTTTAAATGGAGCATATGTATGCAATGAGGAAACAAATAAGGTTGTGATTGACAACACATACGTCTGTCCACCTGTCAACTGTCAGCCGCGACTGGATAATTTCTGTTTGAGGTTCACTAACAATGCAGGACTCTATAGGTATGTTTCGTGCATTACCCTCGACATAATTGTCCAGCTGTACGTGCTCTAGGCATTTATGTAAACCAATGCAAGTTTGCAATGTCTTAAGGCACAGTTTCTCAAACTTTGATCCCGTCTTGACCCTTAGCAAAGAATGTATCCCTCGGTAGACCTGAGAGACTGTTTGATTGAACGGCCATCGCTGGTCCCCTGAATGTGCGAGATGAACCAGGGATCCGCGGGCCACGGGTTAAGAACTTATTCATCATCGAAATACTCGCTACGAAATGATTGTGGCAACTGGAAGGTCTCATTCTTCTCAGTCGCGGGTCAGACAAAAGCAGCTATTCTTTGTGCAGAAGAACTTTAACTAAGACGGACTTCCGGCCTCTTTTGTGTTCAAGTTTGAGTTAGGTAATGTGGCTTCCATCGTCAGTGATGGATTCACTTCGACCCAAGGGACCATTGTGTTGCCTAAGTTTGTGTTAATCTATCCAAGCCTGGACGACGTGATCTGAATCTGATCTTATCCGATCTGCAAAGGCAATCGGTACCTTTGTAATTTCTAATTGTTTCTAATATCCAAGCGAAAAGTTCCTATCTCACCGAGCGACTATAGATTCCCTCTACTCACGCACGCACACCACGAGTGACTGCATTAATAGCTAGGTCCACCTTGGTCAGCCCGAAAGGAAAGTTAATTGAGATTTGATTTGATGTCAGCACATTTCGCCATTTTACCACGGCTCAGTTCGCGAAACATACTGTGCGCTACGTCAACATGATCTGGTTGAATGACTATGCTAATAAACAAAATTGCCGGATGTAAAAAATGCACAATCTCTTGCGGAAAGGCCGCCGCACGGTGCACACAAAAAGTTTTGTATACTCTATAAGTTGGTGGACAAATTTCAATGATGAGGCTGGTCAGAGCGTAACGATCAATGTAGGGTGATGTAGATCAGCGATCAGTGATTTGTTGGTTGAATGGAAGGATTCTATTTTCAAACGTGATCACAAGTTCATTGAATGAGACCTTTTATGATCGGTATGTTAATATGCTAACAATATCAAAGCAAAATGTTCACATCTCTTCATGCGGCGACAGGTCTGCGGGCAGTAAAGGTCATAGAATTTGATAACTTCCGTGTTATTGCCAATAAACGACCTCAACTAGGTGCAAAGGAGAGGGGAGAGCTAAAAGTGTTCCTTATGTTCTTAGCACCCTTGGTATGTAATGAGTAGAACCACTAAGCAATCGCAGAATAGATCTTCCTTATTATATCTGTCTAGATCATCAATAGTTCTTTTTATGCTTAAAGCGGCCTTCCTTGAAATCAAAGGTTGCTCTTTATTCGAGGTGGAAAATGTACTAAACAAACTAGATTTCGATCGCTTTGAAATCACCACCAGGGAATAAAAATTATCCCTCTTCTCAATCCACTGAAATATCAACGTGAGCTAACCTCTTGTGTAAAGCAGAGAGTGGCCAATGATCGAGTGAATCAGAGAAGACATATCATAGCCCGTCACATTGGATCGCGAAATGGTACGGTCGTTGGGTAGCTCGTGGTAGAGTTTCAATAATAATAAATGTAGCTGCCAAAAGATGACCGGTTGTTGATATGCGACTATGACACTTTTTTAGAAGCAGCGCGTCTGCAAACGAATTTGTGTCATTTTGACCTCGTCTACAACTGAATACACGTGTAAGTAGGGAGACAATTGAAGTTACTTTTTCTTACTCGTGTCCTTAGCGAGACGACAGTAGAACTAATACTGGAGTTCACTGACAAAACCACACGGCTTTCATAGAAAACACGCCAACACCAATGGTTCCTGTTATAGACCCACCATATTATCCCACTCGAAACCTAACCTAACTCACTTATGTCCTAAAGCCCCTCGAGGGGTATCGAACGTCAACCAAGTCTGCGCGCCACCTAGTTCCAGACTCATTCTGTAAATGGCTAAAAATAAAGGCGTCGTAAGGGCAGTTTCTCTAAGACACAAACGAGGAAGACCCAATGTAGCCGAAACCTAGCAACTCCATTTGTAAGCTCTACACCCCTCTCTACGAGGTGCAGTCTGGGAATTTGATTCTAACCGGAAAGGACGAACCCACTGCGAGCTGCTTACATCACAAAGCAGGATCAGTGCCGGTTATTTCAAAAAGGAAGCAAACCTATCAGCTACGGATGGAAAATTTGATAAACAACGTTTAGCTATCGAACACGTATAATTGAAAGGGCACAACTTTTTTGATTTGGCTTGTGCAGCAAAAACAACGGAAAGTAAATTCACTCAAATTAAGCCGCACAGGGACACTTGTCTTAATGTTTCGATGGAAAGAATGCACGACAAATGTCTACAAATCGCAACATTTGAACATCGTCTGCGGAGCCTGCTCTGCACCATATATCAAATACTTTGTATGAAATTCCAAAAACAGAATAGCGTAGCATTTCAATATGGTTATACTCGAAAAACGCGTTACTTTTTGTTGATTATACCCATACTGCAATCATGCAGAATTATTTGAATTCCTTTTAGAGAACCCGTGGTGGACCAAGTTATAAATTCAGATGCGGATTGCTTGATCTGAAATTCTTAAAAAGGAGAAGACAAGCTTGGCTTGTTATTTTTGTTGCGCAGTCCCTGCACTAAATCAAACCAGGACCAAACATAGACGGGGTGGTTGAAACAAGTTCACAAACTCGTCTGGGCATAAGTCCCCAGAAGGACTAGAGGGACCTAGGGTTAGGCAGGAAACACATCAGTAGACGGAGTAACTGGTCACTGCTTCATGGGAAATCAAGCCAGAAGACGCCTACAGAATTCATTAAAAGGCTCTTCATTCAATGACGTCTGTAAAAGCTGCAGTGATTAGGAGGGTAAGGATTAAGTATTTCACTATACCTAGTTTTTATTTTCTTAACGACCTCCAGCAGTTAACTGAATGTCCACATAAAGGAGTATCATAGAATTGTTTCAAAATCTGTCGGATGCTTGCGACAAATTGTGAAAATAAAGAGAGCTGCAGAAATGTCTTCGAGGAACGGCGGTATACACATGAAAAGTGGTAACAAAGAGGATCCATTCCAGGGTCTACGTGGAGCATGGTAAGAAAACCAGACTAGACTCTCAGCTACCTAAATACCTGGAGATCATTTGCTACTCCAGGAGCATTTCCCAAATAGAAATTATTGCCTTCGCGTTATAAATTCAAACATCAAACAAAATCATACATCCAGCAGCAGCTTCTTCTTCTTTGATTGGCGCTACAGTCCGGGGTGAACCTGGGCCTCAACCAACATGCCTCTCAAGCCAGCACGTTCCTTCACCAGCTGCGCACACAAACTTGGTTGAGGTCCTTTTCCACTTGTGTGCGCCATCTCGTGCGAAACCAGCAGCTGCTATGACCCTCAAAATAAAAGGAACGATGGCAAAAAAAAATAATGCTGCAACGAATTGTACTAGCAGTCAGCTTTCAGCATCAATTTCTACTTCTACACACTAAAGTGATGTGATGGCTTTCAGGGAAACATTTTTGTCCTGGCCTTTCATGGTGCAATTATCAGACGACTGTTGTCCATTTGATTATCTTTAGTGATATCGTCGATGCTTTGTTTCATGTACACACAGGTACTTATAATCCTTCTTATTTAATATAAAAGCTGTACTCCAATAGCTGTCGTTGAAATTCTGTCTTCAGGCCGATACTAACCGACAGTTTTCGGATTACTTAAAGCAGGCAAAACGATGTCTTTCACATGCTATTGTTTTATCCTTCTTACACAAAACGAAACACTTGTGCGAGGCGGTTATCCTACGCGATTAGAGCTCAGAGTATTTGAGTTCCGAACAAAGCCAAGGAATTCTTCGTTTAACAGCCCCATTTTCGCGAAGTTGCCTTTCTAATGGTGTAAGAGTCATGACATTCGGTTGAGTAGAACGTTTTACAAGTCTACGACATACATGCACGTTTCTGTACAGGTATATTGAATCAAGGATTAATAACCTTGATTATTTGATATTTTTGTACTACGCAAAAATGATTACAAAGGAAAGTTCGTTCATGATATAAAAATATTCGCTCAGTTTCACACAATTTTCCTGAGTGTCTGTTCCTTTCTTTTTAAGATTTTTGGTTACTTTCAGTAATTATGTACAAATTAAACTCTTATTTTAATGTATACCGATCCATCCCTCTTTAACTTAAAATTTTCTAAACTACTAACTTAACTGGTTAAATAGAACTTAAATCGTTGAGGGCAGTATCAACAAATGGTCCCAATTGTTCTGGCAATTTTGCTGACTTTTATACATATGTTGGAAGAAATATGTCTCAGGTTACATCAGATGATAAAAGAAGCATACATCGAAATTTGGTTGCCCTTAAAAAGTCATCAAACCATCGATGCTAATTGTATCCGAGTATGCATCTCTTCTTCAACAACATTTTGAGTCAGAAGTTTCAAATTTGAATACATTTGGAATAAGTTCTTATGGTTCTCTTTCTCTTTATATCAACCCACCGATACGAGAAAAATAAATGATTGAAATTGATGTGCGATGGGCGTTTTTTTTTCCAAATAAACTGAAACATGTAATATGGCCACAAGCCATAACCCTTAAAATCGACTTCAGACAAAATTGAGATTTTGACTTCATTTGATTCAGCTATTTTGTGAATTTGTCTCAACTCTCTATCTTCAAAAATGTGGCCAAAATTAAAAAAGGAAAACAGAGATCTCAACGCATCAGACGACGATAGTCGATTGCATTCCATCGTATAAGACCAAAATATTTGAATCGTTTGAACGTCGTGACGTCTTCACTTATGCTTCGTTTAACTCATTGAACTGACAAATACTATTGCTTCGGGTTGAATGTTTTTTAGTTTTATTTGTTAAATTCTAAATAAAAATCTTAAGAAAAATGAACGGCATTACATTCACTGTAATAAATGCTAGATAAGCTGGATCCGCTCATGACTCTATGGTTTTGAAGCATTCCAACAAAAGAGTCTTTAAAGGTCGTTAGAGGCTGCACCGAACTCAACCATAGTAATTGACTTTTGGGGAAGTACGCTATAATTTATATCCTTGTGTAATCGTCGCATATAACAATGTATGTGACAGTGGAAGCTCTCTTCAACCTTGGTTGATCACATTCAATAGAGCATATAATGACCCAGCTATGATATACTTCAATCAAATTCATCATTAGGCAAAAAACTTAGTAGAAATAGAATTTAAAGAGGTGTAACCAATTGCAGTTGTCTTCGTAAATGTAGTTTTGCCTGTTCCCAATATATGGTGATGGATAATCTGAATGGAGGCAGGTACCACTTTACATAGCAAAAATAGTATTTTTGCAAGCATTTGCGCCGCATTGTATAACATATGTATGTCTCTTCCTCAAAATTGACAATAATATTGCAAAAATACCGAAGTCAGTTATGACCAATCGAAAGAAATTAGACGATAAGTAGAGATATTTCGAAATTCAATAAAAGAATCACAATTCAATTTATGACATTTCTCATTTTCTATGGAAAAAAATAATGTGTTTAGTAGTCCTTACACTGCCTCTATTTGAACGATGGACGACGTGAAGTGACTATTCGATTGTAGTGCTACACGAAGTAAACTTGTGACAACGTCGTTTAATACAATCGTTTGAAAGGCTATCGTCTTACAAATTACACGATGCGAGCCTAGCTTAGGTCAATTTCTCAATTAGACTCTTAAGTCTGACATAATGTATCCTCTACTCTAATTCGTTTCGAGTCTGAAAACAGTTCGATTCGAAGGACTGATGTAAACATAAGATCAAACGGCTAAATTCAGTCTTTAATTTATAAGTCTCATGTAATTTATAAAGGGATTCACTTCTTCAGAATTTTGTTCCTTGTGGTTTTGGTTCACTTAACGCGTAAAAAGAATTAATTCAAAAATGTTCCTTTTCGTCTTACACAAATCTACTAATTTAACAATCGCTCGACCTAAAAATTCGGCTAAGAATCACTGCGTGAAAAAAGCAAGCACAAGGATCACTAAGAACTGCTTTACCGACGTGATTGTTCCCAATTTTTTTTCGAAAACATGCTTATTTTAGTTAATTTTGTTTTTTGAAATATTTGAACTCACCTCGAATGTAATATCTTTCCACGCGAAAAAAGTCTCCAACAATTTATGCGACTTTCGTAGACAATCCACAAACTAATCGTATGCACTGTGCTCAACAGCAAAACACCGAATGAGTCTCAACGGTGAGCTTATGTACGAAATGCCAAGTCCGTCTTAAACCGCCCGATAAAATTCCACTTCAATTCACACGTAATTTCGGTAACAGCAAGTGTTTTCTATTTTTTTTTTTTTTCGTTTTTATTCAAAGTAAAATGTTCCTATTCATTGGCACCACCAGAAAGCACTCCTTCCAAAGGCGAATTAATTCGCTGCAAACACGCAACCAACTCGGCGAGTCCACTTATGGATAAAAAAAAATAACATAAACAAATTCACTTTCCGCGAAATAATTGATGAATTTTTCGTTCCACAAGACACCACCAAACACTGTGAGCAGCTACTGAACGATGGCTGAGGGAATTCTCGGATATTTATTATAACTGGCCAAGAGATCCGTCTCGATCGTTGTTGTCCTACCTCCTAATGAAGTATGCTACCGCAAGCAGTATCACACATCGCTTTTAAATCCGAACCACATATAACGATGATTGGTATCGTAACGGAAATGGTGGAGACAAAAAGTGCAAGTGAAACACCCGTATTCACCACCGACGCATGGTAGGGGGTTCGATTTTTATGGCCACGACTATAGAAAAGCTCCGGCTCTTTCTGCGGAGCTCCATTCAGTGAGACGGAAAGCTCGAAGCCATCCCCCACTCCAGTGTGGTAGATCGGCGTGTCCATTCATTCAGTTGGCCACTCACTGGGACGAGACGGCAAGGCCACACTTCGTCGGTTCGTTCCGTTTGGGAATCTCTTGGGCCGGCACAAAGGGCGATTAATTAGCACGGGACCGATCTGATTGTTTTGCTGGTTGTTGTGGTGGTTTTTTTATGACATTTGAGTGAAAGTGAAGTGAGATACATACGCTAGATCTTGGCTACGATCTGAGGCCCGCCGCCGCGCCGATGGCTGATGTCTGTCATTGTTTGGCGGGCTACTTGCAATCATACACTCTCACAGATGATATAATGCTCTTGCGTTCGAAGAGGTTGAGATAGTTTTCTCGGGTTTTCGTCTGCATGCAATTTGTTATGCCGGCAGTGAAATTTGCGCTCGAGAACACACTTGGTGGTGGGTGCCGGGGACTCTGTTAGCATTGTGTTGAAGTTGATGGTCTGCTGCCAAGTTGAGTGTCAAGTTCCTTGAAAGTTTCCGTCCGCTAAGTGATGTGGGAGCTTGGGTGTTTGATTGAGGCCACAAATTGGCGGCTCAATTATGAGTGAATGAAGGAAATTTCTATTTGCGAGATTACACAAGAAATTGTAATCGTTCTGAGATTTGCTTTTTACGAGGCCCCCGTGAGAGCTGTGGTGGACTTGTTGAGGATTGATTTGGTAATAAAGGTCTGATGGAGATTGCAATTTTTTCTCGAAATTATTTATTTCACTTATGACACTCACGGCGTTGATGGTGTAAATGGATTGATAGGAGTGGAATGGATCTACTAAACCAATACCGGGATAATTCATTTTTGATATACATTAAAGTGGCAAGCAAGTCATATGATATACCTATGTTCGAATGGCGCTACAAACAAGCCCCGGAATGGATAAGGCCCAGAATGATCTTTCCCCAGCTGCGTCCACCTACCTCCAGCTGCGGATATCAAGTTGGTTGAGGGCCTTCTCCACTTGTGTGTGCCATCTCGTTTGAAAACGTCCTCTGTATCGTTGTTCCAATGGCTCGGAATTAAAGACTCTTCGGAGCTGAGGTGTGCATCTGCTCTACATTACTTTGCCACTTTGCCAGACTCTTAACTAGGTGCATGTCGCCCGTACAGTTCGTGTTTGAACTACAGACGCCATCAACGCAAACAGGACCAAAGATCGCACGCGGAACTTTTCTCTCAAAACGACCAAGGGCTTCCTCATCCGCTTTCAATTGTGTCCATGTCTCTGTGCAACAGATGGGATGGTCAGAGTGTTATATAAAGTCAGCTTGAAGTTTCGAGAGATGAGAAGCTCTGTTACTCAATTGTCAGATCGGCAAGATTATTCTTGCACTTGATGTTGGTACTTGTGTTATTGTCTCTGTTTACTGCAGAGCCGATGTAGACGAAGTCCTTGACTGCAGAGTTTCTGCTGCCCATTATGACACTCTGTCCGAGACGTCGATGTCTTGCTTCCTTTCGTGATGACTGTGTGTATTCGTGTATTTTTCTGGTTTACCGCTAGACCCATTTTAGCGGCTTCTGCTTCAATGCCAACAAACGCCACATTGACGACTCACTGTGTTCATCCAATCACTATTTGTAGACACTTTGTATCAAATACGACATTGGCCTTTAGGCGCGGTTTCCTTTCTTTCTCTTCTTATTTTTCTTAGTCTGTCACTACTATCCGGCATCAACCAACAAGCCGTTTTCAACTATGACGACAGCCAAACACAGCTTCCTTACGATATGTACGCATTGTCCCAAGAATATACCAAGGACTTTATTATCCGCTTGTGAGACCTTGGTCACCTTAGTGTTTGTCCTCTTGCAACCATATAAAGACCAGTTGGCAAGTGATATTCCGCGTTTTTTCTAGGTACTGATGTTCGTACTGGTTCCTGTGAAGCTGATTTAGACGAAGTTCCTAACTACATCGAGTTATAGATGGCCATTTTGATGCTTTGCCGGAGACTACGATCGTGTAGGTTCTTGCGTTCTTGCGGACATCAAATACTTTGTACCGAGGGTAAAATCACGGCCAAACACATTTTTGCCCCTTTCCTATCGATGCCAGCAAGCGCCTCATGGACGTTTCGCTGAGTTCTGATAATCACTTGCATACGCCGATTACATGGAGGGATTTCGAGATAATCGTACCTACATATTTGAGACTTACAAGATCTACTCTACTATGTAAGAAAGGCCTCGATGAGTTTGGTGCCAATCTTGATGAAGAAGAGAGTTTGATAATCCTCTATCGTCATCCGGCACTATCCGAAGACTTTGGCAGGAATTTCAACACCAGACATTGCGTTGTAAAGCTTGCTTCTATACATGTTTTGTGATGTCTTATGCGATCATCTTATGGATATTTTGTATTCTGAAGATAAGATATATTATGGGCTGAAGTCACACAGATATGGACTTAAGACGAATATATAAAAAGGGCTGCGAAGTCGACCCAAAATGCCGACGCAACCACAAAGGGTTGCGCCAACAGATTTATCCCTCTAGTATTGCCGCTGTAATTACTTCCTTTCTTGTGGATCAACTAAATCTACTCGTCAGGCACTGTTTCTAGCTGGCTTAAATCAGGGGACAGACCATCTGCACCGTCAGCCATGTTAGACCACATTGCTGATATTGCTGTCTTGGCTTCGTCTAAATCGGCGGGACGGAATTTTCGTGTATCGTTTATTAGTTTGAGTTTTTCATCCCGAGTTCCGGTTGCATGCCCCGTATTTCCTCTCGAATGTTCTGCTTATGCCCAGTTTCAGAGTTTTTAGTTGTCTTTGGGCTTTGAACTGAGTGACATTTGTGGCTTAAGTTAATTAAGTATACTTTGCCTTCTGTCATTTTCATTCCTTTGTACTTTGTTCTCTCTGATACATGATGTTCGGTTTGACAATTTTCATAACGCAAATTTGTCCATCCTTCGTTGATTATTAAAGTGGTGGCCCGTGGCGTTGTACTGCCGATCACTTGAACCTCGATTTTTAGGTTTGAATCCGGGTATGTTCAGAAGCATTTTAAAATAACAAGTATAGCAAATATATCGAAAGCTCTTAGAAGGTTAGAAAATGCATGCACCGCATGTAAATAATAATAATAATAATAATAATATGAGTACAGTAGTAGAGGGCCAGCGCCCAGCTTCTCAGCAACCACTCATGATGTGCGTGCTACTGCTCACGAGTGAAAGGGACCTACAGTTTTGGACCGACTCCGAACGGCCAAGTTTGAGAAGCTTTTTCTAGACACGAGATATTCCTTGAACAAAGTCAGTGACTCGAAAGAGGTGGGGCCGTGAAAATTATTTATATCGCACACAGACCAGGGATCGAACCTACGGCATCGAGGTTGGGGTCTAGCCCCATACCACAACGCCACGGGCCAACATAAACACCACATCTGAAGGAGTTACTTTATACAACACCTTCCTTCTTTACAGCAGATCCTTCATTTTCGTTTTTTTGTTTAATTTAAGGAGTTTCTATTAAATTTAACTCAAAAATATTAAAATCTTCAACACCATAGTCTAAAAACATTGCGATACCTGAGAGAGTTTCAGTATGGATGCGTTCGACACTACAGAACACCCATACATTCCTGATATGTCAGGTGTTGCTGCATGCCATGCCGCTTAAAAAAACGAAATTGATTGCATTGCACAAACGGAGTGCAACTGAACTGAAGTGTGAAAAGCGACGCGCGTCGCACCGCTATTGGCTTCAAAAAACACTGGTAATTGATCTGTAAGAAGCCATTGAGTTGAGCCAGATGGATCTTTTACAACTCTATTGGGCACAGACTCCACGTTGTCTTACCTGAATCTCGTTGGTCACTAAATCCCGTTCCTCAAAAAGGCGAACTAAACTCGCAATCACGAATGCTGTGGAACATGATTTTGATTTTAAATATTGGCGATATACTTGCTGGGTCATAGCGATTGATCGTTTACAAACATTTAAAAAATCTATAATCTGAGTTGTTATCTGTGCACAAGAATATAAAAGAGAAACTATCCTAGTAGTACTTTTTACAGTACTTAATTGTCGGCGCATTTGTGACTCCTTTGAAGTTGGATATGAGTTTTTATTTGGTCACAAATCTCTCTCTCTGACTGCCTGCGTTTCGCAAGTACACTGAAGACCTTTTTATAATTTCATATTGAGCTATCACAAGATAGCTTTTAACCTCTGCCTGCGTTCTTAGTGCCACTCCTTGGTAAACACAGACTACATGGTTAAGGCGAGGCTCTGCAGAAAGAAGTCCATAATCCGCCATCAAGTACGGGACAATTTGCCTTGTTTGCCCTAATTCACATATATTTTGTCTTAAAGCATGACGCTCCCATTGAACTGAATCAAATAAAAGTAATAGATCTTAAGCATTTTGAAACCATATCATGTTGTTCATTTCATGTACATGTAGTAACTATATTACAAATCAAAGCACACTAATTTCAGCTTGTAGTCAACCAACTAAAATACTTCATCAAAGTTCTCGCCTTTGCTGTCGTCGGCCTTCTTCCGAGCACGCGCCAGAATCGCCTGCAACTCAGATGAGCGTGTTGTCTTGTACTGAAAAAACGGAAAACATTCAAAGTGAGTCAACGCTCGTGAGAATTGAACTGCGTGACCTACCCCACAGACGTTCTTTTGCAAGATAATTTGTGATATCAAACGCCTGCTGTCCTGGAAGCCGAAATAACTCTCAATCGTGTGATTCGACAGGGCAAAGAGCTCGTTTCCATTCAGACCGTGCAGCTTCTTGACGATCGCATCGGAGAAGCCCTTTCCACGCAGCCATTCCTCGACCTCTTTGGCTGTGGAGCTCTGCTCGATGTAGATCTGTGGTGTCTTCAGGATCTCCAGGTCGCGGCGTTTCTCCCGAATCAACAGTGTCTGACGGAGTTCCTCCTGAACCTTATTTTGTGCATCCAGATTTTCTGTATCACAATCATTGCGGGCTCGCATAGCTAAACGAAGAAATGTGCATTAATTATCATAGCAAATGGCTTTGAATTGTATCAAGTGAGGCGACAACACCGAGCTGTCAACCAAGCAAAAACTGGCATGTATAATCTCTGTCTGGTGAATTCAATTTGCTTCTCATTGAATGGCAACTTTTTTTCTGTCCAACCAACGAGAGAGCCTCTCGGTTGTTGGTATTCCGGTGAAGACGCCACTACCGAAAGTAGTGCGATTTTGATAGATAATCCATTCGCGGTGGCAGCACGGTCAATAAATCAAATTAATCGCCTGTTTATCACGCGAATAGCAAACAACAAAAGCAAGCGAAAAGACAATTCATTGATAAGTCCAGTGGCCGAAATTCAAAATCGTGCAGCACGCTCTAGCTTATGCCATCCATTTGCGCGCTATTTGTCAAAAGTGATCTGATTTATCGTTTGCTCTTACCAATGAGTGTTCCAGCCATGGCTAGGTCCCTCTGTAGGTCTTGTGGCGTGGTTGGGACACTGTCAGCTGGTGGCGGCGGCGGCGGTGGTGGTGGGACGCTTATGGATCGCCTGGGAAGAAGCATTTTCGGTTGTTCCCGTTCCATTTCGTACGCATAAAGGGATGTACGGCTCATTTTTCCATTTTCTGTAAGAAAAGAAAAACACAAAATTCAGAGTATTATTGAAGGCTGCGGAAGATGGGATGGAAGTTAGGGCGTAGGTTTCGGTGTTCAGAAACTCGGTTTGGAGAGTTTGCGATTCGTTCTAAATTATTAAGCAGGAGTCGAAAAAATTATCTCAGGAAGCACGGATAGCATGGTCGGCAGATAAACACTTCATATGGAGGGCCTATTCGGAACAGCAAACTTTCATACTCAGGTCCTGTTCCAAGTAAAAAGCTGGGCCAGGTTAGGTTAGGTTGTAATGGCTGACTTCTAAGGGATCATTCACGCGGATTGACGTCTCCTAACATCGGAACCAGTTGGTGCTTGTGAAGAGTGGTGAAGCGATTTAGTTGGCCTATACCGAGGTTATCGGAATAGTAGGCCCCTAGGTGTAGGAACACACGACCAGCCAGAGCGCTGCACGAGCAGAGTAGGTGAAGACTGTTTTCTTCCTCCTCTTCATCCATGCAACTTCTGCAGAAATCGCACCCATCCTGCGAGCATGAGTACCTTAATGAGTGTTTGCTGAGTCTAAGTGGACTGAGTGACCGTATTGAGTTAAGCGATGTCCAGATTTCTTTTGTCTTAAAGCAGGTGGTGCCTACTATCCATTTGTTATTAGTGGTTTTAATTGGTAAAAGATGGTAGGCTGTACCGATCGGCATGGAAGGTGGCACCTCTGCTATTGATAGGGAGGAGGTTGTACCACACCTGGCGAGTTCATCGACTTTGCAGTTGCCTGGTATGTCACAGTTTCCCGGCAGCCACCTGAGTTGAATGTTGAAATGTTCAGCCATCTCGTTAAGGGAGAGAAGAAGCCTGCAATTAGGGGATGTTTTTGAATTAAACATGACATAGTCCAGGGATTTTACAGCGGCCTGACTGACCGAACAGATGGTGATATCCCCTGTTGATATCACGTTGATTTTGAGCCATGACAACCCCTTTTAAATCGCTACAGTGATCAGGCAGCTTCAAAGAGACACATGCACCCTCGGTTAGTCTTCAATCCGTCTGTGAAAATACGCAGAGGATCTTCCTACATCTGCCTATCAGCCATCCAGTCCGATCTGGAGGGAATGCTGATCGAGAATTTCTTCTCGAAGATACCCTGGGGTGTTAGGAAGTCCGTGTCATTAGGAAGGAACCAAGGGGAGTGTTTTGAGTCTCTGTCTGCTAGTTTTCCGAATATTTCCAGTGGTGAACTTTCATACTTAGGTCCAGTTTCATGTAAAAAAAAACTGGGCCTATACAGAATCTGTGACGTAAAGAAAGGACGACCAGATGGCAATTAGAAAGATAGAACTAAATAATGCCAGAGTCAGAGAATCCGGTACCACTGACAGCCTACACCATGACCAACACACAGTTGGCAACTAAAACAGCCGGATGGTCTGGCATGCCTCAGACCATGAAAACAATCTGAGACTTGACACAAATACAAGAGAGACCAGATCTTGGATCTTTGGCATCAACAGAAGATGAAGCTGTACGAGAATCCTTCACCATAACGAACAAAAAATGGTGGCGAGAGATTCGTTAAAGCTGGTTCAATCCAAAAACCTACCCACAACATACGAGCTACTGCTGTACATGACCATGATCCTGAACACTTTGGAGGTCTCAAGAGGAAAGAATAATTTCCGGACACGCACCAACCATGAGTGGTACGGTATGCACCTAGAAGCAGATCTGAGAAAGACGATAAAGTTCGGCAGACTCTTAAGGGCGGGGCACCTATATCGGATGAGCGATGGAGAGCAGATTTTAGGGACGCAAGGATGTCGTAGGCCAGGACGCACGCAGCCTAGGGATGACATCAGCCCGCAATCGAAGTAAAGAATGAAACTCGTTGAAGGAGGTGAGGGCCGATTCCCGGTTGTAGTGCCGATGATGATGAGATAGCATCCGTTGATTTATAGTTTGGTATAAGGATCATTTC
The DNA here is from genome assembly GCA_916610145.1 of Eristalis arbustorum. Classification (NCBI taxonomy): domain Eukaryota; kingdom Metazoa; phylum Arthropoda; class Insecta; order Diptera; family Syrphidae; genus Eristalis; species Eristalis arbustorum. The sequence goes on along the minus strand of OU744316.1, from coordinate 51,293,817 downwards.
GACCATGAGTGGAAAGAGGGGAATACGGAAGCTGGAAAAGAAGACGAAGCACATGTTCCAATGTGCCCGTTTTCAAAGGTTTGAGCAGGCTCCGGGCCTCACTAACAAGGGAAATGTCCTTTAGGGACGGAGAAATTTGAAGACAGGGGCACCCTGCTAACTATCGCGGTTGTCCAAAGGTTCAAGAGATTCAAGAGAATTGAGGCTAAAAAGGAAAATAAAAATGGTAGAAACGAGGAAAATGCCACGTGTTCATTCGCCACTGTTACCCCGAAAGTTTCCTTTGCCCAAATGGCATCAAGTAGGCGACCGGTACAACAGACAGTGCCGAAGGCAGTTTCGGTCCCAGTGGCCAGGCAACCTGAAGCCGATTTGGATCTGCGAACGGTTCTGCTCTCTATCCAGGGGCAGATTGCTCAGCTTCAAAAGCAGTTCCTTGAGCAGGCAACGCGAGTAGACATTATATACTCGACGTTATTCGCCGAGACATCACAGTGGTGGAGGGATATCCTATAATCCACCATGTAGTTCGTATTGATAAGTTAATTGAACTAGTTTTAAGTACCTTTGTCTAGCAAGTAAGTAAATAAAAAAAATGGATTAAATCAGGATTAGAGAGCATTAAACTTGAATTCTCGACCTGAATCGGGGCTTACGCGCTGTAATCTCCATCAGCGATCACATAAATACTCTGCCGATCGTCATTAAACAATGCATTGAGTGTAGATCTCCGCTGTTATTCATTAACTTCAAGAAGGCCTATGATAGCTTGAATGGAGAATGAAGAGCAAACAAGACGGCCTTGCGCAGGAGAAGATGATACTTGATTTTCGTGACGGTATTTCAGTCTCTGGGTAAAATGTCATCCAAATAAGCGCCTCGAAGCTCCTGGACATGCTATACGAGTCACATTCCAACAGTCTATTTTGAAAACAAATGGAGTTAAGGGTCAAGGTCTGAATGAAATAATAAAGCGCAATCAAGCTAAAATGTAGTGTTGTGTGACGCTACAATTTCGATGTAGAAAAGGAGGTCCCAATAACTTTTTCGTAGGCTATCAAATCCGTGTTAATGATTTCGATTCTTGAGATTTTGATGTATGCAGTGAAGACGGAGTTTATTCAAAGCACCATGGCCGTTAAGTCTAACGCTTTGGTGATTTATTAAACCTATTTCCCCTCTGATAGTAAGCCACCTCACTAATCTTGTTTGCATTACCACATAAAATTTTCCCATGTCTTGCTCTTCGTTCTGTCAAGACAACAGGACTCAAAACTCCTGACTCGAAGGACCAAAAATAAGATCTAAATATTTGATGTGCAGCTCTTATTTTTATGCCAACTGAAAATCCATTTGGATCTTTGTTGCTCATGGGTGTGAGTTAGGAGGCCTTGTCCTACACTTAAATTCAACTCTCGATGTCGAACAGGCGGGTTTCCGTGCTGGATCCTCCTGCATCGACCACCTCAACACCTAACGGATCATTGTTGAGCAATGAGTTGAGTATAGGTCTCCGCTACATCTACTGTTCATCGCCTAAGAGAAGGCTTTCGCTGCTAATCGAGATGCTATCTGATCTGCTTTGAGCATATGAAGGTGCTAAGTGTCACATCTTGCACGAAGGTAAGATGTCAGAGGAATTTGAGGTCCAAAGTGGAGATCGTCAAGGGTGCTTACTGTCACCACTATTGTATCTGGCGGTTATCAGCGATGTACTCCGTACAGCATTGATGGACGGACATTATGGCATTCGATGGACTGTGACATTTAAAACACGCTGACGATGTTTGTCTCCTCTCACATCGGATAATGTTTCTTCAAATAATGGCCCATAATCTAGAAGCAGAGGCAAGCAACGTGGGGCTCAATATAAATACGACAAAAACTAAAGCCCTTAATATTTCTGACAACCGCGCCCAACTGAACAATGCCGGACAGGAAGTCGAGAAAGCTAACAGCTTTCTATATTTATTAAGTGTGCTCTCGGCTAATCGCGGTGGCACCGAACTGGACGTGAGCAACAGAATCGGGAAGGCTAAAGCTGCGTTCGGAATGCAATCCGCGATCTGGAAAAACAATGTCATCAGCTTAAGAATCAAGCTGCGACTGTTCCGCTCCAACTTAGAGTCGGTGCTGTTATATGGATGCAGTACCTGGAAAGTGGACACCATTACTACACTAAAACTGGAATCTTTCGTAAACACCTTAGGATTTTTTGGCAGAACCGTGTCTCTAACGAACAATTGAACCTGATACGAAGGAGAAAGTGGCAGTGTATTGGACTGGACACACCCTACAGAGCAAAGACAATTCCATTGCGAAGTACGCCATGCGGTGGAATCCGCTAACACAGCCAAGCAGAACAGCGGGACGCTTGAAGAGGAATCGAGTTCTTTAAGAATGAGTTAGAGGGAGCTCAAGCGGGTTGCTGAAATTCGAACGAGATGGTGCGCAGGCGTGGTTGACGGCCTATGCCGCCGGAGGGGTTAAAGGACGCAAAGCAAAAGCGTAAGGATCGCGCAGATTCATAAAAATACAATAAGTACCCAACATCGATCAGGTCTGCCTAGTTGCTCATATGCTCTTCATCTGGTTGAGTGAATCTCTTCAACATGCACAGCGTCACCCGAAACATGCTTTTTGGTGTGCGCGACGGAATCAACTCACTTAACACTTTATTGCACACTAAACTTATGCGCCTCCAAGTGAAGGTTGAGCTTTGGCCAAGATCTACAAATGCTATCCGCACACGAGTTGATCGATATTGAATTGGCAATCTTGAACGGTGCAAAAAAAGAGTCGCCGCCATTGATATGTCATCTGTCACACACGACAGCAGACAGTGATGACAGAAAGCAAATTCACTTCGTTTCCGTATCCGACGACGGGGGCGAGGCGAGGCATTCATTCATAGCGGCTGCTGACACACCCGCCACCAACGGTGGTCACTGGCATTCGTGTCACGTAGATCCCCGTGTTACCTCATGCGTCTGCAGTGATCTCTGTACACGCCTGATAAGCACTGTCTGCTGGCATTTGGCTGGTGGTGTCATTTTTTATTGGATTCGCGTTACTCTTGTCAACCTATTTCGCTTCTATGACAACTGATAACGATTGCTGGAGTGGGAAACACACTTTGAAGTACATTCTGAGAAACAGACACCGCCGCGCCAAATGACATTCCGGCACTTACCTTGATCGTAGATTGATGACGACAAAGACTCCGTGTCCTGGAAGAGATTTTATATCAAAATAGACTCCAAGAGGTTGCCTACTGAACATACCTTTCCACTGTAGGTGGAGTTTTCAAAGTTCTGTGCGGCCACGATCGTGTTCGGGACGTATCCAATCTGCCCGCGGGCGTTTCGCGCCTTCCACCACTTGCGGGAGTCGTCCACGATCTGAAATTAAACATGAGAGCCGTGTGCCACAAAAGTCCCGTCCAATCCGACGTTACCTCCAAGTACTCCCCTTTCACAACGGACAGCTCCCGATCGGTGTTCGCCGGGCGAGCGTAGGTCACCTCGGCGATCTTCACATTCCGCGACTGCAGCCTCCTGTGCCAAGTGGCGTTGCTAATATCATGATTGGGCTTCTCCTCCACCATCACCATCGGTGGCGGCAGATACGGCACGGGTTCGTCAACAATGAAGTCCGGTGACCAGTCGTCGAAGAATATCGGGTGGTAGGAGCCCTTGTGATCTTTGAACTGATCTTTCGGCACCGTCCAGTTCCTGCCGAGTGACTGCCAAAACTCGAGCTCCTTGGGTGTTGCACAGGACTCCATGAGGGCGATGGTTTCTCTGCGTAGCAGTGGATTGACCACCGACTGGGCAATCTTTTGTCCCACATAGACGTCGTCACACACCGTCACGATCGTCTGCAAGGAGACAAACATGCCGTGGATCGGCGCTTGAACGTCCTTGATGTGCACCTGCAGACGTGTCACAAAGTTGAAGCCCAGCTTGAATTTGGAGAAAATGTCAGCAAACTCATTTTCAACCGGTGGCCTTGAGCGCAAAATCAGCAAGCCCTCGCCGTGGGGGTTTGTATTCAGCTTGTTCTGGCTTTTTCGCACCTCCAGCTCACGCAGGGCCTCACTGGCGTAGTTGAGGCGCAACACAAACTTTTCGATGTCCTCGAAGCAATGATTCAAGACGACGATATTTCGTTCGGCCACCGCCTTGGACATTTCGTCGTCTCGACTCTTGTTCATTGCCTCGCGTATGCCATACTGATCCTTGTTGTTTGAGACCGGTTTTGGCCGGTTCCCATTGATCTCTCGCCGTTGTGTGATCACTTTTCCACTGCGGAGGAGTTTTAGATCCTCGACTAGGTGGACAGCTGAGATGTCTTCGGCCTGTTGACGGGCAGGTGAAATATTAATGTCTGTCTGAGTGCTTAGATATAGTAGAGGTGTTACCTGAAAGACGTGCATTTCTGTGTTGCCCAAGGATGAGCCGGACACGGAAAAGACGAGGATGTTGTTGTATGACTCGAGGGGATCCTTGCTAATGAAAGCCGTTGGCTCTTGAACCAGTGATCCTGGAAAGCTTTCAATTTCCACCTAAGGAGAAAAGAAAGACATGGCTAAGGCAGTTGCATTCACACATTGAGAGTTCCATTCTGTATTTAGTTTTATCTGTACTGAATACAGAACTCTTTTGATGGGGATGGAAAATGAAATGAAATTGAAAAAAGTGCAACCGACGAGGCATACCAAAAGGCACAGCAATGGATGATTAGGCTAGAAGACGGAGTGCAAGAGGAGTTCCAGGCTAGAAGACGGGAGCAGAAAAGGTTTCCAATCTCCCAGCTCAAGGATGTTGAAGACTCTATGGGCAAACAAAAGGAATTTATAACAAGTGTGTCTTGAGGGTGACATTTTTACTGACCACCAGGGAATAATGAGTTTACTAAGGGTACACATGAAGCATTTGTTTAATGGGCAGGATCGGGAGAGAGTGAAGGGGTCACAAGAAATCGACACTCGACGTAGTAGTATCGCAACTATCTTTGAGGTTGGCATATCTATGAAAAAGCTGAAGAGCGCTTTGTTGTTCTCAAATGGTTTCTTTAGATCGGTGGCAAAGTTGTAGTAGGAAGCATGCACCAGATCATCTGCAGAATTGAAGAATATTAAGTCCATATGCCTCATCTGCCAGAATGTCGGTCCTACCTCTACCAACAAACTATGGGTATATCCGTGCCCATCGTCGGCTACAGTATCCTTCAGGGCATATTGTCCGTACGTGTCTAAAGTCTATGTGAACATCGGCACGTCCCGGATCGTATTTCGGCTCGGCAAATCGAGCTTACACCAAATCAGTCCGCCTAGTCCAGACTACAATGTAAGTTTACATAAAACTAGGGACACCAACGATAAGTGGTTTGTGTTCCATTTGGATTTAGAAGCTCAATATTTCCAATAAATGTGCAAGTAATTTTTAGTCGATTTATCATCAAAAGCAGTAACTTTTGAATTTACTTTTTCCAGACGGAAAATAATTGGTAGGAGCAATAGGGCAAATCATACATTATCAGACACGTGCAGGGATGCACTGTAATTCACTTCAAAAAAATGCCAGACACTAAGGCACACTGACAGAGGTAGAAATCGACAGCTTGGACTGTATATTGGAGCAACAAACAGAGCTGATCGACATCACTGATCAGAGATAATAGCAGCAAAGTGCGCTTCCTAATAAGAGTCCTTACCTGCCATGCACTGCTACCTTTGCAGAAAATAAAACGAGGAGAAAGAAATCGAAGTTGTTAAACATATTGTCAGCATTGAGACAAAACACTCCGCTTGTGGTCCGAGCTCAACATCGGCCAATCAACCATTTTCAAGGAAATTTAACTTCCTTCCTAGCGACACTGACCGCCTAATACCCCAGGCTAACTTCGAGAAGCAATTCTCGATCAGCATTCCCTCCAGATCGGACTGGATGTCTCGTAGCCAGACGTTGGTTGATCCTCTGCGTATTTTCACAGACGGATCGAAGACTAACCGAGGGTGGGTGCGGGTGTCTCTTTGAAGCTCCCTGATCACTGTGGCGTTTTTCAGGCAAAAAAGGCTAAAAAAAGCGCTAGCATAGGCCAGGTATGTCGCATCACTACAATCACCGATTGGTTCCGATGTTTGGAGAAGTCAATCCACGTTGTATCACAATGGGCCTTATCTGGTTTAAGTGTGACTGTCCTTTGCAGTCAGCCACTACAACCTAACCTAACAAACATCTTGTCTCCGAATTTCCAGTTCTGGCAAAGGAATGAAAGCATTTTCTGGTAGTCCGTGATTCTTCGCAGAGCTGGAGGACTTAAGCGGTGTAGAACTGAGAAACTTCCTAAGTTTAGGGGAAGCTGACAAAAGCATATCCACTATAGAGCACCCAGTTAAGACTTCGAATCTGAGTACAAAATACTGACCGGGCAGACGGACATAATCAGAAAATCTGCAAATCTGTTGTTTACACGAATCTCTGTCCCTATGGCTGCCTAACCACTGCAGTGTCTTCCAGACAGAAGTCAGAGCTATCTAGAAGATTACCCACCCATTGTCAGTGAATCCGATGGACGAGTTCTATAGTTGTATACATAAACCTACAGGGGCCGTAAAAGCACAGTACACATCATTCATTAAATTAAATATGGCAAGACATTACCGCCTGTCTCTCTAAGTGAAATAGCGGTTAGTGGGCATTGTGGTATTGCAGGCAATAAAAGAGCGAACTGGCAATTAATCAGGAGATTGCCTTTCTTAAATTCAATTTATAAAATCCATGTTAGTTAGTTACAAATGGCAACAATGTCACCAATCAGAGATTTGTGGAACTAGACACTTGAAGGATTTCGAGGTAGAGAGGTTAATCCTAAAAAGACAAGAGCACTCCTTAGCCTTTACAGGAATATAATCAGCATATACTGGGCTTGAATGCAAGAGCAATGGAAGCCAGCAGCGACTACTCCCGCAAAAAGATGCAAGGATGTGGAAGAATTAGACACCATACTTCACTTTCTCCACACCTGTCCAGCCCTTGCAAGAACAAGGAAAAGTTCCCTAGGAAACTACTCACTCACTAGCGCCTAGAAAAAATTAGGGTTAAGGCCATGGCAAAATGCATCAAGCAAAAAAACTCGGTATAACCCATGTGGACAATCCATGAAGATACCACCAAGTACTCCTTAGCTGTCAGTTCTGCTTGCTCTTGAGGAATCGGGGAATCAATCTCCGGTTAATAAAAGTACAATCGATCCAGACAGGATCTGCATAAGTGGGTGAAAAGTATAACTCCTGAAATGTAGATATACCGGAGCCTCTAGTTTTGTCACTAGTCTGTCACATGACACATGACACCTTCCACTATAGCAAAACTTTACTGCCTCCACGATTGAGCATCAAATAAAACAATTTTGCAAATAAATGCCAGCCAGTCAACTATTGCGGATATTCGTAGTTTTATCGGGAATCAGACTAATTTTGCAAAGCGACACTAAGTCGCATTCGAGTGTGTCGGCGTGGTTTGAGATGTTATCCAGACACGCACTCTTACACACAGTCGGCAGCAGACTGATTTCTTTTGAAATTGTGTAATTAAACTGAAACGGTGGCAATTCGAAACTTAAAATGTCACAACCGCTACGCGCAAGGGTCTTTATCTCGCGGCAGGCCTTTACGCCGCCCAGAAGAGATGCGTTGATAATAAGTGATCTAAAATTCAAAATATTGCTCATTTGGGAAAAACATATTCAGTGAATTCAATAAGATGCAATCTGAACAGGGAGCCCAATGATTTCGCTTCAATTATTCCAATCGGCAGCAATCAAACGTTTCCAATCCAAATGTCGACCTCCCGACACCACACCCATGCGCTGCGATTGAACACATCCGCCACTCAACCGGTTGCTTACGAAAAACCACAAAGCAAACTACAAATCGCAGATAAATTAAGTCATTGAATAATCTTACCATGTCCTTATCGAGTATCTCGATCCACTGTGAGTTGAAACATATAAACATTTTCTGTGGCAATATTCCCTTCGTTCGATCCATCTCCATCAGAAGTTTCATTTTCTCCTTGGGGTTTCGTGTCTCTGATTCATGCTTCAGCTTGAACGTGGCCAAATGCTCCATGGCATAGATTGGTCTCTCATTATTGATACCATTCTGCTGCTGCTGCTGTTGCTGTTGCTGCTGATGATTGAGACCTTGATACAGTGAGCTGCGGTTGCCGCCAATCGACATGCCATCCATTGATGTGCGACCCATTGCACCCCGAATACACTATGGTACCCTCCGCGAATACTTGACACACACTGCTCTCCGCGAACAATAATCTGAAACGGAACACATGTTTAGGTCAGGCATTGTTAGAATTATTACGTGTGCACATAAGAGATTTTCATTTACGGCTACAGGTGTTTTCAAAACAGCTCTATATACCACGAGATATGCGATAAGAAAACAGCGGGTACATATGCGCCGATTTGACTGTGGTCGTGGGCTCTTGTAAAGTCTGTTATTGGCTTGTTGCGCTTGATAAGGCCGCGATAAGCGCGCTTGTTTATAAATGTTAATGACGTAATTGTTATGATATTTACACAGCGAAGAGCTTTTTGTCGGCTTATAGTCTTAGGCGTTCTCGTTTCGTGGGTGATCATAAATCATCAAAGTCTTGGGACTCATCCCGCCTTCACCGCTGTAGCCGGGGTGACATCAGGTCTAAGTTATGGTCGCTGACATTAGCCAACGCGATTTGGCATTGAATGTTGTCAAATTCGGAATTTATTCCTACTGGGAATTTGATTGATGGTGGAAGTACATAAGTGATTGGTTCAAATGAAGGTGATTACATGAAGTGGAACCGAGTGAACGTATTTTTTACAATTTGCGCGTGATGGAGGGTTGATAAAACCTGTCCTGCGCACATTGGTCTTAAATATCTGTGGATTGTGGGCTGTGGGAAATGTGGACTGGGATGAGCATTCGTAGAGTACTCCTGAAAGGGGAGTCTCTAAATGTCACTGCGCGTCCGAAAGTAGACTTAAGGGTAGACTGACACAAAACATTCCTGGCGAAACGAGTCTTATAGGCGAATTCATGAACAGGAGGAAAGCAATTGACTAGCTAACTTGAGCATTGTTTGTTAAAATAGAGATAAAACAAAACCAAAGAAGGCACGTCGATGCTCGAGCGAGTCTAATGACCTCGCGATATTGTTGTCTGCTTTAAGTTTAATCACTTGTTTTTGGGTTCTGGCTAGTAGGTGCAAGGTGATCTTAGAGGCGCAAGACTTGATGTGAGCGTTGTTTATTGCGTATGTTAGCCTTATTAATAAAGCTAAATCAGAGAATCTCGTAAATGTCATCGTTCGAACTTAGTGTTGTGTTGATACGTATACCAAGGTTGGAAACTTTTCCGGTTTCATCGACGCAAGGGCCATTCACGGATAATGACTAAGTGTTAGAGACTTGAGTAAGTAACAGCAGAGAGATTTTAGTTTTTGAAGGATTCAAGCATCTTACTCTATTTTTCCAGAAGAAGAAAGTGTCGGAAACAGCACAGACCCTTGGGGAACACCAGCACTTACTTTGTGGATATCAGACTTGATCCCACCCAAAACACCTTGAATTACAAGGTTCTAAATTAAGTTTCTAATCCACAGAAGAAGAGATTCATTGATACCTCGTCCTACTTGTATTTGTTTTAGAGAATTTGTGTGATCACTTGAGTTGACTAAGTAACCACACAAAGAAACAGCATCAGATGTGTTTGCTGCGTGTTTCCACTTAGGTAAGGTTAAGTTATTGGGCTGCCAGCGAAATTGCCAGCACACGTAGACTATTGTAGGTCCCAGAGCAGTTAATTTGATCTCAACGTCAAATGATGACTGGACACAGATTTGAAAACCAGATGAACGCATATCAACTTTTGCTTTCACTGAGATTCGAACCCGGGACCCCTATAACAAAGGGCAGGCATTCAACCAACTATGCCATACAGCCGTTCAGTGTTTCCACTTAGATGCTTATAACAACTAGCCAATATACGTTCGTTTCTTGAGAAGACTGCCAGCAAGCTGCACTCACAGTTAGCCAGTGGCCAGTGTTATAACTTACAACGCGCATCTAATGGATCCATTACCGAAAACCAGTTGCTACTTTTGATAAAACCATCAAGATGGCTGGCACTAATGGACTGATTTTTAGTAGTATTCAACATCGGGGTGGAATGTCGTAGTATGTTATCATGTCCCCACAAGAAATCATCCAACTAGGCACATAATAAACCTAATGAAGCAGTTTATTTACTCTACATCGGAGTAAATGTGAACACCTCAAACGCCAGCCTTGTACAGATCTGACATAGATTCACATTGACAACCGCTGCTACTTCGCCTTGTCGAAGCAACTGGGGACCAAACTCATGACTGGAGCCGAGCAGCGAAGTAGCAAAACTGATTCTTGATGCATTCGAAAGGAAAAAACTGCGGCAGATATATATATGGTCCCAACAGTTTTTCCAGATTCTCTTGTCGAGATCTCATAAAGAAGCTAACGAGTAACCGCATTTTTAATTCTATACAACTCTAATACCGTCGCGGTGATGTTAAGTAGAAACGGAAAGGGAAGGAAGTAAAAACTACTTGGGACTGTTACAAATATTGATGATGATGACAAATATTAACCATCAAAAATGCAGCAAGTATGAATCACAGGCATCTGTTAGCGATAATTCCCATGACTATTAGAATCATTCAAATTGAGTCTCAAGCACTTGTCAGTTTCAGGATAGCAATTTGGGTTAAAGCTCACTTTTCTGTTTTACTTTTTTTTTGAAGAAAAGTGTGGCCATCGAATGATGGAGGAAGCTTGTACAAGGGCGCCTTGTACACTCGAAAGCGCTCACAACTCTAGACCAGAGATGAGAATTTATTTGATATGTAGTAGACCTGCTTCATTAATTAATTGTGAAGCATCTGCTACGTAGCACCTTATTCCTACTTATTTTATTGCATTTATTGCATTATAGAACTGCATTACGTTCTTCAATTGAAATATTGTCCTTCAAGTGCGAATATTTGATTTTGGTTCATGGGATACGTTCTTAACTAAAATTTTTGTCATTGGCTCTTGTTATATTCTACTGTAAATAAACTCGCCAGCCATCAGTTGTGTGTCTGAATCTTGCTTTATACCCTTTTTTTAAATCTGCTTCACTTTTTTGTAAGTCTACATGTTGGGGAAATCTGCTTTACTTGCCGAGCACTGCATTCTCACTCCTGCTCTAGACGTGATCGGCTACTGGTATACTCCGAATTGGCTTTCAATTGAAGTAAGAATTCTTAATAATTGGGTGTTATCTTGGATGGAAAACTTCTCTGGAAGAAAAACATATTGAATCGAAAACTACCAAGGTGCTGTGAGTCTTCTGGAAGTGTAAGGGAATTTGCGACAAGGATTGGTGTCTTTCATATGTATCGCCCGTCTGGTGGTTTACAATTTTGCGTTAATTCGTATCTACTTCGAAGAAGAATCTTTCTCTGCTACATAAGGGCCTTAATTGGAACGCCTGGCTCTGGTTTTGGTGGACTTCTTAATACCCATCTAACTTGATATTGACATCATGGGGTTAACTCTCAAGCTTAAGAAGAACCGGTGCTTGATGCAAATCGTAACTCGCACTGATGCTTTGATGTACTCGCCAAACGCATAACCTTTGATCGAAGTCTCATGGATATACAATTTGACGCATACACACCAGCAAACCAGATTACATAAAACTGGTCTGGCTCTGGCTAGAATCTATGCCAGAAAAGGACTCTGAGCAGGACCAGAGAACGGTTTGGTGTTGGTAAGAGCTTCCATTGATAGTTGGACCTCTTCAGGGCATAAATACACTACACCTTCGCCAAGCACCTAAGTGTGCTGGGCTTAAGTGATGAAACTCCCTAAGGCGCCTATCGAGAAAACGACGACACTGCAGACCACTCACTTCCCCTGCAACTGTTCCGCCTTTACTCTGATCATTTAGCAATTATTTGGCGCTGTTGTGGTGAGAGCTAATTATGTAGGTTCGTCATCCCACGAGCGCCTGCTTGTTTTCTCCGGACGACCATGAATCTTCAATAAATCTACGTAACTGCCAGGTAGTACAATGGACCAATTTCTGAGACTGAGTCTTAGCAGAGTGTAGCGTTATAAATATCTCCAAAACAGAGCTCTCAGTTCCGAAGATGCGATTCTTCATGTATATATAACTTAACGATTTGTTTATTAATTCAATGCAATTAAATTGTGATGTCATAGAGCACCAAGAATTCAAGAAGAGCAAGAAGGGATTCAAACATGTTTGGGAAGCATGCCAAAACAAAAAAACAAGTCCTGTAACTGGTTCTTCTTGTACGGATACAAATTGACAAATCAACACAAGACTCCTCAAGTGAGCTGCAAAATGAATTAGTAAAGTAAAAGATTTTTGTATAGTTTAGGCTTTCTAACTTGGTTTCCTTGCCCAACACCACGCACGTCTTTGCCTGCTTCTCGTGAACTTAAATTTGTCTGACGTTTATAATTGCTCATTCGCCATTTGCAATTCATTTTAACTAATGACCTCCATCCCCTCAGCAATGAGGATAATTTATCAAATAAAGGGCAGAATAAATCATGTATGTACTTTACTTTCATTTACCGTTGTTTCAAATAATAATTGGTTTTCAAACCGAATTCTCCTAAAACTAATGACATCCCGATGTCATACTGGCATTTGTGATTCATTGATGGGTCATTTGGTTTAGCAACGGTGCCCGGCGGATTAGCATTCCGCAAAACAAAAAACACAAGTATTAAGCCCCGTCTAAAACGAAAGCTGATCGTATTGTTTAAACAGAAAACAAACTACAGCAGATTACGTGTGTACGTATGGACGTTTGTCCATATGGCTTGGCTGTATTTGAAATCAGCCACCGATTAGCCATTGACAGCTAGTTGATACGAACCGTCACATAAGGTTAAAGATTAATGACTTGCCACCGTTCGGACGGGGAGTGCTTTTAACTGCAAAAATGGATGTATTTGTGAACTTAACTAATTTCCATCACGTGTGTCATAACATGACAGAGAGTGCTGTGCATAAGTGTGATGTCTTCTTTGCGGTCAGCTGAGTGGAACAAATGAGGTTAAAATATAACACAAATTATCGGACAATGGGCGAAGTGGAAGGAAGGAGAAAACTGATGAAAGCACAATTTATTGGCAGGTTGGTGGTGTTATGTTTTGCAAAACAAAGTTTAAGAGACGGGACTCAGATCGACAACCACCGACGAAATAGTTACTCGTTGAATTAATCACGAAATCACGTAAATTTTATTCGCTCATTGGGTCCGATTGCTTCGAAAAAATGTTCTAAAAAAACACTTTCACAAGAATTTAAGCGATAAGAGAGATAGAAGTCGAGTGTCGATTTCTGAAACGAATTTCCACAAATGATGTCATATGAAACGTGGTCAGAGGAAACTAGTCATTGAAATATAACTTCAATTGCTTCGTGAATACTTTTGCACTTATCTTGAAGATATCAGATTATGATCGCGCCAATTCTTAGGCAATAATAGGGAATAGAGCATTACGTACTTAGATAGGCATGTTAAGTCAGCGCTGTGATTCACTTTCAGCAAAAATGTATTGTTTTTTCTACGGCAAGAGGTGCGATATACAGGGTGGGTGGGCTAAGACATTCCCTTTTGAATGTTTTTTTTCCGACAGCGCAACATGTTGACAAGTTTTAAAATCACTTTGTCGTGTCTTTTCTTATATTGTAACGTTTTCGGCAGTGTACGGCTCAAATGCATCAATTGAGTTCGGCAAAGTTTTCCTGTGACCGCTTCGCTATTTGGCAGCTCTTTTTTTCTATTTTTTGTCGGAGGATGCTACTCAGACTCAATATCTGGTTCATTGTACTACCTGGCAGTTCCCTACATTTACTAAACTTTCATGGCCTTCCGGAGGAAAACCCTTCTACATCATCTACTCTCATTACAACAGCGCGAAATAACTGCCAACTGATCCCAATAAAGGCCGGCTGTGGCAAAGGAAGTTCTCTGCAGTGTCGCCGACTTTTAAACAGACGTCGCAGATGGTTTCTTTTTCGGCCTAGTACACTGGTGGTGTTTGGAGAACGTGTAGTAGCCCGCCCCGTAGGCCGGTAAGTTGTCTGGAGTCATTTCTCTTAAGAGATAACCAGAATGACACGCATTTCTTATAACCACTTGGAAGCATGCGCTTGATGTAGACAGAAATCCCGGAGTGTCATGCCACATCATGCCACAATTGTGTTGTCGAGAAAACCAATCATCGATGTACCCCTAACCAAGGACATGAGAATTCCTAACGCGGATAATCACAAAAGTGGGGTTGGGTCCTAAGACTATTTTAAGTTCATAGAATCATAGGGGATCTCATTTCCATGACTCCCAGAATCGCAGTTGATGCAGAGAATTAGGAATAATCACTTCTGCAGACTATTAAACAGCGATGACGACACAAATTCCACTTGATTTGGACAGAATGTTCCATTTGATTTGGACGATGATGGGCAAAATTTTGCCGCCAACTTAGACGAGGTCAAGATACCAACATTTAGACTAAAGTCGAACAAAGCTGCTGGAGCGGACGGATTGTCCGCAGAACTGCATAAACCAACCGGAGATGACTTGGTTGGGCGCATGCACCAGCTCATTAGCAAAAGATGATCGCAGGAAAGCATGCCCGATGAGTTGAATCTCGGCGTCGTTGGTCCGGTCCGCAAACAAGGAGGTCCTTTAACTGGCATCTATCGAGGGATCAGTCGGCTTAACATCGCGTAAAAGATCTTCTCTGCCATTTTATGTACCCGCGTCCGTATCCTGCTGTATGGCGCAGAGACATGGGCGCTATTGAAAGCGGATAAACAAGCTTTGGTTGTTTTGAGAGAAAAGTTCTGCGTACAATCTTTAGTCCTGTTTGCGTTGATGGCGTTTGGAAGAGAATGTTCAACCACGAACTATACGGGCTGTACAGCATCATGCACCTAGTTACGCGTCTTCGGATCCAACGCTTAAGATGGCTAGGTCATGTAGAGCGGATGGACACTACAGCTCCGGCCCGAAGAGTCTTCGACACCGAGCCATTGGGACAGCGCAACAGAGGACGTCCTCGCACTAGATGGCGCACACAAGTGGAAAAGAACCTCAACCAACTTGGTGTGTGCAACTGGAGGCAGCTGGCGAAAGATCGGGCTGGCTGGAGAGGCATGTTGGTTGAGGCCCAGGTCCACCCCGGACTGTAGCGCCAATCAAAGAAGATGTCCGTATCAGTGCGGTTTCAGACGTGGAAAGTCCACCATCGACCAAATTCTCACATTATGGCAGATCCTGGAAAAGACTCAAGAGATACAGATCGACGCCCACCACCAATTTATCGATATCAAGGCCGCATAGAGACGAGCTATACAGTGCCATGTTTTGTTTTGATATTCCTGCCAAACTTGTCAGGTTATGCAGGAGGACAATGGAGAACTTTCGCTGCTCCATCAAGGTCCGTAACGAATTCAGCGAGATCTTCAGTGTCAAGAAAGATTGTAGGCAAAGCGACAGGCTGTCATGTGACTTCTTCAATATCATACTTGAGAAGATCGAGCGAAACAAAAAGCTAACACCAGAGGCACGATCTTCTAGAAGTCAGTACAATTGTTAGCACACGTCGATAACATAGACGTTATTGGACCAATACAGGGAGCAGTCAATGAGGCGTTATCTGCCATTGAAATGAAAGTGGCTAAAATGGGTGTAGATGTAAACCAGAGCATGACCAAGTACATGATGTCATCACGAAAGGACGCACAACATCAACGTCCCGGAGAGAGCGTTAAAAAGGGGCAGCAGAAACATTGAGGTAGTCAAGGCCTTTTTTACCTCGGCTCTGCCGTAGGCAGGGACAATAAACCAGTACCGAGATCAAGCGCAGTATTACTCTTGCCAATGTGGCAATTGAGCCATTTCTCGAAACATCAAGCTGATGATATATAACACTCTGATCATCCCTGTCATGCTCTATGGCGCAGAGACATGGAGGCTGTTGAAAGCGGCTGAAGAAGCTCTTGGTCGTTTTGAGAGAAAAGTTCTGCGTGCTATCTTCGGTCCTGTTTGATTTCTGTTTGTTTTTAGGAGAAGATTCAAGCATGAACTGTACGCGCTGTACAGCGCCTGTACTTAGTTAATCGTCTTCAGATCTAACGCTTTAGATGGCTAGGTCGTGTAGAACGGATGGACACCACAGCTCCGGCTCGAGGAGTCTTCTATATCGAGCCCTTGAGAACAGGGGACGTCCTCGAATGAGCGCGAATTCATCGAATTCATCGCTGGAAGCAACTGGCCAAAGATAATGCTGGCTGAATAGTATGTACATGCCGTCGGTCTTTTACCTACTCTGCTGTTAACATGCGTCAATCGCTTCAGTTGCAATATTGACTCCAAGCTAGTCGTTGACCCAGGTGCTGAGTCAGTAATTATTCGTAGAAGACAATGTATTAGAAGCAGAGGTAATAAATTAAGGTGGGAAGTTAAGTGATGCCAAAAAATTACATCTGCGACACGCGGTCGCTTCTGATTTCTGACGTGGCTCTAGAAACACTCGCAGATCTGATGGCATTCGACTTTCACTCAAACAAGTTTGCACTCCAACATTTATCTGTCTATCTGGGCGTAATTCACACTACGAGCGAGAAAAATATTGAACATCGCCTCAATGAAAGAAGGTACCAGCGGAAATTGCCAACAAGACTGCACACACATGTTCGAGAGGCAAAGAACCTTTTTCCATTTTCCACCCGCCCTTAGCGGCCAGTAAAATACCATATTATCTCTCACTTTGAAGATATTTTCAACTGCGTCATTGATGCTCACGCGCATTCCAATTGTGAATGTATCTTTAAATCAAGAAATATTCATTCAACCAGAAGGCCAGTAAAATGTCACCAAAAGCCGACGGCGATCCGCTGCCCAAACTTGATATACTTTCAGAGTTTTCATAAAATCCTTCAAACACTTATCTTTATTGACGACTGATATCTCGATTGGTCTGACAAACAAATATTTCTAGCGATATTGGGTGATGTATGTGTACATTCACATTGACCTTGGTACCCTTTGATCCAATTTTAAACATTTATCAAGTTCATTGGAACTATTGAGAGTGTGGGCGTATGGCTTATGCTTCGAAGTAGGTGAAATACACCACGATTAGTAGCAAAGAGAAGTGTTGAAATTGTGCTGTGCTATGATAGCGCTTTGTGTGATCACAGCCAATGATTCGTTAAGAAAGTATTTGGGTTTATTCACAATTTATTGTTTTCATATCAATGAGTTAGCCAACATTGCCACGGAGTAGATAGTAGTACAAATTCTTTGGCGGTAGGTAAAAGGGTCAGAAATAGGTCACAAAGACTTTGAATTAACGAACTTTAAACGCACAATTAAGGCACGGCGGAATCATCAGCCACTATGAGCGATAAAGCGATATTACCCGACTATCTGTACGCGACTTCACACCAGTTTTGGTCTCCCATCAGAGTCGATCCTATGGATGTACACGGCGGCAAAAAAATAGCATAAATCGTTACCCCGCACCGTCTTTCTTCTTTGACTTGCGCTACAGTCCGAGGTGGACCTCTCTTTCTTCGAGATAGGGGTTTAATTCCTCAACGACCTTAGAAGCCCCAAAAACACATTCATTGTTTTTCCTCTACGGTGGTGTCGTTACTTGCGTTAACGTCGGCGCTTAGGTAGACAATGTCTTTCACTACTTTGAAGTTACAGCTGTGTAAGATGTTCAAGATGTCACATAGTGGGGTGTCTGTCCCCAAAACATGGCATAAACCTCTAGTATGTCGACAACAATTCTTATCTCCCGAGCGTGGTCCAATTTGAAACGTTTTATAGGGCCAAGGACTAGTTTCTCCACTCTTGTTGTGCGTGTTATTGTTCTATAACAGGTGGATGGGAAGGACCTCAACCAACTTGGAGTGCGAAATTGGAGGCAGCTGGCTAAAGATCGTGCCAGCTGGAGAGAATTGTTGACCGCGGCCCAGGTTCACCCCGGACTGTAGCACCACAAGAAGAATAACAGGTGGATGGGACCAACAGTTTTATGCCGACAGCGAACAGCCAAGCTTAAGAAGCTTTTTCTAGACAGAAGTACCCTTTGAGCATTATCAGTGATTCGAAAGAGGTGGGTCCGTGAAAATTATTTTTTGTCGAGGTTCAAGTGCATTGTGGTCGACGATCATAGCCACAACCCCACGGGCCACCACCTTCTTGTTTGTATAAGAGTATACGAGAATAAGAGATGTGACGACGTTTTATATTCAATTTTAGGTAAAAAGAGCAGTAACGAAAATAAAGAAGAGTAAACCAGACTGACGTGCCTTCAATATAACAGCAATCCGAATTTCAATCGGATTGAAATAAGGAATTTTATCCCCTGACGCTTCCAAAATCTAGCATATCTTAAATTACAGAAGTTCAATTAATTAGTTTTTTGTTTGTTCTAATTTTTACATTTTTTATTCTTCGCACATTTTCTTCTCTGAAACAAACACCGCCCCGCAAAGTCAGCAATTGAAAAAAAGGAACACGATTTTGAAGTTTGCTTAATTTTGCACATATTTGCAGCAAATATTTGCGCTACTGCGATTTAGAATTTTTTGCTTTATCGTACCAGTATGAAGTGAGCGTCAAGATACAAATGTCTCTATAGGGAACATTTGTTGTGAACGAGCCCTTATTTATTTTTTTTTTGTTTGTTTGCTATGACATCTGTGAAAAATATTTAGTATACATCAAGTCAATGAACTGACAAAATCATATATTTTCATCGTGTTAAAAATGTCGAATTTTGTACCAGAAAGTGATGATTTGCGGAAAGCATTAATTTTTTGTTTTCATTTGAAGAACTGTGCTGCAAAGGCGCATCGAATGCTAGTCGAGGCATATGGTGATCATGCTCTATCAGAAGCAGCATGCAAAAGCTGGAAATAATGATTTTGAGGTGAGAAATGAAGACCAAAAAAGTTTGAAGACGCCGAATTGCAAACGATATTGGATGGAGATGACACTTTGAGTCAAGAGCAAATGGCAGTAATGTTAAATGTTGCGCAATAAACAATTTCTAACCGTTTTTACTTTCCCATTAATAATTAGTGTCATATTTAAAAAACTCATTTTCATACCGGCCTTTGCATTTCCGAATGATATGCTTTGCAAAATTTGAGCATAGTTTGCGTTTCCGAATAGGCCATATAAACAGACTATACAACATGATTGTAAAGCACTTTTTCGTGAAACTGGAGAACTTAAGTGGTGCTAAACTGAAGAACATCCTCCTCCATTCCTATACAAATCTGGTTGTTCTTAGAATGTATGTATGCCTCACAGTAGTCTTTAACGCTCCCTAGCACGGACACAACAGCCCCAACGTACCCAACAGAGAATACAATTTTGGTCTAAGTGAGTCGCTTCCACAAAGCCGTTTGACTTTAGTGTGTATCCACCAGAAATAAGAGAGCAAAGCATAAACTTTTTTGAACAAATTTATGAATGAATGCTATGAAAGTGATTTCATTTCTCACGTATGACATAGAAATAGGCTATATATTACATTTACGGAATAAATTGATGCAAAATATAATATACAATATGGGTGGCGCTGCCCGTAGAGGGCCAGGGCCTAGCTTCTCAGCAACCACTCGTGTTGTGCGTGCTACTGTTCTCACACGAGTGGAAGGGACCTACAGTTTTATGCCGACTCCGAACGGCCAAGTTTGAGAAGCTTTTTCTAGACAGGAAATACCCTTTGAGCATTGTCAGTGACTCGAAAGAGGTGGGGTCGTGAAAATTATTTGTGTCGTTCAGAGCTGGAATTGAACCTACGACGTCGAGGTTGGGGTCGACGCACATACCCACAACGCCACGGGCCACCACAAATTGATGCAAAATATTCCTGTAAATAATACGTGGCATTACACTTTTATTCACCCAATCCTACCATTAAAGCCATCAATCAACTGAACACTCTTCGAACAATAGTACATGGTGGTGGCCAACTTCACACGATTTTCCCACAAAATCCATGCATCTCTCTCTCTCTTATCCCACAAAATCCACGAATCGGCCGCCATATTGTGGTGGATCCATGGTTTTTGTGGAAGTATTTCTGATTTATAAGGGATTTCCACTACTCTCACATTCCTCTCTTTTTTGGACTAGGGGAACAAATGGCCGAAGATGGATATCTCCTTGCTCTCTTATTTCTGGTATCCACAAACTCATTTTTGGGTTAAGTCCCCATGTTTTTGCTGCAATATATTTTAGAGACCAAACAAAATTTATGATCCTGGGTAACACCCAAAAATCGTACCTCTTCCCCTGAAACTTGCTTATTATTCTCTTGACAAATCGGATAACATTTATCTTATTAGAATGTATTGATAGGTCAACAGCATCGCACTGACCGGATGTTATTTTTAAGACCGTAGATAGCTCTTACCGACTCAGAGCCTGAAAGTGCTAAAATTCAGCACAAATCTTATGCTATACATCAACAAAATTAGGGGCGTTCAGACTGACTGTACATGCCCAAGTAATAACCACTTTGATGCCGACGTATGTGATCGATGTCTGTAGTCACATGGTTTGAATTTCAGTCAAAATATTGTGTCAACTTGAGTGACGCATTGAATGATTGGTTATGTGGCTTCTATAAACCTCTTATTAATTAACTCATATCAGTTCTTATATCAAATGTACTTTAAGGTGACTTTCTATGGGCCATCCCAAATGTTAGACAAAACAGCAAGCGGGCTTTCTAACAACAAGCGTATAGTACGAACATTAGTTGATATAGTGGCAAGCGACTTTAGACAAGAACTTGATGGCACATTTTAAGAAAAAAAGTTTATCTATATATTACGTATTATAGATGAGTATTGACGTCCAACAAGAATTCGATTCCACAAGAGGCTATATTTCTGATTATTTTCTAACACATCCGAAAACAGAACTTAGAAGCATTTGAAGTAAAAGAAACCACATACATATACTTAAAGAACTCCAAGGAGGCAATTCAAAAATAAATTGTCGTATGAACACTTAATCAAAGAAGTCTTGAGGTCTTTGCCTCTGTCTGTGAATCATGCAACACGAGATAGTCTTCATTTATAAAACAAAAGATAAAAAAAAACTGTTTCCCTGCGAATGTGAGTTTGTATTATGTTCCACTTAGGAAGAACGTATTCAACCATCAATCAGCACTCTAAACGCTCACTCTGATATCGAGTAATAGTGAGTCTATCGATAAACAATTCCTTGATTAGATTGGGATATCGGTTTTATTAGGTACCACAGCACCCATCATTTTTTTTCTTTTTTTTATTATTCCATTTGCAATTCTTCACTCTTACGTAAGCTGATCGATGAATTAAATATCATCGCTTTTGTCTCAAAAAAAACATTTGATTTGTAATTCACTTACATTTCCAAGCTTTTCTTGTTTTATTTTTGTTTGCTTTAAAAATCGTTTAACGAACACTTTTCAAAATTTGCATCACTCTCAGTTCAACACTACATGCCATGCTCTATTTCGAAAGCATCTCGCACCCGGGTCTAGGCTGTAATCCTTGTGGGCCTCAGCATAAGACGAACGCATACAATGTTCGGAAAAAAAAAGCACGACGCCCACCTCTATTCTTTTACCGAGAGCTAATATCGAACTGTACAATCGAACTGCTGGCAGTAATTAGTTCATTTCCAGCAGAAAGGCATTCCGAACCTATGTATTCACCCACATGTGGATGTATCGATTTTTGACACTACACATTGCAAAATCATATGATAACTCGAGTAGATTCGGTTTATCTTATCGGCATTTCATTGGCGGACTGCGACTGTGTGCGTGCGTGTGAATAGAATTTCCGTCTGATAAGATCCCGTGGACAAAACAATCGAATGACACAACACAGGTGTCGGCTTTCAGTCGAATGTCAGATTTGACAATTGATGTTCGTCACACTATGTGGTGGTGGGGTTTTTGAGGAATTTTAATCAAAATCATACAAAAAACAACAAGGAAATGTCATGAGGTAATGGCAGTCTTTAGGATGGCGTAAAAAGATAGACATTTTGGATAACTGATCACAATCTATGTGAACGTCAGCACAAACGAACAAGTCTCGGTAGCTATATCTGATGGGCAATCAATGCCGTGTGCCTGATGCAAGGAAAAATAGATCTGGGAATGCTCATAAAGGCCTCCTCGCAGCTCATGAGATACCGTATAATCTTGCAGGTTGGTACAGTCATCGAAAGAAATTCTACTGATGGTTATTCTTGACATAATGTGCGTTTTTTTGTGCGCATATTCATGTACGAAATTGAGTCATTTCGGAAAAAAAGTTCTTCTTCGTTGATTGGCGCTACAGTCCGGGGTGGACCTGGGCCTCAACCAACATGTCTCTCCAGTCAGCACGATCTTTCTTTTTTGTCCCACCAGCTCGGTGTCGAAGACTCTTCGGGCCGGAGCTGTGGTGTCCATCCGTTCTACATGACCTAGCCATCTTAAGCGTTGGATCCGAAGACACCTAACTAGGTGCATGCCGCTGTACAGCCCGTACCTGGTTGAACCTTCTGCTCCAAACGCCTTCAACGCAAACAGGACCAAAGATCGTACGCAGAACTGTTCTCTCAAAACAAGCAAGAGCTTCTTCATCCGCTTTCAATAGCGTCCATGTCTCTGCGCCATAGAGCAGGAATGGGATGATCAGGGTTTTATACATGGTCAATTTGGTGTTTCGAGAGATGGCTCTGTTACTCAATTGCCTCTTGAGCCCGAAGAAGCAGCGATTGGCAAGAGCAATTCTGCGCTTGATCTCGGTACTGGTGTTGTTGTCCCTATTTACTCCAGAGCCTAGGTAGACTAAGTCCTTGACAACCTCAAGGTTTCTGCTGCCCAATATGACGCTCTGTCCGAGGCTCGCTTTGTGCAAATGTGCAATCACGTCAATGTCGTCCGCGTAAGCAAGCAGTTGAACGGACCTTTAGAAGATCGTGCCTCGGGTGTTTGGAAAAAAGTTATTTTACATAAAATCAAGTTACCAAATGCCATCCACTAGAGAGTAGACCATAAGCCAGTATTAAAATTGCTTGAATAACGTCTTAGTCTTTCTAGTGATCACTTTAGAAACATCGACAAAAGACATGCCGATCTCTGCACTCGTGTTGTAGTTGCTAATCGGTGACTCATTCCGACATAATTTTTTACTTGTGTAAGAGTTACCTATGTGTTGCAAGACCCATTCTGTAGAACGAAATTTGTTCAGTTTCTAGCCTTCGATTCCGAGCCATTGGGAGAACGCAACAGAGGACGTCCTCGAACGAGATAGTGCACACAAGTGGCGAAGGACTTCAACAAACTTCGTGTTCGCAGCTGGATGCAGCCGGCGAAAGATTGTGAAAGAGGCATATTGCGCCAATCAAAGAAGAAGAAGTTTCCAGCGCACGAAAAACATTTTCAGCACAACCGCGAGCTCTACCAGCTGCACCAGGATGTGGATGCAGTTCGGAAAGTAAAAATCGGTCGACTACACTGGCTCGGCCAATTCGAGCACGACAACACTCCAGCTACGAGTCGAAGTCATCGCGGATGTATACGGCAGGTTCGATCACTAGGTCAACGCAGATGAAACAGCGTGCCTTGGACAGTCACCGATGGAAGACAGCACATGCTCAGGCTCGGACCCTTCATGGATCGTCGGCCGGATAAGTAATTAAATAAGGTGGTGTGGACCTGGGCATTCAGCAACAATCCGCTCTAGCCAGCTCGACCTTTAGCTAGCTGTCTCCAGTTTTGCACCGCCAAGTTGGTTAAGGTCCCTTTCCACTTGCGTGCTCCACCTGAGTCGCGATCTGCCTCAACTACGCCGTCCCTCGGTGAAGAATTTAAAGATTTTCTGGAGCATTGGTTCGTTAAACACGACTTAGGTTAGGTTAGGTAGTAGTGGCTGACTGCTGCAAAGCAGTCACACTTAGACCAGAGTAGGTCCATTGTGATACCACGCGGAATGCCTTTCTCCTAACGCTGGAACCAGTTGGTGCTGCTGATGAACCGATTTAGTTGGCCAATGCTGGCACTTTTTAGCTCGTTGCGGCTGCTGAGATAGTAGGCTCCTAGATGCAGGAACCTACGACTGGCAAGAGCACAGCAGGAGCAGAGAATGTGGTGAGTATTTTCTTCCTCCTCTTCACTCATGCAGCTTCTGCAAAAATCATTATATGGAGCACCCATCCGGCGAGCATGAGTACCAATTACACAGTGCTCGGTTATGACTCCAACGAGGGTCCTTACTGAGGACTTGCTGAGTCCAAGTAGATTGAGTGACCGTTTTAGGTTAAGTGATGGCCAGATTTCTTTTGTTTTAAGGGAATTGGTGCCTTCTAGCCATTTGTCATTGATGGTTTTAATTGTATGAATCTTTAAAAGATGATAGGCTGTAGCGATCGGCATGGAAGGTGGTACCATTGCTATCGATGGGGATGAGGTTGTACCACAACTAGCGAGTTCGTCGGCTCTTGCAGTTTCTTGGTATGTCACAGTGTCCCGGCTCCCTGCGCTGCGTGGTTGTTGGCCCCATTTGCATCCAATGGCCTTTTTGCAGCTAAAAAGTGCAGAAGAGGCCTTTTTTACTAAGCATTTCCTAGGTATACAAAGTCCTTGACTATCTCTAATTTATATCTGTCTTCTGTGAAGTTCTGTCTGAGAAGTCGGTGTTAGATATCCTTAAGTGTTGACAACATATCTAGGGCTTCCGAGGATGAACTTTACAACTTCGAATTCAATTTCTGAATATACTCTTTCACTAATCAGTAAACTCAACATTTCCATCATGGTAAAGTACACGTCTGAACATTTTCTACCGAAATTCGGAGTCAGTGACAGCATCTTTAAGAGCGTCATCTCCAATTTTCGTTTGTAATTCTCGCCCTAGTAGACAGGCAATAGCAAGTTTAGTGCAAAAATTTGGTCAACATTTTCGTTGATTGATGTTGCCTCGTCAGTGAAACAACGGGTTGGTCAAAGCGTCGAAAATACAGTCGTCCGTAGCAAACGATCCAAATCAGTCAATTCCACGCCGTTCTCAATAATTGGGCATCGCTCAGACCACATTATAGCATATTTTACAAAGGATCTTGGTGTACACACAAACAAGATCAAGCTGACTCAGTAATTGAAGCCGATGGACTATTTGAAGCGACGTACGTTTATTTAAAAAAAGGCCGCTTTGGAAATATTTTTACTTGCCCTTGCTCTCATTTATCCTTACAGACATCTTCGATGCCTCCAACGCAATGGTCATGCTATGTTCTTCCCATAATACCAATCGTCGGCATATGCGAATAGCTTGACGGACTTCTGAAAGATTGTTCTTCTGGTGTTGGCGTGCGATTTTTGAACAATTCGTACAAGAATGATGTTGATGAAGTCGCATGACAGCGCGTCGCCTTGTCGAAGTCCCTTTTTGACATCAAAGGTCTCGGTTAAGTGTTCACCGACCTTGACAGAACAGTGTGCATTTTCTATCGTCGTCTTACACAAACGGAGAAGTTGTGGGGTGGGGTGCCAAAACCAGATACTGCTCTTATAGCTCGTCTCTAAAAATCCGGTCAAACACGGCCATAAATTCGGTGAAAGAAGGTGGGTATCGATATGTTGCTCTTGGGTTTTCTCCAAATTCTCCAAAAATGTATCGTGAATAGTGGATGGTGGATTTTCTTACCATAAAGTTACACTGTTTTGGACCAACCAGACTGTTCACGAACAACTTTAGGCGTTCACACAACGTAGAATACACCTTGTAGGCCATGCTCGGAAGACTGAAACATAACTGGTTACCCTTTACTTCAGTCAGTTTTGTACATCACATTTAGTAGTTGTTTTAGTATCATTCACCAACAGCGCAGACAATTCACGCAATGTTCACGGCACTTCATTCACTTCCTTAATGCGTCCATAATTTTTGCGGAAATGCTTCATTGTTCTGTTTTTTTAACCACATTCCGGCAAGGTTATCAAAATTAGCCTACTGCCTATTTGCCCGTCAAAGCAAATCGCTTTCCAGCGTCAGACGCGTGTAGAGGTTGAGGATTTTGTTCATACCCTGTAATTTTAAAATACTACGCGAGCACCAAGGCACCCTTCAAAGAGGTGTACAAATCGATTGTACAAGAAATCAATTGCTTTGCGCCGCAATTATACCATAATCGGAAGAATACCGACCAGTCTCACTTTATAGCGATATCGCATGCGGTAACGTAATAACCCCAGTCCGTAGATAATTACCGCACTAACCCATTTTTCGCATTACGTACCTCAAAAGCTATTATTTATGCACATAAACATAAACATATGCATGCACGGACAGCACTGTGTTCTATGAAGCAAACAAAAGCACTTCCCTCAGCCGAGTTCAAGCTCCGGCTGATCAGTGTGCACGTTTCTAAACAAAACTCGGTTGAATTGAAGGAATTTCATGGCATTTAATCATCACAATTTGAACAAAACAAATCGAAACACTTAAGTGAATAATTTATCGTGGGCTTATTTAATCTAATTTAGATAAGTTTATTAGTTTTGCTGTACGACTGGTCAGGGCGTAGTTAACTGCAGTCACGTTCACAAATTAACGCATGGCACGAGGGGGTTTCTGCAAAAAAAACGGAAGAATACGTCATCAAGTGTCATCGGCGACTGGTGACAGAGGTGTACTCACTTATCCGAGGGGATCAAAAATATGTTCCTCGGCACTTCCTTGAGTCCTGCCGTGGAGCAAAGGAACTTCGCCGCTGTCAGGTTCTTGAACTTGATGTCGATGTTGTTTATGTCGTTGTTTAGATTGTAGTGCCACTGGCGAATGTTTGAAAATTGCTCACCTGTAAGAGAATATAGACAAAGGCAATGATTAATGCGGTAAAGCCGAGTCAGATGGAATGCCCCACACCAACATCAAGATGGTTAGTGTCGTCAAAAACTATCGAAACGCCGACTACTGCTTAGATAGGTAATTGGGCTGCCAGTCTAATCATGCCATTTATGGTCCATTGTTATACCCAACGCCGTTAATTTGATCCCAACGGCTAATAGTTACTGGACCAGATGTGAAACCAAGTAAACGCATTTTAACATTGTTTTCACTGGCATTCGAACCGAGGACTCCATAACCAAGGGGAGGTACTCAA
Source organism: Eristalis arbustorum (assembly GCA_916610145.1). Lineage (NCBI taxonomy): Eukaryota > Metazoa > Arthropoda > Insecta > Diptera > Syrphidae > Eristalis > Eristalis arbustorum. Next base: position 51,266,494 of record OU744316.1, on the reverse strand, counting down.
CCACTAGCGCTATCTAGCCGCTCTTGCTTTTAAAAAATGAATGGATCAAAGTGAGGCTTGGACACACAAACCACTTCTTCGTCACTAAACACGGCAAAATAATTCGATTCCTGAAAGTCCTTTTTCCAAAATTTGAGCACATCTTGGATCGGGAATAAAAAACCACTTGCCGAGTGCAATTCGCGACGAATCCCAAAAACGAAAGTGGGACAGCGTAACTGGAAGCCAAAAATCCTAGAACTTATCATAAAGGTCACCACGGTATTCTTCTGCTGGCCTTCTTACCATATGGTACAAATAGGGATTACAACCTCGCATGGTCGACTGGCTAAATGCATGGATAGACATACCCATACTGCTTTATAGTGTCGAGTTTTTTGGACTGCGATCCATGAGAACACAAACCTCGAACAGCTCGACAGAGTACGAATGTATCACCGGAACTCAGAGAACAGCCCCATCCACAGCTCCGAACTGCAGCTAATACGACTAAGATCTGGAACCTCAAAAATCCTCAACAAGATTGCTTTATACCCACAGACACACCCATACCAACGCTTCTCTTAGAGGACACAACCAGTCTCCCTCCCAGATCTTACTGGGGGTCTGCATACTAGATGCTGGATGGTTCACTGCATGTTTTCAGGAGCTCACATTGGCATTTTAACGAGGCCGGCATTGCATTGCGCATTGGAACGCACGCACCCCTTCATTGACTTCTGCCAAAAATGCAGTGAATTGAGGAAGAAACCTACGCTGGCCTAAGTGCAGACTTCCTTACAGCAGTCAGCCAATTTAACCAAACCTAACCTAAGATAAAGAAAAGTCATCGCCTATCTATGTAAACGGAATAAACGCTCATTAAGTCTTGGTTTTTATGAGTCTACAGACCCTCCTCGGCCATAATCCCATAATCCAACACAAAGAGAGTAGATGGCAAAGAGGATGAAGAGGATTGTGACAGTAGAAGTGTATGAAACAATATTGATTTTTTTGAGACATAAACAAGGATAGATAAGAATTCCGCCAGCCAGACCTTGGTTAAGTCTCTGCTATAATAGCCAAGCTAACGTCTCTCAAGGCTGCTATCGCCGATGTACAGCCTGTGGACTTTTAAAAGCAGGCGGGGTAGAATGTATAAATTAACTAATCTGTAAGATTTTGTCAGATGAGAGTATGCCCGACGGATGGAATCTCAGCATCCTTTGCCAAATCACACAGAATTTAAACCATATAAAATGCGCCAACTAACATACATATATATAACTTAACATCATACTTGAGAAGATCGTGCGAAACTCAAACGTAAACACCCGAGGCACGATCTTCCAAAAGTCCGTTCAACTGCTTGCTTACGCGGACGACGTTGACGTGATTGGACGAATACAGCGAGCCGTCAATGAGGCGTTTGCTGGTATTGAAGCGGAAGCGGCTAAAGTACATGCTGTCATCACGGAAGGACGCACAACATCGACGTCTCGGACAGAGCGTCATATTGGACAGCAGAAACTTTGAGGTAGTCAAGGACTTCGTCTACCTAGGCTCCGGAGTAAATAGGGACAACAACACTAGTACCGCGATCAAGCGCAGAATTACTCTTGCCAATGGCTGTTTCTTTGGGCTCTAGAGGCAATTGAGTAACAGAGCCATCGCTCGAAACACCAAATTGACCTTGTATAAAACCCTGATCATCCTGCTCTATGGCGCAGAGACATGGCCGCTTTGAAAGCGGATGAAGGAGCTCTTGGTTGTTTTGAGAGAAAAGTTTTGCGTACGATCTTTGGTCCTGTTTGCGTTGATGGCGTTTGGAGCAGAAGGTTCAACCACGAACTGTACGGGCTGTACAGCTGCATGCACCTAGTTAAGTGCCTTCGGATCCAACGCTTAAGATGGCTAGGTCATGTAGAGCGGATGGACACCATAGCTCCGGCCCGAAGAGTCTTCGACACCGAGCCATTGGGACAGCGCAACAGAGGACGTCCTCGCACTATATGGCGCACACAAGTGGAAAAGGACCTCAACCAACTTGGTGTGCACAACTGGAGGCAGCTGGCGAAAGATCGTGCTGGCTGGAGAGGCATGTTGGTTGAGGCCAAGGTCCACCAGGGAATGTAGCGCCAATCAAAGAAGAAGAAAGTGCGCCAACTACAGGCTAATCCACCCTGACATTCTAAACGCACTGAACAGGCATGAAACCTTAAAAATATCTTTTGTACAAAATGGTCTTCCCAGATACAAGTTCAGCCAGACCTATAAGGGCGCTTTCCCCTCACGACGCAACTTGGAGCAAAACAAACCAATCTTCATCAGCGAGTCCCTCATGGTACACAGACAGCTCCAAAAAAGACGAAGGCGTTGGGGCTGGAGTTCGACATCAGATATATGGCCCCGTCTGTGAGGAAGGCTAATGGGGGAGAAAACAAAACCGTGAACTCTACGATCTGTTCAAGGATGTGGATGTAGTTCAGTAGGCAAAAATCTGATCGAGCAAAGGGGATCTCCGAATCCAGGCCTCCTGGTTTGAGAAGAAAAACAAAACCGAACCTTCGGTACAGAGACGTAAGACAACTTAATCTTAATGAATGTAAGCTGCTTTCTGACGTCAAAACTGCGCCTCCAGCCCTTAAAAGCAGCGAAGTCACTTCAAAGCTAGTATGAGACTGCCTACAACTGTGACACCAGCTAGCCAAAACGAACAGACTGTACCTCATTGCGATACCAGGTTACAGCAGTTACACAGGAAACAGGAAAGATCAAAATTGTTGACTGCCCCAAGGTGGTAGGATGCCAACGCGATCCGTGCTTGTGCATAAGTCTAGTTGACATACAGCCTGCTCATGGCGCCCCTGGATAACCATTACAACAACTGTTGTGTGGTGAACTATTGATTGATCTTTCATGTAGAGTGGATGGACACCACAGCTTCAGCCCGAAGAGTCTTCGATTCCGAGACATTGGGAGATCACAAGTGACGACATTCTAGAACGTAATGGCGCCCACAAGTGTAGAAGGACCTCTACCAACTTGATGTGCGAAGCTGAAGGCAGCTGCAAAAAATAATGCCGGCTGGAGAGACTTGTTGGTTGAGGCCCAGGTCCACCCCGGCTGTAGCGCCAAACAAAGAAGAAGAAGAACTATAGAACGATACAACTCCTCATACTCACCAGAAGTCTGATTCGTATATACTAGACATTGCCCAGAGAACAAACATATACCTACAGACATTCCTTACTCACGTTGTACTCACTTTAATCGCTTATGTCATTGGTAACATTTTATCGCTAACGATACAAATTGAATGAACGTAGATAATATTGTTTTTGTGATTTGTTCAGTGTTAAGAATTGTTAACTGGGCTAAATCAGAAGTACAAGTGTACTTGAAGATTAATACTCTTATATTTGCAGTGTTAAGTGTTTGTCGGTGTAACTCACGACTGGGGGTTTGTTTATTTGAATATGATTAACGACAGCATCAACAGCGCGGCAATCAAGATGTATTTGCATGGTTTGGGGATGGTGAGGAAGCGCAAGCGTAAATACATTCTCTGAAGCTGAATAATAAGAAATCAATGCTTTAATGTTGTCATTCTTCATGTCAACGACGACAATATTTAGTACAAAATAGACGCTCAATCAATTGCTTCAAGCAATCAGCAATCTCCATCACCATCCAGCAGTGAAAATGTTTCACAACTCCCAACGTAACCTATGCTGATCAAGTTCATGCACCTCCACGGCGCGACGGAAAGTAATTAGACCATGAAAGTCATCTGTCACGAAATTTCTTGGGAAATTCATTCACAATCACCTCACTGACAACTGCCAAGCGTTGCGATGACAAACTACACTCATATGTAACGACAAACATGCGTGACTACTTGAACCTTATCGCCGATCAACGTCCACAGTGGATTTGGATTTGGATTTGCTCTGAAAACTTGACATCCACCTTGTTTCAGAAAATCACATTCCCACTGTCGCGATTTCCTAATACGCCACCGATGACAAAAGCGAATGTCAGTCGTCGTCCACCAGTCATATTCGCAACAACCGCCATGCATGGTGAAACCGGCAATTGGTCTTGCTTGAAGTGCACAAATGTTTCTTAATTTATCCCCGTCCAAGAGCAGCGTGCAGTCTGGCTAATTACACCCCAGACTGCCACCGAATGACTCAGAACCAAGACTTACCCAAAATACAAGTGAACGTTGGTCCAACTGTCGACTGGCCGGCGGGGATCTCGGATATTCCACCGACTATCAAGTCCACGTCGCCCACTCGATCGTAGACTGACTTCAGTTTGTTGATTTCCTGAAAAGAAAAAAGAGCGTGAATTTCTGATCACTCTTTTGGGAATGGTCTAATTGCTCTCGCGGAATGCGTCCGTTAATTTGCCGGAACAACCACAGATTGGGTGGAGACATGCAAGGCCAAGTGATTTGCAATAATTCTCAAGGTTTCGCATTTAACAGAGCTTAATTAGACGATGCTGCGTGCACTCACGGATCTGGCCATGTAGGCACTCAAGTCATCCCAGGTGTTTATTCGTTTGCCTTCACATTGTTCCAGATACTTTGTGTATCCCTGCAGACCGTGATCACGGCCGCGTTGGATGTCGAATGCGAGTACGTTGGGCCGACTGGGCACACGTGAGTGGGTAAATTCTTCGATTAGCTGAAAATAAATGAAATAAAATGTTGCAGTTGAAAATGTGATGGAGAAGTTGGTGTCTAAAATGCACTGGAACACATTTTTTGAATTAAGAATACAACTCGTCTTGTTGGGGAGATTCTGAACAAGAATACCGTCTTTCTGGATCTTTCTGGGTGTTGGCTAGAAAAGAGTGCGGCTCTATGATCATGTTCAGGGGTTTTTTTCTCATTTTTGGACAAGCTGAGTCTTTCTCTTTATCGAAATGAGCGTTCAAACCTCCAGCATTGACCAGATGAGAACGATAGGAGAAAAACACTGCAACAACGACGGTGTGAGACTTATGTTTCTGGCCTTATTCTGATCCACGGCTTCTATCCTCTACACATCCTCCCTGACGGAACTCCAGCACGCACTCGAGAAGTTTGTAACCGTATGTGCAGATGGTGAGATCAAGGTTAACGTGAACAAATCAGAGGATATGGTAATTTTCAAAATGCCTGTTTAATGCACTCTACATGTCACTGGTGGCCCGTGGCGTTGTGGGTGTGTCCGTCGATCCCAACCTCGGTGTGATGCTTGACATGAGATGAGGTATGACAGTGAGAAGCTGGCAACCGACTTTCTGGCAGAGGTGTTGAGCAGTGTACATCGTAGTCGTACCATGGACAGGCATCTGACCTTACAACAAAAGGAAGAGCGGGCAGCATCGCTAATACTGTGCCAAACCAAATGGGACACTCCACAAAAGGCTTTGGGCTGATGTTATGGCTTTTCGACTGTTTTTACATAAATATGATTTGTAGAATAGTAACGAGGAGAGTCCACCAAGCACTTAACATAAAGTTTCCCGAATTGAAAGCATTCAACAGAATCAGCTACAATCGACAGCTTCCTTTTTCATTGCCAATTGTGAAGAAATCAGTCCACTTTAACATTGATCTCAGGCAAGCTGGATCGCCGTCTGGAAGGATAACTGAGCCATAAACATAATAGTATCAAACCAGTTCTCAGCCACACTTGAGTTTACCTTGGGGAACTCTTTCGTCTTCTTTGTTTGGCGCAAAAGCCCGGCGGAGGACCTGGGCCTCAATCAACACCTCTCCAGCCAGCACGATTTTTCGCCAGCTGCGCACACCAAGTTGAGGTTGAGGTTGAGTTCCTACTCCACTTGTGTGCGCCATCTTGTTCGAGGACGTCCTCTGTTGCGCTGTCCCACTGGCTCGGTATAGAAGGCTCTTAGGGCCGTAGCTCTGGTGTCCATCCGCTCTACATTACCTAGCCATCTTAAGCGTTGGATCATATGACGATTAACTAGGTGCAAGCCGCTGCACAGCCCGCAGAGTTCGTGGTTGAACCTTCTCCTCCAAACGCCATCAACGCAAACAGGACCAAAAATCGCACGCAGAACTTTTCTCTCAAAACAACCAAGAGCTTCTTTATCCGCTTTCAATAGCGTCCTCTGCGCCATAAAGGGCAGGGCAGAGATGATCAGAGTTTTATAAAGAGTCAACTTGGTGTTTCGAGAGATGGCTCTGTTACTCAATTGCCTCTTGAGTCCAAAGAAGCAGCGATTGGCAAGAGTAATTCTGCGCTTGATCTCGGTACTGGTGTTATCGTTCTGTTTCCTTCAGAGTCGAGGTAGACGAAGTACTTGACTAACTCGAAATTTCTGCTTCCCTTTATGACCCTCTATCAGAGACGTCAATGTTGTGCGAATTGCCATTGCCCATTGAATTGCCGTCATTGAAAGGTGGACATTGATACCTATGGGGAACTGTAACAACCACCTTATGCAGTAAAAGTCTGAACAGGGTGGTTATCGAAATACGCACAAATGACAACGATTGCAAAATGTGGAAGAGGATGCTAAGCATGCGAGTGAGACTGTAGTCGCTTTACCGCATGAAATGCAGTCTGTGAACATGCCAATTCCACAAAACCTGATGGTGGACACGACATAACAATGCCATGGATAAACTCAAACAAGATCAGCTGCTACGTCCATGATGGAGGGTGTTGGTTAGTCCTGAAATCAATGACCCGAGCTTGCCTATAGGACGAACCTTAGATAATAGCCCCAATGTTGGACGCAACAAAAATAATAGAGCGATGATAGAAGTATAACTTACGACATTCTAAGCTATTGCCCAACGGCTGGATAGCGCAGTTGGTTAAGTGCCTGCCTGTCCCAGTCTCGATTCCCAGTGAAAGCAAAATTAACATGCTTCCACCGGGTCCAGTCACCATTTGTCGTTGGGATCAAATGGTACTGGGTATCAAAATGGACCGACAATGGTCTTAGTGTGCTGGTAGCCCAGTAACCTAACCTAACCTAGTGCCCTTTGAAGAAATGCACAAGCTCATCTATAAGACATAGACAGAGCAAATAATGCTGTTGTAATGCTGTTGGCTTCAACAGAATACCGGGTCCTTTTCAAACCTCAATGCCGTTCAACGTTCATCGATTTCAATGCCGTATAGGAAAGCTTGCCATCAGCTCCTATACTCTGTAATATAGTCCGTACTTTATGGCAACTTTCTCGATTCCGTGAGTTCCCTTGGACAACTCTTGTTCCTCAACGCGTTGCGTTGTGGTTTTTCAAGATTTAATATGACAAGTTTGAACAAATTCACTGGCTAACATCAGAAGATGTGTTACCACACTGGCGAGAGGTTTGACATTGAAACGAAAGCCTCGAAATATCTTGTTGTAAGAGGACAACACGAAGTTGTTTCCGTGAAAGGGCCACTTGGGCATAATGCCGCAATGGGCTGCAGCTGTAACTCAACTCAGAAACTTGCATGCCTCGGGTGCGCTGTAAAAAGTAATAATAAAAAGACCTTACTACCGAGATCACTTGCAGAGCAACTATTGCCAATTGGAATTCCTGCGGCTTGAGCAATTGAGCTCTTTCAAGTTAAACCAAGTTGATTTCGATTTCAGAACATTTTATGAGACACTTCCGTGAGTGATATTGTCTCAGTTACAGGTGTTACATTGTCTTCATTTGTTACGATGAGTAATTTTCAAGCATGGATAGAGACAACCGTAATTAACGTCGTTGCCAATCCGTGGAATGTTTGTATCCATCCATTTTACCACCACTGACCTAGTAGCAGTTTTATGACATTACGCACTTTATGTGTGATGTAAGACTTTAAGAGGTGGTTTGTACAGCCGCAGATTTTGACAGATTGAGCTTGATAGAAAGAATCATTAATTGCAATTGTCGTATTTAATACCCGTAGAGTAATAGCACGTTCAAGCGGTCGGATTTTGACATTTTTAGTAGGACATACGTAAATCTATTGGATAGGTTATAGACCGTTAGCGCGTTGACACTCCACAGACTGTAATATTGTAAGCCAGACCACGGGGATCTAAATGGAGCTACTCTCTATTCACCTGGGTGTAGTTTTTTTCCTGCTGTCTACTGCGAAATGGCCCAACCATAATTGATTTAATCAAACATAAGCTCATTTCGCCACTCCACCGGCAGGTTTGGAAATGCTGTTAAGCTTACCGCAAGGGCACGTTTCTGTTCAGGCAAAAGCACTGCAAACAATCATCTCTTTAAGGAAGGTAACCTTTCACAGGACGCCCAGAGATTCTAAGAATGGTCGTTCAAATTAAAGAACTAACTAAGGTCAGTATTCTCAGGACAATAATATAATAATAATATGGGTGGCGCTACAGCCCATAGAGGGCCAGGGCCTAGCTTCTCAGAAGGGAAGAAAATCATCGCCTTCAGGTTCCTAAACCTAGGAGCCTACTACTTCAGCGGCCGTAATGAGCTAAACAGCGCCAGCATTAGCCAACTAAATCGCTTCATTAGAAGCACCAACTGGTTCCAGTGTTAGGAGAAGTCAATCCGCGTGATATCACAATGGGCCTTCCCTGGCCTAAGTGTGACTGCCCTTTAGCAGTCAGCCACTATAAGCTAACTTAAACCTATAGCACTCCTCAACTGTGGAAGTGGTACCACCGTTTTGGTTTTATAAACCAAATAGATAAAGGACGCGTTCTAGAGTATTAAGTATTTAAATAGACTACAAAGCCATAGTCTTATGAAATCGAAAAAAATGTAAGTTGCATACGTTAAGAAAACAAATAAATCTAATCTAATTTACTACAGTTGTGAATAATTCAAAATAACTCACACTTCCAGCGTAAGTGGCGTCCATCCTCATTGCCTTCTGATTCAGCATCGATGCGAGGAACTCATTCACCTTACTCGCCCGGTCCAGGGATTCCGATCTGAACATTTCGTCGATCAGACTGAACAGGACGGAGTTGCTGCGGAAACAAAAAAACAAAACACAGTCAACTCAGTCGAATGCCATGAAATCAAGCCACCAACCCCTCCTGTGGTTTTATGTCGTTGCTTCGTTGTCTCTGCAAGAGATTCGGCATCATCGAGAAGTAGAATCTAATGGCGGCCACTGCGAATTCACTTGAGATCTGATAGTCTTCCACATTCGCAGTGCTCCTGACCAATGGTGCCGAATTGATTTCCTCTGCCACAGTCTGACCCAACGCAACCGGCAGCCACTCGTTGAAGACGATCCTCCGATAAATGTCGACATTCATGTCTTTAGCAGCATTGAATATCTCCTCGTCATTCCAGCCGGAGTTTTTGAACTTGATCTGCTCCGCCAGGTTGTTGTGCAATCGCAAGAAGAGTGTGTACAAGATGATCGAGTACGGATTGCTGTTCACCCGACTGTCACCTGGCAAACGAGAGAGACACAGACGTCAAACAAGTGCAATTAAGAGATTTTAGTGTGCACGCACCTGCCATGAAGCAGATCTCGTTCGCGTCCAGTTTGATTGCACAAAACGATTTTCGATTTTCTCCATCAGCCATTGGCAGCAGTCCCTCGGCGGATGTCTTTAATTTGCCGTCACGGAATGCCCTCATTCCGTTTTGCGATTTTCTCGTGAATCCATAGAGCTGCGATAGATCCAAGAACCCAGTCGCTTGGTTGAGCTGCAAAGGAAAAAAAATGGCAAAAAAGAATCAATATAATGCAGACCTTGGTCTCACCAAAAATGTCGACAAGTAAGTGTCAATCAATGTGCGACGGATTGCGAAGCTGGCGATTCGCGGCACTCGATTAACGAGGAAATGTGTCCCGTGTTCCGTATGCCAATTACAGAAAGCGCGCGAGCTGGACACCCTGAATGGAATGGTATTTACGATGCTCTAAATTTAAGCGGCTAAAGTGGATCGTGTGAGGTCCATAGATGGCAGGAGCACCATTTTGGCCGTCTCTCCAAGGAAGAACCAAAGGTGTGATAAATGTTTGGAATTTGGAATGCAGTAGAGAGACTGTTCGGTGATTGGAGGACAAGCCCAAGATTGATTTGGATATTGTGAATTTGAGCAGACATTGGTCACAAGCCTGAAGTTTATCTTAAAATGAACGAAAGTCGAAATTCGACACAGGCAAACGATTGAGAAAAAATACAAGTTTAAAATTCAATTTCACTATGTTTTCAAATTATTCCACATTAAAAATATACATCTATCCTGATTAAAAGAAACCGTCAGAATACCCGGTCTCCTTCGTTTTTTCCTTTTCTACTTCCTTGTTGCCAATAGTTTCGTTTTACGTTACACAAGCATTAACTCAACGAATTAAGAAATTGTGACAGTTTTAAAAATATAGAGACAATGGGAGTCAAAATTGAACGGACCGGGCAGCAGCCAAACTCCAAGAGACGCGCTATAAGCAGCGCATACCGCAGGCTGAGGAGGACCTCACTGAGGCTACCAGAGAGGCCAAAATTGTTCGACGAGATCCCTTTTAGTTTTAAATGAGTCTAGCAATTAAGGAGGCGTGCGATATTGCCATCCGTTTTTAAACAGCTATTCTTTCTTTCTACAAAACAGCGTATCCAGGCTCCGGGCTCTTTGAAATTACGAGAGTAATCTAGTTACGGACCCACAAGGAATAGTGGCTGTGTTTAAGCAGCACTTCCAACAGCTTCTTAGCGTCAGGCTCGCAGGAGAGAGGGATAGGGAACCAGGAAATCGCAACTCCAGTCGACGAAGTAGTCCTTCCACCTAGCTTTGAAGAAGTCGGTACAGCCATTAAATGGCTAAAGAACAACATTGCCGCAGGCTTAGATGTCTTACCATCGCAGCTTTTCAAAGCTGGGGCCAATGAACTGTTAGGGAGCATGCACCAGATCATTTGGGAAGACGAAAGCATGCCGACGACTGGAATATCAGATCCATAAGCCCCATCCACAAAAAAGGCGATCCTACCTCCTGCAACAACTGCAGAGGTATATTCCTGCTCAACGTCGCCTACAAGATCCTATCCAGCGTACTGTGTGAACGTCTGAAGCCGTTTTGCACCGTACTAATCGACCCATACCAATGCGGCTGCCGACTCGGCAAATCGACTATAGACCAATTATTCACACTAAGGCAGATCCTGGAGAAGACCAGCGAGTTTCAAATCGATACTCACCATCTTCTCATCGATATTAAAGCCGCATACGAAAGCATTCATCACAAGCGATGGCCGGATTCAGGATCCCGGGAAAATTGATCCGGTTGTTTCGCACTACCCTAACACATACGCGATGCACAGTGCAGTTCGGTTCAATGACCTCTGAGCCGTTTGAAATCTGCACCGGATTTCGGCAAGGAGACGCGCTGTCGTGTGACTTCTTCACTTTGGTACTGGAGAAGATAGGCTGGCGGGCGGTTGTAAACACGGCACTATCTTCTGCAAGTCAGTCCAACAGTTGGGATACGCTGATGACATCGACATTATCACGCGGTCACAACGCGCCGTAGTGGAAACTTTCACAGCAATTGAGCAACAGGCGAAACGAGCTGGTCTATAGTAAAAAAAATATGCTGTCGAGTAAAAAACGATCCGCTGAACACCACCTAGGCCAAAACGTTCCAACGACAGCTACAATTTCGAGGTAGTAAAGGAGTTTGCAAACGTAAACTCCACGAATGACATCGTAGTGGAGATCCGACGCAGAATCGCCCTTGGCAACCGATCCTACTCCGGTCTGTCAAAACAAGGACCACAACGAAGGACCAAAGTCATGCTCTACAAAACCCTTATCCTGCCAGTCCTACTTTATGGAGCCGAAAGCTGGACATTAAGTAAGGCTGCAGAGCTGATTCTTGGTGCCTTCGAAAGAAAAATTCTGCGTCGGATATATGGTCCCATCTGTGAAGAAGGCAATGGAAGAGAAGACACAACCGTAAACTCTACGCGCTGTACAAGGATGTGGATGTAGTCCGGAAGGCAAAAATTCGTCGACTACATTGGCTCGGCCCCATCAAGCGAATAGACAACAACGCTGCAGCAAAGAGGGTCTTCAAATCCGAGCCAACTGGTTCGAGAAGAAGAGGACAACCGAACCTCCGGTACAAAGACCGAGTCATCGCCGAAGTAAGACAACTTGGCCTTAATGACTGGAAGCAGAGGTCCCAGGAGCGTCACCGACGGAAGGTAACAATTGCTCAAGCTCGGACCCTTTGTGGGTCGTCTGCCTGATAAGTAAGTAAGTATTCATTCTTTTAATTCTACCATTGCCTGCAATAGTTTGATAACTAAATAATAGGGAATTTCAGAGAGTTATTTGACCATATCAATAACTCAATTCTGATCTCTGCCGACTTAGGTGATTCCTAAGTTTCCACTTGTAAACACAGATGATTCCAATTTTTCTAACTGTCGAAAATATAAATTCAAAAAAGAAGAGATATGTATAACATACTGCCCAGAACACTGCCATGTATATATATTTATTTTTGTAATACTTCATCGAAAGTCTTTTAATTTGGTATAGTGCTAATTTCTAAGACAATTGTTCTACATCTCCTCTGATTTGAAATCGAATCCCGGAGCTAAATTATCGTTGATACCGTTTTTATTTCTCTTATCATTTCTTTCGCACAATTCTTCGGCCTCATGACAGTCATTAGCTTCATACACCTTTCAAAATATACCAGGAAATATAAGCAAACATGTGTCATATGTCAGAAATGGGGCTTAAATGTCTTAATTGCTGATAGTAAATCGTTTCTCTATGAATTCATCATTCTATTTGGGAACCGTCAAGATGAGAATGCAATTCACAAAGCGCCAGACGCTGTTTATAAACTCACGATCGAAAAATTCGCACTGAAGTGTCAGTTTTCACAAGTGCCGTCCGAAGTTCTTCGCGAATGAGGAAACCACATGTGAATGAACTGTCCTCGATTGCAAAGTTTTCAATTCGTTGTGTGCACATTTAAGTGACTTTCATTAGCCTACACGTGCTCTTGTCACTGTGATTCACTTCTGTGAACAGTCTAAAATACTGCACAATTTGGGACCATGGTCAGCCTATTTAAGCTGGCCTTAACTTACCTGCTGGGCAGGTCCAAAGGTACACTTCTCAAGGGACAGAGCACTGCGAACGTAATTCAGACAAGTTTCCTTCCCTCTGTCATTCAAGGAATTCGTTCCTATCAGAGGAGCACAGTCCGGATGCAAGTTCCTCGGTGAATTCACGAAATTATCCGCACCACAGCATTCAATGGGTTGGCCGTCGCCTAAAATCGAAAACTCAATAGTTAACTTTGAATACACTTTTTCCAAGTTATTATCCTACGCAAAGAAGAAACCACCGGTTTGCTGAGATCATGCTCAATGAACTGCGTCCACTGAACCAGCGCAAGGTTCTTGCTGTTCAAGTCCTCGTTGTGATTGCCATTATTGCTGCTGTCCGAGGTTCCGTGCAAGGCTGTGTTGCTTATCTTTCGCGGTGACACCAGCTTGTCATTCATCTGCGGAGGAGAAAGCCTCAAATGTCACATTTGTCGCCTCAAAGTTTGTTCTCTCCTCACTCACCACATAGAGTCCGTCTTTGTAATTGCTCGGAAGCAACCGCCTGAAGACATGGTTACCATCCTTGTTGTCCGCGACGAGTGCAGCACATGTTTGCCGCAGATTGGTGGGGTCCGATGGGATTGGTTTCTCCGATAGAAACTGTGCACACTCAACCGGACTTACATTGCGTTGAATGCACACAGTGTTATAGATGTGCTGACTGGCCTTCAGAATTTTCCTCGCAAGGATATTGGCCTCTTGAGCGTTTTCATTGGGCAGCGTCTCGATGAGCTGCTTATGCGAGATGCTTCCGTTTCTGATTGAAACTCCTCTCACCGATAAGTTGTTCTCCAACCTGGGGGTGAATAAAATGGTCAACTTCGATGTCGATTGATTGTTGTACTGTACCTTTGAACATTTCCGATGGAATTCACTCCCATTGCCACGGCAGACTCGTACTTGGAATCGGGAATCGCCTTCAGTGCATTCAGTTGATCTCCTCGCGGCCATGATGAACCTAAAAAGGAAATATGTATGAATTAGGCAATAAAACTGACAAAAATTGCTTCGCGCACTAAAGTAATTCTTTAAAAAAGAGGTTAAAATGTGAAAGCCTCCAAACAAGAGTAAGCAGTTAGATTTGGTATTTGCTTCGACAGAATAGTTAGAATATGTACCACAATGCGGTAATTAATCAACTACAGTGGACACTCGCTAATTCGAATTGTCACGGGATATCAAAATGTGTTCGAATTAGAGGAAGTTTGATTTAGAGACTGGTTTTTGTGTCGCAAATTGAGGAGAATACAAAAATGTGGTTAGCAAAAAAATCGAGTTATATATTCATTCCATGTCGAATTAAAGAAGAAGATTAGTTCAAAGGGTTTACCAAAATGGTAACAGTGATGAATGAGGAAAAACTAAGGTTATGGTGCTTTTGACACACACCATCAACGCAGATATACTTTCAACCACTTCTTCTGCTTTGGCTCTTAGGTAAACGAAATTAGACGCAGAAAAACTCTTGCAAATGGAAGCGTCTTAATGATCTACACGACGGTTCCCACAGCAACAGGTCCACTGGTGATTTGATAGCTTCTCTCACCGAAAAGTGGAAGCAATCTTTGCACAATACAGGCGAAAGCAAGAGAGTTGCGCTTGATATTTCTAAGACATCTGACAGAGTTTGTCATCAAGCTCTTTTGTCGCAAAAGTGAGTGAGGCCCGTGGCGTTGTGGGTATATGCATCGACCTCAACCTCGACGTCCGATCCCTGCTCTGTGCGAAAAATATAATTTTCACGCCCCCACCTCTTTCGAGTCACTAACAATGTTCAAAGAGTATTTCCTGCTTCCTTCTATTTCCAAACTTCACAAACTTTAGGCTGTAGAAAACTGTAGGTCCACTTCCACTGCTGAGAGAATAAAGCACTCCCAACTCGAGTGGTTGCTGAGAAGCTAGGCCCTGGCGTGATGTCGATGAATCCTTTCTTCTATGAGTTCAAGCCTGACACCCCCCAAAATAAATGCTGATGTTTCTTAAGGCTCGGGTTTCTCTCTCACACTCTTTCTAATTTTTATAAATAATCTTTTGTTTGCTATGTCTATCCTCAGCTTCTCATATTTCTTCGAAACAGCAGTGTATGTGAAACTGAACATCAGTCTTTCAAAAACTCAATGCTGTCTGCTGTTACTAAAGCGTACACGTAATAATCAAACCGGAAAACATTCCATCCTTGGTATGTGTATCCACACAGAATTTAGTGTGAACCATCACATATTCGAGGTTCCCAAAATTGCTGTGAAATGTCTAAGCTTCCTTAATCGATGCTCCGCGTCAACGCCGAGTCATTATGCTTGCTCTAAAACCGACATACCGTGTCTTCTTTGTTTCTGTTTTATCGCTACTTTAACAAACGATGCTCAAGTGATTTGAATGAATTCCTTCTCCTCCGTCTGGCCAAGAATGTGCATCAGTTTACCCTTAAGCCTGCCTTCCAGAAATATTATTTACGTCTGTAATTCGAACAAGATTCAACTACGAACTGTACATCCTGTACAGCGGTCTTGGGAAGCGTCTATAGATTGAACGCCTATGGTAGGAAGAAGAGCCTTCGATTTCAAATCAGTGGAACAACGGAATAGAAATTATCCATGTAACCGACCTCCACGCAGTGAAATACGGAAACCGACTGAAAATGGGGTACCTATCTCGGGACGTCGTTGGAGGCTGCTAAAAAAAGACAGGGGAAGGAAAGTGAGTCTATACCAGGGCTCATCTTTCTATACGAATGGCGAATGAGGGTCTAATCATCAGATTAGCCAACAGGAACATCCAGAGGTACCTAGGGCGCCCCCTTTTAGAGCTATTCTGACATATAACTCCATGGTCAGATGGGAATCTTGAGGTAGTTTTGTCGACGTAGCAACTCTATTCTATTGGGTCAAGGCGGCACTCATAGCCTCTGTGAGCATACCGATATCTTCGCCCAAGTGTGAAAATAAATGGGTCTGGCCTCCTAATTGGGGGTTGTGCGTTAGGCTAACGCCCTCACTTCAAAAAAAGGCGCATTACTCGAATACTGACGGATCTACTTTTGCCGCACCTAGCATACGAATCACAAACATTTTCGGTTCTGCACGTGGAAGAGAGCTGCTTTAAAGACCACTTACAGCTGAAGAAGAATATATTCTTTCCTCAACATCGACGTCTTGGACAGAGCTTCACAATGGGCAACACTGACTTCGAGGTAGTTAATGACTTTATCTATCTCCGCTCCGGAGAAAATTGCACGAATAACATCAGTACCGGGATCAAACGTAAAATAACTCTTGCGAACTTCTGTTGTCTCTCGACGGACCATCACCTCACTCCTAGTGTTCGGCCTGTACATCCAAAGCGAATGAAGAAGTCCTTGGTCTTTCGAGGGTCTTTAGCCCTGTTTTGCGTTAATGACATTTGGAGGAGAAAATGTATTCAGGAACTGTGCGGAATGCACAGCGTCATGAGCCTAAACAGGCATCTACGAATTCAACGTATACGGCTAATAGACCATGAAGAGCATATGGACAACTCAGATCCGCCCCAAAAAGTCTTCGAACTCGAACCTGTGGGGCAACGCAACAGAGGACACCCGCATTTAAGGTGGAGCACCCAATTGGATAAGAACCTCAACCATCTCGTGCGAAACTGAAGACAGCTAGCCGCGGATCGCGCTAGTTAGAGAGGCTTTTTGTCCTAGGCCTGGACTGTAGCTCCAATAAAAGAAAAAGAAAGAGGCTCTAGAATACTCATCGATATTGATGTAGGTTGGAATACATACGTGTTTTCTTCACGGTACACGTCAAAGGACCAGTAGTAACATGTAGTTCGACCACTAGTTTGTAATGTGACATAAATGCAAACTCTACGAGCTGCATCACATATGAAGTCCAGAAGGCAACAATCGCTCGACAGCACCGACCTAGGCGCATCGTGCGCATGATGTCCATGTTAAGTGGTTCTTCGAATCCGAGCTTTCTGGAGAGAAACATTGAACCTCTGGTATAAGAACTCAGTCATCGGTAATCCAAGAAAGGTTAGTCCTTATGACTAGCAGAAGCCTGCCGAGGACCCTCAGCGATGGAAGGCAGCTATGACTTAAGCTGACACTTTCTCATTTGTTGCAGAGCTGCGAAGTAGAAGTGGAGTAAGCCCAGACATTCTTCCAGCCAGTTGATTACTCCTAAGATCTACGAATTAGTAGATCACCACCATCTAAAGTTGTTTTTTTGCTGAAACGACAACTTCTTCGACCCTGTTTTCAACTGTGTACCACTATGACTTATCGCACCATATTCACAAAATTTGGAAGCCAATTCCGAATTGAAACTGAAAACAACAGATAACAAGAGCTAAACCCAAACAACAATCAAAAGCAAATTTATGCAGTGAACTTGGAGCAAATAAGACCAAAAGACGTAACGTACTTGAGTCGTTATAAATCAATTGCATGTAGCCGGTTAAAATGTGTGTACTTGCACTTGTAACTTGGATAACGAAGTTACTTAGAATGCCTGCAACTCCAAAATAGCAGTCAGTTTACTCAAAATATTGTATAACGTCTAAACAAGGCTAATTAAACATGTCAACAGGTTATAATGAATCAGTTCAACAAAGTCACACGTTTTAGCGGCGAAGAGTAAGAGTCTGCGGAAAGCAATGCATGCACATTAGATGATTCAGGCGGGTTTTGTTTAATTTAATAGCCTGAAATAATTGAATCAAGCGGTGTCCTATATATTGTGTGCACGTTGTCAAAAAGCCGCTGCCGGTGTGTCATCAAATATTGACGTATGGCTGAGAAATGTTGACAACGATGAGAATATGATGAGTCAGGGGATGATTTGGATTACATTGCTTTCCGATCGAACATTTGTTTGGTTTGTTAAGTGGTTACCTGAATAATTTTCAGAATTTATCTTGAGTCGTGAAATACGATCTGTTTGGACTTTGATACGTCTTCGTCTCGTGGTCAATAAAGACGGTCACATGATTTGTAAATAGTACGTTTAAGTTTGTTTATGTGGGATGTGCCTTAATAATAAATCAAAATTAAGTGTTTACATTTTTTTTATTGGTGAACAAAAGCTGAGCCTGTCAGTTATTGGATTCAGAACTTTGAACTGCTCTCCTCCTTTTGGACTGTTCATTGACTGACTTGTGTTCTTAAGTGCTGCCGAAGTCGGCCAGTGAAATAGGATCTTTTGAGAAGCTCGTTTGAGGCTTGCTTGCCACCGGGGCCATGTTTAGTATAAGAAGGTGGATACGTAGCAGAATGTGACTAAATTGTTAGTCTTAAAGGCTTCTTCTACTTGCAATCGTCCCGGGTGGACCTGGGCCTCAACCAAAACTCATCATAAACTGGCTCGATCTTCAGCCAGCTGCCTTCAATTTCGCACGACAAGTTGTTTGCAGTCCTTCTCTTTGGTTATGTGCACCATCGGTTTTCTGGGCATCTTCTATTCCGTTGTCCCACTGGTTCGAAGCTCAAGGGTTCAATCCATACCCTCCTGACTAGACTCATCTCGCTGTACAGACTTACAGTACATGGCTCTAATTCTCCAAAAATTATCACAGTCCTCTATCTCACTATAATCCACGTGTTTACTGTTCACGGGAAATTGGGTTACAACGCACTGGTATACATATTGCATGTGTATTTATAATGACGCTATTACAAACTTAAAAACAGCTCTATGTTTAAGAGACATCCTACCGCTGTTGTCCACTTACCCGTATCGGGATGAATTAAAATTCCTAGAATATGCTGGGAAGTAAACAAATGTTTGTGTAAGAAGATCGCCGATTTTCCTCAGATTATGCCCAAAAAACATCACAACCCCTGAAGTTGACATACCATACGTAGCCTGATAATCTTGTAGAAATACTTATGACATTAAAGTCAATTACAATCACAAAAAGCATGCACATTAGGTGTTTGTGCCTCGGTCTATCCCCGCAACTGCCTCTCATTGTTCACTAAAATTCTTGCCCAAACTAATTCTATCCGGACTTAATTAATCACTATGCAGTCCGAAGCGATAATATTAATTCTCAGTAAAATATAAGTTATGCAATAAAATCGGTGGGGATCAATTTAAAGTTGCATCCGCTGTTTCAAATCATTTGCCTTTCTAATCTCCTGTTGAACATTTTGTTTTTCATTTTTCAACATGCTATTGAAGAGTAGTTCAGGTCCAAACGCCATACTTACAGTCATTGTTAACTGAATCACATCATTATCTGTCAGGTTTGCACTTTTAAAAAGTGTCACCATACGAAAAGAGCTATCCAACAAAGCTCAAGATGCGCAAATGAGAAGTATTTTTCAGTCAAAGAAAATACTAAGAGATCGGTTCTATTTTGAATTTGAAGCTAGAACTCGTGTCGTTTTCGCATCTGCTATCCTTAATACTAAAAAATAATCTTGAAAAGTCATGTGAATATACTTATGTACAAATGTATAAAGAGAATATGCTTCCATTTGTGAAATAAAATTGTTAGCAACATTAAAAACAATGTGTGGTCGCCCGTGGCTTTGGGGGTATGTGCATCGACCCCAATGCACTTAAACCTCGACGTCGTAGGTTCTTTCCCTTATCTGTACGACCGCGTCTCCCCTTTCACTTAACTGAGTAGTACTTCTTCTTAGAAAACGTTTCTCAAACTCGGCCGTTCGGTGTCGGAATTAAACTGTAGTGGAAGCGACCACTCGTGAGAGAACAATAGCACGCACAACACGAGTGGCTGTTGAGAAACTAGACCCTGGCAGTCTACGGGCTGTACCGCCACCCATATTATATTATTTTTATTAAGAGCAGTTTGACAGCTGATAGTTTAGGGGTTCTTAAAATAACTCCTCACAAGACACAACAACGTGTTTTCATCATTACAAAATTTCATAGGTTATTAATGATTATCGAAAAATAAATTCATCCACAAAAGCCACTGCATATCGGGGTTTAGGCTGGATTGCCCAACTTGGTGGTTCTCGACATCGCGACTAGGCTACAAATGTTAGCAGCTGTTTGTACAGCAGGAGCTATAAAAGCACGCCCAAGCATGACAAGCGAGTGGCTAGCGAACGCCACCATTAACGACCATGAGATAGCCTACACAGGTACTGGGGCCAGACACTACTCGGATACTTTGCTTAAACAGACTTCGCGAAACGTGTAGTGCTTTTTCAAGCAGAGACAGTGGCAATATAGAAAGTAGCCTAACACCGATATCCCTAATAGCGCCACTAGGACAGTTGGAAGATGAAGTCTGAAAACTAACAGATGTGCCTGCCTTAACCATTGTACATTTTTTTTCCGTGGAAATCTCAATGATTTCACCTGTTAAAATCCACAAATCACCTTTACACATTACATAGTTGAATGAGACGTGCAGAAATTAAAAAAAAAACATTTTCATCCCTTAGTGCTCAAAGTGTTTGAACTTTGGATGGTTTGAAAGATTTACACAGACAGAGCTGTATGCAGTGTCAAGTGTTAGCAGTATTATCACCGCTTATAATGCCCGAAGTTGTCTTTGAGACTATGAGAACTATATTATAGAAATTCCTAAAGCTGAGGCAAGAAGACCTAGCTTCCTAAACTGACCGCACAATGTTGAGAAGAGCCTGCACAGGGCCTTTGTCTGAAGAATATTGGTGCTTATAAATGTGGACGGCTCCGCATTCATTAACTTCTTCTTATGCGTCTTTATGTTAGAGAGTGATGTATACAGTTTCTACGGCGATTTGTTGTTCTTTAAAGCTTTACTTTTCAAACTTGGGATCCAAAACTACATTTTCATAACTATCAGATTCAGAAACTATCGCTATTAAAAAACCATCGATGTTTTTGATGTTATGAAAACGTCGATAGTACTTTCGATGCTTAACGCACCCTTATGGTACCATCTAGCGTGGTCAACTTAGAGTGCACTCATTAAAATGGGAGGGTTTAGTTACTCCGACAATCACCAGAACAGCCAGCTTAGAAGGCTAATTTGTTCGCTGACGTAGGCTTTGACATATTTTCTTTTCAATTCAGGTGTTGAAGTTACAAAACATTTGCAAATTAGAATTAGAGGAATGGACTTGTACACATATTGTTTGATTATTGCAATAACACTGCATATACAAACATGTAGACGCTGCTCTAGCCAGGGCCCGAGGCGCTTTCGCCCTTACAAAGACAACAGCCAACTCGATGCAAGGGTAAAGGTAATCTGCTACATGGCCCTCATACGGCCAATGCTCACCTATGGCTGCCCCGTGTGGTTCAACGTGAGTGCAAGCTTGATGGAAAAGATTCGGGTGTTTGAGAGGGCTTGTCTTAGGGCCTGCGTTCGCCTCTACAGAATACCAGAGTCCTAATACATACAATTCTACTCCAAAGAGATCTTATACAACAGGGCGAACCTGATACGACTGGACAATTTCCTGGTGAAGTTGATTCGAGGTCTCACTGCGAGAGCGATGAACTCGGTTATTAACTTGACTCCGGGGGCTTACTACCCCAACCCACAGTACCACGAAAGGGTACGTCACAGTGGCTTCGTCTCGCCGGAAGAATTTGTCTACTTTGACAAGCACGGCCTGATACAAGACAAGAATGCGGTACCGCTCCTGTTTCACATAGCCAGGTCAACTGTGGCTCAACCACGACCGTTCCGTTGCACAACGAGCTGTGGAGAGCCTCCTCCGGTTCAGTACATCGACTCGAGTCGGGATGTGCGAGATGTTGCATTGCAACATCGTAAGTTCTGGTGGCTGGGGAGCGAAGGAACTCCAGCGTCGAACCCTTTAGACCCGGGGTAGAACGGGTAGTGCGTACCCCCTTATGGGGCGCAGTCGGTCTTTGTCTTGCGGTGGATTAGATTGAATTCTAGATACCGCAACCTGTGGCCGTCTTCCATATCGTAGTGTAGTTTTAAGGTAGGATATAAGCTGTAAATATTTAAAAAGTGTAGAGTGCCCCCCGAGGGCCAGTAAGTTAGATGTTGAATTGTACGTCCAACTAGTTTTAAGCATTTTTGTCTAGTATGTAAGCTCATTATGATTTATATGTATAATGAAAATGAATTTAAAATGAAACAAAAAATCGCAATAAAACTGTGCATTACTTATTACTAGAGAAAACTGCAGCTACGTCGGACTGCACTTCCCTTTTGATCTCCTCACTCCTTATCAAAGTAAATCTATCCCACAATATACCACGCACGATGTGCATATCGAGATGTAAATAACATGTGGTGCAACCAATCCCTAAACGGGACAAAGATAGATCAATTCCGACAAATCTTCGGTCGATCAGTCTTCTTCCTTGCATAAGCAAGGTTTTTGAAAAGATAGTCATTCGAGTTCTGAAACAATCAATTGAGGAAAATAATATCATACCGGACAACCAGTTCGGATTCAGGGCGGGGGATGAAACCATACATGCCGCGTCTAAACTAGTGTCCGACATTCAATGGAATAAAGACAAGAAACAATGCACGGGTGCTTGCCTGATTGACTTGGAGAAAGCGTTCGACACCGTTTGGTTGGAGGGCCTCTTCCTCAAGCTGGTCAGCCTAGGCATAAGTAAACCACTGCTGTACATGATCTATGACATGATAACAATGTAACTTCTTCAACGGTCTTTGACATCAAAAACGGTCTGCAACAGGGAGCGGTTGGTTCGCCGATCCTGTTTTCAATATTCACTGCAGATCTGGTAGATTCAATGGCGCACTTAATTGCGTACGCCGACGATTTAGTGGCGTACAGATCAGGTCCGAAGGTCAAAGAAATAAATATCTTGCTGCAAGGTGACTTCGATCAAATTCAGCGATTTTGCGACTGGAAGTTGATTATCTACTTCCGGAAGTGTGAAACTATCCTTTTCAGAACCCCGGTGTACATGGCATCATGGGATACGCGCACAAACTGCCGTAAGTTCGGCATTGTTGACCCACAGGGACGCCCTTTAGATGTGAAAAGTGTAGTTAGGTATCTTTGCATTTGGTTGGATCAATTTCTGTATTTTGACAAACATATAGATATTGCTCTGGCCAAAGCCAAAAAGGCCTTTGCTGTGGCAAGGAGGTTGTTTTACAGCAGCCAACTTGATACCAGGGTGAAGGTAATCTGCTATATGGCCCTCATCCGGCCAATTATGGTATACGGTTGTCCATTGTGGTTCAACGTGAGTCCTTCCCAGATTGAAAAGATAAGGTTGTTCGAGAGACAGTGTCTGCGGAGTTGTCTCCGGTTGTATCGTACACCCGAATCTGAGTACAAGAAGTATTATCCCAACGAGGTCCTGTACAACGAGGCCAACTTGAACAGGATATATAATTTTATTATTAAGCTGATCAGAAGGCATATTGCACGAGCTATGACTTCTTCCAACAGTCTGATCTTTGGGGCTTACTACCCCAACGTTATGTACCATGAGAGAGTCCGCCTTACCGGCTTTATTCCTCCCGATGCGTTCCTCCATCTCGATACAATTGGCCTAATACAGGATCCACACGGATGTCCTGTAATCTTCCACGTCGTACGCCGAACAGTGTTAGTTACTAGTTAGTTCTAGTTAGTTTAAGTTAGGTTAAATTAGATATATATAGCCAAGTTTTTCTTTCCAGTTTTCTTGGCGAAACAAATAAAAGTTGAACGGTGTGTCTTTAACACAATAAAAAAAACATAGCATTATCCGAAAGGTATAGACAAATTTAAGATTAGAATAGCTTAGAGTACCCGTATAGGGTCAGTAGGTTAGGAGTAAGAACATTTCTTAAGTTAGTTAAGCTAGTTTTAAGCATTTTTGTCTAGCATGTAAGTTAATGAATTCAAAATAAAACAAACATGAATGGAGAAGACGATGTGCATATCCATATTCTGCACATCGTTGCATTCACTTATCGCTAGCGCGTATCCTGATTTTTTACTCTTTGCCATACGCGCATCTACTGCATATGAAATCCGATTTCTCGATAAACAAATGCATTCCAATCAGCCTCCATAGAGTAATTCAATTAGATTGAGATAAATTAGTTCGACTTCAGAACCCGTGGCGAGCAGTCTCTTGAATTTAAAATAGAGATAAATTAAATAAATGAATATTGTCTTCTTTTTATCAAGCGGCAAGTCGACAGCGTAACTCTGCATTTAAGACTTTTTCCCTTTGATCCCCTTTTGGTATTTATTTTGTTGTTGCGAACACAGGCAATTTTACTGATTTGGACGGCATATGACTATCCACCGCGAAGCGGAGGTAGGCGGATGTCCTTGACCTAACCATTGTTGCTACGTCGATGCGATCTTTCTTGCAGACAAGGTGTACTTTGTTTTGGGCTCGTTCACGAACTTAGCCTTCACTAGCAGTTCAATATGTTCGTCCAAATACGTTTAGTTTTAGTTTATTTGTGTTTTAACAATTGCTCGAACTTCTGGCAAATGATCACGATATCACGTAAACCGGTGTCAGACACCAATAATAATAATAATAATAATATGGGTGGCGCTACAGCCCATAGAGGGCCAGGGCCTAGCTTCTCAGCAACCACTCGTGTTGTGCGTGCTATTGTTCTCACACGGATGGATGGGACCTACAGTTTTATGCCGACTCCGAACGGCCATGTTTGAAAAGCCTTTTCTAGACAGGAAATACTCTTTGAGCATTGTCAGTGACTCGAAAGAGGTGGGGTCTTCAAAATTGTTTTCGTCGCTCAGAGCTGGAATGGAACCTACGACGTCGAGGTTGGGGTCAACGCACATACCCACAACGCCACGGGCCACCACTAATAGCTAGGTTCATATTATAAAACCCGGTAGTACGACATGTCGAACGGCCTGCTCGTAGAGACCAATCTCTACAAGGTCGTACAAATGTGAAAACACCGTGCAACGGTCCTAACGATGGTCGTTGTTTGACCTTTTTCCCTCGGTCGTACAACAGGTAGTACAATGTGAACACATGTGGTACGACCGCAGTACAAATCTGCATTCTGTTTCGGATTTCAACGAGTGAGTACCAGCGAATGAATGAAAATGATATGGTTTCTGGGCGGAGTTAAGGGTTGCTTGTTTATTAGGGACATCACCATCACTGAAAGAAGAACATGCACTCCGATGCTGATGCCACGAAACTTCAATGAAGTCCGTGAACCGCGCGGTCGTTCGACATGTCATACTACCGAGTTTTATTATGTGAACGTACCCAATCGCTTCGTTGTGAGACTTTCTAAAAATGTCCCTTTTCGCACATGGCCGACCCGACTGAAAAAACCTCAACAATCGCTTTGATCTCCATTCATCAAGTCACCATTTCTCACATCTTGTCATTGCTGATAGTCATGCACTAGGCACATGTTTTTATGCACCAAACTCCACACAGCGAAGCATGTCGTTCAAAGTCCACAGTGAAATGACTAATAACACACCTATTCTTCCACACATCACTGTTCCTCTGAGCACACGGACACAATTCACAAACTAGGATACGCAATAAAACCACTTCGAGAAGAAAAGAAACAAAATAAGACCAATCCAGCTCACAGCAGGAAAAAATATCACTGTTTGCAACAACGATCGTTGACACGCTTAAGCGAATGATCAGTTCATTAACACTCCAAAAAGAAACTTGAATTAGCAAGAAGATTTGTGCAAGTCTAAAGGTGAGCTCGTGCTTTTGGACTAGACCTGCATACTTGAGCAGAAGAAACATGAAGTGGCGACATCAACAAACCCCTGAACTTGTTCGTATCGTCATTCGTTTGACATGTAAGCCAATCACAAAAACATTCATTTCTACACCAAGCTTACCCCAGTCAAAACTAAACAATCCGACAGTTGGCTCACAGAGCACACTTATCACCAACACCGCACAGAGCATTGTTATCTTAGCGTTACTCGTCATTATCACTTGAAATATTATGAGCACATAAAATAAAAAAAATAAAAAAGCACACCAATGCGAGTAGTTTCAAGATCACCGCGACTGACTGACCGACCGACCGACCAACGATCAGAACTTAATTAGCGATACAAAACAAAGGCGTCTCACTCAAGTAGCTGCGATCCAACGAATTAGTGAACATGTGTGACACTATTTGATTACCGATTACGACAACTGCCGGGCGAGTACTGAACGGCCCAGTGGACAGCAATGGGCTGGGAAGAATCTTCGCTGAACACTCGAAAATATTCCACACATTTCCATAGCAGATGTTTTCTCTGATGTCGCGGTCGGTCAGATCGGATTGTTTTGCTTACAAAATACAATACAAGTGCGTGTGGTCGGTAACCAGAAAACGGCCGTCTGCCTACGTCTTGCCCATGTCTGGCCGATGACAACAGACGCTACTTAAGCCCTGTGTAATGAATGTAACGCACTAAAAGCTAGTGGGTGACGTTGCTCTTTTGTTTTCTATCGCAAACGAATTGAGAACAACAACTGATTTTTTGCATCCACTTGCCTGGAGTGCTATGTAAATGCACGTCCGTGTGCATATAGCCGACTATGTATCACTTGAAGGAGTCAGGCAATCACTTAAGCTGACCATTGGGGTCGGAAAGATTGCTATGTGACGTTAGCGGCGAACGTGCCTTGCATACGATTTTACATGAAGCGCCCGAGAGAGAGACGGGAATTTAAATGGGAAGCTGATAAAGAATAATCGCCGATTCAGAAAACATTCATATTCGAGGTATAATCCAGTGCAGGAACGCAGTGCTCTCTAACGAGCTTCTTGTTTACTCCGAACCCGAACGACGCGACAACGACGACGTTGGGTTTGTTTTTATTCGCTTAGATTAGAGTTGATTGCCATTGATAGCTTGAGCACGTTCGCTGGAAATGTACACGTAATGATCTGAGAAATTATCCGCTGCTTAAATTGAAATTGTTGAAACGGAAAATTAATGTGATGACTGATCGGTTTTCGACTTTGAATGTAGCACGCTTTGTAGCTTACCTACCGTGGAGTTAAAAGGTCATATGCATGCACGATTATTTGAAGCCGACCTAGGGCCTAGCATTAAATTGTACTATGAGATGTATGTCTATGAATGATGATACTGACTTTCTTGCGTCCACGATGTCACTAAGAGAGAGACGCTTAAGATTCGTGTTCAAACCGTCCGTCTCGAGAATTGACAGTCCCTACAGATCGTACCGGAAGTCTTGCTGGATCGAAGGTGACTGAAGGCATAGGCTAGGTAAGGTTCGTGGGTGGACATGGCTATGCCTGGTTCACTCCTATTGGACTCTTTGTGGTGCCGGAAGGTGTCTTCTCTGTGCCAGAACTATAGCGCTTAAGGAAACTTTGTAGTTGGCTATACAAGAATGTCATATCAAGGAAGTCATTTGTTCTGATAGCGCAGCGGAGCGGGGATTAAATCTATTGACGCTTGTAAAGATGATGATGTTTCAATGACAAAGAGTCCCTCACTACGGAACAACTGTGATCTACTCTCTATCTGAGACGATCACACAACCTGATCCGATTGAGATTTCTATATCTTGTCTCTCTCTAGGCACGGCATTATTGGAACTCACGCATCTAGACTGGGTCTGCACTAGATCAATGGGTGATATAAAAATCGCCAGGTTTTGACGGAATAAACTTCCTCGATATAAAAAGACACTCGGACACATTCACCCCAATATTATGCAAAATTTGTCAGCCTTAGCATATATAAATCAAGCAAAAATTCCTTCATCTTTGACAGCTGTAGTCCGGCCCATATACCAGGTATTCCGGTCTGAAGTGAGCGTCAAGATACAAACGTCTCGATAGGGAACATTTATTGTGAACGAGCCCTTATTTTGTTGTTTGTTTATATGACATCTGCGAAAAATATTTAGTATAGAAGTATATAGAATCCTAAACGGAAAAAATCATGGGTTAATTCGGGACAACCATTAACATCGACTGCAAACCAAGATCGATTCGGCAAGACGACAATGCTGTGTGGTTGGTGGGACCAGAAAGGTGTGGTGTACCACGAACTCCTAAAACCTGGTGAAGCCGTTAATACTGATTGCTACCGACAAAAAATGATCAATTTGAACCATGCATTGAACCAGAAGACACGGCAAGGTAATTTTGCTCCATGACAATGCACCTGCACACAAATCAAAACCGGTTCAGGATACAATCAAAACACTTGGCTGGGAGCAGCTACCCCACCCGCCGTATTCACCAGACTTGGCTCCTTCCGACTACCATTTGCTTTCATCGATGGGACACGCATTCGCTGAGCAGCACTTCGATTCCTACGAAGAAGTGGGTGTCTGATTGGTTTGCTTTAAAAGACGAACAATTTTATTGGCGTGGTATTCACAAATTGGAAGAAAGGTGGTCAAAATGTGTAGAAAGCAATGACCAATACTTTGAATGAAATGTTTTTACTTGCCCATTAATAATTAGTGCTTTATTTTCAAAAAAAAAATATACATTTCATACCTGGTATAAATGCTATAAAGGAGGTACCAAAAGCGAGCTCAACAATTACAGGCCGATATCAATATTGCCGATAATTGAAAAGTGTATGGAAGAGGTTGTAACAAATAGGCTTCAAGACTTTACAGCTAAAAATTCGATCATAAACAAAAGCCAAGGCCTGCAGTGCTCTTGCCAGTCGTAGGTTCCTGCACCGTAGCAGGCTCCTAGGTGTAGGACCCTAGCGGCCGTAACGAGCCTGAGAAAAGTTCTAGCATTGGCCAACTAAATCGGTTCAATAGCAACACCAACTCGTTCCAGCGTTAGGAGAAGTCAATCCGCGTGGTATCACAATGGGCCTACTCTGGCCTAGGCAGAGTCACACCTGCAGCAGTCAGCCACTACTACCTAACCTAACCTAAAAGCCAATACGACTTTCAGAAAAATAAAAGTACTGGTAAGCTCTTACGAGCATTTGCCAACTGTATCAACGAAGGCCTAAGCAAAAGCTACCATTTACCAGTGCTGTTCGTGGATTTTGGAAAAGCTTTTGACACACTGAACAATGATAAGCTATTAGAAACACTGGAAAGAATTAGCATAAGAAGTCTGATGGCAGATTGGCTAAGAGAATATCTAAGCTATAGACAATTCTGTGTCAAAATAAACCAGACGTATAGCCAAAAGAAACGCGTACAATATGGAGTCCCTCAAGGATCAAAGTTAGGCTCGTTCCTCTTTATTTTATATACCAGCGAGCCCCTAAGGGTTTTCAAGCAGGCCATTCCTTTCGCGTATGCAGACGATGCGGCGATAGTGGTTCACAACAGATCTTTGAACACAGCAACAGCAATGCGGTAAAATGGTGTCATGATCAAGATCTAACGATCAATGCATTAAAAAAAGAACCACATACGAAATCCGAAGCTCAAAGCTACTAGTGAAGAGATACAAATATCTTGGAGCCATCATCGATAGTCATTTTCTGTGAGACACGCATATCGATGAGTTACGCTGGAGCCTTAAAAAACCTCTATATGCAGTTACCCTTTAAAGTTCCAAGTCACAAAGTCTTTATTGAGACAAGTGTACTATTCCCTAGTGGAATTGAATAAGCTGAAGAAAAACGCATTGCAATTGTGTTTACAGCTTGCGCCTCGCTGTTTGGTAAAGTAAGGATGATGGATATTAAGAAAGTGGCTCTGCACGCATCGTACGGTAAACAATTGGGTTAATGGAATGCTTTGTTCCGGTGCAGTACGGTGGCACACCTGTTGTTCGTAATGTAGGTAGAGTTTTTCTTCGTTGACTAGCTCACAAACAGGTATACAAATACAATTCAATATAAGAAAGTTTATTTTAAAACAAGAGAACCTAAAAAAAATATTTTTATATTTCGGCAATTATGTTGTATTTCGCTTGAAGTGTGGTTAAAAATCATAGCTGCAGTTAATACGTACTTACTTACATGCCAGACCTACGACCCATGGAGGATCCGAACCTGGGTAATTTCAGGTTTCTTCGGGAATGCTGCTTTCAGTCATCAAGGCCAAGCTGTCTTACGTAGTAGACGAGTTTTTTTTTTTAAATCGTACTCCAGACAGGCTTAGTAGGCACCGTCCAAAAGGTCGTAGCAGTCTTCTATAATGGAGTCTTCAGACTCGTCGGTAGGGGCGTGTGTACATATGAGGCTGATGTGGAATCTACCTTGGATGTGGAACATAGCCAAGGGGTTGATATTAAGCCAAACATCAGACTCCCCAAGAACATTAGGTATTTTCATTCGGTTACATCGCTTTACAGTCTGTTTGACAAGATCGTCGACGACAAAAATTAAAGAAGAACTAAATCAATTGTGTTGGTTTATTTTGTTTGTGTGGATGGATATTCTTGTTGGCACAAATCTTAAATCGACTGAAACACTGACAAATCAACGTGTGTATTTGTGATTTTATTTGCTGTCAAAGCGATAAAATAATTTAGAACAATAAAATAAAAGATAATAATTCAACTTACAAAATGTGACCAAATCCAAGCTGTGAACAACGCTATGTGATGAAATTGCGTCTTTTACAAAATTCAACGACAAAAGTACCTCTGTTTCAAATTTCAAAATAATTCTTTGTGAAACGTCATTTGCCCAAACAAGGGTTGACACATGGAATTCCACCACACAGCATTGCCCACATCAAATTAACTCTACTTTAGCAAAACGAATAATTAAAAATGCATGGCTCGATGACATTGTTTATTTAATTGAATACCTTCAATTAATATGCTGTCCACTCTCCTCCATTATCAATAATTGCTTCGAGGCATGCTTTCTACTCATCGTATAGCATAAACCTGAGACAAAGATCTCCATAAAACTCGTATGTTTCGAGATAATTGTTTGACAGTCCATTTCTTCTCTCCTTGGGCAAGATTGAAATTTTGACCCCAAAATCCAAGCAGTGGTAATAGGGCCGCTGTGGCAGTTGGATGATGAACTCAAAAATCCATCAGAAAAGCCTTACTAACCACTGCTTGGATTTTGAGGTCGAAATCTCAATGTTGCCGGATGCACTCCAAACGCTCAGGATCCATTAATAAACACCTCTGAACATGCAAAACGGTGTGCGCACTTCGTTGGTAGGCCTAATAGGGCCGCTGTGGCTGGTGGAAGGCGGGTAATGAAATTCATCAGAAAAGCCTTACTAACCACTGCTTGGATTTTGGGATCAAAATCTCAATCTTGCCGGATGCCTGCACTGCATTTAAAAAGATAAGTGTTTGTTGGAAATGTTGGAAGTTAAAGTGCTTCCAGTAGATGAAATCTTTAAGATGACCCCTATGCTGGAGTACTATAACGACACTAAATTCATCACACCAACTCAAAGTGGGATCAACACAAGAAGACGGGCACAAGGTATGCTTCATAAACCTCGATTCTGCAAAAACTACGGGAGAAGACAGCTGAATTGTAGTGTTCCAGAAGTTCTCAATAGACTTCGTCATAAGCTCAAAAAACATCACAAACTTAGCTACTAGGAGAAAAGGCAATTTTGTCTAAACAAGAATTCAAATGTGTAGCTATTATTTTAATCTAATAATCTAATTTTAAATTCTAATTAACTTTTCCATAAATTGTTTTCAAATAATGAAATGTAGAGATTCACTTAAACTAAGCTTGCTACCTAAAGTTAATTATACAATTCTGAAACTCGATCTTCTGCAGAAAATTTTTTTTAAGGCTTCGCGGAAACATAAAACTATTGTAAGATGTCTTAAAATAAAAATGAATTGAATTAAAATAGAATATTGGAGGGACGAGGAAACAATTGTGCACGCTCTCTGCAATTGAAGCTTCCTCTGCTCCCGAAGGAGAAATCACTCAGAGGCATCTAACCAGACCGAAGTGTCATCTATATTCACCACTGTATCAAGCGCACCAACGGATCGACTACATCAATCGGCTTAAGTGTGGCAGTCAGTCACTCCAACCCAACCCAACCAAGTCTCGGGAAAACAAACGAACCCAGACTTAAACAAAGAGAGATTTTTAAAATCTTCATTACGCGTTAGAATAAATTAAATTATGTGATGAGATAGTTTAATGTTTGGATTTATTGATGTCGATGCTTACATATAGAAACAAGGAAATAAAAAAGAGTGCTTCTATTGCGTCCCACGCATACCAATTCAGACTGACCAGATAGACAGTGATCTGTGGCTTCGTCGTTGGTTATCGCATCACCTGGTGACAGTTCGAACTTGGAAGAATTTGTCTAAAAAGCTGATGATAGAATTATTTTTGACTCGGTATCACGAACATGCTCACACCCACAGTACGGTCGGCTTTTTATTTTCCGGGTTGAGTATGTTTCCGCGTCGTTTTGAATTGATTCAGTCTTAGGAAGTGGTCTGCATTAATTTATAAGAGGCCGCAACAGTGTATTGAAAGTATCAATATTCTTTACCTAGGCCGTCTATCTGGGCAGCGTGGTTCGGTGGGATTTGAGGTGAAAGTTAATATTTTTGATCCCTGCGGCTAAAATGGATCGAACCGCTAGACCAGGCAAAACCAAAATACACGCTGTCATCAGAATGACACACAACATCGACGTCTCGGACAAAGCGTTATAATAGGCAGTCAAAACTTTTGGATAGTAAAGGACTTCGTCTACCTTGGCTCTGCAGTAAACAGGGACAATAACACCAGTACCGAGAATAAGCGCAGAATTACTCTTGCCAATCGCTGTTTCTTTGGGCTCAAGAGGCAATTGAGTAACAGAGCCATCTCTCGAAACACCAAATTGAGCTTGTATAAAACCCTGATCATCCCAGTCCTGCTCTATGGCGCAGAGACATGGACGCTATTGAAAGCGGATGAAGAAGCTCTTGGTTGTTTTGAGAGAAAAGTTCTGCGTACGATCTTTGGTCCTGTTTGCGTTGATGGCGTTTGGAGGAGAAGGTTCAACCACGAACTATACGGGCTGTACAGCAGCATGCACCTAGTTAAGCGTCTTCGGATCCAACGCTTAAGATGGAGACGTCATGTTGAGCAGATGGACACCACAGCTCTGGCCTGAAAAGTTTTCGATATCGAGCCCCAGAAAACGTCCTCGAACGAGATTCCACACACAAGTGGAAAAGGACTTCAACCAACTTGGTATGCGCAGCTGGCGAAACACCGTACTGGATAGAGAGCGATATTGATTTAGACCCACGTCCACCCCGGCCTGTAGCGCCAATCAAAGAAGAAGAAGAAGAATCCCTTCATGGGCTTCGACTACGGTTTTCATTACCGGTGATTTTAACACACACACAATTCCTCCTTACAACCGCTTTTCGTGTTTCAACTTTAATCGACAAGATATACTGCTAATTCGTATGCCGATGACATAGCAATCGTGGTGAAACACCAAAACTTGCATTCAGCTGTGGAGATAATGCAGGACGAATTCATAGATGCATCGGAATGCATCGTTGCAACCACTGATCCTTTTTTCCTTCAAATCCGCCACTCATTTGGTTCGGATTGAAGACGTCACAAAATGAATGAAGTACGGATGACTTGCGTTTTCTATAATAGCATTTTTTTCGCAGTTCTTCACCGACATCCGCTCACTTGGACTGCGTTTTCCATAATAGAAAAGTATGCGGATGCGAAAATGTTCTCTCCGCAGTCAATCTGGCGAATTTCATTATCTGCATGATTAGTTCAGTATTCATACACAAAAAATGTCAATTCTCAGAAAATTGTGCTACAGAATGAGGTTTCAAAATGATGCGAAGCGCATTGAGTTTATTTTCATAGCTGTAGTGGAATCCTACAATGATTCATTTGGAAATTCCCAAACAGAGTGAATAACAAATATTTTAGAATTTTATTTATTTTATTATCTGTTAAAAAACGCCAAACTTAACCTTAAGGTCGTGTTTTTTATTCGCAAACATTCCAAGCACCAACAAATGTATTTTAGTTGCGATGTATCAACTAATCATTGAATTGCGATTTAATAACTTCAAATTGACAAAATTCCCCTTGGGAAATCTCTGAATCAAAAATTCTGTAATCAAGCTCTGAACTTACTAACGCCCCTACACGACTAAAAAAAAAACAACAAAAAACTCATTCTTATTTTGCTCAAATTATGTCGGTCAGACTGTGAGATGTGTATGCAAGCTAGGCTTAAAGTGCATGGAATAGCCCGTGACAGCGGTCTTCAGCTCTTTCGCTCTTACTTCATTTTTATGATATATATTCTAAGCTTTTGTTATCGGAAGCATGGGACCATGTGTCAGTAATTAACAGGTGTGAACGGCATGCTCCTGCTAGCACGCGGTTCCCACACCTCACCATCCATAAAGGGACATGGCGGTCCCCAGATCAATCAACCGTCAACCAGATTGATCACGTTGCGATCGACGTCAGACACTCCTCCAGCATTCTTGATGTCCGAACGTTCCGAGGAGCTAATGTTGACTCGGACCATTTCCTTGTTGTAGCCAAGGTAAGAATCAGGATATCACGAGAACAACGGAGTCGAGAACGAACACCACGGTTTGACGTCGCAAAGCTACAATCGCAGCGGACTGCCAGGTTCTTTGCCGACCGAGTCTCCCAGAAACTCTCTGTAAGTTCGACGCCGCCTGCACAAACCATCGAAGAAGAATGGAGTCGTTGTCAAGAAGCCATCAAAGAAGCTGCCACTGGGTGCTGGGTTTTACGACACTACCTTGAAGGACCCCATGGTTTGACGACAAGTTCAGGCAGGCACATGCAGCCAAACAGGAGGCCTACAAAAAGAAAGAGCATGAGAAGCGCGCGGTCGAGGAGATGGAGAGGTGTTATGGCAGGAATGACGTCCGAAAGTTTTATCAAAGGGTAAAACAATTATCCAATAGATATAAAACTCGGACAGAAGCCTGTCGGGAAGGAAATGGACATCTGGTAGTAGAGTCGCAGTCGATACTGAGAATCTGGAAAGATCATTTCTGCAGACTGTTAAACGGCGATGAGGACAAAAATATCGCTGTCAGGCAGAATGTTCCACTCAATCTGGACGATGACAGACGCGAATACCGTCCCCCAGACTTAGACGAGGTCAAGGTAGCAATATCAAGACTGAAGTCTAACAAAGCTGCTGGAGCGGACGGATTGTCCGCGGAACTGTTTAAGGCAGCTGGAGATGGTCTGGTAGGGCGCATGCACCAGCTCATCTGCAAGATATGGTCGGAGGAAAGCATGCCCGACGAGTGGAATCTCGGTATCAGTTTTTTTTATCAGTTTGCCCGATCCACAAGAAAGGAGGCCCCTTTAACTGCGCCAACTATCGAGGGATCAGTCTTCTTAACATCGCGTATAAGATCTTCTCCGCCGTTTTGTGTACCCGCCTGAAGCCGTTCATTAATAATCTGATAGGTCCATATCAGTGTGGCTTCAGGCCAGGAAAGTCCACAACAAACAGATCCTGGAAAAGACCCAAGAAATGCAAATCGACACTCACCATCTGTTCTTCGATTTCAAGGCCGCATATGACAGCGTGCATAGAGACGAGCTATACAACGCCATGTCTAGTTTTGACATTCCTGCCAAACTCGTCAGGCTGTGCAGGATGACGATGGAGAACTCTCGCTGCTTCATCAAGGTCAGTAACGAACTCACCGAGACCTTCAATGTCAAAAAAGGTTTTAGACAAGGCGACGCGCTGTCATGTGATTTCTTCAACATCGTCTTGGAGAAGATCGTGAGAGACTCACACGCCAACACTAGAGGCACGATCTTCCAGAAGACATTGACGTGATTGGCAGAACTCAGCGAGCCGTCAGTGAGGCTTTTGCTAACATTGAGACGGAAGCAGCTAAAATGTGTTTGGCGGTGAATGAGGGCTAAACGAAGTATGTGCTGTCATAAAAAAAGGACATACAACATCGACGTCTTGGACAGAGCGTCACAATGGGTAGCTATAACTTCGAGGTAGTCAAAGACTTCACTTAGCACGGCTCCGGAGTAAACTGTACTAATAACATCAGTACCGAGATCAAGCATAGGATACCTCTTGCCAACCGCTGTTTCTTCGGGCTCAAGAGGCAATTGAGATCCATTTCTGGAAGAACTCTGGTCATCCCAGTCCTGCTATACGGCGCAGAGGCATGGACAATCTCGAAAGCGGATGAATTAGTCCTTGGTCTCTTTGAGAGAAAAGATCTACGTGCGATCTTTGGTCCTGTTGGTGTTGCTATACAGCGACATGAGCCTAATTAGGCGTCTACGGATTCAACGCCTACGGTGGCTAGGTAATGTAGAGCGGATGGACACCACAGCTCCGACCCGAAGAATCTTCGAATCCGAACCTGTCGGGCAACGGACGCCCGCGTTTAAAGTGGCGCACCCAAGTGGAGAAGTACCTCAACCTTCTTCTTATGGCGCTACAGTCCTGGGGGAACCTGGGCCTCAGCCAACAAGCCTCTCCAGCTGGCACGATCTTAAGCCAGCTGCCTCCAATTTCGTATGCCAAGTTAGTTGAGGTACTTCGCCGCTTGA
This sequence comes from Eristalis arbustorum, assembly GCA_916610145.1. Lineage (NCBI taxonomy): Eukaryota > Metazoa > Arthropoda > Insecta > Diptera > Syrphidae > Eristalis > Eristalis arbustorum. The sequence goes on along the minus strand of OU744316.1, from coordinate 51,229,990 downwards.
TAGCGCCATCGTCTTCGTGATCGTCCTCTATTGCGTTGTCCCAAGAAGACTCTTCGGGCTGGAGCAGTGTTGTCCATGCGCTCTGCATGGCCCAGCCATCTTAGGCGTTGAATCTGTAGACGAATGACTAGACTCATGTCGCTGTACAGCCCGTACAGTTCGTGGTTGAAGTTTCTTCTCCAGAAAACAGGACCAAAAATTAAACGCAGAACTTTTCTCGCAAAAAGACTAAGCGCGTCTTCATCAGCTCTTGAGATAGTCCAGGAGAGAGATAGCAGGACAGGGATGGTCAGGTTCTTATATAAAGTTAGCTTGGTCCTTTGAGAAAGGGCTCTTATACTCAATTGGCTGTTGAGCCCAATGATACAGCGGTTGGCAAGAGTTATTCTGTTTAATCTCGGTACTAATGTTGTTCGTACTATTAACTTGGGAGCCAAGGTAGATGAAGTCCTTTACCACCAACAAAAGCTTGAAAATAGGATCGAAAAGCTTTCTTCTCTGGTTCATGCCCATGCACATCCGGTTGATATGTTGCACTTGGTCCAACTACATCCTCCTGGGTTTGCCAAGCGGTCGAGTACGTTATGAAAACGCATTCTAGGCAGACTTCGGAAATAGTGATGATGTGGTCATTCGTGCCGCGTACCAAAACCATCGAAGCAAAGCCTTGGGGTTAAGCTGAGACTCTGTAATTACAGGTCTTCCAAGCTGTTTCAAAAATCACCCAGCTTGGGCAGAAAGACTTTGAGATTTTTGAACTTCTCCACCTGCTTCAATAGAACTCCACGGCTTTGGGAAATTCTATAATCTCTGATTTGTGTACGTGTTAACCTTCATCCCAGCATTAACACACGAACACCAACCTATAGAGCTCATTTTGCAGTTTCGTCTGGGAGTATATGGAGAGTCATCTGCATAAAGAAGACGATTTATTTCCCAATGTGCAACATCCTTCGACTCGATTGCGGTTGCGGATTGCAATAACTGTCAATCCATATGTATAATGAATGAAAATGAGAGACACAACACACACAGTTTGTGCCCTCAGAAGAAGTCGGTGTGGCATTCAGCTAAGTCAACTCGAGTACCACACTTAGAGTGAACAGCTCGTTGGTTGTTCTTTTGTCGTTACGAAATTCGCACTGCTGCTCATCCGTCATCCTGGGCTTGACCACAGCTCTAGAACTCACATCCAACACCTTAGCGTAGACTTTCCCGGCGACACTTAAAAGAAATAAACCCCGGTAGCTAGAGTAATTTCTTTGCTTGATGGAAATCAAGAACACTGTTCTATTCTGGACTCGTTACCGAGGGAATATCCGACATCTGACAGAATATATGCAACCTTATTCTGACTCTTAAAAACACGTTGAAACAACGAATTTCGGAGTCGAGTTAGGTATCTCAGTATTTTCGGGCAGAAATCTTCGACATTAAGGAAGCTTGTCGTCTTATCAGAGCAAACAAACACGCAGGCTCGGTACAAAGAATAGCTGTCCTCGTTGATGGCCAAGCAGCCATTAAAGCTTTGGTATTAGCTACCATATTCTCTAAAATATTTCAAGATTCCCACAAAGAGCTTACTAGCTTAGCAGATAAGTTAAAGGTAAGGATACAGCTAACTAAAACAGTGCAATGGAGGCACAAATACCAATAGAACTAGTTAAAGCTAAAATCAATACAGACACGTTGGAAAGTGCGAGTCCTAAGTGGTTACCACCTGCACAAATTCAAGGAAACGTGGCCTAACTACAATACACACGGACTGAGATTTATCTAAGTTGAAGCCGCACTGATACAAGAATAACGGTCGACACTGCCCGATAGGAGATCCAGACTGTACCTTCCGCACAACACACACTGTCGCAACTGTAACAACACGTCAGAACAGAAGGAAACCCTAACTCATATCCTGTGCATGTGTCCAGCGCTGGCTAGAATCAAACTAACAACTACAGGGCAGCCCTTCTTCATGTCCCTCAATGAAATATCCAACAAACCCATAAACCAACAACATAATTAACTTTCTAAATGCTTTCAAAACGATGGTTGTAAGCATAAACAACTTACATAGCGAATGGAACAGAAGTACCAAAAAGGCATTTAACTCTACTTCTCAAGAACCACCTGTACACATACACACATGGGTCTGCCACGGCATGTTCGAAAAGTGCTCGCTCCATCTGCGTAAAATGACCACCTCATTGGAAAGCACCACACATCTTTGGATTTGACTTCTTCCATCGATGCTGTTTAATTTTTTTCCTCTGGATGAAATAGAATTACCGATGATACACGACCAACATATCTAGTTCGAAAACCTTTATATCACAAGGTTCATGTCCTTACTAAAGGTCTCCAACCAATTTACAACATAAAGCCATTGAATTTTCGAATCACTGTCGTGTTTTTAAGTGACTTGCAAAACGTCACCAAGCTTGTGCTCCTCTTTCTACTTGCCATCATACTGCTTGAACTATAATGGTTAATTTCAAAAAATATTTCCAAAACATAGCGCATTCAGTTCGTGCAAATAAAAAAAAATCTCTCTCACTCACAATTGTGTCTGCCTGAACGCCAACATTCAACGTCAATCAACGCAACGCATGCATCGCATTAGAATTTCCGAAAAAAAATGCTATGTGTCAAAAGTGACAGCCGCCTAAAAACGTTTTCATTTGTGCTTTGATTTCTATTGATTCAAGTGGAAAAAAACATTTTACGCAAAGAAAAGTTGATAAAGACTACATTTTGTGATGCCGGCACTAGACACAGAAGCTAAGGCAAAGCTGGACGATAAGCCAGAACAGCGAAACGAATCGAAAACCCTATCGGGGCCGATAATTGGCATTATCTATCCTCCGCCGGAGGTTAGAAGTATCCTTTTTTATCAAACAAATATCCATTCTTTTTTTCCCCAACTTTACTGCAGCTACTAGTTTATTTTCCTATACCAAGACATATTAAGATATCGTTGATAAAACTGCGAGTTTCGTCGCCAGAAATGGACCCGAATTCGAGGCGAGAATTCGTCAAAATGAGTTGGGTAATCCAAAGTTCAATTTCCTTAGTCCTGGTGATCCATATCATGCGTACTATCGGCACAAGGTCAACGAATTCAGAGAAGGAAAAGGTAAATTGTTAAAAATACACTAGCCAGTGAGAATACAATTCTGATTTCGTTGCAGAAACCAGTCAAGCCTTGGTGCCCGGTCTAAAGTCGCTATCCGTGACTGTCGCGGCACAGCAGAAACAACAGGAGCTCCTCAAGCAAGTGGCGGAACAGCAGTTCGTTCCAAAAGAGCCACCAGCAGAGTTCGAGTTTATCGCCGATCCACCGTCGATTTCAGCTTTAGACTTGTAAGTAGGCATCACACGTGCTCTGTTATGCTTACTAATGCGTTCCTTTGCAGAGATATCGTGAAGCTGACTGCACAGTTTGTGGCAAGAAACGGGCGACAGTTTCTTACCAATCTCATGAACCGTGAGCAGAGAAATTACCAATTTGACTTCCTTCGTCCACAGCATTCGTTGTTTCAGTACTTCACGAAACTCCTGGAGCAGTATACGAAAATCTTGATCCCTCCCAAGGACCTCATGACAAAGCTGAAAGCCGAGAGTGTTGCGAGTCGCTTAAGCATGAATCTGGTGCTGGATCAAGTGAAGTACCGGGCGAATTGGCAGCGACACCAGGAGATTCAAAGGCGCCGAGAGGAGGAAAAACTTGACAAGGAAAGAGGTAAGCTAAAATCACGTTCTGCCAGCACGGAGCTATATGACGGATCTATTTTCTCCTTTAGTGGCGTATGCGCAAATCGATTGGCATGACTTTGTTGTGGTCGAAACAGTGGACTATCAGCCCTTCGAAACGGGCAACTTCCCGCCGCCAACGACGCCCGAAGAGGTCGGCGCCCGTGTCCTAATGGAAGAGCGCCTGATGGAGGAGGATGGTGACATTGAAATGCAGATTGAATCCGATGATGACGAGAGTCACGAAGCTCCTCCCGCTGTTAAACTTTCACAAATGGAAAACCGCATCGGAATCCATCACAAGACGGCGCCATCGGCATTTTCGCAGTCCAAGAAGGACAACACCCAAGTGCAAGACATGGATGAGGCATCCAGCGACGAGGATGCGCCATCGCTGAACAAACTCCAACCGCCAGTCACGCCGATGTTGCCGCCGACTCACGACAAGGTCATCGTCAAGAAATACGATCCAAAGCAGACCCAGAAGCCGGTCAAGCCAGTCGCAACCGACGAGTTTCTCATTTCGCCGATCACTGGCGAGCGGATACCCGCGTCCAAGGTGGCCGAACACATGCGCATTGGACTGCTGGATCCGCGCTGGGTGGAGCAGCGTGACAAGCACACCGTGGACAAAATTAATCAAGACACTGTCTACGCAGCTGGCACGGCTATCGAGGCTAGTTTGAAGCAGTTGGCCGAGAGGCGTACGGATATCTTCGGTGTCGGTGATGAGGAAACCGTCATCGGTAAGAAATTGGGCGAGGAAGAGACGAAGAAGGACGACCGCGTCACCTGGGATGGCCATACGTCGAGTGTGGAGGCAGCGACAAGGGCAGCCAGAGCAAATATCACCCTCGAAGATCAAATTCATCAAATTCACAAGGTATGCGGGTACAATTCACATTCGAATGACAAACTCAATCAACCACTTCTCTTAGGTTAAGGGACTCCTGCCGGACGAAGAGAAGGAGAAAATTGGACCAAAACCAGCTTCGAACAAATCAATTCTGTCGGCACCTCCTCAGCCGCCCAACCACAACCAGTCCTCATCGAGCTCCCAATCGAAATCCATCTCTGGACCACCGGTCACTGCTCAGTCAAACATGCAAGCAATTCCCCCACCGGTGCCTGTCATGATGATGCAAATGCGTCCGCCGCCAATGATGCGTATGTCCAAACAACACCCACCAATGGCTTGAGGCCACTTAATGCGTTTTTGTCTTCCTCCTTAGCACCACCATTCCAAGTCGGCTACATGCCATCAATGCAACCTGGCGCCCCACAAATCTCTCCAGCTCCACCGGTGATGGATCAGAGCAGCATGATGATTCCGATACCGGTCGAGGAAGAACCACCGAACAAGAAGCTTCGCTCGGAGGACCATCTCATCCCCGAAGCTCAGTTCATTACTATGCACAAGGTACGAATTACCCTCCCCTCCACACATTCGCTTGTAACACCATCTCCCTGTCCACAGAGTCCAATCACCATTCAAATTCAAATTCCCAACATGACCGACAAGTCGGAATGGAAGCTCAATGGACAGACGATTGCTGTTTCTCTGGCACTCACCGACACAGTGTCCAGCTTGAAGTCGAAGATTCAAGATGAAACCGGAATGCCACCAGCTAAACAGAAAATATCATACGAGGTACGTACAAGTCAAGTGCAACCAGATCGGGGATGTTTGACGGAATGTTCTCCTCCTTGTAGGGTATGTTCTTCAAGGACAGCAACACGATGGCCTTCTACAACTTGCTGAACGGAACAACGGTTTACTTGCAAATCAAGGAGCGTGGTGGACGCAAAAAGTAGGAATGTATCTTTTCTCAATTCTATTGTATGGGATTTTTTTTTGTTCGCGAAGGCAGTAAACTATTCACCGGCGAAGATGTGTGTGTTTTTTTTTTTTCTTGGAATTTGAAGTTTAAAGTTAACCTGCCCATCTTAGATAACCTTTCAATTTTCGGGCGGGATATGAACAAATCTTCGACTCTGAGCCTGTATGACAACTCAACAGAGGACGTCGCACAAAGTGCTAGATAGTGAGATGATGAAAAATAATGTTACGGCCGAGAGAAGTCTTCATTATAGGCTTTACGAACCTGTTGTTGTCGTGGCGAAACGGTTTTAAGAAATCGATTTGTATAGCAAAGAAGTAATGATAAAGAATTGGCTACGCGATATGAGTTTAGACCTCGCTGATCATAAAACGGAATCCGTGCACATAACGAGTAGAAGGGTGCTGGAGACGGTTACCATTAAAATGGAAGAGCATAACACCGTATCCAGCCCATTTATAAAATACCTTGGAGTGATTATTGGTGCTCGAATTGTTTTTAAACATCAGCTCGCATACGCTTGCGAGAAGTCCACGAAAGCGAAAAGCGATCTTTCATGTCGAATATCGGCGTTCCCAAGAAAATCAAACGATTAATGATTGAGATCGTTGTAGTCTCCTTTCAGCTGTACGGCCATATTTGTGGTCTGACGTGGCGAATAAAAATCGCACATGAAATGAATCAAGTCCTTGTACAGATTATGATTATGTGCACTCCGAGTTAGCAGTGCATTTGGAACGCACGACGCGATATTGGTACTGCCTCTATGGTGTCAATCAATATCCTATCTTTAGAAGTTAGACGGCTTTATGAACATCGCTTGCAAATCGGGACAACCGTAAAACAAGCGAAGAAGTTCGAAAGAAGCCTCAATATAAAAGCGTGGCAACAACAATGTAAAGAGTCCCAAAAGGGGAGACAGAGCCATCGACAAATCCCAAAGATGGAATGTTGGCTAAATCGAAAACACGGCGATCTTGTCTATTGTCGTACATAGTTCATGACTGGTGACGGTTATTTTCGGAATACCTTTTTAAGCGATCTCGTGATTCGAATTCATCCTGTCCTGGCTGTGAAAACGCGATGAAGAACGTGGAACGCGTTTTCTTCAAATGTGCTCGGTATGCAAACGAAAGGACCATATTACGTGAAACATTGTGGTGGACCGTGGCGTTGTGGGTATGTGTGTCGACTCCAACCTCGACGTCGTATGTTCGATAACTGACCTTCTTCTTCTTTGTGTGGCGCTACAGTCCGGGGTGGACCTGGACCTCAACCAACATGCCTCTCCAACTAGCGCGATCCCTGGCTAGCTGTCTCCAGTTTCGCACATCAAGTTGGTTGAGGTCCTTCTCCACTTGGGTGCGCCACCTTAAACGCGGGCGTCCTCTGTTGCGTTGCCCGACAGGTTCGGATTCAAAGATTCTTCGGGCCGGAGCTATGGTGTCCATACGCTCTACATGACCTAGCCACCGTAGGCGTTGGATCCGTAGACGCCTAACTAGGCTCATGTCGCTGTACAGCCCGTACAGTTCGTGATTGAATCTTCTCCTCCAGAACCCGTCAACACACACAGGATCAAAGATCGTGCGTAGAACTTTTCTCTCAAAGAGACCAAGGACTTCTTCATCCACTTTCGAGATTGTCCATGCCTCTGCGCCGTATAGCAGGACTGGGATGATCCGTGTCTTATATAGAGTCAACTTGGTTCTTCGAGAGATGGATCTAATACTCAATTGCCTCTTGAGCCCAAAGAAACAGCGGTTGGCAAGAGGTATCCTACGCTTGATCTCGGTACTGATGTTATTAGTACAGTTTACTCCGGAGCCGAGGTAAGTGAAGTCTTTGACTACCTCGAAGTTATAGCTACCCATTGTTACGCTCTGTCCAAGACGTCGATGTTGTATGTCCTTTTTTGAAGACAGCATATACTTCGTTTAGCCCTCATTCACCGCCAGACTCATTTTAGCTGCTTCCGTCTCAATGTTAGCAAATGCCTCACTGACGGCTCGCTGAGTTCTGCCAATCGCGTCAATGTATTCTGGAAGATCGTGCCTCTAGTGTTGGCGTGTGAGTTTCGCACGATCTTCTCCAGGACGATGTTGAAGGAATCACATGACAGCGCGTCGCCTTGTCTAAAACCTTTTTTGACATTGAAGGTCTCGGTGAGTTCGTTTCCGACCTTGATGGAGCAGCGAGAGCTCTCCATCGTCATTCTGCACAGCCTGACAAGTTTGGCAGGAATGTCAAAACTAGACATGGCGTTGTTTAGCTCGTCTCTATGCACGCTGTCATGAACGGCTTCAGGCGGGTACACAAAACGGCGGAGAAGATCTTATACGCGATGTTAAGAAGACTGATCCCTCGATAGTTGGCGCAGTTGAAGGGGTCTCCTTTCTGTGACACCGCTAATCTAAATATAATTTTAAACTTCACAAGGGCCTCCCTTTTGACGCATCCATTTCGAAAGAAATCTCGACTTCCTTGATGGAAATGTTAGAAAGCAACGAGCATGTGAACAAATGTGAACACGGAGTACTTACTTCTCTCATTTCACGGCAATTACAAAGGCACGTCACAAAATAAAAGGATGTCCCCAAAGCCGGTGGAAGACGGAATACAGCTGTGCAACACTTGCAAAAGGCGGTGACCGGAAAATTAGCAGTTCTCCCTTGTGAATATACAAGGAAGATGGGTGCTGAAGACATGAAAGGTAGAGGATGTCCTGGTACCTAAAATAGCCCTAGGGTGAGAGCATATGTTCAAATTTCAGCGCATGCAATATGATTTATTTGTGGGTGGCGCCAAAACCCCTTAGAGGGCTAGGGCGTCGCTTCTCAGCAATCAGTCGTGTTGTGCGTGCTATTGTTCCCTCACAAATGGAAGGAACCTACAACTTTACGCCGACTTCTTACGGCCAAGTTTGAGAAGCTATATAGAAGTACTCTTTAAGCATTGTCAATGAATCGAAAGAGGTGGGGCCATGAAAATTATTTTTTTTTGGTTGTAGGGACTATGGATCGAACCTAGACGTCAAGGTTCAAGTACGGTAGGGTCGACGCACTTACCCACAGCGCCACGGACCACCAATCAAACATTAGATGCTACTAGTAAATTGCAAGATTGCAAACCGCGGAGTTGTTAAAACTGGTGGTAGTCAAATTTCTTAAAAGGGAGTGGGCTGACCACAAAAATTTATTTTCTAAAAAACACGGGACAGGGACACAAATCCGCGTTGGCTCTACGAAACGCAAAATGAGGGAATAAACACACAACAGTGGGTAGTATACAGTTACAGGTTTGGTAAGGTGGCATTGCTTGGACTCAAGAAGCTGGCTGAGGAGATCATCGGAGTGAACAGAGCTTGCAGGTGAGCAATTAGATTCTTTACAGACTAAAACACAAACACTCGCTCCGCCCGTTGGGCATGCTAGGAAGAGAAAGAAGATGAATTCAGGCAAAAAGTCTTAAGCTTTAGGTATATCAGCGAGCACCTCATAACAATCCGCATCAAGGCTAAATTCGGAACCACAGTCTGATTTGCGCATGCACCCCGACGGAGGAGTACGATGACGATAGCAAGGATGATTTCTATGACCTCCTAGAAAGAACATCTAATTTTAAACGGCACAATGGCCTTCCTTTGGACGCATCAACTTTGAAAGAAGTCTTAGAGAGTAGCGAACATGTGAACAATTTAATATTACCCTGGAAACACGGAGTAACTTCTCAGAAGCATTACCTTCTTTTCACCGCCAATGACCAAGCCACGTCAAAAATAAAGCCAAAGCCGGTGGGAGACGGAATACAGCTGTGCAACACTTGCTAAAGCTGCGGTAGCTGGCTGTAGCCGTGAAATGCGCAGGTCTCCCTTATGAATATCCGAGGAAGAACATACGATCGATACCCCAGCTATGACACCAAGATCGTTCTAGGAAATTTCAACGCACAGCTGGGCGTTGATTCGGATTTTGTTCGGATTCACGCTTTGTCTGGCGCCAGTCCGGTGTGGTCAACATCCATCCCTCCAACTATCACGGTACTGGCCTAGGCACCTCCACTTTCGTGCACACAGCTGATTATGAGGCCTTTCGAAGGTCAGCTCTTCAATACCACGTTGTCCTTCGGGGTTGGACTCGAAGACTTTCCTCCCCAGAGCGTTGGTATTCATTCTCTCAGTCGAGACAATCAATAAATGAATACACAAGCCATATCCATACGATGTGTGTGTATATATTTTCATCCAAGTATAACAATTGTTACATAACAAATTAAATAAAATAAATCTTAAATGCAAAAACTCTGCTTAAATAAGATAAGAATTTAGTTAACGCTGCCGGCAGAAGAGAAGAGATTCAACATGCTCTGCACATGTTCTAAGTTACGTTGACTTTTTTGTTTTTTTTGTTTTTCCAAAAGAAAAATTTAGTGTTTGTTTTTTGTTTTGTTAAATCACAGTTCCTTCAGTAAAAATTGCACTTTATGATCCTTAAAAGAAGCTAAAAACCTACCGAATATCAAAAAACATTGCGAGTTGTAAATATGAGACCTAACCTAGGTAAGAGTTGAGTGTAAGAGTGTTGTGTTGCCTCACTTATGATGTAACAGTAAATATAGCCAATTTCGATGCGGGAATGTAGTTATTGCCGTACAGTTAAGCTAGTGATATGTGTTCGTCGTTGTCTTTTACTTTCGGCTGCTCTCCAAGATTTTCGCCATTTCACGGTATCTTGCCAGCATTGGGGTGTACACCTCTTTGCTGTCTTTGCTCGGATCACAGACTCTTTGCAGATAATTTGGTATGTATTGTACGATGTAATCGTGATAGTGTTCGGGTTGAAGTTGCTCCGTGGACTCATGACCGCCCATCTTTTCCAGATAGAGCGAGTATTTTGCGCGATACGCTGCCCCAAGTACGGCCGCTTCACTTTCTTGCTGCAGGTGGTGAGGTGAATGTGAATTTAAAGTGAAATCGAAGTGCCATGATGTTCAATACGAACCTGAATGTAAACCGGAGCATTGAACACATCAGAGATGACCTGTAGGATTGATTTGTTCACAGAACCTCCACCCGTTGCTATGATTTTGGTATTTTCCCCTAGAAAAGGTGACTGTCAATATCGTGTAACACACACACAACTCTTGATCCTTACCGAAGTGGAATCCCATGTCGCTGGCGATCGCCTTTCGGTGCAGCATCTGCCCTTCGATTAAGGCACGAATCTCAGTCTGGGGCGATGAAAACCTACAAATGCATGCACTTTGTTAACAAACAGACCACAAATTCTCTGCTAGAAGACTCACTTTACAACGCCCTGCGCGGCGTCAACGCACTCCGCAGAGTGCGCCTTGTTCCATCGCAGAATTCCCTTTGCTTGGGGAATTATCTCAACGGAATGAAAGTGCAACGCCATGTTCCCGTAATTACCCCTCGGAGTCGAGTCAAGCAGTTCAGTGAAGAAGTTCCAATTGTCGTTTGCCTCAACGCGCTTCGTTACGTCCCGTGCCAGCGACCCATTTCGAAAGCTGAAATTACATTGTTCAAATCTCCTCCCATAATCGCAGCCACGCATTGTCTTACCACAGCAATCCCATGAACTCATCCGTGAGAGTCGGATGACACAGTACATGACCCTCTTCAAGCTTAGTTGGCTCGTCTAAGCACATCATCAGGGTATCGCTTGTTCCCAGAGATATAACGAGCCAGTCTTTCTCCACGAGCATTCCACTCAGCGCAGATGGATTGTCGCCGGTGAACGCCGCCACCTTGCAGTCGGCGGGGAAGCCGAAGCGTTGCACGAAAAATGTTGCTACCTTGCCCAGAATTGAGCAAGTCTTGACTGGTTCGCCCAGGCGTTCCTCCAAATCGGGGGCGCACGCATTCAAACAGGCAGCCGACCATTTTTTCTCATTGATGTCAAACAAATTCATGCCCGAAGCATCGGCGTAATCTATCGGGGCGACCTGTCCAAGGAAGATCGACGCCAGGAAACTACTGACCAACGAGATTCGTTTGCAATCCTCGTAAGCGTACGTTCGCGTTTGGTAGACTTTTCGAATTTGCGGTCCCGTAAAGCGAGGATAGCACTTCGATCCGGTGATGGTGACCATTTCGTTGCGACCACCAATTGCCGTCTCCATTTCCAAGCACTGATTCTCCGTAGAGCCATCCATCCAGATGGGTGTGCGAGTTAAAGCGAAGGCGGAGTCATCGATTTGTACGTGAAGGAACTTATCCGGATCCAGATTGGCGAGCGATTGAAGACCGCGACGGGACCAGTAAAGTGAGCCGTGTTGCTGGGGAAGGAAACAAGAAATTATTTCCTCATCTATGGTGGGTGTTCTTGTGCATACCTGTGCAGATCCGCCGATGGCTACGACAGTGCTGAAGTCTGCTCCCTGCACCACCAGTCGGTCCAAGACAATGTCGACCGCTTTGACCCACATGGCAGGCTGTACGTAAAACCTTGATGGAAAGTGGGGATAGGTGATGGCGTCTGCTTGGTTTCGTTACAACTTACTCATCTTTGTTTGATCCGGAATTCACACCGCCCGTCGTTCGGAACTCTGGCAAATCCGAGTCGAACTTGACCTCAGCGGTAGCTAAGATTTTCAGATCAGTCGTCAACTGTACTGCTTTCAGCTAAATATGAGAAAATGATAAGACTTGTTAGAGGCCATAACGGTAATATTGCATCGAATACTGATTTGGATTATTGTGCACTAAAGTCGCAATAAATGATAACAGCAATTACTCCGTACGTGTCAAAACAAAATGTCGGACACTGTTCGGATAACAATCATAAAACGAATTACAGAGATGCGTCTGATAAAGCGCCTATCGATTATGGGCTGAAAAACACCGCTTCAGTTTCTGGGATAAATCGACCAACAGTTCGGTCAGAAGGAGGAGAAGACTTGCTTGATGCATACAGTGGGAAGCAAAACTGTCCGGATGTTTCGCACTTCTTTGGTTATTTTGTTAAAATGAGCAAAAATATTTAACGACACTTGAAGTTCTGTAAAGGGAACAAAAACTGGACCATGGATTTTTAGAAAGGATTTATTTGGAGTGTAGATACGTTACCATTACGTTAACCGTTACCAATATGAGTGCAGAAGAGGCACTGAGAGAAGCAACTAAACATGGCGGAAGAGGGATAATATTTCGGTATTTTTTACTTAGCGCAAGGGTTCATTAGTGGGAATACAGGGGACTCTGACAAGTGAAGATTATTTTAGCATTCTTCAAACCAATCTTCCCAATTTTGTCTACGAGTGCACGTATCCAGCTAAAGAATATCCAACAGAAATAAAATTCAACCAGATGGCAAAAAGTGTTCCAAATTGGCTCCAAAATCAAGCTCTCAAATCAGCTGCACAAAGCCCTGATCTAAACCCAATCGAAAATGTATGGGCTATTGTAGAAAAAAAGGTATTGGCCGCATGTCAAGATCTACCAAATACTATGGACGAAATTTGGGTAAGAATACGATAACAGTGGCAGAGTATTGACCACGGAATCATTGAAAACGTGGTGGAAAGCATGTCAAATATAATTGAAAAAACGAATGAGTCGTATGATTTTTTTTGCAAATTAACTCTTTTATCGGCTTTTGCTACTTACTTTATAAGATTATGGTTCAATTGAAGAAAAAATCTGAATATATGTGCAAAAAAGGTTCTGCACGTGGATGGTGAGGTGCCTGAACAGACCACGTGCAGCCGATGACCTTACAGGGGTCCTGAACTGCTAAAAAGCAGACAATACTGCCATCCAGGAAATGCGATGAGATGGGCCGGGCAAAAGAAAAATGAGAAACTGCGACATCTACTACGGTGATTACTACAAGGAGGGAAGGCAGTGCCTATTTGGATGCGGATTTGTTGTTCAAGGCTGACTTAGGCAAAAAGTCTTAAGCTTTAAGTATATAAGCGAGCACATCATAACAATCCGCTTTAAGGCTAAATTCGGGAACATCAGTCTGATTTGCGCAAACGCCCCGACTGAGGAGAAGGATGACCACAGCAAGAATGACTTTTGTGATCAACTATGAACTGTACAGGCTATACTGCGGTATGAACTTAGTTAGGCACGTTCGTATCATGTCATGTAGAGCGGATGGACACCAAAGCTCTGTGCCGAAGAGTCTTCGATACCGATACCAGCGCAACAGAAGACGTCCTCAAACAAAAAAGAAGATACGTAAGAAAGGGCTTAGTTCATATATTTTGTCACAATTGCCACAAAATTGCAAAACAGCCGAACAGATTTGCTTCCCACTGTACATGTAATCGTCGCACAGACAAGAATTGATAGCATACTTAATACAATGAGGCCTGCGATTTTTTTTATTTTCGGATCAGCTTCAATTCGTAATCCAGAGATCAGATGATACGAAACATTGGTGAATAACATATTGGTTTGTTGCAGAACGAAAATATACCAGGTATACCGGTATGAAGTGAGCGTCAAGATACAAATGTCTCGATGAAGAACGTGGAAGACCACCAAAAAAGTTTGAAGACACCGAATTGCAAACTATATTGGATGGAGATGACAGCGATGAAAAATGGATTTATTTTAAGAGGCCTAAACGGAAAAAATCATGGGTTAATTCGGGACAACCATCAACATCGACTGCAAACCAAGATCGATTCGGCAAGACGACAATGCTGTGTGTTTGGTGGGACGAGAAAGGTGTGGTGTACCACGAGCTCCTAAAACCTGGCGAAACCGTTAATACTGATTGCTACCGACAAAAAATGATCAATTTGAACCATGCATTGATCGAGAAACGACCAGAATTAGCCAGAAGACACGGCAAGGTAATTTTGCTCCATGACAATGCACCTGCACAAAAAACAAAACCGGTTCAGGATACAATCAAAACACTTGGCTGGGAGCAGCCAGACTTGGCTCCTTCCGAGTACCATTTGCTTTCATCGATGGGACACGCATTGGCTGAGCAGCACTTCGATTCCTGCGAAGAAGTCGAAGATTGGGTCTCTGTTTGGTTTGCTTTAAAAAACGAACAATTTTACTGGCGTGGTATTCACAAATTGCCAGAAAGGTGTTCAAAATGTGTAGAAAGCAATGGCCAATACTTTGCATAAAATGTTTTTACTTTCCCATTAATAATTAGTGTTTTATTTTCAAAAAAAACATTTCATAACGGTATACCTGGTAATGTCTACCAATATGAATGCGATTATATCTATATATAACCTTTAATCTTACTTTTTCCTGAGTATCTTCTGACATTTATCCGAAAATTGTATTAATCCTGAAAATTCTGCTGAGGGTTCTTCAAAATTCTTATTTGGGCATAGGCTTTTTATGCGCAGACATTGTCGCCACCTTTCACAATGGTCACTAAACTGTTTACTTTAAACTATTCTGAATTCGTAATTAAAGTCTGACCCGCTTGCATAGCATTCGTACAATACATGCATTGCAACGAGAATTGTTTGGAAATGAAAAATATGCGGCATTGCTTCACTTAAAGCCATTGAACAAAACGGTTTTAGTTTCTGCACAATTAACAGAGAGCAGAGAGCAGTTAGTCTCCAGAGGCTTATGCACTTTTGTTACAGCAAATCAAATATTGAAATACCCCTTTGAGGGGGGCAGTTTCACTTAAGCACCTGGTTTAAAAAATTGAAAAAAAAACTGGCGATGTAGGTTGGAGGTGGAATGTAGATCCTTAAGAAAACTTTGGGTGACAAAGTGCGGTGACACGTGGCGTTTTTGGAATGTTCGTCGACCCATCGTTAGACCTCTGTGTCTACGTTCTACAACTTGTACAACCAACAAAATACATTTCACGGCCCTATCTCTTTCGAATCACAGACAATGGTCAAAGAGTGTTCCTGTCTAGAGAGCTTCTCAAATTTGACCCTTGGGAGTCGTCATAAAACTGTAGGACCCTTCCACTCGTGAAAGAACAATAAAGAGATAGATCGCTATACACAAACTGTCGCAGTTCTATTCGGGTTAACTGTGCTCAATCAAACACTGTTCAATGTGACCTTCGCCAAAAGTGCTTCTTGCCAACAGAGTTCCATGTTGGATGAGTTGAGGATAAATAACCTTCTTTTTTATGATTTAGTTATGCTCACATCCATCCTCCTAGACGGTACTCGAACTCGCACTCGATGAATGTATGACCTAAAGAAGACTCATCTCGGCTTGATTATATTCTTTCGGTCATAAATTTATCTAGTGCGAGTTGGAGTACTAGAGGTCTGCAATGAATCCAGTTTCAAGCCATTCATATTTTTTCGAGTACATTATTCATTGGACTCACATCTTGAAAAGTGAAATGAATGAGTCACCTTATATTTGATTACTGAGTGAGTACTTCACCCTTTAATAACCAAACATTAGGTTCAGTGTACTTGGATAAAGCGGGTACACTGCATTGAGTACACCGAGTACACCGAATGCACCGAGCACATGTTGGTTTATTATTATTATTATGTTAACTCATTATTCTTAGTGTATTCAAAATGTATCAGAATAATAAGGATGTGCAATGCATTGAAATAAAATAAAAGGTTAAGAACGTTGTATATGTATGTATTATGTGTATTTTTTCCAAAATATTAAGCATTTTAATGTTCATTGAATTTAATACAAATTTCGGTTTTGTTAGCATTATAATTTAAGAACATTATTTGGTTTACCAAAACTTGGTCGGAACTAATGACACAACTTTTTTCTGAAATCAACTGTCTAGCCGAAAAAGACAAACTCCGAAGCTCTAGCTAATATTTTACAGCTTGTTTTGTATAAAAGGGGGAACTTGAGTTAATGTAGGTGCCACCACACCAAACTCGTCAAAAAAACGTCACATTTGTGTTTTGATTTTCACGGTGCTCGTTCTTGTTACAGGTCTTTATTCTATAACGCGTCTTCAAAGAATGGAGAATCATACGGTAACGTATATACTACACACAGACCAGAAAGGCAAAAAAGGCACAGTGTCATGGCGTCTTTATTGCGTGAACTTATTTTTACTTCACTAGCTCTGATCGTTTGTTAATAAATAATACGATCATAACTCCTACACTCGATGAAAGTAAGAGACAGAGACAGCAGCCAATTCTTTTGTATTTTATTCGGTGCACTCGGTGTACTCGGTGTACTCGGTGCACTCGGTGTACTCGGTGTATTTGACCAGTTATGCGTGAACTTGATTCATTTGAGTAAAACACCCACGAATCAGAGCGAAATCAAACAGTGTATTCGTTTTGTTATCAGGTGATCGAATGTTGTACAATGATTGTTTCTCGAATAGCAGTACTCATTTTCAATGCAGACTATACCGAACGATTTCAATTAATAGAGTACACTGAAGTACTCTACTGTAAGAAAATTCAAATGAGTACATTCATGCAGACCTCTATGGAGTACCGTCTAGGAGGATGGATGTTGCGGGAGTTAATCGCCGGAACAGGGTGAGACACACGACAGTACGGGAGGACAAGCTACTTCTCCGAACGAAAAGAACTAAAATTCATTGGACACGTGGCGCGAATGTCTCCATCATCACGACTGCCGAGTCATGCCTTAATTGTGACTTCATCAGGTAATCGATCGCTTGGCAGAGCCAGGACGAGGTGGTGGGATTAAGTCTTAAAACACGACCAGCTACGCATGGACATAAATCGTGACAAGTTAGAATCAATGACGGGGGTTCGATTGGCTTGGAGATCCCGTGTCAGATAAAGTTGAGGAAGCACCATGCAATCAATTTCGAAAAATGCTGACAAGATCTGCAATTTATCTCAAAGAAATCCATCTATGACAACCGTGGCATACTAGGTGGGTGCGTCGGCTACAACGATAGAGAGGTCTGTTCAATAAATTAATTTAAGAAGTCATGCTTCACTTGTAACAAAATTTTGCCAATGGTAGCAGTATCTGTCTGGTAAAGGCTTAAAGCCGTTCGTACTTATAGAAGTGGTCGCGATAGAAGCTAACCCCTGTGGCCTCCGACTATCACGCCACCTACTGCTGATCATCCTTCACCAAATGTGCCATGATAATATTTCAACGAAACTGCCACCGGTATACACTTACATTTATTCCAAATATCGAAAGATAGAGAATAGGGTTCAAGTTGAAACGAAGTCTATCTCTGAACAAACTAACCTCTCCTAATCCGCAATTGAATGTCCACCGGTAGACAATAACAAGTGATAAGACATCCCATTTCTGTCAACACAATCTAATGGATTGCTTAAGGTCCATAAGCCAACGCGTCAATTGCTTGTGCAATGTACATCTGGCATCTATTGTTTTCGCCAACAAAACCCGGATTAGAGGGAGGTCATCGCAGTCAAAGAGGTGCCCAAAGGGTCACTGGCGATTAAATCCCCCAAGACGAATCGGTGTCCGAAAAGAAAACAGCTCACAATCAGAGCAATTGGTGTGCGAAGGTTCAAATGCGACTTAACCATCACAAATGACTTCAAATGGAATGCCATACCCAAAAAAGGTATCACCTCTCTCGACACTCTTTCGCAATGAACTAATTTTTGAATTTTTATGTTAACGATGCCATCACTCCCCCACCAGTTCGCGTGGAAAGTTTCATGTCCTTCCTTCTGCTTCTACCAAATAACTATGCCAGTGGCTTAGAGAGTGCGATTAATTAGAATAAGTGACCCAGTTGGTGTCATCCCCCCAAAAAAGGCCAAGCCAGCGGCCACACACAAGCATTTGCCTACCAATTGAAGTGAGCAAGTCGCACCTTATTCGTAACGATTAAACAAACTTGGCTGCACCCCGAAGCGACTGTCTCCCTCCCCCCGGGGATTGGGTGGACAATAGAAACGTGCCAAGAAGTTCAACCCAAGTTTAATGCCTTATCATAAAGTGGTGCTCTTTTTGCAAGAAACTTTTATTCGCTTATTCAAAACGGAAAAAAAAACTGTTTATGATTAAGATTTTACGTAAGCAATACTGACACCACTTGCAATAGATAGAGGGCTCAAGTGATAAGCATATTCAACTGAAATATACGCCGCAGGGAGAAACGTTTGAAAATTAATTACACATACGGAAGAGTGAAGTGATAATCAGAGCAGGCATGCAAAAGGTGACCTATATTAGCCCTGGGAGCGGAGCCAACACCTTTGCGAAGTCATGCATAATTAAAGATCATCCTCGGCGAGTGCTTCGAAACCATAAAAAGAAAGTCAACCGCAACAGCGGCCTGAGAATCGTTACATGGAAATGAATGTAACATTTCATCAATTGCCAATTGGCGAACAGGCATTTGCCTGCACTTCTGTGTCATTCGGACAGTCTCATCTCATTTCCATCGTCAATTAGCTCATTAAAACATTTATGCACAACTGCCTTGGTCATGACGAAACAGGTGTTAAGAAAGTGAACGATTGCTCGAATAATAGCCCATGACTAATTGATTTGAGGCATCAGAAATCGGTCATCTGAGCAAATATTTAATAAAAACAAAATAGAACTAGTTTATCTCACCTTTTGGGTGCTCAGGTCGAAGCCAAGGTAGGTTCCATCGTCGTCGGTTTTTGGTGTCATCTTGTGTAATAATTTCGTATGTATGTTGGAATACGCACTGCCGCGAGAATTTAAATTTATCCTAAGAGTTTACTATTTGATTTGATCAGAATACGGAACAACTAAATGAGCGCCCTACACCCACAACATGCGACGGGTTTATGCCTCTACACTACACTCTAGAGCTCAAATGAACCGAGTGGCGCAGAGTTGAAGGAACTGCGTGCAGCCAATGTGAAGTTGTCAAAAAACGTCAACAATTTCAAATTAACAATTTCGAATAGTCGGACACCGCACTTGAGGAGAAGTGTCATTTTTGTCATATTGGGAATATAGTTGGTCTTTTTCGGTAATGGGACATTTCGGTGATGGGATTTTTGTTGTTTGTTGGTGGGTGTTAACACTAACGCTACATGGGCCGGATTCTTATTTCCGATTTTTATTTATGTGCTCAGGAATGATATGATACGATGCGAAATGTAACGAGTAGTGGAACTGTGATCATATTGTGCTACAATTAGGTGTTTTCGTGGACAAATGCGGGCATGGTCTGAAGGACTCAAATTTGACGATGTAAACAGACATATTAGATCTTGCGAACAGGTGTCGGATCCGATCAAGACTATCCCGTGCGACTAGGAGCATTCACACTCGAACATTTTCCGACACGATTTGTTAGACGACACAATTGCGGTCGCACGCAAAAAATGCTTGACAGACATAAGCTTTGAAAGAATCTTCGAAGTGTCCAAATGTAATAGCGGCCCGCCTTGGGTATTGTGCGTCTTCGTGAAATTGTTTCAGTTTGTTGTGGTAGACTTTTTATTCAATATA
The DNA here is from genome assembly GCA_916610145.1 of Eristalis arbustorum. Lineage (NCBI taxonomy): Eukaryota > Metazoa > Arthropoda > Insecta > Diptera > Syrphidae > Eristalis > Eristalis arbustorum. Next base: position 51,210,016 of record OU744316.1, on the reverse strand, counting down.
ATCAAAACAAATTACATGTTTACACCTAACTACAAGTCGATCAAACCAGTCGCACTGTACGGTATACTCCTAACTATCTCTGTCACTAGCCCAGCCTCTGTCAATTGAGATGGAGAATTCTTCTTCTGGAGCCTGCAAGAATTTAATGATACCCACTTTCAGTTTGAGCACGGTTTCTAGCTGATTGGCTAAAGAGAGGACGTCACCAACGGTCTCGCTTAGAGAGACAAGCGCGCAAGAAGGCCTGATATGTGTTGTGTTAGATTAGCGGGTTGGTGCCCCGAAAACCCGGCAGACTTAGGTCCTTGTAGGCCCATTGTAATGCCCGTTGAGGTTCTGGTATCCTCTTGTATCCATCACTCTACCTCAGACAACTCTGGTGCAGCTCCTTTTGAGTCGAGCTAGCCCGATCGTTAAGGTCTTGGAAGATGTATCCTGCCATAGTTCTATTACGCAATCGGTAGAGGAGATATACTCTCTTTCTTCTATGTCTCCACAGCTCCTGCAGATTTAGTCGTGTATAAGGCCCATTTAGTTCTCATTATACTTCAGATTGTTATGTCCCATAAGCCCACCGACTACCATTGTGAGAAAGAATGATGTAAACAATATTACTTACCTTTTAGATAATCCGCCATGTTTTTGGTGACGTAATACGAGATGAGCGGATGTTCACTGTACATTTTGAGCAGCTTTTTATCGCACTTCAGGAATTCGTCGGATTTAGCACTGTTGTATAGTGGTCTCATAGGTGGCTAGATTCTTCCACCGCACATTTGCTCTTACTTTTACATCTGTCAATGGAGGATGCATTTTTACGATTGGGATGAGTCGATTTCGGTCTCTGTAATGTAAGTTTATCTGCGGTGTCTCCGCTACTCGAGACCAGTTTAAATGTAGCGGAGATTTCTTTAATGGCCGCCTGACTGTCAATAAGAGTGGTTACACATGACGGTGGTATTCTGGCCGCTTCTTTGACTGCCAGGACCTCCACTTAATATTCGCAATATTGGCAACCTGCCCAGCGCCTGTGCCTGTGCCTGCTTGCATCTTTGAACCTTCTGCGTATACTTAAATGGTCGAATTGTTGATGGATTCACTTGTCGTCCACTCTTCCAAAGTCGAGATATGGGAGTATATAGTGGCTTAAGAAAAGTTAAATTTGTAGTCTGTTCAGAATACTGTCCCGTGAGACTTTGCCTCCAGCACTTGGATTGAATACTTCTAATAACCCTCCTGGCATCGGTAACTTGCATTTAAAGGCCGAGTGGTAGAAGGTGCAATAGCAGCTCAAGGCGTTCGGTCGAGGTGGTAGAAATTTGTCCCGCAACATTAAGATTATTTCATTAAGATGTTTAGCCTGTCACCATACTACACTGCCATATGTCAATATAAGCCTTACGATCCACAAGATTATCTTGGGAGATGGGCCCCACGTTTTGCCAAATATCCTGTCGCTCAGGTGCGCAGATTGCCTTCTTGATGCTTTCTAAAACGTTAAGTTTAGAATTTAATTTTCTGTCTAAGATAGCCTCTAGATGCACTGTCGGTAAGTTCCCTAAAAGTCAAGAGAAATTTACCTCGGACATTCATCGATACGTGTGGTGGCCCGTTTCGTTGTGGGTATGTGCGTCGACCCCAACCTCGACGTCGTAGGTGCGATTCTAGCCTTGAGCGAAAAAATAATTTTCACGGCCCCACCTCTTTCGAGTCACTGACAATGCTCAAAGAGTATTTCCTGTCTAGAAAAAGCTTCTCAAACTTGGCCGTTCAGAGTAGGCATAAAACTGTAGGTCCCTTCCACTCGTGTGAGAACAATAGCACGTACAACACGAGTGGTTGCTGAGAAGCTAGGCTCTGGCCCAGCGCCACCCATATTATATTATTATTTATCGCTACATTGTCGGCGCATTCTCATCCACGGTTCCCGAAGGTCTTAGCTCTTCTGGGATTTCATTAATTACTAGCACCGAAAGGGGAGACAATATGATCCCATCCTGAAAGGGTGCCTCTAGCAGTTAACATTTGTATGGTTGAGTCTCCTTTCTCTGTGTGGCGCTACAGTCCGGGGTGGACCTGGGCCTCAACCAGCAAGCCTCTCCAACTAGCGCGATCTCTGACTAGCTGTCTCCAGTTTCGCGCACCAAGTTGGTTGAGGTCCTTCTCCACTTGGGTGCGCCACCTTAAACGCGGGCGTCCTCTGTTGCGTTGCCAGACAGGTTCGGATTCGAAGATTCTTCGGGCTGGAGCTGTGGTGTCCATCCGCTCTAATTGACCTAGCCACCGTAGCCACCTTACTAGGCTCATGTCGCTTTACGATGAATTTTTCTCCCCCAGAACCCGTCAACACAAATATGACCAAAGATCACATGTAGAACTTTTCTCTCAAAGAGACCAAGGACTTCTTCATCCGCTTTCGAGATTGTCCATGCCTCCGCGCCGTATAGCAGGACTGGGATGATCAGTGTCTTGTATAGAGTCAACTTGGTTCTTCGAGAGAGGGCTCTATTAGTCAATTGCCCTTGAGCCCAAAGAAACAGCGATTGGCTAGAGTTATCCTACGCTTGATCTCCGTACTGGTGGTTGTGTCTCCTAGTGTAGCATTTATCATTATTTTGCAAACTCACTAAAATCATAGCAACTGCTTGTTTAACTTTGGCCCTTTCCTTGGCTTTATGGCCGTGGTCTATAAAGTATGGAATGCACTCTCAATGCTGATTACCTCCTGCAGTTAGGGATCTATTGCACAAGTACACAACAATCGCACTTCGTTAAAGAAAATGCATAATGGAGGCGGACTTGAAGAAAAACCCATATTTTTAATATTAATCTGGTAGACGGCCCTAAGCCAAACCACACAGACTGTGAATTACTTATTGTTAAAGTCCTTTTTTTGTGAAATAAATAGTCAACTAAACTAGAGCTGTTTCTACACATTTGCACTTCATGTACGCATAATGCGAACAGGGAGCTTAGTCCATCTCGGGCATCACAATGGGTCCATACTGACCTATGTAAGTGAAACGTGATAGTGCTCGACTACCCATGTTGCATTCCATTTTATCCAACTCGTTGCAACGAGCATTGACATTGAAGATTTGACCCATGAAGCACAGTTGTGAAGCAGATCGTATCGACAAATTGTTGAGTTTTGTACTAGATCTCACAAGTGTGAACGGCCCGATCAACGATCATATTGGCGGTCGTTTGGAAATTCAATTTTCCCCTCGGTCGTACCGCATGTAGTACAATGGCAACACTAGTGTCTAGCAGCACAAATTTCCATTCACGTTTTGTTTTCAACGGGTGTGCGATAAATGAGAGTGATATGATATCTCGATAGAGTTTAGACTCTATTATTAATTGTTGACATCACCACCACTGTGCGAAGAATTTTGGCTTCGATGCTGTTCCACGGATTCGACGGAACTCACAAATAAAGTCTGTCAAACGCGTAGCACAACGTGAACGCAAAGCATTTTTGGTCGTTCGATCGGGATGAACTACATGCAACACAATGTGAGCACAAAGTTCGATAAAGGTTCACACTCTACTACAATGCCAACTGTTGCACTTCTTTTTCAATCTGCGCCCAATGGAGCATTCTGTATCGGCAATCAGTATAAACACCAAAGATTGATACATGGTCGATTATCAACACAATCTTGATTCACCTAAATCGAGTTTTTTATGTCTGCCTGTTCGGTGCTTAGATCCAAATATATAGAACTGTCAAGTAAATTAAGAGTCGACACCGGAAAATGCACTCCGCAAACTAGGATGCTTAATTTTTAAACCTATCCAAAAATTAATTTTGCCTTTCTCCACCATACAATCACCACCTTAAACATTGCAAGCATGTAACGTAACCCCAAGTTCCACCATTAAATGACATCCATATAAATTGTTCCCAGTATTTGCTATATTCTCCACACCACCGAACACTATTCAATCACTTTCGAACGTTGTCGAGTTCGGCGGCCATGATTTCAACATATGTGAATGTGTGACAAGTCATGACATTTTCATGTGAAATAAACAAAATTTCTCGATGGAAGACTCGTTTTTTGGATTTGATACCTCAGCACCGGTAAGATAAATATATCCACTATCACCTTCAATAAATATCGAATTGAATATACCCCACCATCTAAGTGAAATTAACATCACAATTGTAGCACCTCGGTGGCAAAAAAAAAGTGTTCCACCAACACTTTCGCGACCCTTTATCGATGGTTGTCGCCTCTGATGGTGGCCGCAAAATGTGAATTGCTAGTGTCGTCATTAATTTTTGGCAAATATAATCAACTTAAAACTACGTTTTAATGCAGCCACTAACCACTATAAGCCTCATCGCAACCATAAACACCTTCTATGGTGTCTTATGTAAACAAAAATTAATTTTGTGAATAGCGCCAGCGGGTTAGTTTCGCCAAAAAAAAATTGAATTATGTGCGGTTGGTATTCGACCCCACAGGGTAATATTGTGGCCGCCCTTTTATACGGACACTTGAGATCTTGATTCACCTAAAGAGAGTGTTTTATATCTGCCTGTTGGGTGCTTAAATCTTATTGCGTTGTAGGCTTCTCGATTGCTGATAAGAGGAATTCTTGTTTGTTACATATTCCTACACGGTATATAGATTGCATTTCTGATGAAACGACGGTGGTCATGACTCGGGAAAAAGGGGAAATCGATGATTTACTTTTGAAATCGGAACTGTCAATACGTCCACGTTGCATGAAGAATGTTTGTGTTTTTGGTTTGAATTTCTCCCCTTTCTTCGGATGTTTAGATGTTTTGTCACGAATATTTTCGATAGTATTATGCACAAATGAGTAGTGGATGTTGTTGCCGTATATTATGAAATTCGACCTCGATTTTCACACGTTGTGAGTTGTGTTTGCTCCCTTCATGCTGCATCGATGAATAATTTTCATGTCAGTACAAGCGATCAGCAACACATTCATCGTTTGCCATTAGCTCGATCTGAGCAGCCAGTAACTTACGCCTTGATTCACATTCTCAATGCTATGGAGAAACGAAAGCATCGACAGAGTACATTTCCTTTGTTATGTGAATAATTAAACCAACACATCATTTGGGTTTTCTCGGAACAAGATTTTAGCTCGCACGTGTTTTCTTTTTCCTTCACATTGTTCGAATCTGTCACGTTTCAGCTCATAATATGTACGTGCATCTTCTACCCAAGACGATGTCTAGCTGAAGCTTGGTTATTTGTGTGCTGAATTGTAAGACTGACTCAGGGAATCAGAGCTTTGAATGAATAAACAAACATCTAATTTTTGCTGTTCGAAGAATATGTTTTCTTAGCTTCTAGATTGTGTTTCTTGCTGATACGTGTCTAGTCTACGTTTCTAGTTGGCGACGTCATGCCTTCGAGCGGTAGCCTCTCCTGTCGAATGGAAGGCACATGATCGGGACTTATTTGACCCAGCTGAACACAGACATGCCGCACATAAAGGACCGCATGGTCTTCAAGGGACTCACAACCGTCAATTCAGCGCCAGTAAGAGGCTTTTGTTCAACATTCGTCTTGTAGATTCCATCTGTTGCGTAGGCTGAGAAGGATACTTTTAAATTTGTTACATGAAGAGTAACAGTATATCCGCTTTTGAAAGGTTGAGACATTCCCTCGTGTCAACTTTTTTCTGTCAACCGATGAATTTTGATTGCCAAAACAATCGTGCTGGTCTGTCAAACTGTCAAAACTTGTGGTGAAATACTTACATAGGTTAAATCCGAATAAATTAAGAAGCGTTGCTTCCTCGCAATTGAACTGAACACAGGCGCATCGGACAACAAGCTGTAACTGATGCATCCTTGAGCAGTGACGACCACCTGCCCACAAAACTGTCCCTTCCAACAAGCCACAAATCTGGCGGAATCGAAGATCGCAAGCAGTGCTTGTCCCCTGAAGGGATAAAGGGTCGCTTTCGTGTACCCTTGGCGCTGTACTGAAGAGCACAGGATAAGGGATTGACTCTCCCAATCTCCTCATCCGCCGAAGGCTTTTCTGAATGATATGCGCCTGGTATCCATACACTTGACCATTTATCTTCTAATTTAAAGACGACACTGATTTGGATTGATATCCCTTTTTTCAGAGTTTGACTGCGAGCGAGTTTCGAATAATTTCTTGTATATTGACTTGGATTAAAGTGCGTTAACGCCTTAAACTCCATAACCTTTCATCGCAAAACCTTTTCCCAGTCAACGTCATTCAATCATTTTACATTTCCTGTTTCAGTTGGACGATGATGGAGGAGGACGTATCGCCGAACCGCCCGAAGAGGAATATGATGCTTTAAACGACGAGACCTTTGGTTCGGCCATCAATGGTGACTGGGAGGAGGTTCACGAGAACCTCGTTCGTATGACAGATGTAAAGGATGAGCCGAGCTCGGTGTCATCTGTCAATAAGAACGAGGAAGATTCCGATTTGGAAATCAACCTTTCCGGAATGAGACTAGATGATGTTGACATCGCATTCGACGATAGCGATGCCGGCCTCAATCTGGATCCACTTGTATGGGCCAACCCGGTACCAAGTGTCCGGACAAACAACAACATAATGGGCAACAGTAACGACAAACGATCGAGCATGCTCTATTCGAATCCGGAGGCTTTTCTGCGTGAGCATTTCCCGACACCATTTAACGGCAACGGTGCACCACCAACACAGCAACAACTGCAGCAGTCGGTCGGGAAGCCTATGCAGCAAAACAGCAGTCAACAACAGGTTAACCGATCTTCGCTGTCGTCGATGTCGCCTAGCTTGGGAAGCGCTCCAAAATTTTGTACCTTGGAAGACATTGAAAAGAGCATCATCACACAGCAGCAACAGCAGAAGCAGCAGAAACATCAGCAGCAGCAGCAGCGGCAAGCCGATCATACCGCTCACATGATAGCCTCGACACCTAAGCCGAAAACGCCCACATTGCTACACTCTCAGTCACAGCAGCAACTACAACCGCAGCCAGGAGCTCACCCACAGCAGCAGCAACTGCCGCACTCAGCAAACCATCACCCTCTACAGCATCCACATCAATTGCAGCAGCAACAGCAACAGCAACATCATCATCAGCAAGCGCTTAAGTATCAATTTCCGAACGCAACTGGCCCCCCGCCAGGCTTCAACGGTCCCCGACCAAACTTCAACAATATGCCACAGCAACATCCACTCAACAATCTACTGCATCAGGCTGGTCCCCCAAATCATCGGCATCTGCCGCCAGGATTTCCCGCAGTTCCGCTTTTTCCACCCGGCCTGCCCGGACCGCATCAGCTTAACAACTATCCGCCACGTCCCATGCCCAACCTCCCGATCGCTTTGAATAATTTCGCAATGCATCCGAATTTCAATGCAATGCGTCCAGTTGTTCCACCATTGGTGCCACCACGAATGCCTCCGCATCCGAATTTGATGAACACGAACGTGGGCGTCGCGTCTGCCTTCAACATGTTCAACCAGCGTTTGGTGCATGAAATCCAGCAGAACCATCCCATGCTGCCGAACATCCGCCACGGGTTTGGCTCGCCAAACAACGGTATGCCAAGCGGCCAGCATCAGCAGCAACCACACCAACAGCAGCACAACCGGCTGGATCGCAAGCACAGCAGCAGCAGCACAATCGTCAGCAGCGGTCATCACCAGAACAGTGGTCATCACTTGGTGGGCGGCGTCTTGCGTTCGAATGGCAATCTGCCGGACGAGTACGACGAATACGCCAACCTGATGAGCACTCGCGACAAACACTGGCTGATCAGCATACAGCTGACCCAGCTAAACACGGACACGCCGTACATAGACGACTACTACTACACCGTCTACAAGGAGCGCAAGGCCGAGCAGAGCGGCGACTCAGGTCAGAGCAAGACCCACAAGGATAACCAGCTGAATCATCCACTTACCCAGCCGAAGGGGCACGCGCAATTGATCCTCGTTTCGCTGGGCAATAAGAACGGCACGAACAACCGCAACGGACAGAACAACCGCGAGCGTAAGAACTCCGAGACGAAGAACGAGCAGGAGCAGCAGCGAAAGTACGTCTTCACCCCGTTGAAATTCGAAAACTCCCTCGGCAAGCTGCAGTACGGCAGCGTAACTGCACCGCGAAAAATTATCGACATGGACATCATGGGCCCCGAGGGCAGTCCACAGCTGAGTACGAATATTGAGTTGTCGGCGCAAAGGAAGTCCCGTCACATCTTGCTGCACATCGAGACGCTCTACCGCATTGTCTTGAAATTGGAGGACCTCGACAACCCGGCTGCAATCGCAACGATCATAATGAAGGTGAGTAAAAAACTGCCAACAGTTTCATAGGTTCCCTGCTAACCAGCACTTTGTTTCCTTGTTCTTGGCAGAAAAAGAAGGAAAACGAACGCCTACTGCTGCTCGAACAAATGGAGAACGCGAATAAGGTGTCAACTGGCGATGAAAAATCAGCCGACACCACTCAATCAGCAGCGAATCCGGCTTTGAGGAATAAGTTTGCGTACGAACTGGAACCGAAGGAAGTGCTCATGGCACGTCTGATATCTGGCCTGGCTCACGACAAGGTTGTCGCCATGATGAGTGTACGAAAGGGAAAGGTAGGGAATTGTTTGATTTCATCAGAAATTGTCTAATCTCAAGAATTGCCTTCCTCCCCCTCTCTAGGCTCTCATCCGTCGCCTGATGAAGCACATCGAGGACAATCCGATCCGTTGGACAGTCTGGACCGGGGTGTTTTCATCACTGCACAATGTCCTTAAGAAAGACCGCGATGACACGGACGGTGTTCTGTATGCGTTATATCCCGAGCTGAAGAAGCAATTACGAATGGCTGACTTTGAGTGTGTGGTCAAGATATCCAGCGCCATACCGTTGAGTGAGAAAAAGTCGAACAGTATATTCTGCAGCAAGGTAAGTTGAGAAAATTGTTTATAGGGTCTGCAGTCGGTATGGTATGGTTGGGGGTTATTTTTGTTGTAAAACTTTCGCAAGAGTCTGACAACGGTTTGGGTTAGGTTAGTGAGCTGTCAGGAGATACCAAAGCATGTGGTCCTTTGGTCCCATCGGCAAATGGTAACTGGAGCTGATTTGGGAACCGGATAGAGCGCGAAAGATTCGAAACGGGGATCCCTGAAATCGAGGGCAGACTCAACAGCGCCGTTTTGACAACGGTCTATAAGTTTAATGAAAACAAACTTGAAGCAGATAATTGTTTACAGGCGCCGTCCCTAATTAGTTACAATTTGCGTTGACTTAGAATCTGGATTATTTCATCTTTTCAAATGAGAAAACCGGCATTCGTAAACAGCCCCATAGCTGACACAGTATAGTTCAGCCCACGAATGATTCTCTGTGACACCAGAGGATAGTCACTCAGCACAATGTAGGCACATTGTTATGACACGTCGTTTCGATATTCTTAACCTCCTCTTAACTTATTGGAGCTAGCTACAAATCGATTAACCTGTCTAAAGCCTATGTCTTCGTTCAGAGTTTTGAAATGACTAAGGGCGCATTGTGGTGCCCTGTTGTGTTGTGGGTATGTGCGTCGACCCCAACATCGACGTCGCAGTCCACAACAAAAGTAATTTTCACGGCCCCACCTCTTTTGGGTCACTGATACTGCTCAGAGAGTACTTCTGTCTAGAAAAAGCTCCTCAAATTGGGCGTTCGGAGTCGGCATAAAACTGTAGGCCCCTTCCACTCGTGACAGAACAATAGCGCGCACAACACGAGTGGTTGCTGAGAAGATAGGTCCTGGCCCTTTACGAGCTGTAGCGCCACCCGTATGCCTGAAACACAACAGTGCGGTGGTGCGTTGCGTTGGCTTTCAACGTACACAATTCAATGGCCATGCACAGAATACTGCGGCGACCTACGTAAATACAAAACGAGAGCGGTGAGAGCAACGAAACACGTAAGACCATCGTATGTCATTATCGAACATGTCGACACTTTTTTGACAGATTGGTGCTTTGATAAACAGCTGACTATGTTTTAACGACAAGATTAAATTGAATTTGAAAACATTTTTAGAGTAGAATCCATTTGTATCTCTGCAAAGATTCAGCTCTTGAACCCACCACCTTCTTTCTGATTGATATATAATTTGTTGCGACATTTCAAATGCTTGGTAGCATGCGTACGCCAAATTAGCAATAAAAAGCAATTTCTTAATTTGTTAGCTAATTGGCATTCATTTTCCGTCATTAGGTCCTTAAATTACAATTGTTTGGGCAGAATATTTGTTGAATTGACAATTCCCAAACGAAAACACTTGACACAACATATTTGATAGAGAGAGAGAGAGAGAGAGAGAGAGAGAGAGAGAGAGAGAGAGAGAGAGGGAACAGCTGATTAACGCAGTGCGTCATCGCACCGCTCCGTAACACTGATGTCGAACACACCGCCGCACTATTGTGTTTCATGCATTATTATTATTCTTATTTCTAAGGGCTTCATCTTTTGAGATATCAGTCTCCCAACAATGCGTACCTCGACAGGTGATTATAAGTTTTAGGCCGGGAAAGTACCAAGGTCGGTAACGAACTCTCAGAGACCTTCCATGTCAAAAAAGATTTTCGCTGCTTTCGTGGAAGGCGACAACATTAGACTGTACACCTCATTAAGTATCAGTTTTCTAAGCGGAAACCTATGCGCAATAAACTGTATTTAAAAAACAGTTGGAAGGGCGATGATTGGACCCCTCGTGCGCACTATCGTAGAGCATGACTCTCCAGTATGTACATAGACTAAGTATTTGCTCCCAATTCCGCGGCATTCTTGTTGTCCCTTGAAAGAAAAGACTGCAGACGACTTACCGGCGTATTAACGGGCCACTACACCTTTGGTAAACACTGGGTTTAAGCGAAGAAACCCTCTGCGATGCCTATGGAGAGGACAGCTACACGACAGAGCACTTCCTCACAGTCCCGTCATTGATTGGATCAGGTGGCAGGTCTTCGGCGCTAATGTGCTTAGACAAGGCGACACGCTGTGATGTGCCATTTGCAGTATCATACTTTGGAAGATCATGCGAAACTTACACGTCAGCACTAGAGACACGATCTTCCAAAAGTCCATTCAGTTGTTTCCTTACGCGGACGACATTGACATGATTGGTCGAATTCAGTGAGCCGTCAATGATAACCTTTGCTGGTAATGAAACGAAAGATGCCAAAATGGGCTTCGCGGTAAACGAGGGCAAAACAAAATATGTGCTGTCATCAGGAAAGGATGCACAACATGTCACCGAAGGCAGATATATATCTAATTGAGGTAGTGAAGGACTTCTTCCAACACGACTACGCTCTGAACTTTATAAACAACATCAGTACTGAGATTAAACTCAGAATAACTAATTCTTTTTTTTTTTCCAATTGAGTAACAGAGCCCTCTTTCGACACTATATATCTTCTTGTACGTATTTTACTTATAAAACCTTTAATGCCCAAGTTGTTTATGTTGTAGAGGAAACAATTCTGAAAAATTTTTGTAGCAAGACAAATTCACCTAGATAATGTGACAGCGATGATTTTTTTTAATTCTTACATCACTTTCTAGACACAATAATGTGTTTCGGAGTCAAGTCCGAAGAGAACAAGAAATATTTATGTGTGAAAATAGCAAATTTACCTACCGTCGTCCTTCACAGACTCAACTGCACTCCAAACGTTCAGAAGCAGTTGCATTCAAGCCGCAACCGGTGTATACGTTTGCTTCGATAACAGAATGTAATGCAAATTCAAAAATGGACCAGGGAATATTAGGACAGATTTTCTGCAGAGCCGAGGTATCTCGGTCTTCTCTTGCTAGCGTTTCGACGATAGTTTAGCTTCAAGCAAACATGAAAAAAACGCTAGCGTCTAAAAGTTATCCAGTCCTATTTTGAGATTCCAACGATTCGACTTACCTTATCGACTAAATTATGTGTATTTTGAGATTTAAAATTGACCTCAATGAATTTGATTGTCGAAATTAGCTACTTGAAGCTTTTGACATTTCAATTCGATCCAGTTTCACAAAAAAATCAAATAACTTTAAGGCTACACCTAACAAAATTTGACTTATTTTTTTTTACTAAAAGCCCATATGAGGTCGCCGCTACAACCCATAGAGGGCCAGGGCCTAGCTTTTTAGCAACCACTCGTGTTGTGCGTGCTATTGTTCTTTCATGAGTGGAAGGGACCAGTTTTATGCCGATTCCGAACGGCCAAGTTTGAGAAGCTTTTTCTAGACAGGAAATACTCTTTGAGCATTGTCAGTGACTCAAAAGAGGTGGGGTCATGAAATTTATTTTCGTCGCTCAGAGCTGGAATCGAACCTACGACATCAAGGTTGGGGTCGACGCACATACCCACAACGCCACGAACCATGCCTTAGCACATACTAAATAGTACTGTACCCAGGAAGGGCTCTGGCCAGACTCCGAGCCAGGAATGGAATGTAGTCGTATCTTCATAGATGGCTCCAGAACCTATGAAGGGACCGCTGCTTTCGTGGAAGGCGACAACATTAGACTGTACACCTCATTAAGTATCAGTTTTCTAAGCGGAAACCTATGCGCAATAAACTGTATTTAAAAAACAGTTGGAAGGGCGATGATTGGACCCCTCGTGCGCACTATCGTAGAGCATGACTCTCCAGTATGTACATAGACTAAGTATTTGCTCCCAATTCCGCGGCATTCTTGTTGTCCCTTGAAAGAAAAGACTGCAGACGACTTACCGGCGTATTAACGGGCCACTACACCTTTGGTAAACACTGGGTTTAAGCGAAGAAACCCTCTGCGATGCCTATGGAGAGGACAGCTACACGACAGAGCACTTCCTCACAGTCCCGTCATTGATTGGATCAGGTGGCAGGTCTTCGGCGCTAATGTGCTTAGAGCTGATTCTGTAGGCTCTTCACCACAGAAGCGCCTGGTGATCTTCCGAAGGAATTGTAGGTTGCCACCTCGTAGTACAATGGACCAGTCTTTAGTCTTAGTTCTCACACAGGGAGGCATTGTGTTATTAAAAACCTTTGTTGGGACTCATTTATTTTCAAAATTACTCGTTTTTTAAGCTTCTGGGACTCATAAATAATTTGACCTGTGGTAACACTGATTAGGGTGGTGGCTCGTGGCGTTGTGGGTATGTGCGTCGACCCCAACCTCGACGTCGTAGATTCGATTCCTGCTCTGAGCGACGAAAACAATTTTCACGACCCCATCTCTTTCGAGTCACTGACAATGCTCAAAGAGTACTTCCTGTCTAGAAAAAGCTTCTTAAACTTGGCCGTTCGGAGTCGGCATAAAACTGTAGGTCCCTTCCACTCGTGTGAGAACAATATGACGCACAACACGAGTGGTTACTGAGAAGCTAGGCCCTGGCCCCCTACGGGCTGTAGCGCCACCCATATTATTATTATAACACTGATTAGGATACTTAAACTAACTTTTCTTGAGATGTTTGTCGATGAAAAAACTCGATAATTCAGTTCCAATCTTTTTGCATACCAATAAATATAACTTATTGCTCATATTTGCTGGAAAAGATTTTTTCTGAAAGTTTGCCTTCGCAACTCGCCTTAAACAAAGCGTTAGGAAACATAAAATAGTAGTTGTTTTATTCGTGAAGGCAGTAGACGGGCTAGAGAAAGTGTATAAGAGAAGGATAATGGATGCATTTAATCCATTTTTATTTCACAAGTAGGTATGTACACATTTATGTACACAATTTCTGTAAAACCAGATTCCTTTTCTAGCCTATTGCATGCATCTGTATGTACATTTCTTATAGCTCACTTTTTCATGCTGCACCGTCTTAAGGAGGTCCATACCTATTAAACTCCTGCACAGCATCTCTCCAAAAGCGATCAGATCAGTTTTTTTGTAAATCTCTTTGCTACCTCGGAATTTTCATCCATTCGGCTTGATCAATTCATTTTGCTCCTGTTTACTCCAATTGGAAACTTGAACGTAAAGAAAATGACATTTAATGCGAATGATTCAAATGTCAGAATCTGCTCGAATATGAACTTTCGAATGAGAGAGTGATCTTTCAAAATGTTTCGAATGTCGTTCGAATGTCAAAATGCAATTCATACGAATTCTAGTTACCTTCGATTGAAATTGAATCTCAAAATAGGGCTGATTGTTTTGCAGTGTGATAGTTCAGGTTTGCGGGTAGACGAGTCGAAAGTTTACCTTAGTTAGGTCGTTGAGGGTTTTTTTCTCTACTATATTCTTGTCTGGGAGAGGCTACATTCCATAATTGGCCAGGTTACATATCCAGCCCTATCACAGACTCCACTCGTACAAAATCTACGAACGACACTAGCTACGAACAATTGGTATCACAAAATCAGAACGGAATTACGAACTCCGACGTAAATGACTTGTCGTAGAAAAACATACAAATTTCCACTTCATTCGTATCTAGTTTTCGCAAACTTCACGAAACATGAAACAGATTTTTCATTATGATTGTTTTTCTTCTTGTTTGATTGGCGCTACAGTCCGGGTGGACCTGTGCCTCAACCAACATCCCTCTCCAGCCGACCCATAATGATTCTACTACGAATGAATTCTGTGATCGTTTTATCGGAGTTAGTAGCTCAACTTCGATTACAGTGGATAGGGGAGATACATTCGTACACATATTTAAATTATTTTCTTCTTCTTCTTCTTGTGGCGCTACAGTCCGGGGTGAACCTGGGCCTTGGTCAACAATCCTCTGCAGCTGGCACGTTCTTTAGCCAGCTGCCTCCAATTTCGCACTCCAAGTTGGTTGAGGTCCTTCTTCACTTGAGTGCGCCATCGAGTACGTGGTCGTCCTCTATTGCGTTGTCCCACTGGTTCGGAGTCGAAGACTCTTCGGGCTGGAGCAGTGTTGTCCATGCGCTCTACATGGCTTAGCCATCTTAGGCGTTGAATCCGTAGACGCCTGACTAGACTCATGTCGCTGTACAGCCCGTACAGTTCGTGGTTGAATCTCCTTCTCCAACAACCTTCAACGCAAACAGGACCAAAGATTGAACGCAGAACTTTTCTCTCGAAGAGACCAAGACGAAGTCCTTTACTACCTCGAAGCTGCCTATGGTGACGTTCTGACCGAGTCGTCGATGTTGTGTGTCCTTTCTTGATGACAGCGTATACTTTGTTTTGCCCTCATTCACCGCTAAACCCATTTTTGCCGCCTCCGTCTCAATACAAGCAAACGCTTCATTGAAGACTCGCTGAGTTCGGCCGATCACGTCAATATCGTCGGCGTATGCTAGCAGTTGAACGGACTTCAGGAAGATCGTGCCTTTAATGTTGGCGTGTGAGTTTCGCACGATCTTCTCCAGGACGATGTTGAAGAAATCATATGACAGCGCGTCGCCTTGCCTACAACTTTTTTCGACATTGAAGGTCTCGGTGAGTTCGTTACCGAACTTGATGGAGCAGCGAGATTTCTCCATCGTCATCCTGCACAATCTGACGAGTTTGGCAGACATGGCGCTATATAGCTCGTCTCTATGCACACTGTCATATGCGGCCTTAAAGTCGACAAATAGGTGGTGGGTGTCGATCTGCATCTCTGGGGATTTTTCAAGGATCTGCCGTGAAAATTTGATCCATAGTGGACTGCCCAGGCCTGAAACCGCACTGATAGGGACCTATCAGGTTGTTGACGAATGGTTTCAGGCGCTCACACAGAACGGCAGAGAAGATTTTGTAGGCGATGTTAAGAAGACTTATCCCCCGATAGTTGGCGCAGTCAAAGGGGTCTCCTTTCTTGTGGATCGGGCAAACGATACTAAGAATCCACTCGTCGGGCATGCTTTCCTCCGACCATATCCTACAGACGAGCTGGTGCATGCGCCCAACCAGTTCATCTCCAGCTGCCTTAAACAGTTCCGCGGACAATCCATCCGCTCCAGCAGCTTTGTTCGACTTCAGTCTCGATATCGCTATCTTGACTTCGTCTAGATCGGGGGGACGGAATTCTCTTCTGTCGTCGTCCATTGCGTGGAGTGGAACATTCTGCCTGACAGCGGTATTGGTGTCCTCTTCGCCGTTTAACAGTCTGCAGAAGTGATCCTTCCAGATTCTCAGTATCGACTGCGACTCTACTACGAGTTGTCCCTCTTCGTTCCGACAGGCTTCTGTCCGATGTTTGTACCCTTTGGATAGTTGTTTCACCCGCTGGTAAAACTTTCGGACATTATTTCTGCCGTACCACCTCTCCATTTCCTCGATCGCGCGCTTCTCATGCTCCTTCTTTTTCTTTTTGAGAAGCCGGTGCTCTTCCCTTCTTTTAAGTTCGTAGAGCTCACGAACCGCTCTCGTCCTTCTATCCAGCGTCGCCTTATATGCTGCTAGCTTCGCTGAATGCGCCTGCCGACACTCGTTGTCAAACCATGGGGTTTTTTTTGGTGGCATTTTAAAACCCAACACATCAGAGGCAGCTTCTCTAATGGCGTTTTGACAACGGTTCCACTGTTCGTCGATTGTTTCGGGTTGGACTCTCTGAGTGCTTCAGGGAGACTCGATCGGAGAAGTTCCCCGCGGTCGATTGCGATTGTAGCTTTCCAACGTCAAACTGTTTTGGTCTTGCTCTACTCCGTTGTACAATCGATATCCGAGTTCTGACCTTGGCTACAACAAGGTAATGATCCGAGTCGATGTTGGCACCTCGGAACGTTCGGACATCGAGGACACTGGATGAGTGTCTGACGTCGATCGCAATGTGATCAATCTGGTTGAGGGTTGATTGATCAGGGGACCGCCAGGTTCCTTTGTGAATGTTGAGGTGAGGGAACCGCGTGCTGGCTACCGTGAGGTTATTTTAATTATCCTATACCCTATATTCATGATAAAAACTCAAATCTCCTTTATAGTCTTTCAAGATTACATCAGTATTTAAAACACTTATCTTTCGTTTCAGTTTGGCATTTCTTCATTAGTTTGTCTCATCCTGCAAGCTGAACAAATCTACGTAATCGGCACCGATTCAACACTTACAAATGAAAATCAAGACACATGGAGACATTTCCTCGACTCCGTTGCAACATCATTGAATCGAACAATTCAAAGTCAAACCGTATGCGCTGCCATTGAATCCGATTCAATTCAGCCAATGATGAATCATTTTGCTCGGTTCAAAGATCTTAAATTAGATTCACTCTTAGCGCTAATATCACAAGCTAAACAACAAATTAATTAACTACAGTTTTTTTTCAAGAATGCAAAGAAAAACAACAAAAACAAAAAAAAAACTATTTTTAAATGCTAATAATTTTATTTAATCGCAAATCAAAGAGGAAAGCAAGCAAAACAATTCTTTCTTCGTTCATTCTTTCTTAAATAATATTACAAACAAAAGAAAAAAGAACTAACTTCAAAAATAATTATTACTAGGAATAATGCAAACAAACAAAAAAAAAAATGCAAAAATATCTTTTTAAAAGAAGCAATCTATTATTCTTTACGTTCAAAATTTCTTTTATGATAGTTACCGTGTTTTTTAATCACTACTCCCCCAGCCCTTCTCCTTCTTCAATGCTCCCATAATCCATACTGTTTATTTCTTCTTTTTTTTCTATTCTTTTGTTGGTGTTTCTGTAAATATTTGTACAAGCAAAAAACTTTAGTTAATAGATAAAAAAATATTTAAATTAAAATAGATGATCAGATTGAAAAAAAAAAAAGAAAAATTTGAAAAAAATAAAAAATATATATATATATTTCCTTATAACTGTATTTGCAAACACAATGGATGCCCGAGTGCGGAGGCCAACCAGGGCTGCCGGGTGAAACAGCATCAGTTTGTCTGTAAACTTAACTCCACTCCTTTGCACTTGAGAGCCCCTCCTTCTTACCGTCTGCTCTGATGGTGTACACCTTTCGTATGCCCATGCAATTTTAAATCCTTATTTTAACATTTTTAGTTCTTTTGTTTTTTGCTTCCATTTCATTCGCAATGTGATACCACTTCACTTCGAAAGACAATTTTAATGGATTTCTAACTTTAACGATATGTAGTAATTTTGCGTCAGAAAACAGAATCAAACGAATTTTCGGCGAACCGGTGAGTGATTTGTGTTATATTTTTTTTTTAAATTGTAGAAAATACTCGTTATATCGGTGCGCAACAACCAAGTGAGGAGATTTGCTAAAAAGTACTCGTTGCTTTTTGTTTGATAGATTAGCTTATACTAGAGAACAAAAGGTGGATGTCGATGATGACATTTAAAAGATTAAATCAAGTTATTGTGACGCCTAAGCGTTAGGTTTTGAGGTCCTCTTCAAGAACACTCATATGGTTCCGTGTTTCAGAGAGCTTTTAAGCAGGCCTTAGGACTGTTTCTAATTAGGTAACATGTTTGTTTTATATTTTAATAATTGTTCATTTGCTTTGTTTTTTTTTTTTTAGAGAAAATAACCTTTTGAAAATATAGCTTGTGTAGTTCTTGAATCGAACATCGAAAACTATATTCATTTTGTAATGAAATAAAAAACAAAAAACAACAATGGAGCAAAGAAATTCAATAATTTGTTCTTGAATGGCAGTCCTCAAAACAAAAAAAAAATTAATAAATAATTATAATTATGAACTATTAATCAAGGTGTAGTTAATAACTCTAATTTTACATATATAACATTTTTATTATTTTGTTGTCTTTTTTAATAACCGTAATTTAATGTGTAAACTGTTCTCTTTATATACATTTTTTTTTTTTTAACAAAAGCTCGTCATTTTAACAGTACTATAAGATTGTTCTAATTTGTATGTTCTTTTAGTACACAAATATTACACTTAATAAATAATCAAGGTATAATTTTTAGTACTAGACAAATGAGGGAAACACAATAAAAATACGATATTTAAATTAATGAAGAATAAAAAACAAAAAAAACAAAACAACAACGTGCTAAAAGGATGAATATTTGTTTGAAAAATCCTTAGTCGTTACAGGACATATGAATCATATATTATATTAAACACACATACATAATCCATTTGTTTATAAATAAATATTTATTAAAATATGTCGTTGTGCACTGGTATTTTTTATAAGAGAGAGAGAGAGAGAAAAAAAAACAAAACAAAAAAAAACTTGAGGACTGCCATCTTATACCCAGACTAGAAATGCGTATATATAAAAAGCAAACAAAAAAAAATGTGTTTAACTTAAATTTAACTTGTGTTTTGTTTAATTTTAGACAAGAAAATCTTATTGATAGAAGAGAAAAAAAAAACATTTATAAAAGAAAACCTTAATTAGGTACCTTGCATATAAATTATAATAAGCAGAAGAGAAAAAAAAATAAAAATCAAATTAGTTCAATGCCGAAATGTCGCCTGAGATATATTTTGAGAAAAAAAATCACGATATTTAAAAAAACTTACAGTTCTTTCGATATGCTTTCCTATTTCAAAACATTTGTTTTCTTTTTTTTTTGCCATTTAATCGGTTTAGTACTTCTTCATGTCACTATTGATCAGTAGTGCAATTACAATACAATTCCCCCCTTTTCCACACACACACACAAAATTGCTATAATTTCAAACAAGTAACAAACTATAGTAACGCAGAGAAAAAGAACATAATGATCACAAAAACAAATAAATAAGTATAATAATTTGTCAATATACAAAACGGAAAAATGATATAGAAAAAAAACAAAAAAAAATCAGATGAATATATTATATATGATAATTTTCTTTTTTTACATAGACAGAATATTGAAAATATATACAAATGAAGAACAGCAAATCGATTGGGTTTTATTTCATTTGCCAGGTCGGTAGTCTTGGAAGTAGGAAACTTACACAGTTTACGATTCATGAGAGAGATTGCTCAAAAAGTATGGATTATCTATAAACTTACATACTCATCAGACCGGCGACCCATGAATTGTTCCATCCTGAGAAATAGTTGCCTTCTATCGGTGACGGTTCTGGACATGCTTCTCCTAGTCATCAAGACCAAGCTGGCTTTATCCGCGATAACTTGGTCTCCATACCGAAAGTTCAGTCTTTCTCTGCTCGTAGCAGGAGGATCGGATTCGGAGACCCTCTTTGCTGAAGAGACAGACGTCCATGCACTCCATGTGGCAGAGTCATCGTATGCGACGGACCTTCCAATTAAACCGAACTACATCCGCACATCTTACACATCGTAGAGTTGACGATTGTGTCATATTGATGATTTTGATCCTTCGAGTCAGGCGTTTCGAGCCCTGTTGTTTTGACAAATCAACACAAATTTTCTTTTTTACATAGACAGTGTTTGATACTGATTGTTATTATGTAAAAATTATATTTTTATATAACTTCATAATTTCTTGTGAGTCACTGCACAGCACGCGCACCATCCGCGCACCAGTAACATCTACACATCGCACCATCCGTACACAAGCACCATCGGCAGATCACACCACCAATCATCAAGCAGAACACACCACCCACCAACCCACCAGCAAAACCAATTTGTCGTAGTGAAAATCACACCATGCCCCCACGGGAGTACTGTCGCGAGAAGGGCTCAGGAGCAAACCCTCAACAGCTGTGGGTAAAGCTTTCTTCATGTGTGTATGTGCGGTCATCGGTATGTGTGTTAAGCTTTTACGGATGTGTGCACTGGTATGTGTGTTCAACTTTCGTCTGATGCTTGTTGGTAGTCAACGATAGACGATGGATGATCGATCTCAACACTCCGAATTTGAACGCGCGGGACGCATCACCTCAACTTGTTCATTTGTTATTCGTTAGTTTAAAATAAAATTTATTTCTTGTTAAGTTGAAGTTGAAAACACAAGTGTTTAATTTCCTATCTGCATTTCTCGTCGTCGTCGTTCGTAAACAGACAGATTATTGAAAATATATACAAATACGATTTTTATTTCATTTGACAGGGCGGTAGTCTTGGAAGTTGGAAAATAATGTACGATTCACTCGACTTTTTCAAAGAATATGTAGATAACCTCTTCTTTTTTTTGGCTGACGCTACAATCCGGGGTGGAAATGAGTATCAGCGAACATGCTCTCCATCTAGCTCGGTCTTGTGCTAGTTGCTTCCAGCCACGTTTAACTGATTGAGGATCGTTTCCAGCTCCGTGCACCAACGGTGGCGTGGTCTTACTTTACTGCGTTGTCGCCCAGGGTTGTACTCGAACCCTTTTCAGCATTGCGCATTACATTCGCTCTACGTGAACTAGGCTGACGAAACGAGAGATTCGAACTCGTTTGACCAGATCGATGTCGCAGTACAGCCTGTACTGTTCATTGTTCAATCTTCTCTTCCCAACATGCTATATTGGTGAACCTTTTTCGTAGACGTCATATAGTTTGTCTTACCCATCTTAGGAGCTTCTATCTCGATGCTCACAAACGCTCCACTGACAGCTAGTTGTAGTCTTCCGATGACGTCAATGACAACAGCATATGCGACTAGTTGCAAGTTTTAGGAAGGTCATGCCTCTGGGATTGACGTTTGATTTGCACACGATCTTTTCCAGAACGATGTTGAAGAAACCGCATGACAGTGCATCGCCTTATTTAAATTAAATGTTTTAAATTATCAAAGGTCTCGCTAAAATATCATTCTACAAAGACGGAGGAGTTTTGCTGGGCTACCAAAACTAGACAATGCCCTGTATAGCTCGTCAATAATCATTCTCGCTGGCTTGAACCCACTTATACTTATCAATTAGGTTTGTGACGTAGTGTTTCAGGCGATTACAAAGGATAGCGGATATATCTTATAAGATATATTCAGGAGATTTATGCCTCTGTAATTGATACACTTTAGAGGGTTTCTTTTCTTCAGGATCCGGGAAACGATTCTGAGATTCCTTGCTTTGAAAAGCTCGGCACCAGCAAATTAGCGATTGTTTCCGTAACTACACTCAGTCGACGGAATTCTTGTCCATTATCGCTTGTATGTATGGATTGTTCTGCCTAACAGTGTAGTTATCGCCGTAACTCAGTCAGCGACGGGCAATTGCGAATAAAAACAATCGAGCAATCGCAATTATTCGAATTCGAATTGAGCGGAGTCGATTGTTGAATTTCGATTCTTGTAGGTCCGATTCCAATCGCCAACGAATGTGTGTATTCGTCGATTCTCCAACTCAGAAAGAGATTGCTAAATTGTGTGTGTATTCGTCGATTCTTCAATTCTGAGGGAGATTGATAGATTGTGTGTATTCGCCGATTCTCGCAACGGGATCCAATATTTTTCAGAAATTTGGTTTGAATTGTAGAAAATTCGATTTAAGGATGTTCCAATTACAGAGGTTTGGCTGTATTTCCATTCACACTGACACCAACATATGAATAAATCGAGGAATTCGTACCCGGCATTCTGTTGGTTGTAGTAGGTACTGAGAATAATCGACTCGATTCGATTATTATTCGACTGTTTTCTGATGAGACCGAATAAATCGACAATCAAATTCAAATTTTAACAATTGCCAATTTATTCAATTGTGAATTTCATTAGCATTCGCCCATCTCTAAACTCAGTCTGCAGAAGTGGTCTTTCCATATTCGCACTAATTCCACTACTAAGTTCCCATCCATGTCCCTGCAAGCGTCCGTTCGGTTCTGGCTTCCTGTTGAAAGCGTCTGAACGTCGGTTTTGTGACATCCCTTAACCTCCTCCATGACGCGCTTCTCATGCTCTTTCTATTTCTTCCGATGCCGATGATACCCTTCCTTATCGAAACAAGGGTTTCTTTTTGGTGGCGAAGTGAAAATTGGCACACCTGTTGAGGTTTTTTCCAATGGCTTATTGGCAGTAGTGCCACTGGTCTTCAGCACTTGATGTCGGCGGAATAGGACTTTGTGAGAGTAGAAGAGAGACTCGATCGCAAGCTTCTCTGGCGATCTCCTGCAATTGCAAACGTGCGACGTTAAATTTCTTCACAGAATTTTGTAGAAGTCGAAGTTTTGCTTTTTTGTAAAGATCCGAATCAATGTTAGCCCTTGTAACTTTGGGACTATAGTCATTCGCATTCGCGTCAATCGCAATATGTTCAATTTAACCGACGGTGTATTGATCTGGAGACCACCATGTTCTTTTGTTGCTGTTATTGTGTGGAAACCGTGTCTTTACTACATTGAAGTTGCGCCCCACAGAAATGTCTCCTAAATGCAGAAAAAACCTCCGAACGCAGTTGTATCTTATGCGAACAAACTTATCTGAAAGATATAACATCTGTTGGAAAACACTGAATACTTACCACAGATGTATTTTTGGTCTTTTGAGTATACGCTCTGACAAATGGTCATAGCAGGACCATTTACAGCTCGACCTTTTATTATTAGAAAGCAACACCGGTTAATTAAGAGTAGTTTTTATATTGGACGCCTGAGCACACTGGACATTTTCTAAGTCTACAAAGAGCAGCTGAAACAGAAGAATGTTACCACCTAACATGTGTTTTTTTTTATATTCTGGAGTCATGCCTCCTTCGGTTGTGCTGTCGAGAGACCCGACCATCGATCGGAGCCCTAACCATGGACGTGGGTAGTCCCAACGCAGATTCGAGTCTAAGAGTAATCTGATCCTTATCTAGCACGTTCACCGAGAATCTCAATTCCCATGATGCTGTTGTGGCCCTGGACCAAGGACATAACCATATGTTAGAGCCCGTAGGATCAACTTTGGTTGGAGACTCCACTTTTTACCTCCGAAAGACCAATCGGAAGGTCTTTAAGGGTCACTTAAGGACTTGCTAGTCGTATTATCCTACACCTAGGAGCCTACTATTGCAGCGGCCGTAGCGAACTAAATGGTGTCAGCATTAATAATAATAATAATAATATGGGTGGCGCTACAGCCCATAGAGGGCCAGAGCCTAGCTTCTCAGCAACCACTCGTGTTGTACGTGCTATTGTTCTCACACTAGTGGAAGGGACCTACAGTTTTATGCCGACTCCGAACGGCCAAGTTTGAGAAGCTTTTTGTAGGCAGGAAATACTCTTTGAGCATTGTCAGTGACTCGAAAGAGGTGAGGCCGTGAAAATTATTTCTGTCGCTCAGAGCTGGAATCGAACCTACGACGTCGAGGTTGGGGTCGACGCACGTACCCACAACCCCACGGGCCACCACGTGTCAGCATTGGCCAACTAAATCGCTTCATTAGAAGCACCAACTGGTTCCAGTTTTAGGAGAAGTCAATCCACGTGGTATCACAATGGGCCTACCCTGGCCTAAGTGTGACTGCCCCTTTAGCAGTCAGAAACTACAACCTAACCTAAGCTAAGGGTCACTGGCCCGCGAAAAAAGAATTATATGTGCACAGAAATAGGAAGTGTAGTTTCCCACCTTCAAGACTACTTTGAAGTGCACAATAAAAACGACATCCTGTCAAACGTCTACATTATTTTTGATTTGTCTATTTATTGATATGAAATATTCTATTTGTGAAATTATTAAAAAGCTTGTCAAAGCTTTTGCATACTGGCTACCTCGGCTCTATGTCGGAATCAACGACGCCGGTGTAGTCTGGATTATTGTCCGCTATCTTGTAAACTACCTAACTGGAGCTTGTATTGCCGTTATATTCTGGCGCGTCTTAATAGTTCCCCTGAACTTTGAAGATGACTCATCGAATGGGATCCTGATATTCCTCATCGTCTTTCTGGGTCAGCTGGCTTCTAAGTTCTGGAGCTTGAGTTTAAAATGTGTTTCCTTTTGAATTCTCAGGTCTTGGATTCGCACTTACAGCAGTCGTCAAATGTGTTGTGATTCTCATATGTGTCGGCATGGTATCTATATCTGGAAGGGGATTTCTGAGAGCACTCTGTGCTGCCTACATAATTTCTGGTAAGCTCTTCTAAGATAGGCACGCTGATGTCAAGCCCGTTAATCGTTCTTTCAGGTTCAGTTGCAAACCTGGCAAGCAATGGTCAGGAAGTTGTTCGAGTATTCGCCTGCACCACTGTACTCACATATAACTTGACCAAGACACGATTTGACTTGATGACCAAACCCTTTCAAAACACCCTTGCCGCTATGCGGGGCGAAGTCGCGGAGATTCGAAAGAATTTCGAAAGCCTTGAGGACGTCATTGTGCCAATCAAAAAGGAGATCGAGGAGGATTTTTCCAAGAACGCAACGGACTCCGACGGATCTGTGATAGATCGGCTGATCCGTCAGAGTATTCTCTCAGATCTCCCGTTCCCAGTTCCGGGTAAACGATCAAATCGGAGCGACCAAGCAAATGAGTATAAAGCTAAGTATGCCCAGAAAATGCGCTTAAGGTGTAAGGAGCAACTTGAATTCGCCGAAAAGCGCTGCGAGGATGCGTTCAGTCAAGCTTACGACAGTTGCATGACCAAATTCCCTGCTGTCGTCGATTGGCTGCTCTGTTGGCCCATGAAGATTGACATAATATGCGACATGAGGATAATAGGCTATAAAGAAACCGGTGGCATTTGCGAACCGGGCGATCATATTGATCCGAAGCTGGGCGAGAACTTTATGGAGTTAAAGGAAACTGAGTATGGGCTCTTTCAAAATGCCACAAACGTTAATGTGTCCTACAAGATGGTCGAGATAACTCAACCACATCAGTTTATGTAAGGGAAAGTCTAGCTCGTGGGTTTTGCAATGATTTACATATATTGTGTCTAGGGCGGCTAAGGACACGGCGAATCAGGTCATGGACGAAATTAATGAAAAGAAACGGACAGTCGATGGTGTTCTTGCGTTCATCGAAGAGCTTCTATCCTTTGCGTTCATCAGAGTCATTCATTGTGAGGTGACGAACCGTACAGATAGAGGAAGTCTCATTCACTTGCACTTTTCAGCATCCTTGGTTTATCACAAGAAGTACATGGGACAAATTGATTTTGATAATATCTACATTACATCATATTTTAAGAAGATCGATGAACGGAGGAAAGCTGCTCGTCATCATCATTTGCTGCCGTTGAAAAAGGTAATTGTCGCAACTGATATATACTAGGTCTGGTCTGGTCGGTACACCCAAAAATGCCACATTCACAAAACCCATATCTGTAGTAAATGCATTGCCCCTTGGCACAGATCTTCACCTATTCTTTGATAAACGCGCCCATTGTAAGTGTCTTATAGGTCTTTCTCTACGTGCCTGTCATTACTAACAGATCTTCACAGATCTGGTTTTGCCACTATAGCTTACCCTGATGACCTGGCGATTATTATTAGGGGTAAACACGAAGCGACAGTATCCAGCTTAATGCAAAATACGCTGTTCTGAGTCGTAGAATGGTGCAGCACAGAAGGACTATCAATAAATCATGCAAGACCGTTCTAGGGCCCTTCTCAAGAAGGTTACGTACGCATAAAAATCTCTAGTCTACGTACCCAAACACTCTAGTCTAGCGTCTAACGAAGTCAAATATCTCGAGGTAATTTTGGATAAACGTTTTAAATGGAACTCACACATCAAGATAGTAGTAGAGCGCTGTACCAGAGCAACGTGGGCCAGTAGACGCTTATACTGCTAGTGTTAGGGGTCCGAAAATGATTTTGTACACAAAGTTTGTTAGAACCATTGCAGCAATGGGTGGTGCTATTGCCTGTAGAGGGCCATGGCCTAGCAGAGTTGTAATCTCCACTTGGATCCGATCGACTTTTTGCAGCAATAGAGAGCTTTTATATTTACTTTCTGGTGAAGAGAACTAAGTCGGGTTTTTGTGAATTTACTCCTAGGCTGCATTCAGCAATAGTGCATATAAGTTTCCCAGGCAATAACCATGCACCTAGTCTCTTCTAGTGATAGTAGCAGTTCGTTCACCACCTCTTTCCACAGGAGGGGGACTTTACAGCACATCGTGGTGTACTGTACCCTGTTGACAACTCTGTAGGTGGTTTCAGTAAACTACGAGCTTCTAGCCGTTGTATTGAGAAGATGGTGAATAAAAGCCATAAGGACTTTTTGATCCCGAGTCTGTTGAATGCCGGGTTTGTTGCTCTGGGCTCGATACTGTAGAAGACAAAGGTAGTAAGGGTGAGCTACTCGCCTGTCAACACATATTTCGACAGATCTGCCCTTTTTATGAGCATGTTGAGAGACTGACATATTTTTTTGCGACTGCATGCCTAATGAATGCGTCATTCAGTTTTTTCAATGTCTTAAGGAGAAATGATGAAACATCTACAGGTCTTAGATCCCATGGTTTGACATGCGACCATATCCTTGCCGTTCTTATTACGACCACCGTGGTCGTTCTCCAGATCCAGGTGGAAGAAGTTTACCAACCAGGGAAAGATGAGGTATACAACCTTTTGAAGTTCTGCAGTGAAAATGCCATCTGGTCTTGTCATTTTGTAGGGTTTGAAGGACATCAGTCGATGGCCCATGTGACAACATTGTTGGTCATTTTAAGAGAGTTGCTAGGGTAGTGGGGATGACTGGTTGCGTTTCAAGCAAATCTCTCCATTTCGCAGTTGTCTGGAATGTAAGTATCAATTAGAAGGCTTGGAGGAGGTCCAGGTTCCGTCCGTGCTAGTACTTTTCTGAGCCTAAGGCTCGCGGAGACTTCTTAAATTGTCCAACCAAAAAGTTCTCCAAATTTGACCTTTTCGCTTTTATTAGTTTGTTTTAAGTACTGAGACCTCTCTTGTACGAGTCCCAGTCGTCATCATATTTGTTTGGCTTCATTGAAAAGTTGCCTGCATCCTTTGCGAAGGTTGTCAATATGTGAACTCCACCAATAAGGCTTGGACTTGCCCATGCTGCCTCTGTTGGACAGGATCTGACCGGAGCATGATTAAAGATATTCGTGAGTTTGCTTACTGGAAACGATCTGAAGCATTAATTAGGTGGGAGCTGTCAGTGCTTGTTAAGAAATTGCTGACAGTGCCTCTCTAGGTGCACATCCCAATTTTTTTCCTGATGTGGGCAGGAGGATGTTACGCTGGGTGTGGAAATGGTATGGAAATGTCATGAAAAGCCAAAGGTATGTACGGTTGATCGGAGAAGGAGTGATCCTTAGAGAGCCTCAATTCCGGGATACCAACTGAGACAAGGGTGAGGTCTGGTACTCTTGTCTATTTCGAGTTATGAAGATGAGGTTATTACCTATATTACGAATTGCCTACTTGTAACTTGCGTTACATGTATTCCAATAGTTAACGCCTCTCAAACGTTTATGTCCGTGCTAGCACAGATGGTATGGTGTGCCATGTGACTCACCCTAGGATGAGTGCAGTTGTTTAACTTTCCGCATCAGCAACCGTTTTCCTCAGTATCTTTGACGGTGGTCGTAAACAATGTATACGTGGTGGCTCGTGGCGTTTTCGAACCTCAACGTCGTAGGTTCGATTCCAGCTCTGACCGACAAAAATAATTTTCACGACCCCACCTCTTTCGGGTCACTGACAATGCTCAAAGAGTATTTCCTGTCTAGAAAAAGCTTCTCAAACTTGGCCGTACAGAGTCGGCATAAAACTGTAGGTCCCTTCCACACCTGTGAGAACAATATGACGCATAACACGAGTGGTTGCTGAGTAGCTAGGCCCTGGCCCTCTATGGGCAGTAGCGCCACCCATATTATTATTATTTTATTAAAGCATGTATACCAAACCAAGCCATAGACGCTGTGCGTCTGATTCTAAATAGACAATCACTGAGTCTTAATCGCTGTAATTGAAGAGAAGAGAAACATTTAATGAAGAATATGACAATTTTCTTTGATTGCCGGGATTAATTGGATTTTATTTCATTACGCAGTCTGATATACGTTTCGATATCAAAAACAATAACTTTAGTGTTCTCCAAATAAAGAATCATCTAAAAAGCAATACACACATTCACCGTTTATTTATTTCATTTCAGTTCGAAAAACAACTATTCATAGATACTAAACATTCCAAAAGAAGAACAAAAGAGGAGTCCAGGGCGACTACATTTCTGGTTCTGCAATTCCTACTTGAGCTGCTGGTCTCGTGTTTTTTTCTCTTCCTGGACCACGCTGTGGTTGTCCTGCTGAGGATCGTCGCTTCGAATTCGGAAATAACTTACTACCAGGAAGGAGAACACATCGTTAACTTTCATGTAACCCAAAATGCATTTACCTCTCAGAGGTTATCCACTTTCAGCAGATTCTCCTTTTTATCCCAATAGATAAATGGAACAGGCCTCATGGCACGGTTGCTGCGAAAAACTCTACACAATTTCAATATGCATGAACGTGTATCGACGTATCTAACAAATAAGCCTTGCTTACCGAATCCTTCTAGTTTGTCTACAGGGTATGCTTAAAAAATAATTATTTTGTTTAACTATTTCAGAAAATTCCAGTTCCATCAAATCCACAGGTACTACGCCAGATTGCTTGCAATGTACCTTGCAGCATTCGTGCTGATTTACAGCAGTGCAAAGACACTACGTTGCAGAAGACGTATTTGTGCGTTTTTCTATCGCAAACGTGAAAAGGAGAGAGTCCTGCACCTCTACAATCGAATGCTGAGGCAGCGGAAATCATACTTTCAGGCGATGTATGAAGCTGTCAAGGAAAATGTAGAAGCTCGGAAGCTCAAGATGAATTTCAATCCACTTTTGGTATGTTGACAGTGTTTCAATTTTAAATGACTACTACTACTGGGGTAGTATAGAGCCTTAACAACAAGGTAGATAGGTAGGGCATTAACAATGTCGTCATTCCAGATATAATAGCCTTTTGCATTTCTTCTTCAATTGTCCGGCTCCATGTCGTAGCGACGACTAGAACTTTGTGGGCTCCAGCCAGAGATAATGGCATTAAAATAAAATTCCTCCAGTCGATAGCCTGTCGGGCGAAGTAATATAGGACTTACTTGACAACTTTAAATTTAATTTCTGAATGCACTCTTAAACTAATCATCAAACTGTCACTGTGAATTTATTCAGTACACTCGAGATTTTCATCATGGTAAAGTTCAATCGGAATTCGGAGACGGTGACCGCAACATCTAGGCTCAGAAAAGTACTGATATCGTCCCCAAAAATGCCCTGCCTAACGCAAAGGACTCGTGAGAGAACAATGGCACACACAACACGAGTGGTTGCTGAGAAGCTAGGCCCTGGCCATCTATGGGCTGTAGCGCCACCCATTATTAGTATTATTAATGAAAAGGACGGATGGAGCCTGGACCCATTCCAGGCCCTCTCATTAATACTCACTTTCTAGGCAACTGTGAAATGGAGAACCTTTGCTTTGGGAGCACAACCAGTCACTACCATAGCAGCTCTCTCAAAGTGACCAGCAATACTGTCACTTGAGCCCCCAACTCCTTCCAGTCCTACAAAATGACAAGACCGGACGGCATTTTCCTACCAGAACTTCAAAAGGTTGCAGACCTATTCTCTCCCTGGTTGGTCAACATCTTCGAGGGGTGTTTGAGTTTT
The DNA here is from genome assembly GCA_916610145.1 of Eristalis arbustorum. NCBI lineage: Eukaryota > Metazoa > Arthropoda > Insecta > Diptera > Syrphidae > Eristalis > Eristalis arbustorum. The sequence continues at coordinate 51,179,635 of OU744316.1, read as the reverse complement.
GGTCCATGATCTGGAGAGTGACCAATTTTCGGTAGCAATTCTCGCTCTAGTAGACAGGCAATAACAAGTTTAGAGGAAAAATTTGAGTGTATATATTCGTTGTGTGAAGTTGCCGTGTCAGGGAGGCAACGGGTTGGTCGATGTGTCGAAAACGTCGCTGCCGTTCAGGCATCCGTAGCAAACGATCCAAATTAGTGAATTCCACGGCGTTCTTAAGATCTGGGCATCGCCCAGACCACATAAAGGCATATTTTGCAAAGGATCTGGTTTACACTCATACAAGATCACGCTGATTTAAGTATTGAAGCCGATGGCCATTTGTCAAGTCTTTATTGGAAAGCCTGTGTGAACCATTTACGGATCTATCTCACACGATACTGGTGATGGCTCGATTTGTGCTCACAAATCGTCGTAGTTCCTTGTCCTTTTTATTGAGAAGGCGTCCATCTTCCTATTTGGTGTTTCTTGATGACACCTTAAGCCTTATAGTTCTCTCGGTGGACAACAGAAAGCTTAGATGTCAGCCCAGCAAAGCTTATCTTTCCGAGCCTTAGTCCTCCTTTTAAAGGACTAAAATAAAAAGATCTTAGCATTTTTCTGAAGTTATGGATTGAATTGTATTAAGACCGACGACCGTACCCTTTCGGGGTATAAGTCTAATTAACATCGCGTACAAGACACTCTCTGCCGTTCTGTGTGAACGCCTGAAACCCTTTGTCAACAACATGATAGGTCCTTATCAGTGCGGTTTCAGGCCAGGAAAGTCCACAATAGACCAAATATTTACACTTCGTCAGATCCTGGAAAAGACTCAAGAGATGCAGATCGGCACCCACCACTTATTTGTCGACTTTAAGGCCGCATATGACAGTGTGCATAGAGACGAGCTATACAACGCCATGCTTAGTCTTGACATCCCTGCCAAACTCGTCAGGTTGTGCGTCAGGATGACGATGGAGAACTCTCGCTGCTCCATCAAGGTCGGTAACGAACTCACGGAGACCTTCAATGTCAGAAAAGGTTTTAGGCAAGGCGACACGCTGTCTTGTGACTTCTTTAACATCATACTTGAGAAGATCGTGCGAAACTCAAACGTAAACACCCGAGGCACGATCTTCCAAAAGTCCGTTCCACTGTTTGCTTACGCGGGCGACATTGACGTGATTGGACGAACACAGTGAGCCGTCAATGAGGCGTTTGCTGGCATTGAAGCGGAAGTGGCTAAAATGGGTCTAGCGATAAACCAGGGCAAAACAAAGTACATGCTGTCATCACGGAAGGACGCACAACATCGACGTCTCGAACAGAGCGTCATATTGGGCAGCAGAAACTTTGAGGTAGTCAAGGACTTCGTCTACCTAGCCTCTGGAGTAAATATGGACAACAACACCAGCACCGAGATCAAGCGTAGAATTACTCTTGCCAATCGCTGTTTCTTTGGGCTCAAGAGGCAATTGAGTAACAGAGCCATCTCTCGAAACACCAAATTGTCCTTGTATAAAACCCTATCATCAAAGTCCTGCTCTATGGCGCAGAGACATGGACGCATTTGAAAGCGGATGAAGAAGCTCTTGGTTGTTTTGAGAGAAAAGTTCTGCGTACGATCTTTGGCCCCGTTTGCGTTGATGGCGTTTGGAGGAGAAGGTTCAACCACGAACTGTACGGGCTGTACAGCGGCATGCACCTAGTTAAGCGTCTTCGGATCCAACGCTTAAGATGGCTAGGTCATGTAGAGCGGATGGACACCACAGCTCCGGCCCAAAGAGTCTTCGACACCGAGCCATTGGGACAGCGCAACAGAGGACGTCCTCGCACTAGCTGGCGCACACAAGTGGAAAAGGACCTCAACCAACTTGGTGTGTGCAACTGGAGGCAGCTGGCGAAAGATCGTGCTGGCTGGAGAGGCATGTTGGTTGAGGGCCAGGTCCACCCCGGACTGTAGCGCCAATCAAAGAAGAAGAAGACCGTAGCCTTTCGCGAGCCAAAGATGATAGCCACATGCCACGTCCTCTCTGATTCTCTCGATCGTTGGCCATACGCTCTTTTACTCAAGAGTGTAGCTTATGTTGATATTTGAGTCATTTGATGAAAGGAATCATTTTTATTCCTCGTGTAATGTCACTCAACAAATAATGCTGAATTTGATACACATACAGAGAAAAATAAGACTTTCGATTGCATGGGCACGGACCATGCAAACAGACCGAAGCAGACAATTTTATTCATATCAAAGACAAAACACTTCAAATTGACTAACTCGTAAGTTTTGCAGAGCTAAAATGAAGCATCGGGCATACTAGGCGAGGCTTATTCCACCAAACAGCTGATGGGTATTTACCTTTGGGTTCTAATTAGCGGCATGGGTATCACAATGGACCAACAATGTATTGACAGCCCAATTACCTAACCTAACCTAGGTAAGCTTGGTCTTTCGAGAAGTGGCTCTGTTATTCAAATGAAACAAGAAACAACGATTGGCAAGAGTAATTCTGCGCTTGATCTCGGTAAAGGTGCTATTTTCCCTGTTTAGTGTAGACCCGAGGCCGACGTAGTTCTTAACTACCTTAAGCTGCCCATAATGACTCTCAGGCCGAGACTTCGATGTTGTGCGTCATTCCGTGGTGACAGCATGTACTTGCTCTACTCTGTCCCTCAGCAAGTCCATATTTATGTCCCTAATTTATGGTCAAAAGACCTTGACTTCTAGTAAACTAATAAATATGTGCCCATCATAAACCCTTGTTGAAAAGCTTGCAATTGCTTTTACCTATTTTGTATTATTTCAGTGGCTTCGATTGAGCTGTCCACCGTGTTTCGAATGGCTGCGATTTTTCAAACTGGCTCGCAGAAGATGCTTGATATGCCAAGACTTGGAACCCCGAAGTGGTATTCATATGAAATGACGTTTTTCTGTACCATTAATGTTTCTTTTGTTTTTTCCAGCTAGTAGCGCGGAATCACTAAACTTTTTTGAATGCGATTCACCAAGTTGTTCTTTTATTTATTGCGAAGAATGTTGGACAGATATGGGCAACGTTTGCTTGGCATGCAATGCTAGTGCACACTTCACAATAAGGACCTGTCCAGAGCAGCCTGAACAGAACTCAGCAAATTGAGTTCCAACCAACAATATATTTATTTTGTAGACCTGTGGAAAGTGTTTTATTAAATTTTAATTTAAAGGAAAGACCTGTTTAAGGATTATGTTTCAATGTGCAACGTGGAGTCTTAAGGGATTTAAGCGAGATTCCCCGAGATCTAGACGAGTCTATAGTCGAATAAAACAGCTGGTGTAGCTTTACTATTTAAGAAGAAGAAGTTGTTTAAAGCGGAGAAAAGATTGCCAGAATCTCAGTATAAGTTTTCAGTTTTCCCGATCGGACAAAAAAGAAGACTCCTTCAACTGCGCCAGCTACCGAGAGTTAAGATATCGGGATAAACATCGCATACGAACTTAGGTCGGGCTCGGAGAAGTTCATCGTCGACCATATCACACTGCTTCAGATCCTGGAAAAGAAATAAGGAAGAAATGAATATCGACATTCACGACATATTCAAGGTCCAATACAAGGTCGCATATGACAGCGTGCCTAAACTAGACCTATACAACGCCATGTCTAGTTTTGATCCTCCTACCAAACTCGTTAAAGTCTGGCATGTCCGTCTGGCGGTGAATGAGGGCTAAACGAATTATATGCTGATATTGAGAAGGAACGCAGAACGCAGAGATGTTCACCCTAAAATGTTTGATCCTGAGAGTTTGGAGTGCATCCGGCAACATTGAGATTTCGACCTCAAAATCCAAGCAGTGGTTAGTAAGGCTTTTCTGATGGATTTCATTACCCGCCTTCCAACTGCCACAGCGGCCCTATTAGCCCTACCAACGACCCGCGCACACCGTTTTCCATGTTCTGGTGTGTGTATTAATCGATCCTGAGAGTTTGGAGTGCATCCGGCAACATTGAGATTTCGACCTCAAAATCCAAGCAGTGGTTAGTAAGGCTTTTCTGATGGATTTCATTACCCGCCTTCCAACTGCCACAGCGGCCCTATTAGCCCTACCAACGACCCGCGCACACCGTTTTCCATGTTCTGGTGTGTGTATTAATCGATCCTGAGAGTTTGGAGTGCATCCGGCAACATTGAGATTTCGACCTCGAAATCCAAGCAGTGGTTAGTAAGGCTTTTCTGATGGATTTCTGAGTTCATCTTCCAACTGCCACAGCGGTCCTATTAGGCCTACCAACGACCCGCGCACACCGTTTTCCATGTTCTGGTGTGTGTATTAATCGATCCTGCGAGTTTGGAGTGCATCCGGCAACATTGAGATTTCGACCTCGAAATCCAAGCAGTGGTTAGTAAGGCTTTTCTAATGGATTTCTGAGTTCATCTTCCAACTGCCACAGCGGCCCTATTAGCCCTACCAACGACCCGCGCACACCGTTTTCCATGTTCTGGTGTGTGTATTAATCGATCCTGAGCGTTTGGAGTGCATGCGGCAACATTGAGATTTCGACCTCGAAATCCAAGCAGTGGTTAGTAACGCTTTTCTGATGGATTTCATTACCCGCCTTCCAACTGCCACAGCGGCCCTATTAGCCCTACCAACGACCCGCGCGCACCGTTTTCCATGTTCTGGTGTGTGTATTAATCGATCCTGAGCGTTTGGAGGGCATCCGGCAACATTGAGATTTCGACCTCGAAATCCAAGCAGTGGTTAGTAAGGCTTTTCTGATGGATTTCATTACCCGCCTTCCAACTGCCACAGCGGCCCTATTAGCCCTACCAACGACCCGCGCACACCGTTTTCCATGTTCTGGTGTGTGTATTAATCGATCCTGAGCGTTTGGAGTGCATCCGGCAACATTGAGATCTCGACCTCGAAATCCAAGCAGTGGTTAGTAAGGCTTTTCTGATGGATTTCTGAGTTCATCTTCCAACTGCCACAGAGGCCCTCTTAGGCCTACCAACGACCCGCGCACACCGTTTTCCATGTTCTGGTGTGTGTATTAATCGATCCTGAGAGTTTGGAGTGCATCCGGCAACATTGAGATTTCGACCTCAAAATCCAAGCAGTGGTTAGTAAGGCTTTTCTGATGGATTTCATTACCCGCCTTCCAACTCCCACAGCGGCCCTATTAGCCCTACCAACGACCCGCGCACACCGTTTTCCATGTTCTGGTGTGTGTATTAATCGATCCTGAGAGTTTGGAGTGCATCCGGCAACATTGAGATTTCGACCTCAAAATCCAAGCAGTGGTTAGTAAGGCTTTTCTGATGGATTTCATTACCCGCCTTCCAACTGCCACAGCGGCCCTATTAGCCCTACCAACGACCCGCGCACACCGTTTTCCATGTTCTGGTGTGTGTATTAATCTATCCTGAGAGTTTGGAGTGCATCCGGCAACATTGAGATTTCGACCTCGAAATCCAAGCAGTGGTTAGTAAGGCTTTTCTGATGGATTTCTGAGTTCATCTTCCATCTGCCACAGCGGTCCTATTAGGCCTACCAACGACCCGCGCACACCGTTTTCCATGTTCTGGTGTGTGTATTAATCGATCCTGAGCGTTTGGAGTGCATACGGCAACATTGAGATTTCGACCTCGAAATCCAAGCAGTGGTTAGTAAGGCTTTTCTGATGGATTTCATTACCCGCCTTCCAACTGCCACAGCGGCCCTATTAGCCCTACCAACGACCCGCGCACACCGTTTTCCATGTTCTGGTGTGTGTATTAATCGATCCTGAGCGTTTGGAGTGCATCCGGCAACATTGAGATCTCGACCTCGAAATCCAAGCAGTGGTTAGTAAGGCTTTTCTGATGGATTTCTGAGTTCATCTTCCAACTGCCACAGAGGCCCTTTTAGGCCTACCAACGACCCGCGCACACCGTTTTCCATGTTCTGGTGTGTGTATTAATCGATCCTGAGAGTTTGGAGTGCATCCGGCAACATTGAGATTTCGACCTCAAAATCCAAGCAGTGGTTAGTAAGGCTTTTCTGATGGATTTCATTACCCGCCTTCCAACTGCCACAGCGGCCCTATTAGCCCTACCAACGACCCGCGCACACCGTTTTCCATGTTCTGGTGTGTGTATTAATCGATCCTGAGAGTTTGGAGTGCATCCGGCAACATTGAGATTTCGACCTCGAAATCCAAGCAGTGGTTAGTAAGGCTTTTCTGATGGATTTCTGAGTTCATCTTCCAACTGCCACAGCGGCCCTCTTAGGCCTACCAACGACCCGCGCACACCGTTTTCCATGTTCTGGTGTGTGTATTAATCGATCCTGAGAGTTTGGAGTGCATCCGGCAACATTGAGATTTCGACCTCAAAATCCAAGCAGTGGTTAGTAAGGCTTTTCTGATGGATTTCATTACCCGCCTTCCAACTGCCACAGCGGCACTATTAGCCCTACCAACGACCCGCGCACACCGTTTTCCATGTTCTGGTGTGTGTATTAATCGATCCTGAGCGTTTGGAGTGCATCCGGCAACATTGATATTTCGACCTCAAAATCCAAGCAGTGGTTAGTAAGGCTTTTCTGATGGATTTCTGAGTTCATCTTCCAACAGCCACGGCGGCCCTATTAGGCCTACCAACGACCCGCGCACACCGTTTTCCATGTTCTGGTGTGTGTATTAATCGATCCAGAGAGTTTGGAGTGCATCCGGCAACATTGAGATTTCGACCTCAAAATCCAAGCAGTGGTTAGTAAGGCTTTTCTGATGGATTTCTGAGTTCATCTTCCAACTGCCACAGCGGCCCTATTAGCCCTACCAACGACCCGTGGATTTCATTACCCATCTTCCAACTGCCACAGCGGTCCTATTAGGCCTACCAACGACCCGCGCACACCGTTTTCCATGTTCTGGTGTGTGTATTAATCGATCATGAGAGTTTGGAGTGCATCCGGCAACATTGAGATTTCGACCTCAAAATCCAAGCAGTGGTTAGTAAGGCTTTTCTGATGGATTTCTGAGTTCATCTTCCAACTGCCACAGCGGCCCTATTAGCCCTACCAACGACCCGCGCACACCGTTTTCCATGTTCTGGTGTGTGTATTAATCGATCCTGAGCGTTTGGAGTGCATCCGGCAACATTGAGATTTCGACCTCAAAATCCAAGCAGTGGTTAGTAAGGCTTTTCTGATGGATTTCTGAGTTCATCTTCCAACTGCCACAGCGGCAATATTAGCCCTACCAAAGACCTGCGCACACCGTTTTCCATGTTCTGGTGTTTGTATTAATCGATCCTGAGCATTTGGAGTGCATCCGGCAACATTGAGATTTCGAGCTCAAAATCCAAGCAGTGGTTAGTAAGGCTTTTCTGATGGATTTCTGAGTTCATCTTCCAACAGCCACGGCGGCCCTATTAGGCCTACCAACGACCCGCGCACACCGTTTTCCATGTTCTGGTGTGTGTATTGATCGATCCTGAGCGTTTGGAGTGAATCCGGCAACATTGAGATTTCGACCTCAAAATCCAAGCAGTGGTTAGTAAGGCTTTTCTGATGGATTTCTGAGTTCATCTTCCAACTGCCACAGCGGCCCTATTAGCCCTACCAACGACCCGCGCACACCGTTTTCCATGTTCTGGTGTGTGTATTAATCGATCCTGAGAGTTTGGAGTGCATCCGGCAACATTGAGATTTCGACCTCAAAATCCAAGCAGTGGTTAGTAAGGCTTTTCTGATGGATTTCATTACCCGCCTTCCAACTGCCACAGCGGCCCTATTAGCCCTACCAACGACCCGCGCACACCGTTTTCCATGTTCTGGTGTGTGTATTAATCGATCCTGAGCGTTTGGAGTGCATCCGGCAACATTGAGGTTTCGACCTCAAAATCCAAGCAGTGGTTAGTAAGGCTTTTCTGATGGATTTCATTACCCGTCTTCCAACTGCCACAGCGGCCCTATTAGCCCTACCAACGACCCGCGCACACCGTTTTGCATGTTCTGGTGTGTGTATTAATCGATCCTGAGCGTTTGGAGTGCATCCGGCAACATTGAGATTTCGACCTCAAAATATAAGCAATGGTTAGTAAGGCTTTTCTGATGGATTTCATTACCCGTCTTCCAACTGCCACAGCGGCCCTATTAGCCCTACCAACGACCCGCGCACACCGTTTTCCTTGTTCTGGTGTGTGTATTAATCGATCCTGAGCGTTTGGAGTGCATCCGGCAACATTGAGATTTCGACCTCAAAATCCAAGCAGTGGTTAGTAAGGCTTTTCTGATGGATTTCTGAGTTCATCTTCCAACTGCCACAGCGGCCCTCTTAATCCTACCAACGACCCGCGCACACCGTTTTCCATGTTCTGGTGTGTGTATTGATCGATCCTGAGAGTTTGGAGTGCAACGGGCAACATTGAGATTTCGACCTCAAAATCCAAGCAGTGGTTAGTAAGGCTTTTCTGATGGATTTCTGAGTTCATCTTCCAACTGCCACAGCGGCCCTATTAGCCATACCAACGACCCGCGCACACCGTTTTCCATGTTCTGGTGTGTGTATTAATCGATCCTGAGAGTTTGGAGTGCATCCGGCAACATTGAGATTTCGACCTCAAAATCCAAGCAGTGGTTAGTAAGGCTTTTCTGATGGATTTCTGAGTTCATCTTCCAACTGCCACAGCGGCCCTCTTAATCCTACCAACGACCCGCGCACACCGTTTTCCATGTTCTGGTGTGTGTATTAATCGATCCTGAGCGTTTGGAGTGCATCCGGCAACATTGAGATTTCGACCTCAAAATATAAGCAATGGTTAGTAAGGCTTTTCTGATGGATTTCATTACCCGTCTTCCAACTGCCACAGCGGCCCTATTAGCCCTACCAACGACCCGCGCACACCGTTTTCCTTGTTCTGGTGTGTGTATTAATCGATCCTGAGCGTTTGGAGTGCATCCGGCAACATTGAGATTTCGACCTCAAAATCCAAGCAGTGGTTAGTAAGGCTTTTCTGATGGATTTCTGAGTTCATCTTCCAACTGCCACAGCGGCCCTATTAGCCCCACCAACGACCCGCGCACACCGTTTTCCATGTTCTGGTGTGTGTATTAATCGATCCTGAGAGTTTGGAGTGCATCCGGCAACATTGAGATTTCGACCTCAAAATCCAAGCAGTGGTTAGTAAGGCTTTTCTGATGGATTTCTGAGTTCATCTTCCAACTGCCACAGCGGCCCTATTAGGCCTACCAACGACCCGCGCACACCGTTTTCCTTGTTCTGGTGTGTGTATTAATCGATCCTGAGCGTTTGGAGTGCATCCGGCAACATTGAGATTTCGACCTCAAAATCCAAGCAGTGGTTAGTAAGGCTTTTCTGATGGATTTCTGAGTTCAGCTTCCAACTGCCACAGCGGCCCTATTAGCCCTACCAACGACCCGCGCACACCGTTTTCCATGTTCTGGTGTGTGTATTAATCGATCCTGAGAGTTTGGAGTGCATCCGGCAACATTGAGATTTCGACCTCGAAATCCAAGCAGTGGTTAGTAAGGCTTTTCTGATGGATTTCTGAGTTCAGCTTCCAACTGCCACAGCGGCCCTATTAGCCCTACCAACGACCCGCGCACACCGTTTTCCATGTTCTGGTGTGTGTATTAATCGATCCTGAGAGTTTGGAGTGCATCCGGCAACATTGAGATTTCGACCTCGAAATCCAAGCAGTGGTTAGTAAGGCTTTTCTGATGGATTTCTGAGTTCATCTTCCAACTGCCACAGCGGCCCTATTAGCCCTACCAACGACCCGCGCACACCGTTTTCCTTGTTCTGGTGTGTGTATTAATCGATCCTGAGAGTTTGGAGTGCATCCGTCAACATTGAGATTTCGACCTCGAAATCCAAGCAGTGGTTAGTAAGGCTTTTCTAATGGATTTCTGAGTTCATCTTCCAACTGCCACAGCGGCCCTATTAGCCCTACCAACGACCCGCGCACACCGTTTTCCATGTTCTGGTGTGTGTATTAATCGATCCTGAGAGTTTGGAGTGCATCCGGCAACATTGAGATTTCGACCTCAAAATCCAAGCAGTGGTTAGTAAGGCTTTTCTGATGGATTTCATTACCCGCCTTCCAACTGCCACAGCGGCCCTATTAGCCCTACCAACGACCCGCGCACACCGTTTTCCATGTTCTGGTGTGTGTATTAATCGATCCTGAGCGTTTGGAGTGCATCCGGCAACATTGAGATTTCGACCCCAAAATCCAAGCAGTGGTTAGTAAGGCTTTTCTGATGGATTTCTGAGTTCAGCTTCCAACTGCCACAGCGGCCCTATTAGGCCTACCAACGACCCGCGCACACCGTTTTCCATGTTCTGGTGTGTGTATTAATCGATCCTGAGAGTTTGGAGTGCATCCGTCAACATTGAGATTTCGACCTCGAAATCCAAGCAGTGGTTAGTAAGGCTTTTCTAATGGATTTCTGAGTTCATCTTCCAACTGCCACAGCGGCCCTATTAGCCCTACCAACGACCCGCGCACACCGTTTTCCATGTTCTGGTGTGTGTATTAATCGATCCTGAGAGTTTGGAGTGCATCCGTCAACATTGAGATTTCGACCTCGAAATCCAAGCAGTGGTTAGTAAGGCTTTTCTGATGGATTTCTGAGTTCAGCTTCCAACTGCCACAGCGGCCCTATTAGGCCTACCAACGACCCGCGCACACCGTTTTCCATGTTCTGGTGTGTGTATTAATCGATCCTGAGCGTTTGGAGTGCATGCGGCAACATTGAGATTTCGACCTCGAAATCCAAGCAGTGGTTAGTAAGGCTTTTCTGATGGATTTCTGAGTTCATCTTCCAACTGCCACAGCGAAAGAAAGAAAAGAAACAGAAGTAAACTTGATCATTTTTATATATATATTTCTTCTTCAATTTGCTTTTTTTAAGTATAATCAACTTTTTTCATAATTTTTCACCTCACTTTTTCTATCTTAATTTCTTTTTATAAACAAAATATAAACAATTGTTCGGTTCTTCTTCTCCTCCATTTTCACATTTTCATCCAGTTAGTTTTTTGTGGTTTTCTTTCTAAATTTACACACTAATGGTAAAGACTTTGTTTTTTCCTTTTTGTATTCTTCAATTATTATCGGAAAATGATTTCTTTAAATTTTAAATAATAGTTTCATTTTCTCTGTATTAAAAAAACAAACAGTACTAATATTATAGTTATTCCCTCACGTATACATTAAAATTTACAAGTATTTTTTTTTTCATTTCTTTCAGTTTTTCTTTTTATACAAAATAATTATTATAATGTGTACATAATATAATATATAGTATACAGTCGTATGGATCACTGTTTTGTTATCAGTTTTAAGTTTCCTCTTCATTCTCTAGATTCTTATTGTAATTTATATTTCAATTGTTTTGCTTTTTTCCTGTTTTTTGTTTTCTTTTGTGTTTGATTTTATTGCGTGTGTAGACTTTTAGAGAAACAAGTAATAACTTACAATAATATAAGTTGTTTTGATTTATTACATACATGCGTAAATTCATACACATACAGTGCTTTACCTAGTTTATTTGATTTATGAATTAGCTATTTACATGTGTTTTTTAAAGAAAAAAAATATATATAACAATATATAGGTACCAATGTTACGTTCGGAATGTCTTCCTTATTGAAACCGCCTAACGCGGCAGGAGACTTGGCATCTGTGTGGATAAGTGTGTGCAGCTTGGTGGAACTAACGACCCGATTGAAGATTGACTATGAGTGAGTGCTTCAGACAAAGACACGGGAAATGTAACAACGGACAATTACAAACTTGCTCACGTACAATGTGTCTAGAACTCGTAGAGATCGGTTCCGACGAATGAATTCTGATTATCTTGACAACAACACAGAAAGTTAACTCAAGCCCGAATGGGGAATTTTCCAATAACAGCAATAATACAAGAGACAAACTCAAAATTATAACAAAGCTCTCTCTCCCTCTCTCACCAATCAATCTTACCGAACACATTTCTTATGTTAATTTTGTTTAGATTTTTTTTTTTCTTCGATTTCTTTTTATTAGACATCTCATTCTTGCATTTCCAAAAGCCAGAAACACAAGTGAGTTTACGACAACAAAATAAAAATACACGCACTAAATTGGATAAGGGCGGCGAATGACTAGATATATAAAACAAAAAAAAAAATAAAAAAAAAATAAATGTTTTGTTTACGAAAAAAGAACAATTTCACATATCATATCAACATAAAATTAAACAATGTTTCATATGATATTCTCAAAATAAACAAAATACAAAATAAACGCTTTTGACGCGAAGGACAAATGTTTTTCCATCATTTTCTTTCTTTTTCTCTTTCAAAATGTGTTCAGATCAAGAGTACACGAACGACACACCAACTGTCACACAGAGACGACCCGACTGTGTCTGCAATTCTCTGCATCCGCTCTAGGCGACTTCCATTCAGATAAGACATTTCTTTTTACAAGAAGGCGAATAAATAATTTAAATTAAATACATTTAAAAATATATAAGAATTTTCTTCTTTACATTTGCTTTCATTTCTTTCTTTCATTTACCTTTTTTTTAGAAAAAAAAAAAATTTCGACTGTCACACTTTGCGTGATCTGTACAGGGTGCTTTACCTTTAATGAATTGAGATAAATAAATCTGTTAAATTAAATTTAGTCATAAGTCTTTATAAATTGTTGTGTGTTACATACATATTGTGTTAAATTATTTTTTATTGTTTTCAAATTCAAATGAAAGAAAATTTGTTAAAGTACGAGTGAGGGTCAAAACGTGGTTATTTTGGACTAAGTTACTGCATCATTTTAAGTCAAATTTTTGAATCAGTCAAAAACCACAGATTTTAGAAGTTAACAACCGGTTTTTCTTCATTAGAAACATAAAAATGTGATAAGGAGAGAGTTCAATCACTGGGAGTAAAGCAACCGACGCTTGGCAGAAGCCTGAACGACGTGCACTGATCTCCATAAGCTGGAGTCGAATTTCTCATGTCTGTTTTTAGACAACGATTTTCTTATTGACTCTTATGTGCGATTAACCTATGAACGGTGGCAATGGGATACATTTCCTTTAAAACCGAGTATCCCATTGCCTCACTTTTAAAATCAATGGAATCCGAGGAGACTTGTGTCAAAACTGAACGTCAAATAGACAGAAGCATGGTCAAAATTGTTCGTTGAAATGAGCAAAAATGGACAAAACTTAACGAAACTGCTGGTGCTTAAACTTGTCCATTGTCGTATGTCGCTCATTAAAGAGCAAAAATGAACGAAACTTAACGAAACTGCTGGTGCTTAATTTTGCCCATTGTCGTATGTCGCTCATTAAACAGCAAAAATGAACGAAACTTAACGAAACTGCTGGTGCTTAATTTTGTCAATTGTCGTATGTCGCTCATTAAAAGATCAAAAATTAACGAAACCTAACGAAACTGATGTTGCTTCATTTCTGTGTCACCGCTCAGTAGCTCAGGTTGACTTAAGTCCCCCTTGTTCAGACCTCAAGCAATAAAATTTAACCATTCATGGCAGACTCAAACCAATGGTCTCCACGCAAACATTGACCCTCACTCATCCGTAAAAATACACAAAAATTCTTTCTATTTCACTGAGTATGTGTTTTTAGTTGTATTTCACTTTCTAATTAACAAACATTTCTTGAGATATTCATAATTCTATGGAATAACCATTTAAAAAAAAAAAAACAAACTAATTTTCCAGTCATTTCTTTTGTATTCTTAACTAACAAAAAAAGTTTATATATATTTAATTACGTGTGTTTGCTTGGTTGCTTCGAACATAAACATTTATACAAACCGTCTCCCACAGAACTTAAAAATTGTTGCAAATTTTGTGTGAATTTTGCGTAAACTACGCTTCTTTGAAGGCGACAATGACAACGACAACAATGGCCTAGAACGTGTATTTGTGTCTGCTTTGGTGCATAAAATTCGATGTGGATTGCATTTACAGGTGCAATTACAATTGCTACTATTTCGGCGACTATTGCTTATGGTGGATTTACGGATGATGGCGGCGGTAGCAGCCGTGATGGTGGTTGCGGTTGTGGTTGTTGCGGTGGCGGTGATGTTTGTATTATTGGTAGTGTTTGTCATATTGTTGAGGGCAGGCATTCCAACATGAGTTGTTGTTGAATTAGAAAAACTAATAATCGTTGATTTTTTATTTCCAATCAATTGTGGTGGTGGTGGTTGTGGTGGTTGTTCTGATATTTGAGGTATTAGGGAACCATTTAGAAAATGTCACCGTGGCAAAAAGAAGATAACATCCAGCCAACATTGACACGCGGTTATATCTTGTCGTTTGTACTTGGAGCCCCAGCCTTTGGCGAAACTTATTTTCATGCTTAATACATCGACTGGACCAGTTTGAGCACCAGCTATTTGGGATGGGTACACCCGTTTTTGCGTTCGAGCCCTAAAAACAAAAGTCGAAAGCACAATTAAATCACCATTAAAACAATCAATTGAATGTGTGTATGCTTACCTTTTACTATCGAATGCATTCAAACAATAACCTGGTGGCACTTTGGTCACATGCCGGTAGTCTTCGTTTAGAGTGGGAGAATGTATGAAAATGGGTGCTTCTGAACGATTGTACAACCAAACGCCATCAGCTTCCTGACTAAGAGTAATACCTGCAATCAAACAAGAAAGAAAACAATGAAAAACAATTCTTTATGAAGTGTGAGACAAGAGATCTTACCTAAACCAATTTTTTGTCTAACTTTTTCCACGGATTTTCGATTTGTTGCCCCGAAACAATTCTTTAAACACATTCCACCGCTGCCCTCGGAATAGACGTTAACTATTGAGTTTTCCGCCACGTATTTGTCACCAAACCGCTCTGCCAATTCAAAATAGAGTATTTCACACCACTTTCGAGACGGCGACGAGTGAGCTGGAAAGTAAATAAAAAATACAAATTGTTAGGACAAATCATGGTGTCAAGTGGGCAATGTGTGAGATTCAATTTAATATATCGATTTTGTGAGTGAGAGATGGATTCCTCTAAGTAGTGGAGAAGATTTGATAGACATAGATCCCACTCAGAGATTGCAAAGCGCATGTAGCGTTAGAATGAGTACAAACTCTGCCTATCGCCACTTTAAGCATCTACTGAAACTGGACACGCTTGCTCCAGAAAATCGACACAAGATGCCTCATAGCCACTCAACTCTGGCCTATACTGTACCATAATCGATCACTTAGATTGATCAATATGAGCAGGCCTAATCTTAGAACCTTTGGACCATCATAGTCATAACAGGGCATTGCGCAAAACGCCTTCAGAATAGACCTTCCCTACAACGACTTCTTTTGGAGCTGCAGAAATGACGAGAATAAAACCATTGAACACTTGTTAGGCCACGGCAGCTCGCAGAATGGATGCTCCATAAAATGATGTTTGCAGAAGCTGAAGGGATGAAGAGAAAGAAAATACTCACCACCTTCTCTGCTCCCGTAGTGCTCTTACCAGTCGTTGGTTCCTGCACCTAGGAGCCTACTACTTCAGCGGCCGTAACGAGCTAAATAGTGCCAGCAGTGGCCAACTAAAGCAGCACCAACTGGTTCCAGTGGTAGGAGATGTCAATCCGCGTGGTATCACAATGGGCTGGCCTGGCCTAAGTGTGACTGCTCTTTAGCAGTCAGCCACTACAACCTAACCTAGGCCACGGCAGTGCTCTTACCTACTGACTTCTGGAACCCTTCAATAAGTTGGCTGAACTTACCAACGCAAGTCAAGACGGCCGACTTCTTCGCTTCATTAAAGGCACAAACGGTGTTGAAAAATATATGACTTTTCCAAAAAGAGCTGGCAACGCCACCATAATTTTACCAAACCATTGTCTAAGTCGAACTCTTCCTAACTCGAACCAATTTTGAAATCCCAAGACAAGTCGACTTAGGTAGAGTCCAGTGTACTTCTACCTACCCGTCCAATTTGTCTCAATATTCCCCAAGAAGCCCATTACATTCAATCCTCTCATAAAATGACAAAATTGAAAACAAAACAAACATAAAATATCCCCTTTAATGGAATACACATCAAACGGAGGAAGAGTTCATTGTACACCTTGGGCTGTTGGTTCATGGCGTATCCAGACCACAGTAACCCATCAAGGCCAGACCACTTACGAAAATCAGCAAAGAAACCACCAAAAGACCCCACATCGACGAAACCTAATTCATATTTTAATAAGATATCATAACTCATCACCGAGCCGCACACACCACTAAGGGTGAGGTACCAAAACGGACTAAAAATCAGCCGCCACCTTTCACGCTAGTCAGCACCTTAATGCGCTGATGGCATGTCTGCCAGTTGTGGTAGGAGATTGAGGTACAATACTCTCTCCTATTGCCCATCGCCGCGCTACACTCATCAAGATGGTGATTATATTTGTATGTACATGTGTTGCGAAAAAAAAAGCTTCCGCCGGCCACGACAAAACCTTTGCTTGCACGCGCACACAAATCAAATAACACACACGTGTGTGTGTGTGTGTGTACCTCCTGCCTGTATGGCAGGCGCCATGCAATTTTCGTGCCGTCGTCGTCTAGTCAGTGGGCCGTCGGCGAGGCGCTATAAAATAAACTGCTTGAGACGAGGCAAGCGAGCAAGAAAAAGAAAACAAAAAATTAATATAAATTGCTTTTTTATTCATTTCGTGTGTTGTATATTTATTTAACATCTCTGCATTTGCTTCTTGTTCTCATTCGCTTCCATCTCGTTATTAATTTTGTTTAGATATTTTTTTTGTTCTTCTTGTTTCTTCGATACAAAATTGATTGAACCCCATAATGATGGCTAGGAGAGAAAGACACGTGATGGGGGAACACAGCTCGGATGTGTATTTTTGAGGTGATGCCGGTGGATTGTGTTTATTGCCAACTCGTTGCGCCGTGCCAAAATGATGTTTACAATATCCAAAACAGTGGCTGGCACCCTCTCCCCTTTTGGAGGTCAGTGAGGACTACACACGTACATATCCCGTATAGAATTACCCGTTCTGGGAACTGTAAATGTTTGTAGTTCTATGTGCGAATTTTGGTTAGGGGAAGAAAAATGTGATCTGATTAGTCCTTCATCGATGTTCTCCAAGTTGAAGAAAGACTTGTGACTGTTGGATTTCTTTTCTGCCGACTACGTGAAACATCGTGTTGAGAAACAGAATTCGATGACCGAATTTTTCCCTGGTACGTGTCAAAGAGGCAAAATCGGGTCCTGCGTGAACTCACGTGGAGCACATTTGAATTCTGATTCAATTTGCAAGCACACACTGCAATCCCTGACACACACAAGCCCCTGCAACTTCTGCGATGCATTTCGAAAAATAAAAATTGTATTCACCCCAGACTAGACGATTGAATGACCACATATGCATATACAAAAATCTATTGAATTGCAAATACATTCTATCTGTAGCAGTATTGCGAATGAATAATGAACACATAAATGAAGAGCTGCTATAAAATTTTATTAGTTACGACCCATCCGTGCTTACACTGCTAATAGAGGGCATTAGCCAAATTATCTTACCGCTGGCGCCATCACACGTCATTTTGTTTTATAAACTAATAATTTCGAGACTGTAGACATTCATAAAAATCCCAGAGAATGTTATCACCTTGGTTGAACATTCTATTTTAATACACGTGTATCCGTCCACAAAAGCATATACATATGCATATCATATTGTAGTTTTTTTGTATTTTTTTTAAGGCGAGATTATAGATTTGTCGGTGGGCAAACATCGAGGCAGTTAAGAATCGTTCAAAGAACAAACAAAAATGTATGAATTGGATCATGCCATGTGGGGATGCCATATAATCGGTCATGATTGTTTGAAATAAGAGCTTTGTTTATGGCCGGTGAGATGAATGGGTAATTCTTTGGTGGTGCGCTGCTTTTCAGAATTAGCCCTGAGAGCCTTGGCCCTCTTTGGTGTGTGACGCCATTTGATCTGTGAGGCGATGGGATACATTTCATGGCCAATTACCCTTTTAAGCCAAATATCACATCGCCTCCCTTTCAAAGTTGAATGACTTCAGAAAGACCCTAGGTAAATTCAGTCAAAATTGAAGGATAAGTAGCCAGAAGGCTTGGTCAAAATTGCCAATTTAAGTTTGTCACCAAACAGCAAAATTGAACGAAACTTAACGAAACTGATGTTGCTTCATTTTGCCCGTTTAGGTGTGTCGGACATTATGTGAGCAAAATTGAACGAAACTTAACGAAACTGATGTTGCTTCATTTTGCCCATTTACGTGTGTCGCACATTATGTGAGCAAAATTGAACGAAACTTAACGAAACTGATGTTGCTACATTTTGCCCATTTAGGTGTGTCGCACATTAAGTGAGTAAAATTGAGCGAAACTGATTGTACTGCATTTCTGTTAAATCGCACGGCTGCTTAAGCTGACGTATTATCTTCCTATGGTAGATACGCTTCCTTAACCAGATTACTGTCCGACATTTGCACAAAACGTAGTCGGTTGTCTCATCCTCCTCGTCGTCGACAGACCTTGTGTTTGTTTAATTTATTAAGGTGGTAGTTCAGGCTAGAGTACTCGTTAAAAATCACTATAACTAAAAGTTTACATGTCTAAGACCATCAGAGTGAGTCCATTGGTCTGAACTAAGTTTGTATTCCCTTTTGTTAGTCAGTGTTGTAGCTGCTCTCCAATAATTGGACGTATGAATGTAAATTCCGAGCCAACTATTGCATTCTCGTCCGCAAATTCCTGAGTCTAGGGACCGTCTTGTAGTTTTTCTGATTGTAGTCTGTGGGAATTATTAGAAGCATTCAGAGTCTAAATTTAACTGTGCGTCCGAAAGTAGGTTTAAGGGTAAGCTAATGGGCATTTCTGGCGGAACGTGTATTGCGAGTGAATTCAAGGAGATGAGAAGTGAGCTGCATTGCTCACTTGAGCATCGGTTGAATAGCGTTAGAAATGCGTCGAACCAGAATTTGACTGTTTTAGAGTCCATTAGGTTGGACACGAAAGCTTTGAGTGCCGTCTGACTACCCGAATAAAGAGAACACTCTTATGGTGGCGAGTGTAGAAATTAACAAACCTGAACTGCACACACAAATAGAACTTCATATGCAGTCGGCAGTCGCCTTGATAGCTCCCAAATAAGTGGCTCCTAGTCACAATACGTACATGTTTACTCCAATGGATCAAACATGACAACGGGCACCGGGTGCTTTCTTCGAAGTTTTGGTCATGTACTTTTCAATCAGAATTCCCGACTATGACATTGGCTTTCAAGCTTAGGTTCCGCCAAAAAAGCGAACACTGATCTCATTTCAGTTTTAGAAATGCTTCTGGCTAACAGAAAAGAAAGAAAGTGTCTAAGGTTTAAAAAGCCTCGGTACACAGCACTTGACAGATCTAAATATGTAGGGTTCTCAGTCACAGAGGACCCTGCGGCGAAGGCAGCGAACAAGATGGCGACTTGTGTGAATGTGATCAGAGAACCTAGTCTGTAGAATCGTCGAAGAACTTGTCAAAGGGGATCGTGCTTCTTGATGTCATATTTGAATATAGCTCAAGAATAACTGATGCAACAAATTCTGGCAACTTTTTCCTTGCAATCATTCTCCTCATGAACACAAATATAGGCCCTCTCCGAATGAAAAAAGCATGAAAATTCTCGGCGAATTGCCTATCTATATAGTCTACACCAGCTTTGCACTAAGTGTTCTTAGGAAAAAGTATAAGGTGTCTTTATAAACGTAGTAGAAGAACGATGGTCTGTCTACCTGCATATCGAAATGTATTCTCTTTTTGCACGCAAATGCAAGCGGGTGAAGATACAGGCTTGGGCACCGTAAAAGAAGCATGATCACTGGAGTTTACCCCTAAACTAATTTATGGTCCGACCTGAATTATCCTAGTTCCCCCAACTACCTTTACACTTCAATTGCTCTATTAGTAGCAAGCACCGAGTTCTAAGCACTTCATAAATATCAAATACTCATTAAAGCATGATCTTTAAAGTTAACAACCATAAATTTAACCCGTCGAAAGTCATAAATCAATGACCCTAGGAGTTGTATTTGAGCTCACAAATCAGCTACAGGCACAAAAACTATCCGATACATTAATCATTGCCGAGCTACAGCTTTATGCAGCCGCCACACTTTGCAATTCCAATGAACAGCAATCAATTAAAAATTATGAATTAAAATTTAATTACTGGACAGCATGTTCTGGACGTACTTGTCCACGAATTCCAATTAAAGCACACAAAAATTGGCGCATGCTCTTGCACTGCACTGCCGCCGCGCACAGACGGGTTTTTTTTTTCCGTTCGGACCACACACACCAAACGCCCAAAACCAGCTTATCGGCAATAACCAGTTCGATGAAATTTTAAAAAGAAAACGAAACAAGCATAAATAAAACGAAAAATTATGATAAATCATAAGAAATAATCTACATCACTGAGTTTTTTTTGGTCGCCGGGCTGGTCTGTCAAAGGGAATGCGGCACACAAGCTTGCGCTTGGATACCTGGTGACAGCAACTTCTTACGCAGGTGCTGTGTATTGCGTTTCATTCAGATCGATAATACGGTAAAGATGAAACGCGTTCATTTTGCTGTTGCTATTTTATTTTTTTTTAACTTGTGAACGTGTATTGGGTGTATGGATGGAAATGATACTTTGTCGCCGAGACCATCAAAGAAAGTGGTACATAGTTGCGAACCAGTTCAGACTGAGAGGTAGGCATGTGTGCACCCAATTTGATTAGTAACTGTTGAATCTGTAAGGATTCCACACCATTTTACACAGTACGGGCTGTAATGGGCCATTATTTTTAACTTTTTTAAAAATACAATAAAATGAGCAAGCATTCCCTTTAATTATGAAATATAACTCGTTCAATTGGCTGCCTCGGCAGGCTTCGCAATAGCGTATTCTGTAGCTCTATACTTTCTTGGATGATATTGCCCTTATGTGCTTGAATTGTTTCTGAATTGTTGGCATAACATTGATCCTTCACGGGTCTCCACAAAACGAGTCCAAATCGCAGCTCCAAAGCGACCAATTGATATCGCCAACGGCTGATAAAACGGTTTGGGAATGTGAATCACAAAATACTGATTATGGGATGGGCGCCAAATCCATTCCTTCAATTTCAAAAAAAAAGTGTATTAACAACGACCACCATTGACAGAAGCGTTGTTTTCAACCTCATTTTCAAAGAAAGATCGTCCAATGATGCCACCACTCCACACTCTCAGCCGCAGTATGCAAGGGCTTTATCCGACGACCAGTATAGCTTAGAAAAAAGCAGCCGAAGCGATACCGGGAAAAAAAGATACAAATGGGGCACAAAAATGTACCGGCCCTTAAAAACGCCTTCAACTCTGCTAACTGGCCATGCATCATGTGAGCTCTGACCAGAATGGGCAGCCCATGGGAAAGAGTAAGCGCCAACCGCAAACTGTGGTACCAGACGAACGATGGTCCAATGTACTACGAAGTATCAGCAGGAGTTCCTCAGGGATCAGTTCTTGGACCCCTCCTGTGGAATTTAATGTACGATGGAATGCTCAGATTGCGGCTACCACAAGGTATCAAGGTCATGCGCTTTGCCTGCGATATAGCAGTGGTCTTCTTCTTCTTCTTTGATTGGCGCTACTGTCCGGGGTGGACCTCTCAACCAACATGCCTCTCCAGCCAGCACGATCTTTCGCCAGCTGCCTCCAGTTGCGCACACCAAGTTTCTTGAGGTCCTTTTCCACTTGTGTGGAAAATCTAGTGCGAGGACGTCCTCTATTGCGCTGTCCCAATAGCTCTGTGTCGAAGACTCTTCGGGCCGGAGCTGTGGTGTCCATCCGCTCTACATGACCTAGCCATCTTAAGCGTTGGATCCGAAGACGCTTAACTAGGTGCATGCCGCTGTACAGCCCGTACAGTTCGTGGTTGAACCTTCTCCTCCAACCATCAACGCAAACAGGACCAAAGATCGTACGCAGAACTTTCCTGTCAAAACAACCAAGAGCTTCTTCATCCGCTTTCAATAGCGTCCATGTCTCTGCGCCATGGAGCAAGACTGGGAACATCAAGGATGCAGTCAGCACCTTCTGGGATGCTACCGGGCATAGGAACGCCTTAATACGCGAAAAGGATCCTACTTTCCAGAGAGGGATCGAGGACGTAGTGGATTGAAGTGGCTTAGGACGCATACGCGAAAAAAGAGAATAATACCGTGTGAAGCTTTTGTGCTGGTAGCAAAGGTCTTGAAGAAGATTCCACATCCATTGGCAAAAGCAATAAACGAAGGCGACCATGAGTATTGCCCACTTGCACACCAGCCTCAAGAACTTTTGGCACTAATTTGCGTGTAGCAGTCGCGGTGGGTGCTTCATTTTGAAAAAAATGCATTGTTTCGACAGCACTAATGGTACCTAGTACGTCCAAGTTTCCAAAATCAGTCGACAACACAACATAATCGCAAGGATCTTTCACTTAAGCAACGTACTTCCTCCCAGAGTTCCTGCAATTTGAACCCCATTTTTTAGTGAGAATCTACCCGCAGTAATTTCTGCTTAAAAACCTGATCTGAATTTCTTGCTGAACCCCAAACAACAGGCTCGTGCCTCGTTCACAGTCTCGAAACCACAGCAAAGCAAGTCGTTGCCGATGATCTGACTGTGATTAGCAAATTGTTTAGTTTTACTGAAATTCCAAGAATCGCAAAGTATAAACTTGGGTTACACCCAAAGCTGTCAATGTGCACTCTGGAAAAACTCAAACTCAGTGGTTTTGTGCAGCATTTTCTAAACACAAGTCTATCAGTTTGTCAGGTTTGACAGTTTTGAAACAGAATGACGGACATATGGACATACCAGCTAATGGTTATTAACCGTTCCTTCTCTATTCCCTTTTCGCTTCGTTTCGGATACAACAATAACGTATACGTATACCGTAATATTTTTTATAGGCGTCATCTTTATATTTAGTAATGGCGATCACGTATTTTAAGTCTAATTTGCAAATACGTTGGCGGCATAATGTTATTATTACCATCACTTTATTTTTATTCTTATTATTTATTTTGTTTTTTTTCTTTCTTTCTTTGTTTTCCTCGGCCGCTGCTTAGCCTATAAAATTTCTACACGCTTGTCGCGACTGCGGCGACGACGCCTTGGTCATTTGTTTTTTCCTCTGTGTCGTCGGCCGCCATCTTCAAGTTCAAAATATCTGTCGCGCTAAATGACATTTTCGTGTTTTCAAACATCATCAATGTACACAATATTCACACACGACACACACGATGTATGTACATTCTGTAATGATATGTGTACATTTATACACACAAAACGGTGAGTATTAGAGGAGAATTATTTGTTTTGTAAATTAATAGAGATGACATGAACAAATAACAAGGCTTGCAATTTATTATGATGCAGAGAAAAAAAGCGTATGTGTGTGAAATGTCATTAAGATGTCATTGTCACCGCGTTAAATAGTTATTGCAACACCTGACCTGCATTTATCGTTCTGTTATGAACTGAAGGCACGGATAACAAACGAAAGTGTGCAAAAACACAGGGCATGTGAAGGAAGAAGAAAAAAAAGCAGAAATCATTTAATGGCAATAATTTTGGCGCCACTACATTACGTAAGCGGTGAGACCTCTATACGGGGAGCATCAGCCGACACCCATAGCAAATGACTACACATAAGCATGTCGCCGTGTGTGTTTTCGATTGATCGGACACAAATTTATTTGCTTTGCACATTGGAATGATTTTTGTTTATTTATGCTATTAACGAATATGTGCTACCAATACATGGAGATCGACTGCAGGAGGGAAGTGAACGACAGATGGAACTCGATTTGCCAAGGGTACTTTTACACGAACTAATTTCGACAGCAAGCTTTTCCATCTTGTCGGCAAGGGAGGTGAAGCTTTTCCTATGTCTCACCTCTCTTGCCTACAAGATGGAAAAGCTTGCTGTCGAAATTGAATCGTGTAAAAGTGCTCCAAGTGAACGGATTTAGAGACACTAAAGTGAGCACTAAAGACGAATGGAATAGAAAACAAACTGTCACGAATGTCAAGACAGACTCTAAGGCATTTTACAAGTAGAATCATTCTCCCAAGAAACGACATTCAGTCTTGTATGCATTCGTATATTTATATTCCCATATAGTCTTGAAGCCTGTTCTTAATTATCATTGGAGCCTTATCCATTTGTGTTTATGCACGTACGCGCGAGAAGCTACCTATGCTCGAACGGAATTGAGGTGAAGAAAGGAAGTGCTAAGTGACTCAAATGATAATACAAAGCTTTGAGAACCAATATTTGGAGATTCAGTTATGAGCTTGATTTGTGGGTAAATATTTGTGCAAGGCGCACGGGCAGTCAATTTATGTCAACGCTGTGTCAAAAACCTTGTGTTTTGTGTGTGTACCTAATCATAGTTATTTTCACAGACGGAATTCCGGCGCGCACTCAATGTGAGGTTTGTGACCATATGAATTAGAGGTTATGGTCCTTCCCAGAACGCCTGTGCCATGCACTCTTCAAGTGAGAGAAGTCCCATTGAAGCAGGTGGAGAAGTTCAAGTATCTCTCACGAACAATGGGAGGAGTAATGCTTACCTTCCTGAAGGATTGACCAAATTGGGTCTTGCATAAAAGCCGAGCCTGGAATTGCAGAAAAGCCGAGCCTGGTGTCAAACCCAAGTTAGTTTTTTCAACTCCCACATATGATCATGAAACTTAGCTAATAACGGAAAGCATAAGTTGCCAAGGTGTGGTGCCCCGTGGAGTTGTGGGTATGTGCGTTGACCCCAACCTCGACGTCGTAGGTTCGATTCCAGCTCTGAGCGACAAAAATAATTTTCACGACCCCACCTCTTTCGAGTCACTGACAATGTTCAAAGAGTATTTCCTGTCTAGAAAAAGCTTCTCAAACTTGGCCGTTCGGAGTCGGCATAAAACTTTGTTATAAGTTGCCAAGATGAGATTTCTTTGTGCTGTTGTGGGAGTTTATCTCGGTGAAGAACACACACGGCTGTAGACGAGGAACTAAATGTCGGGCAGCAACTTCTCCGAACGAAAAGGGCTATGCTTCGATGGTTTGGGCATGTGGCACGAATGTCCCCATCTGACGAGTGCCTTAAATTCGACTTCTTGGACCTATGACTAGGTAATTGGACCAAAATCTCGTCAGGCTGCGCCTGGGCGTACATCGTGATGAGTTCGATTCGATGGCGAAGAGTGGCATGGAGATCTCTAGTGGATCCTTCACCCCACGCGATCCCTTTTAAAGGCCATGTGGAACACACAAAAATTGTTTGTTATTTCTAACAGATTGTCAATAAACCACAAAAAGCCGATTCTTTAGTTACGTGGAGTATAGGGCGTCAATCAAGCCTTCTGTTTCGAACGTCTACAACGCTTTTGAGCACTTATCCAGTTCTTTCATAACAAAATTGATTCCTCATGGACTTCTCTACGCAAGTTCTGTCACGTAGATACCATTGAACAAACTTCGAAATAGAATTGCCTTCGCGCCGTAGTGTGTGCCCAATCCACTGTCTATCTCTTTCGCATTGTAGTGTTTATAGGTTCTTGGCCCTTGGATCTCACTTGTCTAGTTGCTAGTTCGAGATAAGGTTCCACAAAAGAATCCTAAGGATGTTTCTGTAACATCTATTTACAAAGGATTGTAGCATTTGTGTGGTAATGGTGTCTTTACACAGCAGTTTGGTCCTCAAGCTGAATACATTAAGATTCATATGAGCGGCGAACTGCGAACGCGAACTTTCAGAAACAACCCTTTTCCAGCAAATATTAACAAAAAGTTTAACTTCTTGGTATGCAAGAAGATTGTAACTGAATTATCGAGTTTTTTCATAAACAAAAATCCTAATAAAAGTTAGTTTAAGTATCCTAATTAATGATTTGAAAGTTTGTCTCTGCGAATCAATCATTCCCTCCGCGAACTGTCAAACTGAATTCGTGATACACAAACGCAATCCAAGGACGAAAACGCGATCCACAAACTCACGAACAAAAACTTCGCAGTGAAGTGTCAGTTTGCACCCCAAGTTCTCTGCGGATGAAAACCCTCCATATGAATGAAACGTCAATGTTTGCGAAGTTCGCAATTCACGGCGACCTCATATGAATAGGCCTTTACTTTGCCAGATTGTGGACAGCATTCCGAACAAAGCTTTAGCCGTCTCAATCCTACTGCATACATCAAGTTCGGAGACAGCGGGGTAAGCCCAAAAAACGCTTTAACTAGCTCTCCCCGGCTTCCTGTCCAACAAGTTAATTTGAGCGCTGTTGTCAGAAATGCTTAGTGCTTTTCTTTTGTATATATTTTGAACCCCACTCTTTTGCATAATCTTCGAGATCGTGGCCCATTAAGTGACCTGATGCGAGTGTAGGCAAGGCACAGTTTATCGAATGCCATAGCTTCCATCCATCAATTCTGCACGAAGCGGATTATCACCAGAAACAACAGCGGTGACAGTATACATCCCTTGATGAAATCCTACAAGAAACCTTTGTTCTACTGGAACCTTCCTAATAATTTTGAAAGAGACCGTAGACTTCTCGTAGTCAATGAAAAATAGTTTTAGCGGAGACCTATACTCAACGCATTGTTCGATGATGACGCGCAAGGTGCTAACGTGGTCGATCCAGCGAGGATTCAGCATCGATACTCGGCATTGATAGTATGTAGAATGTAAATGCTCCTTGATCCGTTCCAGAACTATTCGAGTTATTAAGGACGAATGACGAATCCGTCAATAGTGCTGGATTCAACCAACAAATTTGATCGAAATTCAAGTCCAAAATGCGTTCCCTTTTAATTGTATGAACACGTACAAGTCGTCCCCATAATTACCTCAAGAATGTTCGTCATTAACTAATTCAGCGGTAAACTTCAAAACTAAAACCCTCTCCCAATGACTGTCTCTAGCTTACGTACGAACATTACGTGCGCATACATTCGATTCATTAAAGGAAGAATATTAAACTTTGTTTTCTTTTCACTTTGCGGTGGCGGTACTGTCGCGTCATCATCAACGTTGCTGTCGCCGACATCGCAGTTTGCAAATGCCTATATAGGATGCCGCCGCAGTCGTCCGTGACTTTTATGAACCAGCCACCCCAATGGAAATGAATTCTGTTACTACGTGACGTTGATATGTACTTTTTGTTGTCTACCACCACCGGCGTCACAGTGCAGCTGTCACCGCGGAGTATGCTGAAACAGGAACATATTTACATACATAGCGCCTACCAAGCATATTTTCAACTAAAAACTGCATCCGCAGTCTGCCTAAACCACAAGGCAGGGGTAATAGCAGCGACGATGACATTTCTCAGATGAGTTCAAATCGGAAATGTCAGCGCTGTGGTGCATGTCGTCATGCAAGATAGCGCCGATTTTACGTGTCACCCTGCATTCGATGGGTCACGTTAAGCGGCCAATGTCCCAGTGAAATTGTAATCTCTACTTCCGTACGAAAATTCCGATTCCATGAAATATCAATTACATTCGAGCGATCCAACATCACCTGATCGCTGTTACTTCCTTTCGAATGACACCAAAATGACGTCTCGTGCTACATGCATACACGACACATAGTACGTCTCGCCAGTTCAATTGAAGTACACACCTGTTTAAGCGGAAAGCATGATCAGATGTCACGGTAAAGTGGGTGTCTCATGGCCTCAAAACTACTTAGTCAGGGAAACTTTATTCAATGTGACGCCGCCTCGCTGTCGCCGATGACAGAGTCATTGACGCCATTTGACGCCCCTCGCGCCCACTCGTGCTGATCATAAAGTGCGATCATCATAATTTTTGCCGGTAAATTTGTGCTTGACATGCAACGCGACTGGCCGACTGACTAGCCATCGCACCGACTTGCATTCGAATTGATTATTGATAACCGATGCGATTTCAGAAACCGCAACGGAACACACTCACAAATGCGCCCAGTAAGGCTGTGGCGGCGCGGCGGCGACGTCTGACACCACTTAGCACGCGAGTGTCTGAGGCATTCCCTAATTGCGCATACAAACGTGTACAAGTACGTTTTCACTGTGCATGTCACTGCGGACACAAAAAATAAAGGCAAGGTTACGCATGACGGGCTCAGACGAAACGCAACGTTTTATCGATCGTTTACTCTCGATTAAGTGTCGGCCGGGCGGTTTAATGATAGCGCGAATAAGTCGTGGGTATCGTCACATCAAAAATGTATAAACCCCATGTGCAGATACAATCAGACGACACACAATCGGAGAGAACAAAACGAACAAAAAAGGAAGACAATTAGCCATTGATTGTCTCCGGCGCGACAGTGAAGACTCAAATCGGAGCTTATTGTCATTTTTGTTTTATCTGCTTCTTGCCATTTTTCTTCTTTTTTTTTGTTTTTTGATTACACCAATTTGACCGGCCATCACTCAATGCGGTATCGCGCTACAGTCGAGACGCAAATTGTGTGTGACAGTTGTGTAAGCCTGTGTATGACAACGCGACGCCGCGGTCGGCGGCAGTTGTGTCGACACATTGTCGCACTAAATGTAATTATTTATAACTTTACACGGAAAGTGATAGAGCAGTCGCGCGGAACGCACACACATTCTGACATATGAATGTAGGCAGCACACTGGCGGGAGACTTATTTAGGTGGCGCCTGTTTATTATTATTATTAGTTAGTATTATTTTTCATTTTACGATTATTTCTACTTTAAGGCCATTTGAATACAGAGAGTGTACATAAATCATAAGATCAGTGATGTATAGTGTGTGATGTGGCACCGTAAGGTGCTGCAACTTTGTCTTCACTGACTGTGTGAAGAGAGTGTCTACAGTTTGTTTTCTCTCATCATTTTTTTTTTGTTCACTTTTGAGGTTAAAGATCAGATTAGGTTGTTATATTTTCTTTTACACTTAAATCTGAATTATTTTTTTGTGCTTATTAACATATAGACAAGCTTTATCTTCACGGTTTGAATCGGTTTGAATGCGGCGTGAATAGGGAAAAAACAAGAGTATTAATTAAAAAATTGCGGCACCGCGGTGAATTTCAAAGGGAAATATAGTTTATTTGTGAATCTTTGATCTTTTACCGATCAACACATTTCCGTTTAGTCTATTTTTAAACAAGTATAACATAATTTTGTGCTCTGAATGTTGTCAAGACGATATGATATCACAAATGATGGCTATTTGGGTACGCACTTTGGGGAAATATTACAAAGGAGAACGAACTCTTCTTTGGAGAGAATATTCATTGGCAAGGATTCAATGCCTGGCAATCTAAAATGGACTGTTGATATTCGTTGCTTTACAACAATTTTAGAATATCCGAAATATACATATCGTCCTTGAATACTTCGCGAATCATCCTTGGATTCAATTAGATTTCGTTAAGTTTCGTTATGTTTTTCTTTAAAGTGTTCTCTTGGTCAACGGCAATCCTCAGAGGGAGCATTCTGCTATGATCAGTCATTCAGACTTGCAATTTTTGGGAGAATAATGCGTAGAACACAATATGCGTTTACTTCCTGTAGAAGCTTTGTCCCGGTCCACCTCAGATCGTAGCGCCATCTATGTATTTGTAGCTCACATGGAATCAAGTCGCCAAAGACCACATACGTATATTTTAAGCGCTTTGATTTTTGAAAATTTTCAGGGCTCGTTAAGTCGCGTCAAGTTTTTTCATGCGGTCTCATGGGATTCCTAGGGCCAACGACAATGCCCAGAGAGAGCATTTTAGTACAAAACAGACTCAGACTCACTATTGATCTTTGAAGATTTTCAGGGTTCGTTAAGTCTCGTCAATTTTTTTCATGCGTGCCCCTGGGCTTTCTAGGGTCAACGACAATCCGCAGAGGGAGCATTTTGGTACAAAAAAGACTCAGACTCACTCTTGATCCTTGAAGATTTTCAGGGTTCGTTGAGTCTCGTCAAGTTTTTTCATGCGTTGGGTTTCATATGGTCAACGACAATCCGCAGAGGGAGCATTTAGGTACAAAAGCCATTCGGAGTCGTCACTTGTGACAGCAGAAGAGGCTTGGTCCGGTCCACTTGACTGTAGCGCCACCTATGTATTTGTGACTTACATGGAAGCTCCTGCATCTTAGAAGATTTTCAGGGTTCATTAAGTCTCGTCAAGTTTTGTATGCGTTTCCCTGGACTTTATAGGGTCGACAAACCCCAGTGGGAGCATTCTAGTAAAAACAAACACTCGGCATTCGGTTTCGGCACTTGTGAGAACATAATAGCATAAATGGCTTGATCCGGTCCACTAAACTGTAGTGCCAACTATGCAATCGTAACTCACATGGAAACAAGTCAGCGGAGACCACATACCTACACATAATACCTCCTCCTTAATTTTAGAATTTTTGGGGTTCGTTAAGTCTCGTTAAGTTTTTGCATGCATTCTCCCAGTCTTTCTAAGCTCAACGACAATCTTCAGAGGTATCATCCTGGTACAAAAAAGCTCAGCCAGTCGGAGTGGGTGGTGACTTTGTGCGGATCTATCTGATTGTGGCGCCACCTATGTATGCATTCAAACTCACACGGAAGAAATCCGGCAAAGACCGCACACCATGCTCTAACAAAATTTAAGCTCAAAATTTCAACCTAGTACCACATTCAGCACACCTGAGTACCCACCATTTAACTAAAAATAGCAACCAATGCGCCGAATAATCATTTAAAATGTAAACTTACAGAACCATAGACGTGTTCTGTTCCCGCCACACTATCCACAAAAAATTGTCTGACACACTCATGGAATGTACATGTTGCCAAGCTTATCGCCGGTGAAAGCCCCATCTCCTCTGTAGCACCTCAGTTCCGCGTCGATAACTTAACATGTTATTAAAGCTAATTAAAACAGTAATCAAACGGCGCCATCCATACGAGCACCTTGAAATTAATAAGCCATATCAAATGTTATACGGGCCACGGTTATACGCCGCCGTTTTCATATCGTCTCGTCCATTCACTTGTGCGCTGGTTGGGTATCGATTTACGCGTGTGTAAAGGGGCGGAGGTGCTACCAACTGTGCACGCACACAGTTCTCTCACCTAGAGCAATTATTTGACCATGTGCGTCCGACTGCACGGTGCACCCGCGGGGTGGGTTTAAGAAAAGTTCACCAAGCGAAGACATGACGGGCAAGAAACACGCCACCTACTTGACCGTTGCCTTCTGTCTAGCTGGATAGATGGGGAATATAATTTGCTATATCTGCTAGATGGGAATACAACTACCACACAACACGTTCGAGTACTCTGCTACTGTGTGTGGTCGGTCTATTTTTAGAGAATGTTGTAATAGTAATAACCTTTTGTGTGGTGTGCTCTCTTTTATTTTGTTTTTCCAATTTATTTGATATTATTTTTTTCCCCTTTTTTTTCACAGCACATTCCGCTCGATAGAGCGCGCCTCCATCCGATGTGAGATATGATAACGACCCACAACGCCAACAAAACAACCGCGGCAACGATGGTGACGACGGTGAAGGCGGCACGGCACGAAGCGGCGCGTCGCGGCGCACTACATAGTGCTGCAATACAATGACACAGAAGAAAACAAGGGAGGAGGACGATGCCGCCGTTGTCGTTGTCGTCGTCGTCGTCGTCGTAATCGTCGCCTTAATGGCGCTAGATAACGCCAAGATTAATATTCATTCTAAAGTTTAATTTATATACCGACACATGTGTATATGCCCATGCTCGATGTGGAAGTCTCTTTCTATCCACCCTGTCTTTACAGTCTCGCCAGTTTCTACCGGCCAATTGAAGCTTTTTTTTTCGTTCGTTCCTTTTTTTTTTGTTTCGTAGATATGATTTGTGGAAAAAGGAATGTGGTGGTGTGTGCATGATGAAATCATGAATCTATGCATGGGCATTTTCTATGTGTATTTAACTTCTTATAAATATTCTTTATTTTCTTCTTCTCTCATTTTTATTTCTTGTTCTTTAAGTGAAATTGATTTCAATTTGATTTGTAGTGTGATTTGCATTTGCCCCTCGTTTCATTCTTTTATGGCACTATTATCGTTTAGTGTTGAAATGGAAACGATGATAAAACCAGAAGGAAAAACAAACGACAAACAGCAGCGATATAATTATGACATTGAGGAGTGTGCAACAGTTTTTCCGCCTGTTCATTGATCCTGTAACCAGGAGTCACCGTAAGATGTAGTCGATTAATAAGTGATTAAAAAAAATGACGTTCTTTTGTCAACGAATGCGGAAATTAGAAGAATGCGTTGCAGTCAGTGTTTTGTTTTCAATTCATCAATTTTCTGAATGTGTTATGAGATTTTATTAAATTGGTGGTAGGGAGATCACGATTTGGAGATGAACAGCAGTTGCACTTTCTGTTAATACTATATGTATTTATTCCGCAGGACAGTGTTTCGACTCGGGTAGCTTGAGCCTCACACGTGAACGATTCTTCGGTTTACATCGTTCCCAATTGAATACAGTGGACTTTCCTTAAGTCGAACACTTCATAAGTCGAACTCTCGATAAGTCGAACTCTCGATAAGTCGAACTCTCGATAAGTCGAACTCTCGATAAGTCGAACCCTCCATAAGTCAAACTTTCCATAAGTCGAACTCTCCATTAGTCGAATTTCTCCCTAACTCGAACTCTTTGCTAACCATATTTCTACTTCTCCTCAATTATCCATACCAAAGCCCACTTTCCAAGTCGAACACATTTTGATATCCCGCCGCAATTCGACTTATGGAGAGTACACTGTAAAAGACACAAAGTTAAACAAAGTCTAAAAGGTTTCACTGCCAGCGATTTCGTAAACAACAAAAGTAATTTTCATTGAATAACCTTAAAACCACAAAAGAATCTCACACCACCATCTAGTGTCTACGCTGCTAAGGTTAATCGATTTTCTGTTGGGTGTCACTCAATAATCCCACTCACCCAAAGTGGTTTTTCGCATTCCACTTCAGTTCCAAATCCAATAAAGTTCTTTACGTATTCAAATCGATTTATGCAATAAAATGCGAAATGAAATGGCAACAGTTTAGCTAAGCCGCACAGGTCATCCTCTTTTAATGCATTTAACACTCATTCTGTGCGCCCACACAGCACAAAATGTCTGAAGGCACTTCCTTGACCGGCACTGTATGACGTCTGTCTGTGCAAGTAGAAAAGAAAACTCAAAAATGTGGAATCTCTCTTAAACTCTTACATGTAGTGTCTCTTCCGTAAAATAATTATCAAACGAAAACAACAATTTAAAACAAATGAGACATTGTTGATATGTACAGTATGTGAATACACTTCGGGTCACCGTGTATTGTCGTCATCACCAATCAAGGCGCGACGTTTCTGCCGCCGCCGCCGCCATCAACGTATTCATCGTCTTTTTTTTTTTTTGCCCGATAAGATAACACGTAACTATTTTCGGTCGTTAATGGTAGATTCCGCTGTCCGCCCCTCAGCACATCACAAAACATGCGAGAGACACCGCACAAGCAGAAGTTGAAAAAAAAAGAAAAACAAAAATCAATATCAACAACACCAACGTTCCCCCCTGTTTAATGTGTTTCAGTACTTCTATTATCGTCTATGCTGGCGCCAGGTCAATTATACAATTGTTCAACAATAAAATTTTGTATGGTACGACTACATGACCGAGTTCTTTTTTTTTCTTTTTTTTGTTTGCTGTTATTTTGTCACTCTTTTCGCTTATTTTTCTCGGCTAACAAGAATAGGGTATATTCGCGTGAAAAAAAAGTGTCTAGGCGGAAAGATAATTGCGTAGGCAAGTGTAAAACACATACTATAATACTTTCAATTTCTTCCACTCTGGGTCACTGGGTCGCCGAGCAGATCACATAATTGGGTGCAATTGGAAGCAGCCAGCAAGACAACGTGTCAGCAGATCGTCCCGGAAGAAGAGAAATCAATCAGACAGTAATCAATTGAACTATTGTCAGGATTTTCGGACTAATTGAAGTTTGCCTTCATTGTGCAACAAAGAAATGTAACAAGTGTTCATGGGATACCATTAACTGTCTAATCCCAAACATGGCGCATATTAACAGAAAGTAACCTTAAAATGTGTCCGCGAAGCTTCATTTCGGGAGAGCACAAGTAAAAACTCACAAACGTTACCCAACGGCAACACCTTTTAGTTTTTTGAGTGTCATGCGACAGTTATGCCCGGCGTCTAGATGTCAAACTTCACTGACATTTGACATTAAATAGTAATAGATCACAAGACTTGACCTACGCCTATAAATTGCTGCGAATTCGAATAAAATCAATCGATATATTCAATCTTTCGCAACAGTTTTTACGTGTTACTTTTTTTCAAGACATGACATGACACATGATAGGGTATACCACTTTCCACTTGCACCGTCCTATAACACCTTCGTACGATTTGTCCCAATCGTGATTCTCCTTGTATCAAAAAATTCGTTTTCGATTCGTTAACAAAGACTCTTCAAAAAAAAAAAGAATTCGCTAAGTGAACTGACACGATACCCACCAGAAGAAGAAACAAAAATCAAGAGCACTTAAGCATACTTCAATCCTACAACGATTTTTACGTCAGCCAAAGTCTGGCGTCAGTTGCAAAAGTCAAGATAGAATGTGTGTGCAATTTGTTTCCTATTTCGTCATGTTATCGATATTTTAAAGAGATTTTGACACAGGAGCATCAACAGTCACCGATCCAGGAAGGCGCCTGACTACTCACCGTCAAATGATCAGGCACATAATGAAGTGTTAGGCAGTTAACATTTCCGGTATTGCTTCTGTCACTTTCACGTGTGAACTTGAGAAATGATGGAATAGGGGTCGATTTTTTATACCGTTTGGCGTAAAATGTAAGGTGATTCCGTGAAGAACATGAGGCT
The DNA here is from genome assembly GCA_916610145.1 of Eristalis arbustorum. Lineage (NCBI taxonomy): Eukaryota > Metazoa > Arthropoda > Insecta > Diptera > Syrphidae > Eristalis > Eristalis arbustorum. Next base: position 51,144,705 of record OU744316.1, on the reverse strand, counting down.
AATTTAGACAATTAATTTGTTTGCAAAATTCAAAAAGTAGCAAAAAGACACCCGGAAGAAGTAGACATTCACTTAAAACATGCGTTAAGTTAGTCATTTCAAATGAACACGATTACCCAAGTACACTCCATGCCTTCACTGTAAAAGACAAGTGGTATCTGTCAAAACATCGGATATATACATGTGGACTTGAATTTATTTGCTGGCGATAAATATTGTAGTGACCAACCGATTAGATGTTATCGTGTATTTTGGTAGGATTTTATTGTTGTATCTACAACTGTTTCTAGCCGGCAAACATGTGACGAAATTCTGACTCTGAGTCAACATCGATCACTTTTTTAATTGAATTATAATCAAGAGTGTTATCGAATGTGTATCGAGTGGGAATATTCAAGTGCACCGTGCACTTTAAGTCTTCTGAATCCTAAATATAAATCCGATATTATGTAAGAATAGTTGAAACAAAATCTATTTGCATAGGAAGCGTGCGAAAACTGTTTTCGCAAAGAAAAGAAACTAATGCAACCTCTGGCATGCTTCTGTAGACATTCATTTCGTGTACAAATTATCCGACACGTGGTATTCTTGACTTTGCAACTAACGGTGACATAAAATGTCAAGCAAATCGGAGAGATGTCAAAAAATTATGAAATAACACCACCTGTCAAATGGTGAGGGAGAGAATAAGCGCCTACCTGTTAGGTGCTGCCAAACCACTCGGAAAAGCGAAGTTTATGAAAACACACACAAAATTAAACATACTTTTATGATCGGCATAAACGAAAGTGATTTCATCAATGGAACGTGCGTTTTATGAAATCTTAATCTTTTTATAGTTTTTCAATAAAATAGAATCGATTTGACCGTCATCACAAAAACTGAAATTCCTTCAGTTTCATTTGCACTTGGTCGCAAAAGAAGTTCAAGGCTGTTGCTTCACCCCGAAACCAAACCAGACCATAAAAAAAACACACACACACAGTGAAAATGAAGAATGAGGCACACAGCGCACACAAACAGAGAGAGGAGACCGTAATAAGGGTGCGGCGTCATCGTCAGCTGTACCTCCCCGCCATCGATCAAATGAAATGTTGAGCCCTCTATCTTTAATCATTCTCAAAATAGCTGATCAAATAAATTTAGATTAAATTACTAAAATACGGTAACTAAGACGCTACACGTGTGTATATGGCCCACACAACTGAAAATCGGGGACATCGTATTCCTCAATAAAACCACAAAGATTATCCGCAGACCACAGTCATCCATTCATTCATTTAAATGCGTCTTTAATAAATTGATATTCGTCGAAGAAATAAGATACAAGAATTTTAAATAAAAAGGAACGCCGACAAAAAATGTTTACCTTCGCCTAGGCAACAAGCACGTGTTCCACAACACATCCACTCTCGTAGTCGCCTACATGAATCTATCCGATGAATGTTCCCAATACGGGCAATATTTTTTTTTCTTCTTCTACCAGAATCCCCCCCTCAGATGTGTTTACATTCAATTGAGGCACACACAGAAAGCCACATGGAGTTCTTGAGTCAGAACAAAAATCCATAGTCTCTCGGTTGAGCGTTGAGTGGCGCTTACTCCGTCTGTCTGCTTGACCCCTGTTCAAAAGCCACACATCCAACGGGCCTTTCGCTAGATACCCACTTATGTATTTTCGTACAGACACATAAGCTTGTAGCATTTAAAGCATGACATCGAAGAATAGATACTCATTAAATATTCGAGTCTTTATTACACGCGTGTGGATGGTATAGTCTCGAATGGAAGAGTATACGCCCGTGTGTGCTCTCACGTTCGACAAAATTGTGACGTAGTTGTGTCCACATCAAATATCTATGACCTGTGAATGTGCACAGAAGCCTAGACTTTGAAGAAAAGCTTCTACGAGCATTTTTTTTATCCAACTGCTGATAGCCGTCTGCCGTCCACAGTCGCCGTAAGTAACGAGCGAGAAAGAGTCTTCTACTAGCACTGAAGATAGTAAAAAACAAAATCGAAAAAAAAAAATCCGACGAGTATTTAACGACGGCGCGACGTGCGGCTTTATAGACATAACCACCAGACAACGTACACGCATATAGGCATTGGCATCGAGTGTATAATTGTGGAACGGCGCGGCGGCGGCGACCACGACAACGACTCAACGTTGGCGGCATTCCGGCGCCAAAGAAACACACACAGCCACACACTCGTACACCTACATTCATCCGCACAGCACATGCTTGGTACTTTTATACACCCTCAGTCGTCGTTTGGGTACGTCCATCAATATCTCTCTTCACTTCAACAATTCAACCGCTGAGCACTGAGTACTATCAACTATCGAGATACTATATCTACCTAGTAATAATCGTAACAAACTCACTGAGTGTACGTACGTGTACACAGAGAAAAAAATGGAAAATATATTTGAAAAAAAGTACGCAAACACCATTGCCACTTTTTAAGGGGTGCAAAGGGGTCGAGACCAAACGAACGGCCTTCAAAACAAATATGTGGTTGAGATATCGTGCGAACAGGTATACAGGCATGACTGTGTACATATGTGTAAAAATACGCGACAAATAAAGGTAAAGCGAATGCAGAGTGTTGACTCTGTCAACTCCTTTAGGAGTCCTTTAAAATCGCCGGGGGGTTGTTGGTGAAAATGCAAAATTTTTGAGATTTCTGAGAGGCTAAAAATAAAGGGGGATGTGTTCACAAATGCTTTCTGCTTACCTTCTCCATTAGTGGTGAATGATTCTGGAATTTGAACTCGAAGACCGGACGTGCTGGAAAAGCCGGCGTCTTTTAAATTTTCGCTTGGAGCACGGTCTGGAAATAAACAAAAAATAATCGAAATAAGTTTCTTTGCTTTTGATTGTTTTTTAGTATAATTTTGACTACGAGTCGTCACACTCTGCCAATGAGCACTGATTAATAAAACCTGCATCTTCTGCAAAATTGAGTCCCTTTGTTTAGGTGCAGGTTGGGCAATCTGGTAGTGGCTATTTTGACAGCTGTCAGTCTTCAAAATCTTGACAGAATGTCAGTGTCATACTTCCGCTTAACAAAATTAGTCTCTTTACGCTTGAGCAACCTTGAGAAATATAGAAAAAACTTATTTCCAAAGAGAGACTGTGTAGCCCAGTGATTTTTGTAAATTAAGTTTTGGGCCAAATTGAAGCACTGCTATACGCAAATTTGTGCAACAAGTTCGTGGGATTGCTAGGCTAGTGGGCAACGCTTATGGTCCCCATCGTGGTACGGTGCGCACAGACGAGAATGTGGCTTCTGAGGTCAAGAGTGTGGGACTCAATTCAAGAATATGACGCACGCACGCATTAGCCTGACGTCCACTCTGCACAAAGATTTAGCATAATTCGCTTACAAAGTCCAATTGACTCTGGTACGATAGTCCGCTTCGGCCCCACCATGTGTATGAATAGGCGGTTACTGTTAGTGGCGTTGACGTTCTGGGTATGTGCGTCGACCCTTGAACTTCGGCTTCGGTTCGATTCCTGGTGGGCACAACAAAAACACTTTCTCGGTTCTCCTTCTTTCGAATCACTGACAATGTACCTGTCTGGAAAAAGCTTCTGAAACTTGGGCTTACAGAGACGGCATGAAACTGTAGGTCCCGTGATAGAATAATATCGCGCACAACACAACTGGTTGCTGAGAAGCTTGGCCTTGGTCCTCTACGGAATATTAGACTGTAGCTGCTTCAAATCCTACGTTGGTTGGTTCGTTTTAATTCCCGAAGCTGTCAGGGGTTGCCGAGCGAGAGTGCCTAACACCGATCTACCTACCCTATCATTGACTTTGTTTGGATATCACTTTGTGGCATTGCCTGTTGTTGGGCGCGTCAACGGAAGCTAGCAAACAAGCAGAATCACTTCCATTGTGAAACGCAACATGTATCCGGAAACTCATACAATCTCTGAGTCTCATAAAACGATCAACGTTCTTTTATTCGTTTTTTTCTTCAATTTTGACACCAAGTTGATGTCAATTACTTTTGCACGTCGCGCCACAAGACACTCCAATGGGATGGTCTCAAAACAGAAAGAAAACACTGATAAGTGCAGTTATAATTAGAAATTCGTAAATTCGTTCGGGCGCCATATACATATTTCAATCTTCATTTTTCTTGGACCCGTCAATTATGATTTCGAAAATAGAAACCCCAGAAATCCCGTCGCAATTTTTCTTCATTACTCTTTCGTTACCCGCTGACAGGTATGATTTGTCATGTTTGTTGTTCCTGCGATAAATAGATCCATCAGTGCTCCATTGCGGGCGATGCCGACAGCCATGTGCTGCACGAGAACACTCGATCGTACACCGGTCAACGGTGTCCACTTCAAACATGTAAAATGTAAGTGAGAATAAAGTTAAATTTTTCTCAAACTTCGAATTGTTGTGTTTTCATCGGGTAACCAACCCATTCATTGCGAACACTTCAATTGATCAGTGGCGGCGGCGGCGGAGCGGTGGACACAAGCGAATACAAAATATATATTTACCCCCAAAAAATGTATGTACAAAATTAACCCAAAACCGATAGGTAAGTGTATGTATTCGAGTGATTTGTGTGTGTGTGTGTGCATAAGCAAATCAACACAGAACATTCCACAAATCAATAAAAACATCGTGGCGGCAGCTGCTTAAGTCGGCGCCAGAATTCTTCGCAAATTAACTAAGTGGATGTGGGTTTTTTTTTATTCAACGCCGCCGCCGCCGTCGTCGTCGTCGTCGTCGTCGCGGACGGCTTTTGTTGGTTGCGCTGGTGCTCTTCTGCTGGTTGCTGTTTGCTGGCTCACTGACTGTTGGCTTCCTTTGCCTCTGTGGCGTATGAAGGCGGCGGTGGGGGATCAAGATTGAAAGAGCGGAGGTGCGGCGATGTCGGCAGCTATGAGTGTTGTTTATTTATTTTGTGCTTAAAATGTTTTTAGTCAGTATTAGTGAATGATTTTATTTCGTACCCACACACACCCTGATGATCACAACGAAATTAAATAGAATAGAGTTCGGTTCTGTGTTGCCCCACACGAAACTATGGCATGCCATGTTAGCCTAGAATAGTGTGCTGCTTTGATTAGTGTTCGTGTATTGGAAAAATTTTATATATTTTTTTTTTTGCTCATGACGATGACGACGGCATTGCCCTCGGAAACAAAGCCCAAGGGAGAGCGTTATTTATTTATTTTATTAAACAGGTGAAGCACATGCACCTCTCCACTTGATGGATAGCCATACCTACCTTCTTTTTGGTTTCAACGACAACAAGAAACAAAAAAAAAAAAAAACAAATGCAAGTACACATAATTTAAAGGAGTTGTGAGATTAGACAAACCTACCTTCGGGTCTCAGTCTGTCCATTACTGACTCTTGATAAGGTGGAGGTACAGCTTCTGCAAAAGAGAACAAAAAAAGACAAATATGTAAAAAAAATGTCACATTTTTAGGGAGTCATGCATTCAGAGAGTTATTGTAAATAAATATTCAGTCGCGCCTTGAGTCAGTGTGTAGGAAGCACGACAACAACAGTCTTTGTATGGCTATTGAACACGCTAAAATGTCATTTCCGTCAGACAAGTGGATTCTGTTTTCATTTTGACACGTTAAAGCCGTTTGTCCTTACTTGTGTAAACTTATTGTCCTGTCACTTTGAAGATTGACGAGATTTGTTGAAATGATACTCGACTTGACAGAGTCGAGTCTAGGAGGATTGAAGGGGAGTAGACCTGGGGTTTGAAATGTAACTACTCTACTCAAAGCGTCAAATGCTTTGAACACCAACCAAAAAGGGGAAGGAACAGTCGAAAAATGATGATTGTAGTCAATTAGCCTAGATTGTGTTCTCTCTTTTCTCTTCAGCAAATAATTGTGCTTTTTTGGTTATTCCGCAACGCTTAGATTTTCCATATGACTTGCTAAAGTTTCAGGCATAGAGAAAAGGAAGCAATATTTGTGTGGCCGTGTTTTTAAACTACATACCGAAAAGCCTTTAATGACCATATTTAAATCCATCAAGCAGATCAGAAATGAGAAGGACTTCAACACGTATGGTCTTCATCTACAACATAAAATTCGGGACTACGGCTAAACACCGCAACGCGGATGGCCTGTTTCGTCTTCCGGTAGGATTAGATATCCACTTCGATAAGTTAAAAGGATGCGGCAAGGAGATGAACAACATGAACTTGGAAAATCTGAAGAGTGCCCGTCTCAACACAACACTTACTGGCAAATTTTCATTGAAGGATGGACTACAGAAAAGAATTCGCAACTACATAGAAAAGTGTTGGCCTCACAAGTTGATGATTACCGAAGAGGATGTGAAGCCGTACGTTAGCAATAACTCTCCGGGATGACTATAGACGTTTAAATCAATATAGAAGACCAAGTTGCGCACAGTCACACCCGATGTCCTGCAGGCCAGCAGTGTGCTAAAGAAGTGCCACGAGGGTCACTAGGCATCTGTCAGCACGTGCACGTCTTAGAATCCTAAAAAGGGAGTACAACAACTGACCTCTTGGAGAACAGCCATGGATTGTTTGTGTGGACTCTTACTCTAAATATTTGTTTGTGGTGATGATGCCTGGAGCAGTCACGTTAAGGGCACTAAAATCAGACTTCCTACCCAGTTTACTTCACCGACCACCGAGTCCTATCATTATCATTCAATCCAGCTTTGCACAACAGACCGGTTGCATTCAGCTTCGAATGATCTGGGCTAAAGATTTGTGTGGACTTTAAGGACATGACGGAAAACTCGAGTAGCCTTTAAGTCCCCAGCAGAGTTAGGTCAAGTTATTGGGCTGCAGGAAAATTGCCACCTGACTTAGACCGCTGTTTTACCATTGTGATACCCTTAGTAAGAATTAAGTGTATTGACTTTGCTTTTTCACTAGAATTCGAATCTAGGTTAGGCACTCAACGAACTGTGTCATTCAGCACTTGAATTAAAGAACTCGGCTGTGTAACAACTGACTTCAGTTACAGGGCACCTTTTTGCAGGAAAAGTTCCCAGTGCCGTCAATTTGAGATCAGTCCAAACTTTGGAATATACTGAAGTCAGTTCATTGTTGGCTACGCATTTTATCCATTTCAACGAATCTTTCATCTCGTTGACACTAGTTATCCTACCCATGCTCGGTTGCATTCCCTCTTATTTATTAAATTTATGTATTGACTTTACCAGACGAAGACCTGCAAAAACTTGCCTAACTTTTATTACTCAACCTTCCTGTTCTTCATTACAGTTGGGCCTTTAGACTGAAACGACATTCAGTGTGCCTGAGTCATCCGAGCGAACATTAATTTGAAATTCTAAACGTCATAAAAAAAATACATCAAAAATGTTAACGAAAAAGATTTAAATTGAATTTTATGATTTCCAATGACACATATAACACATGTCTTTTTTTTAAAGAGGAATTTTACACGAAGTTTACATCAATATAAAATATTCATCGACTCCTTGCCCATTTTCGAATTTTGTTCAATTTATAAAAAATAATAAATTCATAAATTAGTTTAAAGAAAGAAAAAACACAAATCTATCGCATTCATTAATTTTCAATTGTTCAGCGGTCTATGCGTCATTGCCAGTCGGTTCTTTTCCGTGGAAAACCCGCATTGAAGTGGGGAATTCTGATCATTTGAATTCTTAAAGGCTCTTGTGTTTGCTGGTGTCAAGGTAATAAATGTGACTGAAGTTCTCAAAGATTAGCTGTGATTTCCCTGGGTTTTCCGATCACTTTCAAAACCTGAACAGAGGTAAAAACCAATCCCAATGATTTTCATCCGATGTCCAAGTGAAACCAAAAATTCAGGTAGCCTCAAAAACAAAAAAAAAATGGCAAAACCACATACACCATGTCAACACCGGCATCGTAGACGATGACAACAAAAGGCGACAAAACAACATGAAAGCGCGCACCTACCCGACTGTCCTCAATTCGTTGGAAAAAAGAAATAACAATAAAGATTTTTTAATCAGTATAACAAACTCGAGAGCCACTCCTTAGTAATAGTTACGCGAAATTTATTAAACGATTGATGATAATGAAGATGGCTTGATCTTTTAGCTTTCAGATGAGAAACATTCAGACAGACACACAAGCTGCGCCCCAGTCTAGAGTTGATTTTTATTTTTTGTGTTTCTTTCGTTATGTCAATGTCAAGATGGAACCTGTTGACTAGGGAAACAAATTCAAACTACACAGCAGGAAACGCGCTTCGGAGGAAATCCTTAATTTATGTAAATTTTGCTCTGTTTTGCTCGGGCGGTATTTAATTATTATTAGCTTTTTTAAAAATAATTATTGACATTTCTTCAATGTTTCTCTGTGTGTGAGTGTAGACTGTTTAAATGAGTTGTCAATTTAGTCGGAATCAGCTTGTGTGTGACATAGTCAATTGGTTGTTTTTAAATTTGACGGATTTGAACGTTTTTCATCAGAGTTCTATTGTGTGTGGTGATGAGTTGTCAACTGAATGTCAGGAGAAATAGTCCAAGATCCAATAGACTTTTAATCTTTCTGTCAAGGAGTAGGTCTAGCCAGACCTTTGGCACTTTTTAAACTATTTTTTTTCCTTTTTGATTGTGTAGCTATCTTCGCGAAATTTTCATTTATCAGCGTACATGTGCATAACGCTTTAGTGTTTACCATACATTGAAAATCAAAGTGTGTGAGGCAAAAAAAAACAGGCGAAACGAGCTGGTCTTAAGGTCAACGTGGACAAAACAATATATATGCTGTCGATCAAACAACGATCCGCCGCACACCACCTAGGCCAAAACGTTGCAATCGATAGCTACAATTTCGAGGTAGTAAAAGAGTTTGTCTACCTGGGGGCAAATGTAAACTCCACGAATGACATCGTAGTGGAGATCTGAAGTAGAATCGCCCTTGGCAACCGATGTTACTACGGTCTGTCAAAATAACTGGGCTCGAAACTCCTGACTCGAAGGACCAAAGTCATGCTCTATAAAACCCTTATCCTGCCAGTCCTACTTTATGGAGCCGAAAGCTGGACATTAAGTAAGGCTGCAGAGCTGATTCTTGGTGCCTTCGAAAGAAAAATTCTACGTCGGATATATGGTCCGGTATGCGAGGAAGACGAATGGAGGAGAAGACACAACCGCGAACTCTACGAGCTGGACAAGGATGTGGATGTAGTCCGGAAGGCAAAAATCCGTCGACTACACTGGCTCGGCCACATCGAGCGAATGGACAACAACGCTCCAGCAAAGAGGGTCTTCAAATCCGAGCCTCCTGGTTCGAGAAGGAGAAGAAGACCGAACCTCCGGTACAAAGACCAGCTTGGCCTTGATGACTGGAAGCAGCGTGCCCAGGACCGCCAACGATGGAAGGCAGCAATTGCTCAGGCTCAGACCCTTCATGGTTCGTCTGCCTGATAAGTAAGTAAGTAAGTGAGGCAAAAAATAAGTTTTTCTACAATAACCTCGAGTGTCAATGGAATAGGCCTGGTCAGATATTGCTACATATTTTTTTTATAATTGTCAATCGGTAAACATTACTTGAACGAATTAGAGGGAAATTCTAAAGCATAACGGCTGAAGAAATTAACGCATTGAATTGAATAAAAATGAGCAAAGAAAAAAGGGAGCAAGACGTTAGCAGGCTTTCCGAAGCGGTACGAGTGAGTGGTTTTGAAATAGAAGATTTTTGTGAAAACAGCGATCATGACTATGTGCCCGATGGAAATAACTGATTCGGAGTCAATACCTGAACTAGCGAAAAAGATGAACGACTATTACGTCGTTTAATTCCAGGTTATTGAACTAGGCTTCCATAAGTCTTTATTTACGGGGTGGGAGAGCACCACAGTTGTATAATAAGTGTACAATGGTTTCATCCTCATTCATTGCTCTGCAGAAGTTATTGTAAAGGATGCCGATGCTAGAAGTATGAGTAGCATTGGCGCAATACTCTGTGCCAATAAGGGCCTGCTCATGTTGATCAAGTTCAGTGTGGGTAACTTCAGTAGAAGCTTTACAGTAGCGATAGGCATTGAGAAAGGATAGGTAGGGTATAAAAATACTTGACCATCTCATTAAGAGACAGACGGCAATTGCGGGAAGTCTTGGCGTTGAATGTGACTGAGATCAGAGATTTGATTAATGTCGGAACAAATGACGAAATCTGTTATTGATATTTTTGCACAGGATAGAGCTTCCTAGTTCGCTTTAGTTTCGGTATGGAAGACACTACTATGGTTTGGTAATTGGGTGCTTGAGCGGAGGGAGTGGTCCGTGGTGCTCCGCTAATGCACAGGCGGGACAACCTCTGACAACCGATTCATATAGCCAGTAGACCATGAAGTGTTGTAAGCGCCACTTGTGTCTGATCGCTTTTTGAAGCAATAAGCCTTCCTGACATGTTCATGGATATTGAGCTTCCAGCTCAGTTTCGTGACCAGAATAATAGCTAGCAATTATACTGCGCTGCTATTCAGCCACATAGTGAGGAAGGGTCAAAGTCTAGTGAAGAGGACAAGGCCCAGGTGGATTAACGCCTAGGTTGCATTCCCTGGTCCACCTCACCGGCTTAGAAGGGCCGTACTGGAAGATTAACAAGCAGAAAACATTCAAGTTCACCCAGCGCTAGGACAATTCCTTGAGAAATACCATTTAGCCCGTAATGAAACAAAACGACCCAACCATCAAATGTGAGACTACAACTTTTATCACATTATGAAGTGGGCGAGAAATGTAAGTCAAATGCAGCCAAATGTTCAAACTTCAAATCAAGTTCATTTCATTTTGCCTGCAAACGTCAAAATTTGCTTGCGTTCGCTGTACAGCGGCTGCTGGCTGTACATGTTTGAGAGCCCCCCGCTTCCAAATTTTTGAAACACATATATCTGGTGCATGAACGTACTCACAATGGTACCGATGGCAATCAAGACTCATAGAGATCAAGTTAAATTTACATTTCTATAAGGCTTAGGCTTTCATTTACATCCAGTTCCACAGTTAGCTAAAGATAATTTGAGAACTTTACAAAAGAAATTCGATCCAATCACGATTCGTTCTGTGCCACATTACGCCGCATTCTGGAACCACCTTGTGTTCGAGACAATTCACAATCGCCAGTCAACAATTTAGTTTCAGCCAGTAACACACCATGAGCCTATTCAATTCTCATGTATGCGAGGCTCATTTGTAAATTCTTACGATTAAATATTTACATATTCTCCCATCACTATGAGGTGGACAATTTAAATATTGAAAAACAAAAATCACTCTGCTGGAACGAACAACCTAAAGAGACCAACAACAAATGACGAGGCGCACGGACATCTTTGTGTTGTAAATGTTCATAATCATTCAACGAATTCAGTCGGGCGTTTTTGTATTTGAATCTCCCCCCGGCCGTTGATTTGATTTTTTTTGTGTGAACAGAAGAAACAAAAAAAAAGACGAACAACGAAAAAATACTGATTTAAATCTAAATACCACTTTTTGAGATACGGCCATTGCGAGAAGTGCTCTTTGGGTTTTCTATGGTCAAGACCAGTTGCCATAACACAAAGCGGTTTACAACGCAGATCTGAAAGATTTCCATAAACTGATTCTTCTATCATTTCATTCATGAAATCGATGCGAATGGTATGTAGATGAATGAGATGTGAATAAATTCATATCCAAACACTCTGAACTTGTAGGCTTATTCGGATTGGCGTTTTTTTCGTTTTTCTTTTTTCTTAAATGACTGCATTTTGATTGTGCCGCGAAAGAGTTTATTTGATTTTATCTGTGCCGCCGTTTCCGTTTCCGCGATGAAGATGAGGGCAGAGAGTGAGGGACGGCGGTAATTTGTCGTGTGAATGAAATATGACCTCAGGGTATATGTGCATGTGCTGAACCCGTATTCATTCCGATCTTAAGCACATGTGCTTTGAAATGATGATTCATAATATTTTTTCCCTCATGCAAGCATAAATCTCAGCGACTGGCTATGAGAGATTGGAGAGCATGTAGCACTTTCATTATTAGTTTCACTAAATTGTTCCGAATCGAATATTTGGTCCGGCTTGCGTTGATGGTTTGTGGAGAATATGATTGAACCACGAACGGTAGGGACTGTACAGCGACAGGAGTCTAGCCAGGCGTCTACGTCGTCAACTAGGCCATGTCGAGCGCATTGACAACACTATTCCAACCCGATGAATCTTCGACTCCGAACTAGTGGAACAACACAATGAGGGACTCTCTTGAACCGATGGCGCACACAAGTGGAAGAACTTCAACCAATTTGGTGTGTGCAATTGAGGACAGCTGGTTAAGGATCGTGTCACTTGGAGAGGATGGTTGGCTGAGTCCTGACAATTGTTTCAAAAGGTCAGTCCGAGGTCTGTGTCTCCCTTCTAAAACAATCATTAGTGCAGCGCGTGCTATTGTTCTTTCACGAGTGGAAGGAACCTACGGTTTTATTAGGGGAAGATTATGAAGCCTCTTCTAGACAGGTGCGTTTCTGGACATTCCATGCCTCAATTATGACAGCTGTTCGTGTCGTGAATTGAAACTAGCCACTCAGTGTTAGGTAGGTATGTGGGCTGACAGCGAAATCGCCAGCACACTTAGACCAATGTTGGTATTTCGTGTTATTCGTAGGCAATACGCAACGTTTACAAATAAAAGGCTTATTTGCCAAAAAATATAAGCATTATCCACTAGAAAGTGGAATTCTTCGTCAAGTAGTAAAGTTCATAAATTCGGTAGCAAGCTGATGTCGTGCGAATGCTTTTAAGAGCCTCTTTTTGCGAACGTTAAACAACAAGCAGGATGTTGTGGTGCTTGATTGTCGGAATGCGGTACAATTGATTGGGCTCTGGCTGAGGAAGCTTCGGCTGCCAAGAGGCCATTATTTCTCGGGCTCATTTAAACCCACGTCGGTTGCCTTTGTTGCAATCTTTAGAATCTCTGGGTACGATTATCGCTTAACAAAGTGTGCTGTTAATTTACTCGCCAGGGGTTTAACATTTGTTCCTTTGGCACAATTGTTGTGATCGTCAGGCCAGCCCAACCCTTTTCACACTTCAAATGTGAATACAAAATACTGATCCCAGAAAAGGGCGAAGGTACTGGATTAGGACTACCCGCTTCCTAGTCGGATAACTCATTCTCTCAGTCCCTTCGACTACCTAACCACTGCGGTCTTTACCAAGCTGAAGTTAAAGTTATCCAGAAGGCTGTCCGCTTACTGGCAATGAATCCAATAGACGGGTTATCAATCACTATAGACATTGACAGTCAGGTGGCCATAAGGGCCCTGGACAGACCATCAACTAAATTAAAACTTTGCCGCGTGTCTCTTGAGAAAGCGGTCAGATGCAACCTTAACCTATGCTGAGTCTCTGAGAACAGTGGAAATGCGGGCATGAATAGTTAGGTTTGCCAACTGGCAATTAAGCACACCACCTACTCCTTAATTCAAGTAACAAACACTGATGTCTTCGACTAGAGATGGATGGAATTAGACACTTGTAGGACTTCAGGACAAATATAAACTTCAATTAATCTAGAAAAGACAAGTGTTGACTACATCCACATCCTAGTACAGTTCGTAGAGCTCATGGTAATGTCTTCTCTCCCATTCGCCTTCGAATGACTTTACTCTCAAAGGCATTAAGAATTAGGTTTATTCAGTGTCCAGCTCTCGACTCCAGAAAGCAGGACTGGCTGTATGAGAGTTTTGTTGGGCATAATCGAATCAGGGGTTTCGAGCCCAGTTGTTCTGACAACCTGAAGTATCATTGCTTGCCAAGGGTGGTTCTGTCTCGGAACTCCACTGTGATGTTATTAGTGGAGTTTACGTCTGCCCAAAATTATAGCTGTCGATTGGGATGTTGTGCTATAGGTAATAAGCGGCGGAAAGTTTTTTGGTTGACAGCATACATTTTGTTTTGGCCCCACTGATCTTAAAAGAATGGGGGCATGGGCTTATGTACACAGCTGACTGCACCCAACCTGGTAGGATGCCAGCGCGATCCCTGCCTGTGCATAAGTCAAGTTGACATACAGCCTCCTCGTGGCGCCCCTGGATAGCCATCATAAGAGGCAATTGAGTAACAGAGCCATCTCTCGAAACACCAAATTGACCATGTATAAAACCCTGATCATCCCAGTCCTGCTCTATGGCGACGAGACATGGACGCTATTGAAAGCGGATGAAGAAGCTCTTGGTTGTTTTGAGAGAAAAGTTCTGCGTACGATCTTTGGTCCTGTTTGCGTTGATGGCGTTTGGAGGCGAAGGTTCAACCACGAACTATACGGGCTGTACAGCGGCATGCACCTAGTTAAGCGTCTTCGGACCCAACGCTTAAGATGGCTAGGTCATGTAGAGCGGATGGACACCACAGCTCCGGCCGGAAGAGTCTTCGACACCGAGCCATTGGGACAGCGACAGAGGACGTCCTCGCGCTAGATGGCGCACACAAGTGGGAAAGGACCTCAACCAACTTGGTGTGCGCAACTGGAGGCAGCTGGCGAAAGATCGGGCTGGCTGGAGAGGCATGTTGGTTGAAGCCCAGGTCCACCCCGGACTGTAGCGCCAATCAAAGAAGAAGAAGATCTTAAAAGAAAATGTGTATCGATTTGATACAAGCTGGTCTTTTCTAAGATGTGCCTTAGTGTGAAGATTTGGTCTATAGTCGACTTGCGGGGTTGGAACCCCCCGTGGTAAGTGCTGTACAAATCAGAGTTAAGACATTCACACAATACGCTGAAGTATTTCGTCTTCTTCTTTGGCCGTAGTGTGACTGGCACTTAGCTGTCAGCCAAATCTAACCTAACCTTCACAAAACTGACGCTGATTCATTCGACTCACCTCTTGTGGTTAATAGGTCGAACCTAAGTGATCCGAGTGGCAGTGGCTAAGTTTTTTATCCACCAGCCATAGCAACCTACTTAAGTCTTTAAGACGCATTCAGTTTAAAGGTAACGAACGGCTTTTGCAAATTACCGAATGCCGGACAAGCTCGATTCTATATTACGAGCGAATTAGCTTGCCCGTGAAGTTGCTTTAAGTCCTTCAATTGCAACTAAGTAAAGAAGCAATCAATTTAGATGCATTTCACAACTGCTGCTATTTTTAAATGGCATGTAACTAATAAAGATGTCACTTAGTAATTCCATAGTTAAGACACTTTTCATTTATTATTCACCTCACTCTTGGTTATTTTTTTTCCACAAAGCAGCTGATATGCATGACAAAATCGACATTGACTTCGTAAATTCCAAAGCACTTTGCACCATTTAAGGTCTTCACTAGTGCTGGGGGCGTCTGAAGCTAAATAAAAAACAGACCTCCAATTCGAAAATATACAAAGATCACATAATTCATTGCATCTATGCGTGGGCATTTTTGTTCTCTTCAGAAAGAATGAAAAGGCGTCATAATTCCACTAATTACAAACGTTGATTGATATAAACCAATAAATTATCTTAATTATAGATCCATTCTTTATAATCAATTCGACTGGCTAACAGCGGTAATTAATTACCCCTTCTCATTTAGATCCCGACATCTCGGAATATGGTTTCGATTGAGGTTCAATAGTCGCCGGCGTGTGGCGCCTCCCCAGAAATTTCAAATCATCATCATATCCCATAAATAACAGCTAACCATGCCAGAATCAGAATCACTATCAAATCGAGGCGAAAAGATGCATACATTTCAAAGTTTATTTCTCTAACCTTCCAAACTGGGAACAAATTGTACAGATTTTCATATTTGCCTTTATAGATTTAATATCAAGCCTAGACATGCGCTCAAGCCGCCGTCGCGCCGTTCCCCCGCCCGCACACACCGGTGTGTGTGTCCAAAGCGAAAATTATCTGATATACACATCGAACGTTCGTTCGCTTTTAGATTTATTTTAGAGATGAGATCATAGAGCAGATACAACTGTGATTTCAGACGGGGGGGCCATAGAAAAGCCTAGCTGTGTGCGCTTCTCCAACAGACCTTACCTTAGCCGACGATGAGAACCAGAAAAACTGGAAGTTCTCTCGTCTGTGTGCTGTTCTCCAAAATTAGGAGAAGTCAAAATATAAATAAATAAATAAATTTTAATGAGAAAAAAGAAGGCAGCGTTAATCGAAGGAGAATAAAATTCAGATATGTACGTTACGTACCCCTACATCGATTGGTTTTCGTGAATTCTGTGTGGTGTATCTGGAATGAGAGAAACTCAGCACAGCATTTTGTCTTGTATTTTGTCATGATCTCGTCTTGATCGCGCTCTGTACACAGGTGTGAATGAGGTAGACTTCTTGGTTCAGTCACTTGATGAAAGAACGATAGTTTATAATTAACGCTTGGGTCGTAACATTTTAAACAAAAAAAAAATACTTTTTCCCGGTCGCGTTGGTCATGAGCCCACCTTTAAATGTTCGTCGTCACAGTGTGACACTTTAGCCAAATATCCATTAATGGAAAGTTAGTGCCTCAAAGTTTATAGTCATTTAGGGGTCTGACGGTGTAATCGTTTAGGAATTTTCAGATTATTGTCGGACGTATGGGCGTATGGAAATTAACTAGGTGAAAATTTATAAGCTTTAAAGTTGGTAATTTGTGCGGCGCTTTTGAGCTAGAAGAGTCTTCATTCAAGCTTCCAGACAAGTGCATGCAGACTTGCTTCCAGACAGATGTGACAGGGCTATGCATTTAATGAAAGGGCGTAGACATCAACGCTCTTGCAAAGAGTCTTCGAATCCAAACCTCCTATAATATAATAATATGGGTGGCGCTACAGCCCATAAGGGGCCAGGGCCTAGCTTCTCAGCAGCCACTTGTGTTGTGCGTGCTAATGTCCTCACACGAGTGGAAGGGACCTACAGTTTTATGCCGATTCCGAACGGCCAAGTTTGAGAAGCTTTTTCTAGACAGGAAATACTCTTTGAGCATTGTCAGTGACTCGAAAGAGGTGGGGTCGTGAAAATTGTTTTCGTCGCTCAGAGCTGGAATCGAACCCACGACGTCGAGGTTGGGGTCGACGCACATACCCACAACGCCACGCCACCACCATCCGAACCACCTGGTTCGACAAAAAGAGGAGGAATAAGCATTCGATATAAAACCAAGTCATAGCGGACAAAAGACAGCTTGATCTTGATGCCTGGAAGCAACGTGCTCAGGACATCACCGATAGAAAGTAGCAATTGCTAAGGCTGGGACCAATCATAGTCCATGGGTCGCGGACTGATAAGTAAGAAAGTCAGCAAGCTTGGAACCATTCAGCAGACAAATGCTTTGACCACTTTGTTCGCTGAGGTTGTTGAACAGGAACGTGCGGCTTGCCGAAGCGCTACAGGAGCATAGGAGGTGACTTGTAGTTTCTATCTCCTCTTCACTTATGCAGCTTCTGCAGAAGTCGTTGTATGGGACATTTGCCCTGCAGGGACATGCGCAATGTCCGGACCCTGAGCAAGGATCTGGATCTGAGGTGACTTGTAGTTTCTATCTGCTTTTCACCCATGTAGCTTCTGCAGAAGTCGTTGCATGGGACATTTGCCCTGCAGGGACATGCGCAATGTCCAGACCGTGAGGAAGCATCTGCCTATTATGAGCCGACAAAGTGATCGTTCAACACCTAGTACTGACTATATTTATTTTATTTTAAAGCCAGTAGTGCCTTATAGCCATTTTGGTTATTTTATTTGTCTGTTTCTAAAAATAAATTACTTTACTCCTCTATAACGGACAGATATGATGCTTTCGCATCAATGGAGAACATTGAATATATCGAAACCGAATTGCACACATTAATTACAAAAATATACCACTGAACAATAGACCATAAGGTAGAGACACAAAAGTGAGGTTACAAAGCCTGGTGCTACACTCTTTCTCTATTTCGTTCACATTGCTACTGCGGAAGCTGTTTGTAAAGACGATTGAGTAATTGGTTCGACATTTATACTTTGTTCAACATGCATTTCAGTTCTTTACACGTGATAATTGCTTCTTCCTAAAATCCACCCAACCTGTCTCCAGTGAGATGTCACTAAAGCCGACACTAATAGGCAATACCACCTAGCACATCTCAGTCCATTTTTCTATCACAAAATCTTCAAGACACGTTCGTATTTCCTGCGTCTAAATTTAGATGATTAATGCGCCACTTCCTTCTCTTCCAAAAAGGATACCAAACAACAGATTCCCATCGAAGGTGCATACATTGATTGATCGACGAAAAGAATATCTTTCACATGAATCAAAAAATATTTCTGAAGACCGCAAGACTGCTTGAACTCCAAACAAACGTGACACCAAACACACACCAGAGAGAGGCAAGTCCCTCTTCCTTTTTTATCTCGCGGCATCTTCTTTTCCTCTCCTGTTCTTCTTTTCGTTTCCGTTTTATTATCAAAAATTCTTCATCGCTGTTCAATCAACAAGGTAATTCCTTTGAAAATGAATGGCTTTGCCTTTACATATATATATACCTCGTGATGAGGATATCACTAGGCTTGTGCTGCCTCTTGGAGACTGAATTTCATGCTAAGCTATTTGCAAAAGAAAAAACGAATGTGGATTGAAATCTGCAAAGGATGGACTTGGACAGAATGGAAGAGCTTAACTGACTAAACCAAGTATTGAAAGCATTGAAATGAACCGTCGTCTACAGCTTCATCGTCTTGCTGTGATGTCGCTTCCCAAAAGCGGAACTCAAAAATGACTCACTGACAAAAACACCGAGTGGATGCATACAAAATGGGACTCCAGAAAAAGAAAAAGGAGCTTAGGCGGCAATGTTGGCTGACATTGTTGCTCTGTTCATTCATGATCCATTAGGGGAACATTAGTTGGAGAGTTTCTATCCCTTTTGGGTGAGGCCCAGGTTCGCCTGGGACTGTGGAGCCCTAGGAAGAAGACATTTCTATGTCTGCTTACAAGAATCTTTCAACCAAGCCTTGATTAAGAAAGCTAGTTCATCTTCAGAATGTCCTTCGTCCATTTTATGCATAAGTGTTCTTGATTATTTTGATCACCAATTAATGAAAAACGTCCCACAACTCTTCCATTTTGAATTGCACGGCCGATCACTAGTCTGATTAGTGTTTGTTCAAAGCCTACTCATTTTCTCCCCCTTTCCTGCACCTCTATTAATGTTAGCCTCTTAACTGCAGCGAATTATCGACGTTAATTTGAGATGTGAGCATGAAGGCAGGCAGCTCCATAAAATAAGCAAAACTCATCCAACATCATCGACAAAACCGTGGAACACCAACAGCGGAGGGGACGAACAAAATGTCAAAAAACGAAAAAAACAAACCACGAAAACCCCAAGAGCATCGGATAAAATACACCGCGGGCGGAAGAAGAAACAAAAGAGGATCCCAGTAGTTACAGGTAGGTAGAGGAGCAGAGCATCCTTCTCACTGTTGACCAGTAGGCCAGTACGTGTGTATTTAGTATTTCAGCGCCACGAAAGATGAGGGAATGTTAGGGCCCAGCAACGAGCAGGCACACAATGCAAAAAGGATGCGACACGATGGGAATGTTGAGACCCTACTCGGCGGAGAGGTTAAATTACCTTCAATCTACTTCTTCTCTTTAAGCTGTGGTCTCCGCGGAGACGACTCGGACTGTTGTTCAAAAGACCACAGGTAGGTCCTCGTTTATGTATATTTGTTCTTAATGGACGGTTTCGCATACGTTTTTTAGTTGTTAACATGTTTCGTAGAATAAGAGATTCATAATGACTGGCTCCGGCTGCACAGTGCTGTTGACTGGGTGCACAGGCGCACAGTAGCTGCGTCTTGATTGGTTTTCATTTCTCCTTTACTGACATTCCCCTTCGTGATTACGCGGCTTTTTTTTCTGTTTGGTACAATTTTGAATAACATGTCAAAAAATGTTGTGTGTACAGGCAGGCATGCATTGCAAAAGAAGGCTAATTAGTGGCTGACCAAAAGAAGGGAATTGCATGCTCTTTTTGAGGTACCCTCTGAAGAGGAGTCTTATGTGTATTCGCGGGAGCTTTTAAAAGAAGTCAAGTAGGTAATCGGTTTATTCGCTTTGAAATTGATGCGACTCCGGCTCCTCTGTCATTCGTCCGGATGTAAATTTGTCACCGGTAAGTGCATAATGTATTCCATATCTGTTAGATAAACATGAGTCCGCAAAGAGAGACTCGCTCGCCGTTGTAGTCAAGTGGATGATACTACTTACTCTCCTCTGCGTGATTTGTGACTGTAAGCGATCCTTCTTGAGGTGGAGGGCCAGCCAGGGAGTGCTGTGCTCGTGCATTCATTGATTTGATTGTGTGCACGTTTCTCTCCGCAGGAATATTGGCTGAACAGGTTATCCTCCAGTCTCATTTATATAAAAGGGATACCATGCCTTACCCCACTCCTTCATTAAATGGATTCCACTGTCGGTTTTGTTTTTTTTCCCCCTTTTTTGTCTACCTCATCGTGTAGTTCGCCTTTGAAGAGATTTCTAAGAATTCTTTACTTCGGGCGCCCTTAAGAAATGAGTACAAAAAAAGGGAGAGCAAAGTACAGGGTGAAGAAGCGAACTGAAAACAGGTAGTTGCACTTAAGATGCGCATTTTTGTGTTCTGTTTTGTCTTTGCTTGTAGATTTTTGTTGAGCAGTTTATCCTTTTTTAAACATATTCTTAATTAAAAAGCGAACCGAACACTGCTCAAAGTGTCATTAGTTGCGACATGGGCATTAGGATGGCTGTTAAAACATACAAAGTTGCACTTTTCTCTAACTGAGAGGATGCGGTCTTTGCAACACTGAAACGTTTCCATCAGTGATTGGGATGGATAATATGCAAAATTGGAGTTATTCATGTTGATTAAAGAATAAGGATGACTGTGGAGAGAATATTTCCGCAATTGTTTGTTTTCCTGCAATCGCGAATGTCAGCGGTTGTCGGTAAGGTGGTGTAAACTACATCCGGTGGTTCGTACAAATCTCTAAGACTCTTGTTTCTCACAATTGTAAAACTGTGGAGATTTGGAAAAACTGTCCATCAAATAAATTCAATTACGAGTATTTCGTTTTATTTATGATTTCTGATCATAGCAGGATCACTCTATAAATATCCCATTAACTAATTTGAAGCATTTTAAACACGCACAGTGTTAATAACATCACCAATAGTGTACTGAAGTCATAGATACGCCTAACAACGCCGCTATGGCAGTCAAAAGATGACATGCACAGACTGCACAGTTAGAGGCACAAAATTGAAACATGAAAATTAGAAATTGATTTAAAAAGAATCGATAAAGAGGTTTGGCGGACCGCTTTCTCCCAATGAGAGTTTTCGATTCCTATTACATGCGGCAGCTATGGAAATGGTAGGAACGTTACTAAACTTCGGGTTCTGGGTTCAAACCCCGACATGATGATCCTCACGGCTCCACTTCTTTCGATTCAATGACAATGCTCTGCTGTGAGTCCGTTCCACAACAATAACACGCGCAGAATGCGAGTGACAGCTGTAAAAGATGTGCCCCCACTCGAGGATTGGGACAGGGACCAGGGACCATTCACATCATTTTCAAATGTGATCACAAGTCTAAGTGAAAACCATTGCATAAGACACTTGTGCTGTTACACTCCCTTCTGACAGTCAGACAACTGACTGACAGACATGCTTATCATTACTAACAGGTGCTGAATACATTCACTCACATGTCATTTCATTCTTGTTGACACTAATGACTAATTTGAAATTATCTCATAAAATGTATACCAACTATACATACATTGTATTCATTTTAAATAAATAGCCATCAGATCATCAATTTTGTGTTTCTTGTTTTTGTTCACACCATGGTTATTCCTTTCACGTATTCCGCTTAATAAATTATGACTAACTGGCGCCAATGCAAGGAATTTCAACGAATCGTTCCAATCATTCTTTAACTATTTTTATGCGATGTATTTGTTTTGCCTCTGTTCAAAATAAATGTCTGCTGCTCGATTTAGTGGAGGTTCTTTATTGCCTTTCTACGCCACCTAAAAAAACAAAAACCTAAGAAACATCGTACATCGCCTTTAAATAAAATAAATAAACCAAATCAAATGCATGAATTTGTGTAGGCCAATTGGATGTACATACTAAAGCATGTCGGGTTGTGTACGTCTGCTTCTAATCGCAATTGAGAGAAAAACAAGAAAAAAAATAATCCTTAATCACGTTGTATATTTAATTTTCGTGTACATAGTGTAATATACATAAATGTTTATTTTTTTTATTTCAAATTATTTGCGTAGATTAAGGAAATTGGCGCCACGGAAATAATCTTAATAGTCGCCACCGCGTTACGCGCGTTTCTTCCTCAACAAAATCGCCGCCTCCGCGGCCTGTTGTTGCCGCCGTATTCAGCACCGTCGCGTCGCCACCCTTGCCGCTGACGCCTCTAATCAAGTGATGAATAGCTCAATGAAATCTACAACAACCACAGTGACAATAAAACATGCGAAAGTGTTGACGAAGAATTTAGAAACTTTAAATTATATGAAAAACAAAAAGAAATACCAAATGCTGAGCGACGGCGACGATCACGACAACAAATAGCAGCGGTGACAACTGCGTGGTAAGACCGGCCCGACACTGTCATCAGTGTCGCGGTGTCGCGCCGGTTTTAAGAGATGTAAAATAGTGGCTAACACTTCTTGTTTTTTTTTTTCTGTTATGCCGTCAGACAAAGCCAATCGCTTTGATACCACGGATCACACAGCAACACCCGAGAGCGATCTGCTACACGGTACACGGTGTGGCGCTCGGCGCCGTACACACAATTTTCACGCGGATGCGTGTTTAGAATGCTTCAAATTAGTTAATGGGATATTTATAGAGTGATCCTGCTATGATCAGAAACCATAAATAAAACGAAATACTCGTAATTCAATTTATTTCTCATTAAATCATGTACAGACATTTTCGGGTGTGAGGGTGAACAAGTTTTGTTTACTGTGAAGGCCTGTTCTCATTTTCAAATAGCGAACATACCCAGACTGTGTACCCTTGGTGGGCCGAATGCCACCACTGGCGTACGCTGTAATGTATGGCGCCTAGAACATTTGGTCTCTTTCAGCGTACATACAATATTTCTTAGTGTACACATTCACCATTTATACAGTTCAAAACGAAATTCTCCCTGTGCTCTTCGTCGTTTTCTTTTAAATTATCTGTCAGTGATTTTTTTGGTTTTCTCTCACCCCGCCCCTCGACTAACTGTGTATATTTTCGAAAAATATACGAGTGTACATATATTTTTAGAACATAGGCACGATGGGGATGGGTAAGCGACCCGGTAGTGGGTAGAGAAGTAGCCAGAGAACAGAAGATTGATAGTTGTACTTATTTTTTTTTTTGCTTTTGTTTTGAAAAGTGGATTGAATTTATGGAGTAGTTCTTAGTCAAAATATTCCTCAACAGAAGCTTATACCGGTTGTCTTTTAAGTCTTGTGAAATTTACGAGTGTTGTCGTTGTGCTCACAATGGATCTGTCAAAAGTATTCGTTAACTTCTGCATAAGAATGTGGGTAATTGTCAAATTTCGAATTTCCGGAATGCCTTTAATTTGGAAACTTCCTGATTATCCACGGAAAAGTTAATCATCTAGTACAAACAACTGTCAAAAACCAAAAACAACATTCATGTTCAAGTTGTCAATAAAACGTCATGTGCGGTCAACATATCAAGTGTCAAAGTCAAGCGCCTTCGAATGTCAATCGATTGAAATGAAACCACAATCGATAAATGCAAAATCGGTCAGTCTAAACACACCCCGGCCAAGTGAGTCGAAAGTAATTGAACAAAAAAAACAAAAAATGTAAGTACATATTAATCTCACCTGGTATAACTATCCGATTCCAATGTGCTGGATTGCAACAAACATAAACCTTTTCCTTGCCATTCGGACACATCGGTACTCGTTTCAGTTCCGCTGACGTTTTCAAATCCGGCCATAACCATAAAAGGCATGCAATCACGTTTGGGTCTTTGCCTTTGATCGTTTCGCGTTGCACCAAGATGCAATCCGAGAATTGATGCGTAGCATTTTGTTGGGATGCATGGGTCGTATCGTTGATGCCGGCACGTGTTGCGACCACTTGATAGAGGGTATCCACTTGGGGCTCCTTGAGTCTTTTCATCAAGGCTTTGAAATATTCCCTTACTGAACCAATTATGTCGTTCGTTGTTGTTGGTGTTGTTAATGTTGTTGTTGTTGGTTTTTGTTCGAAGAAATTGAAATTGTTCTTGCTTGTGTTGTAATTGTTGTTGTTGATTCCTATGGCATTGTTGTTGTTGTTGAGAGTACAGGTTTGATTCCTCAGTGGATGAATGCATGTCCCTATGCTCGACTCGCTCGATTCTGAGCCTCGGCCGAAACAGCAATTCCGAAAAACACTCGGTGTTGTTGTCGTTGTTGCAGTTTTCACTGACGTTGGTGCAGATGGCTGGACTGTTTTCATCATTGGTGAATACTTCTGCGGATGGGGTCGTTTCGCAATGCTTGACTCGCTCGAAACAGAATCGTTCCCCGCATACCAGTATCGTGTCCCCATTGTTGTCACAGTTGTTGAGTTGTTGTTGTTGTTGTGATTGATTGATGACTGGAGCATTTGATTCGATCCCAGTCGTTCGGATGTCAACAACTGTGGGTCGTTTACTGATCCCGCTGTCATCATTCGATTGCAATAATGATGATTGCAATCGTCGCTTGTACTTTCGCAATAACTTTCGCAACAATAGCCACCAATCTTGGTTTCGTAATCCTGCTCGACGCTCATCCTTTCCGGGCTGGTTTCCATGTCCCGATTGTGATGATTGTGGTATGATGCATAGCAGATAGGTGCTATATTGCTTAAATTGCAATTCATTTGATAATATGGCGGCGGCGCAATATCGTCCTGCTGTTCCTCCACATCGTACATCGCCTCCTGCTGTTGCTGCTGCTGCTGCTGGTGGTGGTGTAGACGTTGATGGAGAGGCTGCTGTGGTTGCACACTTGGCATTATGCTGGAATCTTGATTGACATTTTTGCGTAGGTTTTGGCACGCAGACCATAATTTGTCTTTTTTTTTCTTCGTTTTGTTGCTTTGAAACATGTGCATGGAGGGACTTTAAATGCATTGGTAACATCGATATTATCGTATTTGCATTATCGATTAAAACTGATGCAATTATATTTTAAGTAAAAATCAAATCAGATTGCAAACCCTTAACTGTATCACACAATCGATAGAGGACGACGATCAAATAGAACAAAAAGCGATTGTTTTCCCGGTTATTATTTTAAATAACTTTTTTTTTATTTATTTTGTATTACTGTGCGTTCACGTCAACAATAAGAAAATTGTTACAACTTCAAGTAGATCACTTTCTTATAAATTATTTTATTTCCTTTTTAATCTTAATCGTTATCACAATTATTTTTTATTCATAATTTACAAAAAGAGAACAGAAACGAAAAACGAAAGTATAAGCAAATCACTGTTATACTATTTTCATTTATTTACTCTCTTTGAAGCGCGACTTTTATTTACGTTGATTACACAAAAATTTAGTGGAAATGGCACGAGCACTATATAAATATGAACTTTTTTTTTGGGTTTTTCTTAAAAACCTCTAGGTATATATAAATTTATTTTCTTTAAGGCAACTGTTACAAATTCATTATCATTAAAATTGTATTTTAATAATAATTGCACATCGATTATATATTCTTCCTTAATTTCTTATGAATAAAGCACTTTTTGGTTGAAGCGAAATTTATTTTGATATGTAAGATTTATTTCTTTTTATTCGACAAAATTTTTGGATTGAGTTCCAAATGAAAAAAAGGAAAATGCCGTTATTTGTTAACGATTTATTTTTCTCGAGTTTTTTAAGTCGAAGGAATTAGGAGTCGGAGATTGTTTTTTGTTTTGTTTTAGTTTCCGCAGCTGAAACGAATCCAGAGATATTTGATGTGTTATTTAATTTGTATTTATCTATGCAGTATATAAATATTTTTTTGAGACGTGCATGATCTAGTGTGTGCCTTTAGTGTTTACCACAATCTTCTAATAACAAAAGAAACTAGGACTACTTCGACTTGGGGAGTGTACACGAATAAATGTGCTTGCTTTACAAAACTCTGACTTGAAAATGTTAAACAGTTGCAGACATCTTCTTCCTCGGTGTTCTCGCAAAATACTAATGCCTGTTCGGAGTTCGTTTGGGGAATAGGACGAGCACATGTGTGTGGATATACAAAGAACGATTTTAGAGCCATCGGTGGGGAAATTGGTTGCATCCTGGCTGGAGCAAGATAACTACCTTAAGAACATCTCGAAAAATCAAGGAGTTCCTATTGTATTACGTCCCGAGTCAGTTGAATACTCCACTACAGAGTCCAGATTTAAGCCTCATAGAGCATTTTTTCATTTGCGGAACTTCTTAGAGAAACAGGTGCACAAACACACGATAACTTCAAAGACTACACTGAAGGAAGTTCTTTAAATAAAATGGGTTCGGTTACCCAAGGACATCCGCCTAATCCTGGCCTGTTTTATGCCGAGGAGACTGCAAGGCGTCCTCAAGGCCCAACAAGCTACTAACACCCGACTATGGTGCAATGAAGCAATTATTTGGAAGGAGTGGGAGTTGTCGTGTAAATAAAATAGCTTATTTGTTATGACATAACAAATCACATCTTTCGTGTGAAAAAGAATGAGGTGGCAACAGGTACTAAGTCTTGTCACAAGCATCGTGAAATTAAATCAAAATACTTCAAGGAGTTACGGTTGCATTCTTTCAGAATCTTCGATTGTGTGTCTATGGACCAGCGCCTGAAGCTGGGGAAGTCCGTGCGGTCCTTTCAGGGACTGTCCACTTCAATACTGGGTTTCACCAGTTTTCTTGGTGAATTTTGCCTAATTCTGAATTTAGATGTTTGACATTTCTACTAGGCCTCTGAATATATAGAATAATAGATAATTATTGCTTGAATGAATGGTTACGAGGTCTCTTCATTAATTGCGGTTTGAAAAACCAATCCTGTTCTAGTTCATCTGCTATTTCATTGCGTGAAAATCATGATCCAGGGACCCAGGGGTTGCATCAGATGCACATTTTTTTTTATACTAGAATAGATATCGTACCCGGCTTTGCCCGGGTTTGTTTCTTCAACCGGTACTTTACGGAAATTACGTGGACGTGGAGGGATATCAAGCGAATTTTATTCCCGTTTAAAAAGTGCTCGTAACTTCCGAACCGTATGTCGTACCGTCACATTCAGCATCTAAATTTTAGAATGATTTTTGTTGAAAATTTCAGAGCTCTGCGATGTGTAGTTTCGGAGCCTTTATCGGTCAGACACACAAACATTCTGCTTTATATATAGTTAACATTCAGATTTAATTGATGATGTATGCAGAGCCTTAGACGAGTCTATGTATACAACGATGGGTAACCCGTTTATCGGAGTACAGTAAGCGTGTAGCCTCCTGAATAGCCTTAACATCTGCCCAGAATACATTGCAGTGGTCGCAGGAACAGGGAGAAGTTGATCTCCGATGAGAACACGAGTCTAGTGTATTTGTCCGTCTTGGAACCCACACAGTGGAATTACAATCTTTGATTTATATTACAATTCTGACACGTAATCCATTTCTTTTACCAAATAAAGTTGGTACAGCTTTTTTGTATATCGAGCCATGAATTATGTCGGCCAGTGAATACTCATCACATGGGACCTGCCCCGAGACAAAGTATACATTATGCCTGCCGCAATGCTCTCAAAATCCAAACTAATCAAAATAGACAGAAGACGTCAGGATAATGGGGGATTCACAGAATCATTGAGAGGTCCAGCTAAGGAGGCAACTTAAAAGAAGGAACCCTGAAGATTACAGATTTACAGATTCTAAAAAAAGTTGGTCACATTAGTAAACTAACAACAAGCGATCTCGTGACCCCAGTAGTAGAATTCATCAAATCAGAAGAGTGCGCTGATGACCCTCCCTGGATTAATGTTGACGAACAAAAATGGTATACGGATGGGTCGAAGTCAGAAAGTGGAATAGGAGTAGATATTGTGGGAAAAAAATTACATCTTTAGGCAGCCCTATACATCAGCAACAGAAAACTGACAGTCAGGCAGTGTGGCCTCATGCCAGAAAATCTTGACCACGCTGGCAATGAAAAAGAACAAAAATCTAAGGATCTCGCAGGACACGAACGAGTAATGAAAAGACCAACATTCAAACCAACAAATAAGAAACATGTATTCCTTTTACTGCGGCTTATCCTCTATATCAGCATTCTCAACCTGTGGTCAGTATTGCAATCTTTGAACAACTGGTCGTAAAAATTCGGCATCCAGTTTCGAAACAGTCAGAAGGATTCCAAAAATCATGACATGTACAGGGTGCGCCGCTCTTACTGGCCAAATAGACTGGGACACAGACAATGGGGCAACAATTTGTCCAAGACAGTAATGAACAAAACTATTTTAACAGGAACAGACTACCAAGCCATTCAATCTAGGGAGGTTATCAAATTTTTCAGAATAGCTCTTATATCCTAGATCAATGAAGAGGACAGAGTAGACCTACTACAATGCGAGTGATTACAGTCAGTCCTGATACGCTACACTTCAATCATGGAGAGGCTCGAAGTTCAAATAATACAACGTTTACACCGCACCCAAATCAAACAAATTGTCGAAATTCAATTTTGCGTTCACATTGAAATTTTAATATTTAAAACATTCTCTGATAAAATGCGGATCAATTGGTCTGAAATGTTGAAACTAGCCGTAATACAGATGATGCAGCTTCCTTAAACAAGGTCACAGAATTCGAAATGGCTGGCTGGAGGTAGATACCAATGTTTATGCGCACATTGCCCATGTGCCACCCAAGTGCAAGCGCCTAAGTGCAAATGTCCCACACATGCATAATAATAATAATATGGGTGGCGCTACAGCCCATAGAGGGCCAGGGCCTAGCTTCTCAGCAACCACTCGTGTTGTGCGTGTTATTGTACTCTCACGAGTGGAAGGGACCTACAGTTTTATGCCGACTCCGAACGGCTTTGTTTGAGAAGGTTTTTCTAGACAGGAAATACTCTTTGAGCATTGTCAGTGACTCGAAAGAGGTGGGGCCGTGAAAATTATTTTTGTCGCTCAGACCTGGAATCGACGTCGAGGTTGGGGTTGACGCACATACCCACAACGCCACGGGCAACCACCCCCATAAATGCATAAGGTTTCAAAATTCCTAATCAAGTTTTCTATTTGTTTTTAAAAGGGATACCTAACCTCCATCCGGATAAGTGCACAAGAAAGTTGAACTTATCCGCTCTCGACTGTTCAGCCTTAAGCCTGCAAAACACACGAACGATCTAACCGTTCATCGATCAGCAGAAATTAAATATAGACCCGTCTGTATTCCTTTCTCAGGGCGTCTAATTCATCAATAAATGAAGTCAATTATTTCCCCCAAAAAAAAAATTAAAACAAAAAACTCATCCGAACAAGATCGCATAGACATACATAACGGACACGCCCGCATCTGAAAAATCCACTATACATAAATCTGTGTATCTCCATAAAATATCTGCAAAATTAGCAGCAAAAAAACACCACCAACAACAACAAAAAAAAAACCGTCAATACTCACTGCACTTTTGCAGGTACACCCAAATACCACATAAATAGAGAATGAAAAAAAAAAGAAAAAAAAAACTAAAACGAAGTAAAAGCCCCCCTCTAACCCACATAAAGAAAATCATTTTTACTACATGCATTCACTTGAAGAATCACACACTCGCCTGTGTGAGTGAACATTTTTATAAAACTCAAGCAGGTTTATACACACGAAAAAAAAAACTGCATTGTATGTGTGTAGGATTTTCAATAGGCGCCAGTGGGCGCCACTGACGTAATAAAAAAATAAGAAGGTAAACCTCGTCGCAGTGGCGCCAGCCAGACAGACCGACAAATACACACGCGCACTCGTCGCGTATACATATATTTAGATACACTCACACAGCGACACACAATGGATACACTGAGGAGACAGCAGTCGAGACCGATGTCGGCTCTTTGCCGGTGGCCGACAAAAATGGTTTTATTCTAATTTGTTTTTAAATATTAGAAGTATATTATGTACATGAGGATGTGTGGAATGGCATGAACATTTTCTAGCCTGCTGTGCTACGTTGGGACTAGTTTTTTGTCTTAATGTATTCAGATACATTCACACAGAGATACTTGTTCAATACATGGAATATTACCAATTTGAGTTTTTCATTTTTTTTTTGTTCTTGTTCTTCCCCTCACTCTCGCCGTTTATTTTTCTTTGAAAAAACCGAAGATGGACGAGTGTTTGAAGGGAAACAAATAAATACCTTATATATTTTTCAGACGATCCCCCAAGTCTCTGCCTGTCAAACCAAAGTGACAGTTAATAAAATACCAGCGGTTGTGTGTAATTTTAATCTATATACCCATTCGCCTGATGCAATAATCGAAACAAACAGAACCAGAGCACAATGGACGGTAGTTGGCCACCTTAAACTGTCAGATCCTTCCGGACCACACAAAAACTGTCCCTACATAACATTTGACGTACCTAGTGAATACATTTGATCTAAAGGCACACACTAGTCATACCTAATAGGAGAAAAGGTACATGCTTCGTAACTCCTTTTTACTCAACATCACGCATATTTTATAAGACGTTTTCCCCCCCTCTCCATTTACTCTTCTATTAATAATTGACATGACAGATCAGAATTGCACACACAAGGGGGGAGAACATCTCATTTGGTATACTTGTCAAAACTCACTTTTGATTCTTGCAAATGACAGAATGCAAAAGATACGCTCTTCTTTTGATTAGCCAGGCGACGACGACGACGACGACGAAGATACACAACTCCTTTATTTTATTTCTCTGAATTAGATTGATACGTATTATTTCCTTCACTCGGTGTGTTTCCTTTTTGTACGTTCCGCGATTAGATAGACAAATATATATTTTTTCTCTTTGATATGTATCCAAAAAAAAAAAGAATTCCCGTTTCACGATATGTATATGTGATAGATAGATATGCGATATATTTCTTTTTTTTTTTTCTCAATTATTTTTCACTTTAAAATTGCTTTACAACACTCGTACTGAATAAACTTTTTCTTCTCCTCCTTCTCATGTGAGGTGCAGATAGATTCAACAACAACAACAAAAAAAAACTAGCAGATAATATAATCAATAATCAACAAGAGAATGATATTTTTTTGCTTTCTTTTTTCCTTTTTTCTTTTTTTATGGCGTTCACGACAAATATTTATACAGAAGAAATTATATAAAAATTTAAACAGAACAAAAATTATATATATGACAAAATTTCACACAAAAATTTTCTTCCTCTTTTAGCGATTCTTATGGAAAAATGTATAATTTATCTGTAGTATGATGGAAACGGCAGCATTCCCAAAGAGTGGATATTTTGGTGAGGAGAATTTTTCTTTTCTTTTTTTTGAACAAAAAAAATTAAAAAATAATACACGAACACACCCCGCGACGTGTTACCGACTAGTTGCAGCAATTGACTAAAATACCATTTTTCAGTTGGAGAAAAATTGTACACTACATGTTCCTCAAGTTGGTAGTGCTATTTCTTTTTTTTTTTCGTGTGTTTCTTTCGATTTTATTTTCTCCGCATGTTTCTTACGGATACACAAGCTGGTGAGAGTGGTGTAGTGAATGTGGCTACGAGGCTGAGATACTTTTTTATTCGGTCAACACAAATACAGACACGCGGCGAGTTGTGGGAGAATAGGTATCAAAGAGGAAGACGACAAGTGGAAATGGGAGAGACATGGTGTTGCGATTGTAACTGCTTTGTAGTGAAAAAGGTGTGGAAAGTACTGTGAGAACATATCAACAATTGTGTTTTCTCTGCAATCAGAATTATAGGCATGATGTTATGGTTTTTTGTTCTGCTGAGAAACCTATAAAACAAACATAAATCTTTAAGTGCAATAACTTAACTCAACACTCATTTGAATTGATTTAGTATCAGTGGACGCGAATATATTAATGACTTGGATGAGGTTTAAGGGCAGTGATTACATGGCGCGCAATGGGAGCTATATTTTAAGAAGAAGGATGTGTTGCTTAAGTATCCTTAAGCGATTTGGACGCCATTAAATGGCGCTCGCTGGGAGATTTCATAAGAATATTGCGTAAAGAACTATTTATAAATTTAAGTATACAGGTCTATACGATACGATGGTGGTGGCCCGTGGCGTTGCGGGTATGTGCGTCGACCCCAACCTGGACGTCGTAGGTTCGATTCCAGCTCTGAGCGACAGAAATAATTTTCACGGCCCCACCTCTTTCGAGTCACTGACAATGCTCAAAGAATATTTCCTGTCTAGAAAAAGCTTCTCAAACTTGGCCGTTTGGAGTCGGCATAAAACTGTAGGTCCCTTCCACTCGTGAGAGAACAATAGCATGCACTACACGAGTGGTTGCTGAGAAGCTAGGCTCTGGCCCCCTACCCCCTATATATACAGGTCGATATAATTTAAAGTACGACGCCCAAGAACTTCCGTTTCCAGTATTAACCGCATTTGGTAAAAAAATGGATTACATTTCAGAATTGCAATAAAAAACAACGATTGTTTACATATAACCATCCATGCGCTCAACATGGCTTAGCCATCTTAGGCGTTGAATCCGTAGACGCCTGGCTAGCCGCATGTCGCTGTACAACCCGTACAGTTCGTGGTTGAATCTTCTTCTCCAGAAACGCAAACAGGACTAAAGATTGAACGCAGAACTTTTCTCTCGAAGAGACCAAAGGACTTATTTTATTAACACTACAAAATTCATCGTAAACCTTAAAAAATGATTAATTGTGTCATAGTAGGTTTTTAGTAGCTTCTTGTTTGGAATTTGAGAACACCTTGCAGTCTACGCGGCATAGAATATATCAGGTATAGGTTGATGTCTTAAAGTAACCGATACCATTATATTTGCAGAACTTACTCGATTGTAGCCTGTAATATTATCATGTGTCTATGCTCCTATCTTGGTCAAATCTCCAGTCAGAATTCAGCTCTAAAATCAATCTTAGTATATCCAGACACATGTGCTGGTCTTATTTCGAGGAAAGAATCGTGAATAGATGGTACAATTGTACTGAGAAGAAGCCGTGGACAAGTGCAGCTCACCAAACGAGCATTTTTGTTTGTCATACGGTGAACTACATATGTCGGCCTCTGTATGATAGATTCCGTGTTGCAACTTCTATATAAACTAAATGCCCAGCAGCAACCACAGCTTAATTTTTATTTATTTAGTCGAAGCACAGAAATTTGGTTACAAATGATAGACTGTTTGAGCATAACGAGCAAAGAGCACGGTGACTATAAGCTGGATGAAACAAGGGATAAGGTCTTTGACTCTCTAACCAGCAGCAGCGTCTAAGAAAGCACTCCTTCATATAACTGGATCACATAAGTGCCGCTGAACTAGCAAACATCTTACGATTCATATAAGAATCTTGTTGTTTTAAGTATTAATATAGGTCTCATGGTAGTTTTTAAGACTCGCTGGCACGGGCACAATGGAGCCAGCAGGTTGTTCTAAGTGAGACTCAGCATATTGCCTACCTACCTACTTAGACATGGGAACTACTTAGTGGTCATAGGAATTAACCCTAACAGAACTCTAATACGGCAAACTCTACAAACTGTCCCCCTTTAATCACGCTGCCGCCTTGCCTGAAGGCTGGATCTGGGCATCAATCCAAGCCTCTTCAAGTGTGTAATAGTAGCTTGCAATTACGCACACCAAGCTGCTTGAGATCCTCCACCGTTTATGTGATCCATTAACCATTGTCTCAGGGGCAATAATTTGAAGACTTTTCAGGTCGGAGACATCATCATTATCTTCTGACATTGATCCACTAAACAAATCGCGGCGGTCGAGCTCGCACCAGAGATGGCCAGGTCGCTCTATCCTCCGCCATCAACTTTTGAATTGGCTGACTTCTGTACTAGAGGACAACAGCCACACTTAGGCCAGCGTAGGCCCATTGTGCTAAAATCAGGTTTATGCCAACTAAGCGAGTTTTTGGACTTAGTACATTCAACCACCTGGATGAGCCCGCCAAGGAATAGCCTGCTTGATGGAGTCACCTCGGAAGAGGACTGATAATGAGGATATTCGTGGTACGTGCCGCCTCGGAGCCTCGGTAGTTGTTCAACATAGAGTTTCTTCGCCGGGGCCAAAATAAGAAACTATCACAACCTCCCTGTAGACACCTGGTTAGACTGTTCTCCTCCAGACGCCCACGCCGCCGCGGCAGAACCCGCACATAATTCTTCTCCCGGACGAACTGAGAGCTTCATTATTCACGTTTCAGGAACGTAGAACAGGAGTAGAATGATCAGTGACTGATGTATGAAGTCAGCTAGGTTGATTACTTAGTCCATTCCAGGCATTCCAGGCAGATAACGTGGATTTGTTAATGTCAGACGAATGATTTTGATTTCAGTACGTTTCGAGTTGATGATCTCTCAGTGATCACCAGACAATTGACTTCAATTTGGATTCTCGTCGTCCAGGTAATGCCAAACTTGTCCCGATACTCGTATGTGCCAGCACCCGCGCTATTAATTCTACGAAGAGGACCTTCTACATATGCCACCGCTGTATCCGGGTGTAATACGGCAGAGTATTCTTTTATTCCCGAATATCTCAAGGCGTTCGAAGCTTAAATTTGGCTGTTTTTAGTATTAAAATCCGTTCAGTGGATACTAAGCCATGATGCCCACTAAATTGTGTCTATCTACACACCATAAACAATGACAAGTGTATTTCCAGTCGTCACGTGCATCGATCTAAGTATCATAACACTACTTCACACTTTTTCAATGTTAACATTCCCTCCAATTCCGGCTGCATCAACAACACTTGGTCACCCCTCCGGCAAGTGTACACGTTTTCTGCTCGCTATGAGAGTTTCATGCCGTCCTCACTGGTTGCTCTGCTCTTGCTCAAGGCATTCTTTCACAGCTCCAAAAACACAAAAAAAAAAAACACCACAGAAACTCGCGTAAGTTGTATTAGCCGAAGAGCGAGCGATCAAGAATTGGTAAGTAAGACACACTGCACGAGGGGAAAAAGGGGGACAGACAAATACAGTGAAACAAAAATCTGGAAATATTGGAATTAGTAGCGAATACAAACAAACCCACATGGCGCCATGCAGGGTTTTCAGGGCATACGAACCCCAAACTTATTAGGTCAAATGAGAAGGCGACTCGTGGTGTTTGCCAATTTTTTTGTTTCTTCGGAAGCGTGACTCTACCAAGAGTCGCGTCTAGGAAGAGAATTTGTCATATTCGTCAGTCTATATTTATCCCCTAGAATGATCAAACGATCACATGTCACACTCATGAAATGAATGACAAGTCTGAAGAGCTCGCAACGATCATCAGATGCTGATGGCTTCCATCGTCGGGTCATGTCGATCGTTTTGACACGTTTGTCATAATTTCGTTTCGCGGTGCAGTTGTGTAGAAGCGAATTCCTTCACGTTGCGCGCAGTGCTTTTTGACAGCTGTCAGTGAACATCGCGGAACTGGTGAAAACCCCGAAACCGAAACCTTTCATCCGCCAACCTATGGTTTGCGATCCATTTTGACGTCACATTTCTTCCCGATTTTTTTTTTCTTGTTTTTTTTTGTTTGTTCGTTATTTCAACTTGTCAACCATACGAATCGCATATTTGTCTCGACCTTGCCATCACATTCGCACTTACACATTGTTTTCCTGAATAGAATGCCTGTACATTCATATCGAGTTCTTCGTGTCTATTCGCCGTTTTCTTCATCTTCTTCGTCGTCGTCGTCGTCGTGTTCATCTTTGTCTTCTTTCTTATTTAGTTTCTTGGTATTTTGTCTCTATTATTCTAATTGGAACCATTAGGCGCTTACATATCTATGTCTATGGATCTGGCTGGCTCTGGTCGGAGTCGCCTTGTGGGTGTGTAGGAGCGCCGCGCCGCCGGGGGATGGCGGCATTGTATTCCTGTAACTGTATTTGGTTCTTAGCTCATCGCTATGTTCGTTCAGCCACCGTGACATTGTGTGCGTGCATCTGTATCTGCATCGACGAGACAGGTAGAGGAGTCGTCTAATGCCGCCGCCGCTGCCGCCGCAGCAGCAGATGATGAAAAGGCATTCGAAGAGGAACGTACCTGTTGGGTAGATACATATCTGTGCGCTGTCTGTTCACTGTTGCCTACCTGAACAGTTCCTCATGGAAAAGCTGCAAAAAGGTGCAGCAGCGACTGTCACACATTTGCAATTAGCAGCTACTTATGTGGATGTGTATGTGCCCGATGGGATGTTGTCTCTCTCTCTGTGGCGTTTCAGTTGGATGGGTGTGTTCGCTGTTCGACATATGCACAAGAGGAGTGTGTGTTTAAGCGATTGTGGTACGCGCGTTCCGCTGGCTGTCGTCTGTGTGCGCAAAGTGAGCTGCTTCTCATCAAAATATAATTACGATCAGTTTTGTATCTCTTGCTTTCGGCTGTGTGTATTAAACGCTGTAATAGCTTGGAGCCATGTGTACTGTCCGTATGTATGGATGGATGTACCCGCACATGAATACCTACTGTGCTGTGGCAGTGGCGTCGGCGCTACGCTGGGTATGTGTCAGCAAAGTGGAAACAAGATGCTTGGGGATTTTATCGTTGCCTCAATAAACCAGCACAGAAAATGATTCACGTCGATGCTGCTTGATGATGGCTGGGATTGTAAGGGAGAAAACTTGGCGCGAGGAAAATCAAGTAGTCGACGCGACGTGAGCCATCTTTTTCAAGGCAATTAAACTTACAAATAATTTACGTGAGTACGTGCGTATGATGTGGGGGTTGAATTGATATGCTGTCTTCGGGGAGATTTTGAAGGCCTTGTGTAGGGGCTATGGAAAATGGGAGTTATGAAAGATCAGAATCAAAAATCCGAGGTTTATTTTTTTGGGTATAATTAAACTGTCATCGATCTGGAATTGTTCTTCTGTTCAGAATCCTCCGAGTCTTTGCGAAATTTCACTTCAAAAATGTGTGTATTGATCTAGCTTAGGTTAGGTACATAAGTAGGTTGCCACCGAAATCGCCATCACACTTAGACCATCGTGATACCCATAGTCAAACTACTAACCCCGATCGATGAAACCAGTAATAGTGCTGTTAATTTATCTCAACGGCCAATGGTAAGCGGACCAGATTTAAAATCGGATTTTGCATTCACTGGGATTCGAACCACAGACCCCTTTAACCAAAGGTGATCTACTGTCACTCGAATGTTTGGTTTACGAACACAGTCTGTTCTGTTAAAGAACTTTAGTGCCTAAGTCTTAGGTTAGGTTAGGTTGTAGTGGCTGACTGCTGCAGAGCAGTCACACTTAGGCCAGAGTAGCCCCATTGTGTTACCACGCGGATTGACTTCTCCTAACGTTGGAACCAGTTGGTGCTGCTGATGAACCGATTTAGTTGGCCAATGCTGGCACTTTTTAGCTGGTTACGGCTGCTGAAGTAGAAGGTGCAGGAACCTACGACTGGCAAGAGCACTGCAGGAGCAGAGAAGGTGATGAGTGTTCTCTTCCTCCTCTTCATTCATGCAGCTTCTGCAAAAATCATTATATGGAGCACCCATCCTGCGAGCATGTGTGTCACAGTACACGGTTATGACTCCTATGAGGGTCCTTAATGAGGGCTTGCTGAGTGACCGTTTTAGGTTGAGTGATGGCCAGATTTCTTTTGTTTTCAGGCAGGTAGTGCCTTCTAGCCATTTGTCATTGGTGGTTTTAGTTGTATGAATCTTTAAACCCCTTCTATAGATAGGGATGAGTTTGTACTACACCTAGCTAGTTCGTCGGCCTTGCAGTTTCCTGGTATGTCACAGTGTCCCGGCACCCACATGAGGTGAATGTTGAAATGCTCGGCCATCTCGTTAAGAGACAACTTGCAATTAAGGGATGTCTTAGAGTAGAACATGACATTGTCCACGGCTTTTATGGCGGACTGACTATCTGAACAGATGGTGATATCCCTTTTTGATATCACATTGTTCTTAAACCAGACAGCGCCTCTTTAATCGCTATGGTTTCTGCCTGAAAAACCTACAGTGATCAGGGAGCTTCAAGGTCTTGAGAATAGACACCCGCACGCACCCCTTTTATTGCCTTTGATCCATCTGTGAAAATGCGCAGAGGATCTTTCAGCGTTTGCCTGTCAGGCATTCAGTCCAATTTGGAAGGAATGCTGATTGAGAATTTCTTCTCGAAGACAGCCTGGGGTATTAGGCGGTCTGTGTCGCTAGGAAGAAAGTTGAATTCCTTGAGAATGGTTGAGTGGCCAGTGTTGAGTTCGGACCACAATCGAAGTGTTTTGAGTCTCATGGCTGTGCTTGCTGCTGCTTGTTTCCCGAATGTTTCCAGAGGTGGGAGATGGAGGAGAATATTCAGTGCGTCTGACGGAGTACTTCTCAGTGCCCCGCTGATACACAGGCAGCCCAGTCTTTGTACTCGGTTGAGTGCATTGCAGTTTATAGCCTTGTTTAGTGCTGTCCACCAAACTGAGACACCATACAAAAGTGTCGGTCTGACAATAGAGGTGTAAATCCAGTGAGCGATGCGTGGTTGTAGGCCCCATTTACATCCAATGGCCTTTTTGCAGCTAAAAAGTGCAGAAGAGGCTTTTTTTAACCCTTTCCTGGATATTGAGCTTCCAATTTGGCTTGCTGTCGAGAGTGAGACCCAAAAATTTCGCACTGGTGGTTAGCTGTAATGTAGTGCCGCACAGCAGTGGAGGGTCGAATTGGGGGATTTTGTATCTTCTGGTGAAGAGTACGATGTCCGTTTTTTGTGGGTTGACGCCGGGTGCCTGAGTCTTTATGGGACCGAAATCTACCGACTTATTATTGATCCCCACTCTAAATGGCACCAATATCCCGTTCTCGAATAAGGCTAAGTACGTTGGCCTTATACTAGACAGAAAATTAAGGTGGAAGCCGAACACGCCTGTGCTAGTTGCCAGGCCATAGAGACATACCAGAAAACTGTAGAGCTGCCTAAGACTCTAGACACGCCACTAGACTGGTTGATAGACAGCACCTGTCGAAAAACAAAACAAATCTCGACTCATCTTTGCACAAAATGATCAAGTATCCCGATCTTTCTTAACAGATCATCATCACCGGACACTGCCTAATAGGCCTTTACGCAAAAGCACTAGACCTTGTCTCAATGACTTCCGATGGCTCCAATTCCTAGACGAGGACAACTTTGCGACTGCTCTCGCCTCAACTAGAAAAACTAGGCTATTACTTCCATGGCATCTGATCTCAGCAATACGCCAGTGAACATTCTGGTCAAATTTCTTGGCAGAACTGTCATAATAGCCATTCCTAATTGGAATACCCACGTGGCGGTAAAAGGGGCCTACTTTGGGCTAAGTACATGAATGCCACTACTTACCTAGAATGAAACATGAATGCCACCGACGTCAGCCTAGACAAGCGTCTACGCTTAAGGTAGCTATGTAATGTAGAGCATATGAACAACTCAGCTGCAAGAAAAGAACCCGTGAGACAATACAACGGAGAGCGCCCGCGTCTAATGTGGCGCACCCAAGTGAAAAAAGGACAACAACCAACTTGGTCCGGATCCACCCCAGAAGTAGATAAGAAGCTTAGACCACCAATATATTTCTGGCATGTTCATAAGTATTCAAGGGTCTAGCGACCTAACAAGTGAGACATGAATTATCACAATTTATTTTGTTGCAAAATTTCCATTGCAGTGTCAGAAAACAGTGGTCGCAGGTTTTGTACCTAAGCTCACTACGATCAAAAGATCACGTCGACCGTTCACGCATTTAAATAATGCCAAAAGGTCCAAACGAACGAATACTTACAAATGTTCCAGTGGGACCAAAATATATAGTCCGAAATTATCGAAATCTCCAATGACAGTTGATGCTGATGATTGTAGTTAGTTTTTGGAAGCGTCTGGCTTCTTTTTGGTAGTCGCTGATATTAGCTTGAGATTGCTGCCCAGGCATGACAGCTTATCTGACAACAATACCGACTGCAGTACTCGACTTGTTGTGTAGTACAGGTGTAGCTTCTTTAACCTTGAGACTTATCCAACACGTTTACACAGTTATACTCTAAAGCAGCATAGCATTGGAGCAACCGACTACCTCCGTGCCCCGAAAAGAAACGCTATTTACTTTCGGCTCAAGGACAAGCAAGGGTGCAGGTGCATGTGTCTTCTGTAACCTCTTTGATAAGTCCCTGGTACTTAGGGAAGATCGCCTCGGTCTTTATCATCACAGCGGCTAAAACAGAGATCGCTAGATTCTTGATTCGATTTCCCAAGCAATGTTCCTATCGGACAGTGTCCCGTGATCACTCTGACGAGTGTCTTTCGGAGAAGCAGAAGCTACAGAGATGAGGAAGAGAACAAGAAGCACTGCAAATGCCGGCTCCAGCAAAGAAAAGAAAGCACATCTTGTTGGAGCTGGATGACATATGCGGTTTTGAATTGAAAAACCTAATAGATTCGTTAATACATGCATGCCAGGTGTACCAGTATGAAGTGAGCGTCAAGATACAAATGCCTCGATAGGAAACATTTGTTGTGAACGAGCACTTATTTTTTTTTTTGCTTGTTAGCTATGACATCTGTGAAAAATATTTAGTATACATCAAGTCATTGAACAGACAAAATCCTATTTTTTCATCGAATTTTGTACCAGAAAGTGATGATTTGCGAAAAGCATTAATTTTTTGTTTTCATCTGAAGAAAAGTGCTGCAGAGTCGCATCGAATGCTTGTCGAGGCATATGGTGATCATGCTCTATCAGAAGCAACATGCAAAAGATGGTTTCCACGATTCAGAAATAATGGTTTTGATGTGAGAAATGAAGAACGTGGAAAACCACCAAAAAGTTTGAAGACGCCGAATTGCAAACGGCAAGAAGACAATGCTGTGTGTTTGCTGGGACCAGAAAGGTGTGGTGTACCACGAGCTGCCAAACCTGGTGAAACCGTTAATACTGATCGCTACCGACAACAAATGATCAATTTGAACCATGCATAGATCGAGAAACGACCAGAATTGGACAGAAGACACGGCAAGGTAAGAAAGCAAAACCGGTTCAGGATACAATCAAAACACTTGGCTGGGAGCAGCTACCCCACCCGCTGTATTCACCAGACTTGGCTCCTTCCGATTACCATTTGTTTTCATCGATGGGACACGCATTGGCTGGGCAGCACTTCGATTCCTACGAAGAAGTCGGAAATTGGGTGTCTGATTGGTTTGCTTTAAAAGACGAACAATTTTATTGGCGTGGTATTCACAAATTGCCAGAAAGGTGGTCAAAATGTGTAGAAAACAATGGCCAATACTTTGAATAAAATGTTTTTAGTTTCTTTTTAATAATTAGTGTTTTATTTTCCAAAAAAAACGCTCATTTCATACCGGTACACCTGGTATGTACATCGTTAACGCTCCGCATGATGGCCACAACAACTCAAGCCTATCTACTTAAGCTTGAGATTATTTAGACAAAAAGAGGAATAGAAATATACGTTTTTTTTAAATGCCGAATTTACAGTACTCTGCACTTGTACAGTGCCCTGCACTATTCAGGATCTAAGTTCAGGATCAAAAACATGCCTCACCAAATCCCTTGTGGCCTTCGAATACAACAGCAGTCATGAGGAGTATTATAGCCTAGAGGTAATTAGCTACCTTAAAGTCAACATTTCCTTACACACTTCTGCGGTGCATCACCCAGCCTACTGAACTTCCACAAGTAGCATCAGTTTCGCACAAAAATTGGTTATAAAACACCGCAGGTAGCCGTGGATTATCGAGGGAATTAAGCAGCCAAAAGCAAGCTGCCTTTGATTTACCCTCAAGATCAGGCAGTAATTGGCTTCATGATCGCTTTGCCTAGTAACTTTACAGCCCGCGCATGATCGGTGACTTTACGATGCCGTCATTATGTCGATCTTTGAGCAATTAGCAGTTTATATGATCAATCGGAAGGGTTCATATTCAGCTTCAGTCGATTTAAATTAAGCAGTGAGCCACAGTGTGTTTACCTTGCAGGTACACACGACATGACGCTCAATTTAAAAATGCCGATCATACAAATTGTATGTCCTCCTCGACTTCAAGGGCAGATGGGTATCATCTCCGATGTCTGTACGTGGCCACGAATGGGCCGCGTCGGTTGATTTTAAGCGCAATTTGAGTAACCATCCAATCCGCCATCATGCACAAGGGCAAATATGCTCCGATTAACGTAATGACAGGCCGCTTCGTCTTCAATGGAGAGAGAGATGAGGCGTTCACCGGTCCATCTCGGGGCATGGACAAAAGCAAAAACAAAATCCACGTGAGTTCAGTTTTAGTTTTACGTTTTGTTTTTTCGGAGGAGCGCACCCTGATTACAGGCAGATTACATTTTTGTGCAGTCTCTGGTCTTCGGTTCCCGGTCTCCGGACGGACGTCTATTATTTGAACTCGAAGTGAGCTCGGCCGATTTCGTGGACGATTTGAGCAATGTTCCGTCGAGTCGCGGGAACATATCATTACGGTTCGACCGACTATCGTCTCGTCTTGGAGTCAAAACGATGGAGTATGGGGCAAGCACCCTAAAGCTAAAAAACAACGACGGGCCCCCCCAAAACATTTCACTCCGCTGAACTGCAGCACAGCACAGTGTGTGTGTGGATTTATGTGTGAGCTGTTCAGGGTGAGTTTTTTTTTTTTAATCGATCGAGATAATTTGTTTCCAAGTAATAACTTTGAATGCGTTCTGTGTAAGCGCACTCACATATTAAGTAGTTTATTGGGCGGATGCGGATGCATGCACGAGAAAACGCGGGGGGAGCTGGGGGCTCCGGATACGGGAGCCAGTCGTTCTGAAGGAACGACGATGTTAAACAGATTTTATTTGTTTTGCCAGCGTTCCAGGAAACTGACGGGCGGCGGCTGTGAAGATCTACAGCAGTTTATTGATTAGGCGTTAATCGAATGCTGGCTGTTGGTAGTTCGCGCGGTGTAGTATCCAACAAACCTTGTTATGTGCCGATGTAGCGAAAGCAACGGAGGAGAACGTCTGTGTGCGTACGGCCGGTTGGCAAATTTGTCTGATCAATTATTTCGTCGAGCGGACGAATTTATTTGCAGTGATTTTTATGAATACATTTTGTAAGAGTGTGACGATTCACATTTTTTGGAGGTATCTAACTTTTTATGAACTACTTTTTCAAGTGTAATAGCTTTTATAGACTCAGTGCTTAGAACGGTTGTTTTATGGATATTGCCACGACGATTTTGTCTTTCGGTAATTAATAAAAATACATCTTCAGATAGATGTTCAGTGTCCACGAATACTACAATGCTCAGATTAAAACGAGTCCAGAACAACCACTTGAGCCTTGTTTAACTACAAGGCCTCATATGGCAGCCACGGCATATCTGAATACTAGCTAGACACAGGTCGTCATTCCTTCCAAAATCGTTAGGCTGTACAGGATGACTTCTCGCTGCTTCATCAATGTCGACACCAAACCAATCTTCACCAGTGCCAGATTAAATTCTTAGACAAGGCAACGCCCTATCATGTGACTTCTGCAACATTGGCATGCAAAGCTAACAACAGAACCATAGAGACCTAAGTCCGTCCAGCTTGGGTCTTGGTAGCACACGTAGTTTACATCGATTTTTTTTTTTTTTTAATTTGCGCGTGCTCAAGTTGTTATTAATATCCTTATTTGTCCGGGGTCAAGGCACAGCACGGGCCGAAGGTATAGAGGGAGAGAAAGAGAGGAGGTACCTGTGCACATTGGTCTTAAATATCTGTGGATTGTAGTCTATGGCAAATATTGAGCTGGGAAGAGCATTCCATA
Source organism: Eristalis arbustorum (assembly GCA_916610145.1). Taxonomy (NCBI): domain Eukaryota; kingdom Metazoa; phylum Arthropoda; class Insecta; order Diptera; family Syrphidae; genus Eristalis; species Eristalis arbustorum. The sequence continues at coordinate 51,100,671 of OU744316.1, read as the reverse complement.
TTCGTGTGGCGCGGCTACAAAACTAGGCTCTAAATTTCACTGTGCGTCCGAATGCAGGCTTAAGGGTAAACTGACGTGCATTCCTAGCGAGACGTGTTTTGCGGGTGAATTCAAGGAGAGGAGGAATGCGTTATACTCATTCATGGATAATGGCTGATTACCAGGGTTTCGGTTTAGAGACAGCAGACAGCATTGAGTTTTGAAAGCATTGAATTCCTATCAAAGAAAGACATACAACATCGACGCCGTAGGTAAAATGCGAGGCTATAAAATTGACGTAGTCAGCTCCTTTTGCACATACTTTAGCTCAGGAGGCAATTGACCCAATACAAAATAGTTCAGTCCTGTTCTACGATCATGGACAATATCAAAAGTTCGCGATCATTGTCCGGCAGCTGGGAAGATGAGATTTTTTTGGTCAATACAATGACTTCGACATATGGTTTCATTTAAATGACCAACATCTGAAAGCTCCAATTTTTGAGCTGCTTGTCAAACTCCTGGCCGACACTATATGAATGGCTTTAAATAAGTACACCTACTTTGTTTGGCGTGTGGTGGCCCGTGGCGTTGTGGGTATGTGCGTCGACCCCAACCTCGACGTCGTGGGTTCGATTCCTGCACTGTGCGACGAAAACAATTTTCACGACTCCACCTCTTTCGAGCCACTGACAATGCTCAAATAGTATTTCCTGTCTAGAAAAAGCTTCTCAAACTTAGCCGTTCGGAGTCGGCATAAAACTGTAGGTTCCTTCCACTCGTGAGAGAACAATAGCACGCACAACACGAGTGGTTGCTGAGAAGCTAGGCCCTGGCCCCCTACGGGCTGTAGCGCCACCTATATTATATATATATTACTTTGTTTGGCGCGCTATTTCTGACTAGACATCTCCAATATAGTGCGCTATTTTGATTGTGGTCTTTTTCCCTTTGGGCACATTTTCCGACCTTAAGCACGGGATCGTCTGTTGCATTCATGCATTTCATACGTAGAGCGTATGCGATGGATTCATAGACGCCATACTACGAGCATTCCGCTGGGCAGCCTTCAGTATACGTGGTTGAATCATCTCCCCCAGATGCTATCAAGGCAAACAAGACCAAAGATCGCACGCAAAACTTTTCTCTCAATAAGAGCTTCTTCATCCCCTTTCCATAGCGTTCATGTCTCTGCCAAAAGGGCAGGGATGATCAGAGTGTTAATCAGCTTAGTGTTTCGAGAGATTTATTTGCCGCTTGAGCCCAAAAAAAGGTAAGGTAATTCTGCGCTTGATCTTGGCACTGCTGTCTTTGTCCCTGTTTACTCCAGAGCCGAGGTAGACGAACTCCATGACTAGTTTCTGCTGCCCATTGTGACTCTCTCTCCTAGACGTCGATGTTGTGCGTTCTTTCGTCATTACAGCGTGTACTTTGTATTGACCTGCTTTACCACTAGACCCATTTTGGCCGCTTCCGCTTTAATGCCAGCATTGAAGGTTCGATGTGTTCGTCCAATCACTTCAATGTTGTCCGCGCAAGCAAGCAGTTGAATTTACTCTTGAAAGATCGTGCCTTTGATGTTGACGTTTAAGTTTCGCACGATCTTCTCAAATGTAAGATTAAAGAAGTCACATGACAGTGTGTCTCCTTGTCTGGAACCCCTTTTGACATTAAAGGTCTCGGTGAGTTCGCGTCTCTATGGAGCAGCGAGAGTTCTCCATAGTCATCCTGCACAACCTGACGAGTTTGGCAGGAATGTCAAAACTAGACATGGCGCTGTATAGCTCGTCTCTATTCACGCTGTCATATGTCGTCTCGAATCGAGATGGTGAGTATAGATCTTCATCTCTTGAGTCATGATCTGCGGTAGTGACAAGATTTGGTCAACGGTGGACTTTCCAGGCCCGAAACCGCAGGGTTCGTTCACAAAAAAGCAGGGCAGAGAAGATCTTGTACGCGACGTTAGGGAGGCTGATCTCTTGACCGAGTTTCTGGTAGTTATCTTGATATCCTCATCCTTCCCTTGGCTACAACAAGGAAATGACCAGAGTCGATGTTGGCTCCACGTTCGGACTAGAGGACAGAAATATCGTCATGTTATCATTCTGGTTGACAGTTAATTAACTAACAGAGAGGTTACGCCACGAGGTGAAATCGACTAGCCTCGGGTCCGTTTTCGAATGTGTTGTCATGCAGCAACGATTTCATTCTTGCTCAGCTGTAAATTGAAATCTCCTAGAATAATGTTAACAACGTAGCTGGGGCTTTGATCGTATGTGTGTTCTTTCTAGGTCATCCTTGCTATTGTCATTCACGTCCTCTGTCGGGGGTGTGGGCGTAAGTCACGCTGATGCTCCCGAGTTTAGCCTTATATGGGTGGCGCTACATCCCGTACAGGACCAGGGCTTAGCTTCTGAGCAACCATTCGTGTTGTACGTGCTATTGTTCTCTCTCGAGTGAAAGGGAGCCTCTTGCACACTCCAAAGTCGAAGTTAGAGAAGTTTTTTTTTAGACAGGAAATACTCTTTAAGCATTGTGAGTGACACGAAAGAGGTGGGCCGTGAACAATTATTTTTTCACACAGACCAGGGATCGAACCTACGACTCCGAGGTTGGGGTCGACGCATATACCACGGGTGCAGATTTTTGTGAGGCGCTCGCTTACATACTTGAAGCTTAAGACTTTTTTTCAAAGTCTGCCTCGAACAGCAACAACCAAAAAACGCAAGTGTCGTTCAGGAGGTTATAGTTTATTATCCTCTTCATTGCCTGGAGATGATGATGTGGGTAGACATGTGTCTAGCTCTGATATGCTTTGGAGAGAATTTGTTTTGATCACCGTGCCGAACTACCGATGAGCCGGGGTAGACGACGTCAATGTGTTGAATGACTACAATTTCAAGAAGATCACTGTGTTCCTTGGAATACTTTAAAAAAAGAAATCTTTTGCAATTTCATTTCCCACGGACAGATTTCAAATGTTCCTCTGAAAATAAGCTTACACACATATCAAGCATTATTGTACTTAAGTACATACAGTGCATTCAAGCGCACCGCAACGCACTTCCTGAAAATAGGTAACGTCTACTTTGTAGCAGTCCACGACTACCGCGAGTTCACTGGCTGCGCGTGATCTATTAAAGGACCTCACATTCCACGTGCAAAACCCAAAGACTTCATAATTTTTTTCGTTTGCTAAGGTCATCAACAGTACACCCGTATCCGAGGCAGGTTGTTGCTCCTTAACTATTTTCTTCCATGCTGAAGCCAATTGAAGTCTGACCTTTTTAAATTGAACATCCCAACAGAATTTGAATCATCAAACGCGTTCATCTCTCAAGTGTCCTTTCAGCGACAGGTGGGTTTGCATACCAAAAAACGCAACCTTGCATTTCGAGGTAACCATTGCCACAACGATAAGCATGTGTATGCACCGAATACCCGCTTCTCTCTAATGGGAAATTCTACTGTCTAAATACAGGCAATACCTTTTATCGGTTAATCGTCGAATACCTTCGAGGGGGTCTTGGCATACCTCCGCAATGTGTTATAATCCCAAACGTTAAGCCATACACCTTTCTTTCGCCCGTAATGCGATGCAGCCCAACTAGACTGCAAGAAAAATGCGCTAATCTCAAAGCAATGCGTGGTATTTGCCAGAATAACCCATCAGCATAATGAGGGGATACCGCGCTGTAAGTGGATTTCTTATGGTAAAGCAGTCGTTAAAACGACTGGCAATGAACCTTCACATCGGTCACAATTCTAAACCAACACACGGCTGGTGTGCATAAGCACGATGACGAATGCCTGTATGTAACCATGTGCAGTTTAGCATGGGAGAGACAGCGATACAATTCCAGACCAGACATCAAAAACCGTCATTTCGCATCAAAAGAGTTGGCGACTGCTTGCCGGTCTTAACTGGTGTCTACAACTGCTGTAAGCATATACAGCCATACGTACATGAGTGCTAGTAAGTAAGAGAAGGTGTACTGAATGCAAGCCACTGCCGCTGGCGAGGCCGTCACCACCGCCGCCACCGCCGCCGCCACTGCCACCTCCACCACAACCCGTCACTGTTGTTTGTTGGCCGAGACAACAATTACGGCTGGAAACGTTGGACTCCTTGGTGGCGACACACACATCTACGACAGACGGCAGTCTCGCGGTTTGTGCGACGGAAGAGGGTCGCCGCGTCGTCGTCGACGTCGTCGTCGGTAAGATAAGTAATATAAGACCATACACCATCGCCATCGAGTGTAAACGAATAAAAGATGATAAAATGCAGCCGCGTGGCGCCCATCTTTAATTTCATGGGGATTCTAGTGGTTATGGGGCGCACGCTATGATGGGTGACTACCACTGCGCGGCGTATCACCCATCAGCATCATGACGGCGACACGACCATGATAGGTGCATACCGTTCGAGTGTGGATGTGTCTCTGTGTCTCTTCCTGTGCTGGAGATGTGTATGATGATGAATCACGAACGACATTGAGGCCGTCCTCCAGCCGCAGACTAGCTGAAGCAGGCCGTAAACGTCTGTGCGCGGTGCTGTGGTTTAGTTTCTTAAGAGCATTAAGGTTTTGTGGGATTGACGAGACGTGCCGCAATGAAGTCGTAATTTTTTCGGAAACCCCACTTTACACGCACACACATCCGTTTTGTGGGAGCCAAGTACTCGTAACGGAAGAGCCGAATACAGGAGTGTCTAATGAATTATGTAAACGCAACGCAAAGAGCAAGGAACTCTGGCAGAGTTGCGTCTAATGGTCGATTGTTGAATGATGTTGAAACAATAGAGTAGTGCACATTGTCGATACGACAAACGTGACTGCGTCTCTTGTGTATTTGCTCTCGAAGGTACTTAGTGTTGGGAAGAGCTTCTCAGGAAAGCAAGAGCAGCGAGTATGTGACGCACTAGAAACCCACAAAGCGATCTGTTCCGGTTACCTGGAACTGTTAAGAAGCCTTAAATGTTTCGCGGAAATTGTCAAACCAGTCTCTGGTCTCTGCTCACACGTGTGTCGCGAATTTTTAAGAACATGCCAAGAGTTGTGCATTGAACTCTGAAATGCAAATGGTTTCTTATTTTTAGACAAACTAATTAATGTGGAATTCCTGGGGTACACAGGCACAGAAGAGTACGATCACACTGTCAGTACTGCTGCTTGGAAGCTGGTGGATAAGTAGAATGGCGGAGGTGTTTGTTGGAGCCTTTGAAGGAGATCTTCTGTATCGGATATTCGTTCCTGTCGTCGTAGTAGGTGAGCTGTATAAAGGTGAAGATGTATTATGCAAGAGGCAACGATCAGTCGACCATACTGACTCATTCACACCGACTGCATGAACACTAATGAAATAATCAGCTCAGAGCGTCTTCGAATCAACGCTTTCTAGTTCGAGAAGTAGGAAAAGAGGACGTCCTCTGTTGCGCTGTCCCAATGGCTCGGTTTCGAAGACTCTTCGGGCCGGAGCTGTGGTGTCCATCCGCTCTACATGACCTAGCCATCTTAAGCGTTGGATCCGCTTAACTAGGTGCATGCCGCTGTATAGCCCGTATAGTTCGTGGTTGAACCTTCTCCTCCAAACGCCATCAACGCAAACAGGACCAAAGATCGTACACAGAACTTTTCTCTCAAAACAACCAAGAGCTTCTTCATCCGCTTTCAATAGCGTCCACGTCTCTGCGCCATAGAGCAGGACTGGGATGATCAGGGTTTTATTCAAGGTCAATTTGGTGTTTCGAGAGATGGCTCTGTTACTCAATTGCCTCTTGAGCCCAAAGAAGCAGCGATTGGCAAGAGTAATTCTGCGCTTGATCTCGGTACTGGTGTTGTTGTCCCTATTTACTCCTGAGCCTAGGTAGACGAAGTCCTTGACTACCTCAAAGTTTTTGCTGCCCAATATGACGCTTTGTCGGAGACGTCGATGTTGTGCGTCCTTCCGTGATGACAGCATGTACTTTGTTTTGCCCTCATTCACCGCCAGACCCATTTTAGCCGCTTCCGTCTCAATGTTAGCAAAAGCCTCACTGACGGCTCGCTGAGTTCTGCCAATCACGTCAATATCATCGGCGTATGTTAACAATTGCACGGACTTCTGGAAGATCGTGCCTCTAGTGTTGGCGTGTGAGTTTCGCACGAACTTCTCCAGGACGATGTTGAAGAAATCACATGACAGCGTGTCGCCTTGCCTAAAACCGTTTTTGACATTGAAGGTCTCGGTGAGTTCGTTACCGACCTTGATGGAGCAGCGAGAGTTCTCCATCGTCATCCTGCACAACCTGACGAGTTTGGCAGGAATGTCAAAACTAGACATGGCGCTGTATAGCTCGTCTCTATGCACGCTGTCATATGCGGCCTTGAAATCGACAAACAGGTTGTGGGTGTCGATCTGCATCTCTTAATTCATTTCCAGGATCTGCCGAAGTGTAAATATTTGGTCTATTGTGGACTTTCCTGGCCTTAAGCCGCACTGATAAGGCCCTATCAGGTTGTTGACAAAGGGTTTCAGGCGTTCACACAAAACACAAAACTGTAAGGACCTGTACAGTCACTCAAAATAAAACAGAAACGGACAGCAGCCTGCAGGGTGTTTTTTTCCAGCAAGGTACAAATCATGATATACCGAGTCCTACTTCGTACTAATTTCTGAAACGAATCAGAGGGGTGTTGCACACACAATATAATGGTACAGGCTATTGTCGCCGATAAACCCAATCAGATAACCAGCCCATCTTCTAAAAACATCATAAGCTCCTCGACCCGATATCCCCATGTGCACACAATCACTGCGAGCATTAAAGGCCCACTTAGCAAACTGGTGTCACACGCCTTGTTAAATACACGCTTCCTACAACCATTTTCTGCTATGAAACCGTGCACTTTGTGAACACTCCCTCGTCTTCCCAACACCCTTTTCGTTTTTTGACATAGACAAGTGTGTGTGTGTGTACCGATTTGCAACTGGCGTGGCTCGCCGATTAAAATTCAAAGATAAGTTGACGGCGCGGCGCCTTTACGGTCGTATCCATTTATTACCCTCTGCCATTATTCACTTCCTTAAATGGGGAAGAGGAGAACATATCGTGTTTCCCCCCTTGAGCATTTGCTTTCGACTCAGTCCCACACACACACCGACGGTCAACACACGGCTTAATCGGACGCACCTGCCCTCCTCTTGACATTTTATCTCTTCCAGAAGCCACTGCCACACCACCTGTTGCATGTCAAGATGCTCTTGCCTCCAACAAATTATCACTAAGAGGTACATGCACAACCTCCTGTGATGGATCCCTTGCTAATTGCAAGCTTCCTATGCTTTGAGTTTCGTGGTACATAACATTTCGGTGAACGTCGACAATCCCCATAATGACCACACAAATGACTGCGGCGACTGCGGCAGCAGCATTATATTGTTCGACGGACAAACTGGACCACCCTTGCACTGGTCGCTCTTTATTCTTATAAACAAGCAACTGTCATTCTTTTTTAGCGACTCATGTCCCCAGAGGGAACCGCCGGCAGCTCATTGATGGACCACCCTTACGAAAGCGAAGCGCTGTGCTTCAGCAAATGAAGCCATTGGCACAAAAACACTGCCGACTGTCGACTGGACGTTGTTAGCCAGCGTCTCGTCCCAATTAAATCATAATAAATCCCGAATTCCCATTGCGAAATGAGCCGCAACAGAGAGGAGAACAGAAAAACTGCAGAAGTCTGTCCTAATTATGTACTTCCCAAGACGTCCTGATGCCCGAGCACGACTGCACACATGTGTTTGCATGAGAGTGTACCTGAGAAAGTAATTCCCGTTTCCGCAGAACGACCGGGCCCCGTGCCTGTCTGCCTACTTAATGACAGGATAGGTCAAACGTATAAAAACAGGAAAAAAAACAAAAAGAAAGAAAAGAACTCTGAGATGCCCACTTTGCTGATGGATTCATTTGAAAGATGGGTTCCATGTCGTGCTACACGAGTGGAACGCATCGCGCAATTACGCACCCGTCGCAGGCTGTGCTGTGATCTGTGACTACACCTTGTCGCCGTAGGTCAGCCGTGGACAACGCCGTCGATGCATGTGTATCTCTTAACATGTGTGCACAAGGAATGATTGCCTGCCCCGACCGCGACGACGCGACGCGACGATTCGGTTGATGATCACGATGATGTTGGCCCGGTAAGGGAAGTGAATGGGTCGTTGTGATGCGGATGCCCTTACTAGCGGCCGATGTGTTTTTCCTTTCTTTCTGTTTTACGCCTGTGCGTCTGTGTGCTCGTGCGTGTCTGTTTTGCGCGCGGATGGTCAACCCACTCAATCGTGAGTCGTTGGCGCCGGCTGAAGTGCACTTAGCCAGACAATCGACGGCCGACAACAGGCGACCGACGCATGTTACTTTTTAAATTGTTTTATTTTTTTCTTTAGTTTTTGTCTTTACTTCCAACTTTGAAATACATTTTTGATGGTCGTTTTTTTGCTGTTTTTTTTTTAAAGGTAATTAAACCGGATCTTCCTTTGATAAGAATAGAGATGTATTCCGTGAGGGAGGCGCCATAAAATGAATTCATCATAGATTAGGAAGGCAAGGAGCAATTTGAATAGATTTTCAGGCGTAGTACAATAAGTGCTCCTTGACTCTTCGAGCTGAATATTTGAGGTGGTTATCTGGGCCGTGGTGGCCCGTGGCGTTGTGGGTACGTGCGTCGACAGCCAACCTAGACGTCGTAGGTTCGATACCAGCTCTGAGCGACAGAAATAATTTTCACGGCCCCACCTCTTTCGAGTCGCTGGCAATGCTCAAAGAGTATTTCCTGTCTAGAAAAACCTTCTCAAACTTGGCCGTTCGGAGTCGGCGTAAAACTGTAGGTCCCTTTCACTCGTGAGAAAACAATAGCACGCACAACACGAGTGGTTGCTGAGAAGCTAGGCCCTGGCCCTCTACGGGCTGTAGCGCCACCCATATTATTATTATATTATCTGGGCCAAATACCTAGCCAGGATTGAGCCAATTTGTTCAATAAATTTCCCCGGCGATGGCTCTAAGATCGCTCCTATTCTGACACATCGGCAGCCTATTTCCCAAAAGAATCCTGAACAGCCGCCCTCTCCTGATGAGCTGTACCTACTAGCGTTACTAACCAAATTTTACAAGCTTAACAAATGCGTTTTCGCGTTAAGAGCTACGGAGGCCAATTCTCCTCATAATGTTTCTACTAATGGACTAAGCACTGCCTTTTAAGCCATGCGTTCTTCTATCGCAAGTCGCAGAAACCTGCAGTTATCAGCTAATGATAAAGCGCGAGCCAGAAATCGAGTAATCTCAAAAAGAAGATTAATCTCAGTTCGAAGTCATTTTCACTCGCTTCTTCACAACAAACACTGAGATACGCAATGAATTAGCTGCGTTTGGGAGATGTTTTAACTCGAACTTTTTTCACGATGGCATCAGAACGCATTCGCCTTACGACAAGTGAGCAATTCATTTCGGACGTATTCCACGTTCAACCGGCGTTTTCTACGTTAGGGGTGATCGTTTCAGATTCATGCAACCATGTTAGTCATTTCTGACAATAAGGAGCAATCAAATTTAAAACTTTGTAATTCCTATTAAGATGTCATCAACACAAACATTTGTTGGAATTTGTTGCGCTTCTACAACTATTTCATCAGCTCTCACCTCATTGGCACCGAATAACTGCCACCTGATCCAAGCAAAGGGTGGGACAGTGGCAGATGAAGAGCTCGGCAGTGTCACTGTCGCAGAGGGTTCATCGCTTAGGCCAAGCATATTTGTGTACGCTGAGATGTAGCAGCGTATTAATACACCGGCAAACAAACACCTCAAAACCATGGCTTTAACAAAAGATGACACCTGCAGAATGCTTAACGAGGACGAAGAAACCGCAGAGCACATACTGTGCCACTGTATCTGCCTAGTCAGGACACGTCATCAACACATAGTTCACTCATAAACATACTAAGTTTCATCATGGTTTCCAGTGGAAATGCATGAGCAAAAGAGCATGCCGTTGATCTGTCTACATCTTGGGAAAATGTCTCTTCCGGCAGAAGACTATCTATCAACGCCCTAATTAACGATGCATGTATTCTCATCGCAGGTTCACGTCCTGGGAGTGCCTCCACTGATCCTTTTTCCATAAACTTGTAGCGGTCAGGGCTCCATATGCATCATACTTGGATTTGGAATATTTTGTTTGAACGCGTTTAAATGTGGATTCAGCTGCAGCATTGGTGTCCAAGTGCGGTCGAAGGCTTTTTGTCTTCCGGACTACAAATACGTCTTTGTACAGAATTCGCATTTACGTGTCCTCTTTCACCCCTCGCAAATGGGGCCATGTATATGCAATATAGAATATTTCCTTCGATGATCAGAGAATCGGCTCTGTTCTAGCTTAACTTTCAGCGTTCGACTCCAAAGTGCTTTGTATTACTTGTAGAGTAGGTTTTGGTCCGTCGAATGTTTTAGTCAGTCGAATGGAAATATTATCTGCACCCATTTATATTTCCTTCTATCCCCATGGCCAACGTTGAAACAGGAGTCGAAATTCAGTTTCAGTTGGGGAGACGGCAATCTTGTCTCGTAACCATTCAAGAAGGGATGATTGGCTGCAGTATTATCAAGCAACTGGGCTGTAGGTTAGGTTAGGTAATGCTGCTTCCATCGTCAGTGGTGTATTCACTTCGACCCAAGGGATCATTCTGGTGCCACTGATCCGTTTACCGCCTGTTACTCTTAAAAGCATTTATGTTTTGTTGAAGGAACAGCTGGATTGATTTGGCATCCTTTTCTGATAAGTTTGCGAAAGAAGCAAAATTTGTATTCTCTCGGTCTTTGTTTCCTAATGGAAGCGATTCCAGGGCAGATTAGGTCCTTCTTCGCCCATGCATCGAAGCAGAAGTCGTTGTGGGGTATGGCCTATCCATTGCGCAATGTCCTGTAACAACTCCTACTAGGTTACTCAGGTTTTTTTCTGCTGGTTCCTTATAAGTTCAATTTTTGGCCATATGTATCTGTTGATGTTGTCAATCTTGTTCCATTTTTCATGAGCAAAGCTGATCGCTTACTCTATGATCTTTATTTTTTTGAGTTTCTATTGACACCCAAATTAGTTTAATCATTTGTTCAATAATTGTTGTTCCGTTTCTAGCTAGCTAGTCTGCTTCAAAGTTGCCTGGAATATCTCTGCGTTCAGGAACCTAGCACATCGCTAGGGTGCATTGCCTTGATATCACGTTAAAAGACATACGAAAGGGTCTTACAAATTTGAATTTAAAAAATGGTGACTGGGTTTCATTTCCTTTCTCCAATTGTGAAATACTGTCGGTCATTGCTATCCAGTTATTTAAACTGTAGTTAGAGCGAAGATATTTACATTTTTCATTTGCTCTGAATTTACGTAGCTAGTTCCACGCAACAGCTTCCTTTTCTTTACTGCAGCGGAAATCCCGTAGAAGGCTCCCATGGCCGTAACAAATTGGAAACCTCTGGCATAAATTACATGGCTCTTATAAATTACTTTTGCACCCTTAACAGATATTGATATTTTTCTATAACTCTGAAAGCCTCTGCAACAGTTAACACACCTAGTCAAATCTGAATGATCTAAGTTAAGTCCCAAGCCCATAGAATTCGGTGCGTGCGTTGCAGTTGACATCCACGTATATGCCGTACTGCAAAGAGGTGCCAAATGAAATACGTGCGTTGCGTCCGAAATATGACGCAACGCACGCACCGGATTCTTTGGGTTTGGGCCTTCAGGTCCTGCTTTTGGACTGAACTTCTCAATGACATTTTTTCGTGGTTTTTCTATGAAATCCCTAATATGATTGTGAGTCATATAATATGGGCGGCGCTGCAACCCGTAGAGGGCCAGGGCCTAGTTTCTCAGCAACCACTAGTGTTGTGCGTGCTATTGTTCTTTCACGAGTGGAAGGGACCTACAGTGCGGGGCCGACTCCGAAAGGCCAAGCTTGAGAACGACAGAACTTTTGAAGATTGTCAGTGATTCGAAGGTGGGGCCGTGAACATTATTTTTCGACGTATTTCGGGTCGACGCACATACGAACAACCCCATTGCCCACCGCAAGTTTAGTCGCATATATCAACAAATATTACGATTTCCGACAAACTTGACCTGATTAATGCACTTGTCTCCTCATTGCACTCATTTTTTCCCATTGAACCATTTCACATACACCCATTATTAGTTTGAGCAATTGTTCCAAGCACACAACACGGACCACTTCAAAAACTTTTAAACGTTCATCGGCAGTCGTAAAAGAAAATGATGTCCTTAAACTATGTTTGGCAATAAGTGACTTCAAAGAGCTGTGAACTGCTTAGTCGGTTGCCGTATTTTTAGTTGTTCTTTTGAGGTTTTTTTTCCTACGAAATTCTCTAATTAGCTTTTATCATTGCTGTTGGGTTGGTTTTGTTTTTTCAGTCGCATCGTAAAACGAACCTATTTTTGTCTTAACACGTTTTATATAAATTTCTGTTTTCGTTTTGCAAATGCCGTATTTTTATTGTCATCTTTTAAGATCCGACCGAACTGACGCAAGTGATTTTTCAAAATTAGAAAGAAAACTCAAAACAAAATAGAAAATCTCACGAATAGCGTGCTGTGTCCAAGTGAGTGAGTCGAAGCGCTTTCCGTTCGGTGCGGGTTTTTTTCCATTCATAAGATTTTATGGATTAAGTTTGGTCGTTTGGTGTAGATTTTTTTCGGCCAGACGGGGAAGTGCATACTAATCGCATCTGCAGACACAAAGAAGATGCGGATGGGTTGGCTGATGGCGGCATATTCACATTTCTCATCGTCGCGGTCGTCCGTTGCCGAGTGATGAGATGATATCTTATTAGGTTTTCTGCTTTCTGGTGTATGGAAAGGAGTTCCGATTAAATGCCACCCATTAGAGTTGGTTTTTGACTTGTAATTACCGTATTTACATTTCATTCATTAATTAAAAAAGATGAGTAAGAAAATGACGAGACATTAAGAACCAACTTATTTGATTGCTTTGCAACGAGGACGACTGTTAAGTCGGGGACTGCGTGTACATTCAAACATATGATTATTATATCGAATTTGCATGTTAAACTGTGCATAGAAGCGCATAAAATGTACGAATAAATTTGCAGAAGCATTTTTGGGTCACCTATCAGTCTGCACTCGAACAGGTGGCTATTATAACTCGAAGTTTAACTCCGAAAATAGTATAAATAGAACAAGTTTGATTTTACAAACGAAATCACAAGTGTCGATGAATCTGCGGGCACACAATTTAAAGTACAGATCATGTGTGTAAAGAGTAGTGTTGTGCTAACATCGTTTGTAAAATAATAATTGTTTCTTTCGCGGCGTGTAGTACAACCTTACCACACAGGTTATGTTTTTGAGAAATGCTAGGTTAAGTGGATTCTTAATTTTCTGTAGGTCTTGGAGGAAACGTCTCAGTTGACAGAGGTTGTCTTCTTTATTACCACAGCCTCTGGAGATAAATCCGGGACCCAGCACAAAGTATTCTAGTGATTATTGATTAATGCTTATTTCCGCTTAAGTATGGTGACATCAGTCGGTGGCATCGCCAAAATTAATTTCATTCTGGCCGCTTCTGTGACTGTCAGGGCCTCCGCTTGTAAAACACTGCCCTAGTCAGGGATTCTGATTATGAGCAGAGCAGCTTTAAGAATTCAGAGATAATATCGAGAAATAGGCCATTTTGCATCGCCGATCCATCAGTATAAATGTGGATAGTCGAATGTTGGGTGGGCTCATTTGTTAACCATTCCTCCTCACTCCGGAAGTGTACTTCCAAGTCGACAAATGGCACATAGTATCCACATGATCAATTTGAAACCTGTCTTGTGTACTTGTATGTTCAGTTGAGCTTAATAGTCAGCTCTTGAATTGGAAAATCCTTATGACGTTCTTTGCAGTAATCATCTACACGGAGAGGTTAAGAGGAAGAAGGTTTAGTAGAAGGCACCTAGGCACGCATTATTGTTACCTACTTTATATTAGCAGATTTCAGGGAAGCCTGCCACCTACTACTAGTCTACCATATATCAGGATTGACCTGACGATCGCTTGATGTACATCCACAGGATTGGTTGGGGGTTGGGTACCCATTCTTTGCCGCATAATCTGTTGATCAGATATGGGGCTCCATCGAGTAAATATAATTTGAAATTTAGATTCCTGTCTATAACAATACTTAGATATTTCACGCTGTCAGTTAAGTTGAAGGGGAGATATTGCTCCAAGTTGTTGGGCCTTGAGGCGATCGCTTTAATGGATGAGTCGGGTTGCCCTTATGATTATTTTGTTGAGCAGACTTTCTACAACAGTAGTAGAAATTTGCTTAACGTTGGATCTTTCAAGTGCAAGTTTAATTACCTCTGACTTTAAATTAAGGCTCCATCGATGTCTGCGAACGCGCCAAGTGCGCATTCATAAGCGTGTAGGAACTTTTTAATCACGCTAACTAGTAGTGAAGTACAGCTTCTACGCCTTGGGAGAACCCACTGTCTAATACCAGCATCAGTTTCACAATTCGTAATTATATTAAGCAAGCCTTCTAGTTGACGCCAAATTTGCAATTTTTTTTGTGTTTTACATTTTTCGAGATTTATTGAATATTTGTCAGATAGACTTTAAGCAGATAATCCTTTTCATATCCTTCAAAATTCCCTTCTCCATTTCAACATTGAAAACATTCAACACAAAAATAATACAAATACAAAATCCGGATGGACAAGACTATAATCAGTTGTCAAATCGGATATCTTTCTAATAGCTTACATATTTCTGGCATCCCTTAATCGAATGCTATTTCTAAACGAGATGAGCTGAGCTTTTCAATATACACCTCATGTAGGTGTCGAGATAGTGGTACATACCGGGCATTTGCAAATATCTATAAACTTACAAGATGTGATGTAGCCCCTTATCCAGCATCCGATTGAGATTTTCTATTACGACTGTCTACAATCTTAAGATGAATCCGATTAAAATAAAAAACCATCACAAATTCATAGGTGTCTCCTACGAATTTGCACTTTTGCAAATGCAGCTTGTGCATCATCAGATTTCTCAGACCACTATACTTCGTGGTATTGCCTTCGGACGTGAACCAGGGACCATCCAAGAATCATCTGTTTCAAGGAACTCACAATAATTTGGTACTCATCATTCAGATTTGGGCTTCAAAAGCAGAAGAGGTTGAATATATATATTTGTTTAGCCTTTAACCACTTTTCTGTACCCACAACAGGAACTTTCGGTCCCTAGATCAGTCACATTCGGAGTTACGATGAAAGTCCCCGGTTTTTTCCGCAGAGCCAACATCGACTCTGATCATTTCAGAACATGTGCCCAAGTTCAACGTCGCCGTAGTGCTTCATTCAAACACTTTCTCATCTTCAGGATGATGTAGATAGTTCATCTCGCGGATGAAGAG
Organism: Eristalis arbustorum; assembly: GCA_916610145.1. NCBI lineage: Eukaryota > Metazoa > Arthropoda > Insecta > Diptera > Syrphidae > Eristalis > Eristalis arbustorum. Next base: position 51,085,203 of record OU744316.1, on the reverse strand, counting down.
GATAAAAGCATTCCAGCTGTTGACATGAAATAGTTATGGATGCCACGTTAATTGTAAAGTGCTCAGGCTTGTCGATCTTAGCTTTGTTATCGAAGTACGGCAAGTGTAGTTCCGCCCATTTGAATAAAAGAGTTGAACATACGTTAAATTTCTTCGACTCATCGCCTACAAGTCAATGTGTTGGTTCCGTCCTTCAAAACTGAAGTGTTTCACGCTATGTATATGTCTCTTGTTGATACTTGCATGCTCTGCCGAAATCGTTTGGGATGATGACCGGTTCCAAATCGTCCTTGTGGGACAAAAAATTCTGAAAAACCTCTCATCCAAATGCCTCGCCACCATTATGTGGCCTAGGTGGTCGATGTAGCCATGGTGGCACTTGATCAAATTGTCTCCATAGAGAGCAATATAATTCAGAATGCGATGTCTAAACACACAGTCTGGAGGTCCATCAACTGATGACGTGATTAGTTACTTCACAAGTGGATGGATTTTTTCTAGATTTCTACGCTACACTAAATCACCAGAAAAAAACATAAATTGCATTTTGAACCAGCCGAAGATTTACTCTGAAATGATGCATCACTCGCTCAGGACAGTTCACTGGGACAGCGGGACAAGTTTACAAGCAGAGAAAGACTTCAGCCTCGCCTTCATACCATCAAAGGCTGTGTGGGAGGCAGCAGTGAAGTCTGTGAAAGGACAGTAGGAAACGCCCTGCTGACGAACGAAGAGTTGCTAGTTAAAAGTTGCTAATTATGGTTGGCACGAGGACGTTAATCAGAATCAAAACCGGACACCGGGCAATTGGCAGCAAAACACATCAATACTGATGAAAATTCCACCAGAATTCCTGAAAAATGGAAATGTTGATGTGAAAACCCTTCAGAAATGGTTAAAAGTTCCCAAGAATCATGAGCAGTTACCAGTTACCGCGTTGTCCACCTCCCATCATTTACATGAAACTACAAATTTTAGTTCGTTCGGTGGTCTTTTCATTTGCAACATTGAGTGTGTAATATTATGGATACACATGAGGAAAACCCACAGTGATCGAGGTGGACACATTAGAGAAACCACCCTTAACGAAAAGGCAATTCGCGGTAATGGAATTTAAAGTAGAATGTGCGAATTGTAGGTACATGTTCCCGATATTTTTACCAACCAATATCTAACTGTTTTAGGCTTCGTAGACGCCTCGACTCGATGTTGTAGGACAGCATTTACATGCTTCGTTCTGCCCTCATTTACCGCCAGCAAGCTCCTCGTTGACCGCTCGCTGAGTTCTGGCAATCACGTCTATGTCATCGGTGTATGTATCGTTAATAGTTGTAAGGACTTCTGGAAGATCGTGCCTCTGGTGTTGAAGTCTGAGTTCCGCACGATCTTCTCAAGTATAAGATTGAAAAAATGCGCGTTGCCTTGCCTAAAACCTTTTTTGACATTGAAGGTCTCGCTGAGTTCGATACCGACCTTGATGGATCATCGGCATCCTGCAAAGACGGATGAGTTTGGGCAGGATTGTCAAATCTAGATATGGCGTTGTATAATTCGTCTCTATGTACGCTTTCATGTGCGACCTTAGAGCCGACGAATAGGTGGTGGGTATCGATCTGCATTTGTTGGGTTTTCTGAGATCTGCAGTAAGGTTACGATTTAATCGATGGTGGACTTCTTAGACCTGAAACCATAATGATAAGGACGTGTCGATTGGCGAATGGTTTCAGGCGCTCACACAAAACAGCAGAGAAGATCATGTAGGCGAGGCTTAGAAGACTTTTCCATCTATTCACTCTCAACAAAGTCTGATTGGTTCTGACTCAAAGAAAATGTTCACGGCGCTTATTTCCGAGCCCACAGCATGAAATACCACATTTCGGTAATTCGCGGTAATGGAATTTAAAGTAGACTGTACGAATTGTGGGTATATGTTCCCGACTTTTTTACCAACTCTGCAATTGCTTGCTGCGTCAATTGATTTTATTGTTATTTGACAAGCAATTGCCAGCAATTCTTTGCGGATTAATTTCGTATAAAACACGGGGTAAATAAATTACATAGCGAGTGCGTTGAAACTTCCTAGTCAGATATGCCTAACACCACGCATGCATTCATGCTGTATGTTTTCGGAACTATCTACCTTTACACCTTGCACTGTTCAGCATCGAGTACATGTAAGTTTTTAAACATGTTATACTTATCTCTACAACATGTACTGAATTGATACCTTAATTTAGTTAATTTAGTTATGATTATGTTGTAACGAAAATCAGTGCTCACATTAAAGACATCAATTCAAATTCTAAATAAATGTATGTATGCCACTTTCAATGTTATAATTTAAGCTTTTTTTTAAAATAATAAAGCATTTCTGATGTATAGCGGTATTCAGTAGGTAATAAAGGATTTTGAAAATGGAATGAATGTAAATGTTTTTGTGATAAACAGCAACACCAGAGAAATGCTTTGATATTTTTAAACTGTCCCGAAAATATTCAACCCTTCTTATAAGAAACCGTTTTTATTTTAAAATGCAACTTTTCAAATATTTTAACTTCCAAATTTACTTCCAATTTATGTATATATTGGCAAGCTGAATTGATTCCTCCAATTAAATGTGCTTGATAAAAATAAGCATCGACTTACCCATCAGTACTATCCTTATATCGTTAATTAGTTGGCACTTTGTGAATGTAAGTTTCAACAGTTCCTAAGCGAGTTAAACTTCAACTTTGTATAATATAATTTTGTAGTTTCCACTAGTCAAATATAATAGGTATATAAATAGCTTCTTTTTTTTTTTGTTTTGTTTCGTTACAAGAATAAGGCAGAGATACAAGTTGGTAATATATTTTGTAAATATATAAAACACGTATAATACTAAAAAGCGTTATCACTATTACATAAATAAAATCACTTAATTTAAGAGCACTTCGTATTTGGTTAGTAAATTGTTTATAAATAAAACTTGAAAATCCTTGTTAACATTATTGTGTCCCTCAGCAAGTGTTTCGAACTGTCATCTAATATTCGTATTGCACAAAAATCTCGTAGAGCACATTTATCCCTGGGAATGTTCGCATCCTCCAAAGGACCACCTTCTGACATGTCTGCTAACAAACTAAACAGATTCTGAAGCAATTGACTCATTTTATATATTGGGGAGTAGAACTCAATACTACGCGAGCGACGAGCATCGTACACAAGCGGCGTCGGCGACTACGACGACGACGACGGAAAGTATCCTTGTTGGTGGCGTCGTCGTTGGATATCGGTGTCGTCGCTATTCCCCCGAAAAATAGACCCAGACATTCGCCACCACCAGCCATCGCCAACACCACCGCCCATTGCTATCAGGAGCAGCAGCAGCAGCAGAAAAAAAATGGTGATATGATTACTACCATAATTATGGTAACTATTGCCATATAGTAGTACCGAATTCTCTGGCGACATTCGTTGTCTAGTCACTTTGGTGACTGCTCGAAGAGAAAAAAAAAGGCAAAAATGAAAAACAACAAACAATAGTGAAGGAATAACTGAAAGTCTACACACACTCGTAAAGCTGTGTTAGGAAAAAAAGGAAATCCATGGGAAAATGAGACGGGAGACAAGGACCAACAATTGACACATCAAAAGGAGCAACAACATCAACAATAACAATGAACAAATAGCGGCGACAACAAACATCATAATCACGTTATAAATATTAAACCTTTTTTTTTCAGGATTCGATAGTCGCTGTGGTGTGTACAAGGATAATACACTCCAAAATACACAACCCAGGGGGTGGGAAATGAAGTACAGTGACTGAAAAGATTTTCGTGGGCTAGCATTATTGTGGAGATTTGGTGCTAGACCTATGTACGCTGACCAAACTTGTAGAACGGCCCAGTGGTAAGTGCATAAGGTGGATTTCGTCATGGGGTCACTTGTCGGCAAGACTTCAGTGCGCAGCTAATTCGTCGCACTGTGGAAAACTTTAAGTGTAAGTAAAGTCGTTTGGATCCTCAGCCACTATCCAGACAGTTCTTGATGCGAAATATCTCGCTGGTGTAGGGGTTAATATCGAACAAGATCATAAATGCAGATTCTGTGACGATCAGTTGAATACGGCATCGGGAGATGCTCTACCTCATTTTCTTTTGGATTCGGACACAACTGTTTCAAGTGACGAAAAAATTGAGGACGTATGGCCATCGAGGTAATAAGTCTACAGCGTTTACAGAAGGCGTCAGCTATGCCGAACTCGGAGCACTTTCGGCTTGTATTCTACATACATATATTCGGCATAGTCAACTACCATTTGCAATGGGGTCCTGGAAAGGCCTGTTTTGTACTTCTTCTTCTTCTTGTGGCGCTACAGTCCGGGGTGAACCTGGGCCTCGGTCAACAATCCTCTCCAGCTGGCACGTTCTTTAGCCAGCTGCCTCCAATTTCGCACTCCAAGTTGGTTGAGGTCCTTCTCCACTTGAGTGCGCCATCGGGTTCGTGGTCGTCCTCTATTGCGTTGTCCCACTGGTTCGGAGTCGAAGACTCTTCGGGCTGGAGCAGTGTTGTCCATGCGCTCTACATGGCCTAGCCATCTTAGGCGTTGAATCCGTAGACGCCTGACTAGACTCATGTCGCTGTACAGCCCGTACAGTTCGTGGTTGAATCTCCTTCTCCAAGAACCTTCAACGCAAACTGGACCAAAGATTGAACGCACAACTTTTCTCTCGAAGAGACCAAGTGCGTCTTCATCCGCTCTTGAGATAGTCCAAGCTTCCGCGACATACAGCAGGACAGGGATGATCAAGGTCTTATATAACGTGAGCTTGGTCTTTCGAGAGAGGGCTCTACTACTCAATTGCCTCTTGAGCCCAAAGAAACAGCGGTTGGCAAGAGTTATTCTGCGTTTAATCTCGGTACTGATGTTGTTCGCACTATTTACTTGGGAGCCAAGGTAGACTAAGTCCTTTACTACCTCGAAGTTGTAGCTGCCTATGGTGACGTTCTGACCGATACGTCGATGTTGTGTGTCCTTTCTTGATGACAGCATATACTTTGTTTTGCCCTCATTCACCGCTAAACCCATTTTTGCCGCCTCCGTCTCAATGCAAGCAAACGCTTCATTGACGGCTCGCTGAGTTCGGCCAATCACGTCAATATCGTCGGCGTAAGCTAGCAGTTGAACGGACTTCTGGAAGATCGTGCCTCGGGTGTTTACGTTTGAGTTTCTCACGATCTTCTCAAGTATGATGTGAAAGAAGTCACATGACAGCGTGTCGCCTTGCCTAAAACCTTTTTTGACATTGAAGGTCTCGGTGAGTTCGTTACCGACCTTGATGGAGCAGCGAGAGTTCTCCATCGTCATCCTGCACAATCTGACGAGTTTGGCACTAATGTCAAAACTAGACATGGCGTTGTATAGCTCGTCTCTATGCACACTGTCATATGCGGCCTTAAAGTCGACAAATAGGTGGTGGGTGTCGATCTGCATCTCTTGGGTTTTTTCGAGGATCTGCCGTAATGTGAAAATTTGATCGATAGTGGACTTGCCAGGCCTGAAACCGCACTGATAAGGACCTATCAGGTTGTTGACGAATGGTTTCAGGCGCTCACACAGAACGGCAGAGAAGATTTTGTAGGCGATGTTAAGGAGACTTATCCCCCGATAGTTGGCGCAGTCAAAGGGGTCTCCTTTCTTGTGGATTGGGCAAACGATACTAAGATTCTACTCGTCGGGCATGCTTTCCTCCGACCATATTCTACAGATGAGCTGGTGCATGCGCCCGACCAGATCATCTCCAGCTGCTTTAAACAGTTCCGCGGACAATCCGTCCGCTCCAGCAGCTTTGTTCGACTTCAGTGTCGATATCGCTACCTTGACTTCGTCTAGATCGGGGGGATGGAATTCTCTTCTATCGTCGTCCATTGCGTGGAGTGGAACTGTTTTGTACTAGCAAGCAGCATAAGTCCGAGAGTAAGGCAAAGCTATTGTTCAATTGTCTACCTACTTATGTTTTGTAACTCCTCGGGATATAGTGCTCCAGTCACTTCTGCCAGTCACTTCTGCCCACACAGGCTAGAACTTTGTAATGTGTTTGAACTCTCTCCACTTTATCCCCAAAGAACATGAATCCTCTTCAACCGTTCTGCGCCAAGTTTACCTAAAGCGTCCCTCTGAAGTTGTGACGATTCGGACGACTAGGTCATGTACAGCTAATGGAAACCAATGCTCCGATCCAGAAAATCTACGAATCCACCCTGGAGGCAGCTAGCTAAAGATCGATATGGCTGAAGACGATTGTTGGTTGAGGCCCAGATCCACCCTGGCTCCATTTGACTACCTAGAGCATCCTCAAGCTGGTGTCTTAGTGTCCAATTAATGCATCCATATGGAATAATATCATCAGTTCCGGAAAATGAAACAGTGACGAACAATGGAATGACGACACAAATAACCTCCATTACGTCACGGGAGCAATATGTATGTACATCACCATTTTCCGCGGTTTCCAAAATACAGACAATATTTTCAGTAATCAGACGAGTTAGAACTTACGCACTGACCCCTAATCATTCCGAAAAAAGGGGCTTTTAACTTTACTATAAATATTGTTGACACAATCCCACCTCAACCGAATTAATTGAGTCACTGCACAGTTTACGCGCAAGTATCTTTCCTAGTGTTAGTAGAAGAAGCAATATGCAGATAGACATACTCACTCCCAGTCCCCAGCAGTAAACGCCATAAACTCTCAGCAGCCTTGGAAACGTGCTACTAGGACGACTCATCACAACAAAGCACATCCCCTCGATGCGAGATGCGCCTCATCCGTACCACACGAGGGGCTGTTCGCGTGTGTATCTGTGTGTATGTGTCATCGTAGAAGAACACACCAAGAGAGAAGCAGAGAAACGAACCATCGCCCGACATATTGGCAGACTGTTGGCGCACACAGCATCCATCGATAGTCGCCACTTGTTACGTTTTTGGCGCCTTCTCTCATCGCCCGTCGTCCGTGTCGACTGGGCGACCGAGCAGCCGAGAACAGTGGATGGAGGACATCCTCGAGAGATATCTATCTAACGGATGAACTCTCATATAAATATGTTAAATAAAATCCAAACTCGAATGGCTAATTTGGTAATAATGACGCGACATGGCGGTTGTTGGTTTTGTTGTGCTGTTGTTGTCTCTCTATTGGCAGGCGACTCGCCATCGCGCATCCTTGCAGAGCAGTCGGGTGCTATTGCTGTTAGCTGTTTGGCGCACACAAGCGACGACAAGGCAATGCCTTTGGATTTATGAATGGAAAATCATTTTGTTGTTGGTAGCGGGTTGCTGTTGCCGCCAGCATGAGAAGACGAGGACGGCGACGACCACGACGACGACAACGACGACTCAACGGCACACAAATAAACATTGTAGTAAATTTTTGTTCATCCTTTTTTGCTCTCGTCCTTCGGTCCATTCAGAATCCGGAAGAAGAACGTTTGCCTTGTTTATGACGTTGTTGTTGTTTATTTGATTTTGTTTTGTTCGATGGATGAGAGAGCGAGCGCAGAAACGGGCTCGGGTGGATGGATTTTCTTGGGTTTGGCAATTGAAGGGTCGTCGTTTTAATGTGGTCTAGGATGGCCCCATGCCTTGGTCTGGAGAAGACTGACTACTCATTTAAGCACACACGCGATGCATGGAAAAAAATTGGGTGCCCCACTCCAGCCCTCAGCCTCAGCCATTGCAAAATGAGGACGACGGCGCGACACGATATGCGGGATACGAGTGCTGGGGATGAGGCTGGAGCTGAAGGGAAAAAATGTTCGATTTTGTTTATTTTTGGCAGTGGCTCCTTGAATCCATGTGTGCTATAGAGATAGAGCGAGAGCGACACGATGGTGACGGTTTGTAACAACAGTAGCACGGCCAAAAGCTAGCAGCAGAATGCGCGCCAGTTTTATGTGCCATGCCATGCCATTCCTCCAGCCAGTAGTACTGGCGCAGAGATTGGGTGCCCGAGTTCCTGCCGCCGCTCTGCTGTCGACTGCCGACTGCCGACTGTCGTCGTCGTCGCTGATGTGTCGCCGCCAACTAGTGTTCAGACGTTACCAAACTAGAAAAAGGACGACTGTCGTCCTCGCACATTTTCACGAGGAGAGATGATTTTACCAATGATGATGATGATGCTGATGGTGGTGTCGGTCGGTTGCCAGTGTGCTCGTGGCGACGCGGCGCGACGGCGGCGGACTGTGTTTTGTTGTGTGCCATGCATACTCTTTGCTTCTAATGCTATTTGATTAGGGGGACGAGCACGGCGCGGCGGCATGTCATGGGATAGGTGTTTGCCCGACTGTTCGGCCATCGGCGTGGCGGCGACCCATCGATGTTAAGTTTACTCGTTTTCGACGTCGTTTTTATTTTTTTTTTTTTTGAACCGATAGAGTTGCTACAGTTATTATTTTTCTTTTCGACTTCGAAAACACATATCGCACACGACGTAAGAAATAATCAGTGGAGTGGGTTGCTTGGAGTCGAAATAATTTATCTGCTTGCGGCGCTCTCGAGGACTGATGATGGTAAAAATGTGGACGACGACGACGACGACGAGGATGGCGGCGGCGAGGACAACGACGATGATGATGATGATGACTGCTGTTGTGTGGTTGCACGAGTATGTGTGTTGGCGGTGATTCCCTGGGGCAGTTGTGCTCCTTTCTAATATGAATGTCGCCATTAATATTGTCGCCGTTGATTCTGTTGTCTCCCTGTGCGTGTAGTGTGGTGATGGTTGGTTTGTTGTCGCCGTCAAAAACAACCGGCTAGTAAAGTTGACGGCGGCTTTTGAGTCAACAGTATTTCATTATTTTCTCATTGAATATACACACACACTCACATATATACGGTCACCCTCTGGGAGGATAACACAGAAGAGGTATCCATCTCGCCCAGTGGGGGGAGGATTGAGAACTTAACAAAGGGTATAGGGATACCATCGATAGCTTGGAAAGGAAACGCTTTATTTTTCAATTAAAGGAGTTTTATGTACGTTGACTGGTTATGAGCTTCGCTATGAGATCCTTCGTTGTGTGTCCTTCGCCCATCGTGGTGGTTGTTGACGTTGCGGGTCCTTTGAAAACGGATTGAGTGGGTCGTCGGTAATTAGTTGAGTAATTGTGTTTACAGCTTGCACCTCGCTGTTTGGTAAAGTAAGGATGATGGATATTGAGAAAGTGGTTCTGCACACATCGTACGGTACACAATTGGGTTAATGGAATGCTTTGTTCCGGTGCAGTACGGTGGCACACCTGTTGTTCGTAATGTAGGTAGAGTTTTTCTTCGTTGACCAGCTCACAAAAAGGTATACAAATACAATTCAATATAAGAAAATTTATTTTAGAACAAGAAAACCTAGAAAAAATTTAAAAAAATGTTTATATTTAGATTAAAGTGTAGTTGAAAATCGTAGCTGCACTTAATATGTATGTACTTCCTTAGATGTCACCTACGTATCACCGGGGAGATTTCCTTCCTACGATTTCCTCGGGAACGCTGCTTTCAGTCATCAAGGCCAAGCTGTCTTACGTAGTAGACGATTTTTTTTTTGACATCGTACTCCAGACAGGCTCCGTAGGCACCGTCCAAAAGGTCGTAGCAGTCTTCTTTAATAGAGTCTTCAGCCTCGTCGGTAGGGGCGTGTGTACATATAAGACTGATGTGGAATCTACCTTGGACGTGGATCATAGCCAGGGGGTTGATATTAAGCCAAACATCAGACTCCCCAAGAACCCTAGGTATTTTCATTCGGTTACATCGCTTTACAGTCTGTTTGATAAGATCGTCGACGACAAAAATTAGAGAAGAACTAAATCAATTGTGTTGGTTTATTTTGTTTATTTAATTGAATACCTGTGGTGGCCCGTGGCGTTGTGGGTATGCGCGTCGACCCCAACCTCGACGTCGTAGGTTCGATTCCTGCTCTGTGCGACGAAAACAATTTTCACGACCCACCTCTTTCGAGTCACTGACAATGCTCAAAGAGTATTTCCTGTCTAGAAAAAGTTTTTCAAACAAAGCCGTTCGAATTCGGCATTAAACGCACGCACAACACAAGTGGTTGCTGAGAAGCTAGGCCCTGGCCCGCGATCCTGAGAGTTTGGAGTGCATCCGGCAACATTGAGATTTTGACCCCAAAATCCAGGCAGTGGTTAGTAAGGCTTTTCTGATGGATTTCACGGCTCATCTTCCAGCTGCCACTGCGGCCCTACTGGGCCTCCCAATGACCTGCGCACACCGTTTTGCATGTCCTGGGGTGTGTATTAATGGATCCTGAGAGTTTGGAGTGCATCCGGCAACATTGAGATTTTGACCCCAAAATCCAGGCAGTGGTTAGTAAGGCTTTTCTGATGGATTTCACGGCTCAACTTCCAACTGCCACAGCGGCCCTTCTGGACCGTCCAATGACTTGCGCACACCGTTTTGTATGTTCTGGGGTGTGTATTAATGGACCCTGAGGGTTTGGAGTGCATCCGGCAACATTGAGATTTTGACCCCAAAATCCAGGCAGTGGTTAGTAAGGCTTTTCTGATGGATTTCACGGCTCATCTTCCAACTGCCACAGCGGCCCTACTGGGCCTACCAATGACTTGCGCACACCGTTTTGCATGTTCTGCTGTGTCTGTTAATCGATCCTGAGAGTTTGGAGTGCATCCGGCAACATTGAGATTTTGACCCCAAAATCCAGGCAGTGGTTAGTAAGGCTTTTCTGATGGATTTCACGGCTCATCTTCCAACTGCCACAGCGGCCATACCGGACCTTCCAATGACTTGCGCACACCGTTTTGTATGTTCTGGGGTGTGTATTAATGGACCCTGAGGGTTTGGAGTGCATCCGGCAACATTGAGATTTTGACCCCAAAATCCAGGCAGTGGTTAGTAAGGCTTTTCTGATGGATTTCACGGCTCATCTTCCAACTGCCACAGCGGCCATACCGGACCTTCCAATGACTTGCGCACACCGTTTTGTATGTTCTGGGGTGTGTATTAATGGACCCTGAGGGTTTGGAGTGCATCCGGCAACATTGAGATTTTGACCCCAAAATCCAGTCAGTGGTTAGTAAGGCTTTTCTGATGGATTTCACGGCTCATCTTCCAACTGCCACAGCGGCCATACCGGACCTTCCAATGACTTGCGCACACCGTTTTGTATGTTCTGGGGTGTGTATTAATGGACCCTGAGGGTTTGGAGTGCATCCGGCAACATTGAGATTTTGACCCCAAAATCCAGTCAGTGGTTAGTAAGGCTTTTCTGATGGATTTCACGGCTCAACTTCCAACTGCCACAGCGGCCCTTCTGGGCCTGCCAATGACTTGCGCACTCCGTTTTGCATGTTCTGGGGTGTGTATTAATGGACCCTGAGGGTTTGGAGTGCATCCGGCAACATTGAGATTTTGACCCCAAAATCCAGGCAGTGGTTAGTAAGGCTTTTCTGATGGATCTCACGGCTCATCTTCCAACTGCCACAGCGGCCATACTGGACCTTCCAATGACTTGCGCACACCGTTTTGCATGCTCTGCTGTATCTGTTAATCGATCCTGAGAGTTTGGAGTGCATCCGGCAACATTGAGATTTTGACCCCAAAATCCAGGCAGTGGTTAGTAAGGCTTTTCTGATGGATTTCACGGCTCAACTTCCAACTGCCACAGCGGCCCTTCTGGGCCTGCCAATGACTTGCGCACTCCGTTTTGCATGTTCTGGGGTGTGTATTAATGGACCCTGAGGGTTTGGAGTGCATCCGGCAACATTGAGATTTTGACCCCAAAATCCAGGCAGTGGTTAGTAAGGCTTTTCTGATGGATTTCACGGCTCAACTTCCAACTGCCACAGCGGCCCTTCTGGGCCTGCCAATGACTTGCGCACTCCGTTTTGCATGTTCTGGGGTGTGTATTAATGGACCCTGAGGGTTTGGAGTGCATCCGGCAACATTGAGATTTTGACCCCAAAATCCAGGCAGTTGTTAGTAAGGCTTTTCTGATGGATTTCGCGGCTCATCTTCCAACTGCCACAGCGGCCATACCGGACCTTCCAATGACTTGCGCACACCGTTTTGTATGTTCTGGGGTGTGTATTAATGGACCCTGAGGGTTTGGAGTGCATCCGGCAACATTGAGATTTTGACCCCAAAATCCAGTCAGTGGTTAGTAAGGCTTTTCTGATGGATTTCACGGCTCATCTTCCAACTGCCACAGCGGCCATACCGGACCTTCCAATGACTTGCGCACACCGTTTTGTATGTTCTGGGGTGTGTATTAATGGACCCTGAGGGTTTGGAGTGCATCCGGCAACATTGAGATTTTGACCCCAAAATCCAGGCAGTGGTTAGTAAGGCTTTTCTGATGGATTTCACTGCTCAACTTCCAACTGCCACAGCGGCCCTTCTGGGCCTGCCAATGAATTGCGCACTCCGTTTTGCATGTTCTGGGGTGTGTATTAATGGACCCTGAGGGCTTTTAGTGCATCCGGCAACATTGAGATTTTGACCCCAAAATCCAGGCAGTGGTTAGTAAGGCTTTTCTGATGGATCTCACGGCTCATCTTCCAACTGCCACAGCGGCCATACTGGACCTTCCAATGACTTGCGCACACCGTTTTGTATGTTCTGGGGTGTGTATTAATGGACCCTGAGGGTTTGGAGTGCATCCGGCAACATTGAGATTTTGACCCCAAAATCCAGGCAGTGGTTAGTAAGGCTTTTCTGATGGATATCACGGCTCATCTTCCAACTGCCACAGCGGCCCTTCTGGGCCTGCCAATGATTTACGCACACCGTTTTGCATGCTCTGCTGTATCTGTTAATCGATCCTGAGAGTTTGGAGTGCATCCGGCAACATTGAGATTTTGACCCCAAAATCCAGGCAGTGGTTAGTAAGGCTTTTCTGATGGATTTCACGGCTCAACTTCCAACTGCCACAGCGGCCATACCGGACCTTCCAATGACTTGCGCACTCCGTTTTGCATGTTCTGGGGTGTGTATTAATGGACCCTGAGGGTTTGGAGTGCATCCGGCAACATTGAGATTTTGACCCCAAAATCCAGGCAGTGGTTAGTAAGGCTTTTCTGATGGATATCACGGCTCATCTTCCAACTGCCACAGCGGCCCTTCTGGGCCTGCCAATGACTTGCGCACACCGTTTTGCATGTTCTGGGGTGTGTATTAATATATCCTGAGAGTTTGGAGTGCATCCGGCAACATTGAGATTTTGACCCCAAAATCCAGGCAGTGGTTAGTAAGGCTTTTCTGATGGATCTCACGGCTCATCTTCCAACTGCCACAGCGGCCATACCGGACCTTCCAATGACTTGCGCACACCGTTTTGTATGTTCTGGGGTGTGTATTAATGGACCCTGAGGGTTTGGAGTGCATCCGGCAACATTGAGATTTTGACCCCAAAATCCAGGCAGTGGTTAGTAAGGCTTTTCTGATGGATCTCACGGCTCATCTTCCAACTGCCACAGCGGCCATACTGGACCTTCCAATGACTTGCGCACACCGTTTTGTATGTTCTGGGGTGTGTATTAATGGACCCTGAGGGTTTGGAGTGCATCCGGCAACATTGAGATTTTGACCCCAAAATCCAGTCAGTGGTTAGTAAGGCTTTTCTGATGGATTTCACGGCTCAACTTCCAACTGCCACAGCGGCCCTTCTGGGCCTGCCAATGACTTGCGCACTCCGTTTTGCATGTTCTGGGGTGTGTATTAATGGACCCTGAGGGTTTGGAGTGCATCCGGCAACATTGAGATTTTGACCCCAAAATCCAGTCAGTGGTTAGTAAGGCTTTTCTGATGGATTTCACGGCTCAACTTCCAACTGCCACAGCGGCCATACCGGACCTTCCAATGACTTGCGCACACCGTTTTGTATGTTCTGGGGTGTGTATTAATGGACCCTGAGGGTTTGGAGTGCATCCGGCAACATTGAGATTTTGACCCCAAAATCCAGTCAGTGGTTAGTAAGGCTTTTCGGATGGATTTCACGGCTCAACTTCCAATTGCCACAGCGGCCCTACTGGGCCTACCAATGACTTACGCACACCGTTTTGCATGCTCTGCTGTATCTTTTAATCGATCCTGAGAGTTTGGAGTGCATCCGGCAACATTGAGATTTTGACCCCAAAATCCAGTCAGTGGTTAGTAAGGCTTTTCTGATGGATTTCACGGCTCATCTTCCAACTGCCACAGCGGCCATACTGGACCTTCCAATGACTTGCGCACACCGTTTTGTATGTTCTGGGGTGTGTATTAATGGACCCTGAGGGTTTGGAGTGCATCCGGCAACATTGAGATTTTGACCCCAAAATCCAGGCAGTGGTTAGTAAGGCTTTTCTGATGGATATCACGGCTCATCTTCCAACTGCCACAGCGGCCCTTCTGGGCCTGCCAATGACTTACGCACACCGTTTTGCATGCTCTGCTGTATCTGTTAATCGATCCTGAGAGTTTGGAGTGCATCCGGCAACATTGAGATTTTGACCCCAAAATCCAGGCAGTGGTTAGTAAGGCTTTTCGGATGGATTTCACGGCTCAACTTCCAACTGCCACAGCGGCCCTTCTGGGCCTGCCAATGACTTGCGCACTCCGTTTTGCATGTTCTGGGGTGTGTATTAATGGACCCTGAGGGTTTGGAGTGCATCCGGCAACATTGAGATTTTGACCCCAAAATCCAGGCAGTGGTTAGTAAGGCTTTTCTGATGGATTTCACGGCTCAACTTCCAACTGCCACAGCGGCCATACCGGACCTTCCAATGACTTGCGCACTCCGTTTTGCATGTTCTGGGGTGTGTATTAATGGACCCTGAGGGTTTGGAGTGCATCCGGCAACATTGAGATTTTGACCCCAAAATCCAGGCAGTGGTTAGTAAGGCTTTTCTGATGGATCTCACGGCTCATCTTCCAACTGCCACAGCGGCCATACTGGACCTTCCAATGACTTGCGCACACCGTTTTGCATGCTCTGCTGTATCTGTTAATCGATCCTGAGAGTTTGGAGTGCATCCGGCAACATTGAGATTTTGACCCCAAAATCCAGGCAGTGGTTAGTAAGGCTTTTCTGATGGATATCACGGCTCATCTTCTAATTGCCACAGCGGCCCTTCTGGGCCTGCCAATGACTTGCGCACACCGTTTTGCATGTTCTGCTGTGTGTATTAATATATCCTGAGAGTTTGGAGTGCATCCGGCAACATTGAGATTTTGACCCCAAAATCCAGGCAGTGGTTAGTAAGGCTTTTCTGATGGATTTCACGGCTCAACTTCCAACTGCCACAGCGGCCATACCGGACCTTCCAATGACTTGCGCACTCCGTTTTGCATGTTCTGGGGTGTGTATTAATGGACCCTGAGGGTTTGGAGTGCATCCGGCAACATTGAGATTTTGACCCCAAAATCCAGGCAGTGGTTAGTAAGGCTTTTCTGATGGATATCACGGCTCATCTTCTAATTGCCACAGCGGCCCTTCTGGGCCTGCCAATGACTTGCGCACACCGTTTTGCATGTTCTGCTGTGTGTATTAATATATCCTGAGAGTTTGGAGTGCATCCGGCAACATTGAGATTTTGACCCCAAAATCCAGTCAGTGGTTAGTAAGGCTTTTCTGATGGATTTCACGGCTCATCTTCCATTTGCCACAGCGGCCATACTGGACCTTCCAATGACTTGCGCACACCGTTTTGTATGTTCTGGGGTGTGTATTAATGGACCCTGAGGGTTTGGAGTGCATCCGGCAACATTGAGATTTTGACCCCAAAATCCAGGCAGTGGTTAGTAAGGCTTTTCTGATGGATTTCACGGCTCAACTTCCAACTGCCACAGCGGCCCTTCTGGGCCTGCCAATGACTTGCGCACTCCGTTTTGCATGTTCTGGGGTGTGTATTAATGGACCCTGAGGGTTTGGAGTGCATCCGGCAACATTGAGATTTTGACCCCAAAATCCAGGCAGTGGTTAGTAAGGCTTTCCGATGGATCTCACGGCTCATCTTCCAACTGCCACAGCGGCCATACTGGACCTTCCAATGACTTGCGCACACCGTTTTGTATGTTCTGGGGTGTGTATTAATGGACCCTGAGGGTTTGGAGTGCATCCGGCAACATTGAGATTTTGACCCCAAAATCCAGTCAGTGGTTAGTAAGGCTTTTCTGATGGATTTCACGGCTCAACTTCCAACTGCCACAGCGGCCATACCGGACCTTCCAATGACTTGCGCACTCCGTTTTGCATGTTCTGGGGTGTGTATTAATGGACCCTGAGGGTTTGGAGTGCATCCGGCAACATTGAGATTTTGACCCCAAAATCCAGTCAGTGGTTAGTAAGGCTTTTCTGATGGATTTCACGGCTCAACTTCCAACTGCCACAGCGGCCATACCGGACCTTCCAATGACTTGCGCACACCGTTTTGTATGTTCTGGGGTGTGTATTAATGGACCCTGAGGGTTTGGAGTGCATCCGGCAACATTGAGATTTTGACCCCAAAATCCAGGCAGTGGTTAGTAAGGCTTTTCTGATGGATTTCACGGCTCAACTTCCAACTGCCACAACGGCCCTTCTGGGCCTGCCAATGACTTGCGCACTCCGTTTTGCATGTTCTGGGGTGTGTATTAATGGACCCTGAGGGTTTGGAGTGCATCCGGCAACATTGAGATTTTGACCCCAAAATCCAGGCAGTGGTTAGTAAGGCTTTTCTGATGGATTTCACGGCTCAACTTCCAACTGCCACAGCGGCCCTTCTGGGCCTGCCAATGACTTGCGCACTCCGTTTTGCATGTTCTGGGGTGTGTATTAATGGACCCTGAGGGTTTGGAGTGCATCCGGCAACATTGAGATTTTGACCCCAAAATCCAGGCAGTGGTTAGTAAGGCTTTTCTGATGGATTTCACGGCTCATCTTCCAACTGCCACAGCGGCCATACTGGACCTTCCAATGACTTGCGCACACCGTTTTGCATGCTCTGCTGTATCTGTTAATCGATCCTGAGAGTTTGGAGTGCATCCGGCAACATTGAGATTTTGACCCCAAAATCCAGGCAGTGGTTAGTAAGGCTTTTCGGATGGATTTCACGGCTCATCTTCCAACTGCCACAGCGGCCATACTGGACCTTCCAATGACTTGCGCACACCGTTTTGCATGCTCTGCTGTATCTGTTAATCGATCCTGAGAGTTTGGAGTGCATCCGGCAACATTGAGATTTTCACCCCAAAATCCAGGCAGTGGTTAGTAAGGCTTTTCGGATGGATTTCACGGCTCAACTTCCAACTGCCACAGCGGCCCTTCTGGGCCTGCCAATGACTTGCGCACTCCGTTTTGCATGTTCTGGGGTGTGTATTAATGGACCCTGAGGGTTTGGAGTGCATCCGGCAACATTGAGATTTTGACCCCAAAATCCAGGCAGTGGTTAGTAAGGCTTTTCTGATGGATTTCACGGCTCATCTTCCAACTGCCACAGCGGCCATACTGGACCTTCCAATGACTTGCGCACACCGTTTTGCATGCTCTGCTGTATCTGTTAATCGATCCTGAGAGTTTGGAGTGCATCCGGCAACATTGAGATTTTGACCCCAAAATCCAGGCAGTGGTTAGTAAGGCTTTTCGGATGGATTTCACGGCTCATCTTCCAACTGCCACAGCGGCCATACTGGACCTTCCAATGACTTGCGCACACCGTTTTGTATGTTCTGGGGTGTGTATTAATGGACCCTGAGGGTTTGGAGTGCATCCGGCAACATTGAGATTTTGACCCCACAATCCAGGCTTTTCTGATGGATTTCACGGCTAATCTTCCAAGACGTTAATAAGACATTTAATATTACTTACCATTTTCACTTACTTTTCTACCAATACGGGTTCTTAAATTTTTATCACTTAGGAAGTAAGCGGCAATTACTTATTGCTTCGCATGAACTCACTGTAAGTAAATGGAGGAAAAGACACTGGAGTTAGTTAAAAAAGTGGCCAATTATTCGAAATGGCAGACCTCAAATCAATTAAACAAAAACATAGAAAACAGCTTTAAAAATAAATACGTATGTACTTGATCTTAGTATTGGAAACAAACATCAAACACTACACCTATTGTTGTAAATATAGTACATAGAGAAGATACCAATTAAGGTCTGAGGAAAGCCCTCAAACATTTTAAGACTTTGTTAAAATGTATTCTAAATGTAGGTCTAAGTTCTAAATTCCATATAGTGATGAAAGAAACTCTCTTTTACTGCACTATGTAATTCAATTAAATGACACATGAACATATCTATGTACATAGTTAATTGACCATCACCACGTGCAAGAAAGTCGTTAATTCTAATGTGCATCCTGTGCAAAAAACACTCCGGTTGCATGACAAGTAGGCATTTTTGAAAATTGCACCTAACCCTGATTTTTTGAACATTTACATTCCTAATTGGAAAGGTTGTCATTGGAAAAACCCCTAAGTGTTGGTTTTATAAAATTAATTAAGACAATTTCAATATTCAAACGACGATAAGTGATAGTTTGTAAAATCGCCGTTGCCACTTATAACAACCACATTCCATTCGTTTTTTTTTTTAGTTTCTTTCTAAGGGAGGCGTGCAATTGACATAAAACATAAAATGAAATTTGCTACATAGCCTCCATTCGGCGAGTTATGGCGTGGGGCTGTCAAGAGGGTTTCAACTGTAGTTTTTTCCAAGTTGGAAAGTTGTTCGAGAGTGTCGTCCAGCCTATTTCGGTCTGTATGGCATATGCTAGTCTGAAGATAAGTCTTCGGTTCAACGAGACAAATTTAAAAAAAAAATAGACAATTTTATTTCTAGTCTAAGAGTAAGCCTAATCTTTGGCTGTTTCTTGATAGAGTTTAGGGTAATTTGTTTATTTAGATCATCACCATCACTGAAAGAGGAAGTGCGCTTTGATGATGATTCCACGACTCTCAACTGCGTAGTGCAATATGGACGCTATGCATTTTTTGAACGCTCGACCAGGTCGAACAACGTGGTAGTACAATGTGAACGTCGCTTATAAGTGTCCATCACAAAAGTGTCAATCCATCCCTAAAATTAGAATCAATAGAAATTTCGTTTTCACATTCAATCGACGGCGCTTCTAGAGCTTATGTGTTATCATTGCCTCTCTTCAGTTGGGTGCTGTTTGTCACATCAAGCGCATGGACAACAATGCTCCAACTAAGAGGGTCTTTGAATCGGAGCCTCCTGGTTCGAAAAGGAGAGTAGACCGAATCTTCGGTACAGAGATCAAGTCATTGCGGATGTAAAACAGCTTAGTCCTGATGACTGGAAGCATGTGTCCACTAGAGGTCTGCACGAATGGACTCGTTTATTTCTCTAAACATGTACAGTACTTCAGTCTACTCTATTCATGACAATCATATGAAAATGAATACTGTACAAGTAAGTAAACATAAACAAAATTCAACCACTGTTCACCATTCGATCACCTGATTTCAAAATGAATACTCTGTTTGGTGTCATTCATACAAGTGGGTTCTCCATTCAAACAAAAGATGTACCAATTTAACTGTTAATAATGTAACGAGCACACTGAGTGAAATTAATGCATTCATTTTAAACTGAATGCATTCATTTAATATGAATACATTCGTTCAAAATGAACGCATCGGTTATTCGAATTGTAGCTTTGAGCAAATGAAGACAAAAAGGTTGGCAACCAAATTGATGTGTAATGTAAGTTAATTTTATTTTGCAAACATGTACAAGAAATTCTTATTCAAAAGACGATTCTTCTGAAGAAACTTCAAAAAAATTATTGCGTATATTGAACGTTTATTTAATAAAACATGCACAATAGTATTATTCAAAGTATTGCCCATCTGAAGCTTTGACCTAGCCATCTTTCTGGCAATTTGTGGATCTTATCCCAAAGAACTGAGCCCGCTTGGCAGCCAAGAATGAATCAAGCCAATTTTTGATATTCTGCTCAACTCACTCTCACTCTCACTGCACGAATTAAGTTATAGACCTAATAGAAGATGAAGACTACCCGACTCTTCATTTAACAACTGTTCATATTCATCGCCAATGTTCTGCTTCCTTCCTTCTTCAATGAAGAGGAAATAAAATGTATCAAAGATTAATGTAAATGTATCACAAAAACATATGCCAACGAAATAAGGGAACATGAAGATCAAGAACGATTTTTAAATGATGAGCTGGGTAGTCTTTTTTCAGACGACAAAGACTTGTTTCAAGATATCATTCCACCGGTGGAAGTTATGAATTCTTCAGATAAAGCGAGACAGTTAGTATCTGAAAAAAGAAGTTTAATTGGTTCCGACCCAATATTAGTGAAGCAAATAATGTTTTTATATTCCAGTGTTTAAAAAAATGATATTCATAAGGATTTGTCAGAAAACATACATTTATTTGCAAACAGTAAACATTTTGAATCCATTCATTGCATTGAATGGATTGAATCGATTCATTGCACTTGGTGTACTCAGTGTTGTGTACTCATTCTTCGTGAGTACACTGAACTAAATGCTTGGTTGTCCGTGGGTACAGTATTCAGTGGTTAATCAAATATCAGGTGATGTATTCATTTTAGTTTTTAATATATGAGTGCAATGAATATGGTACTCAAAAAAATATGAATGTCTTGAAACTGGTTTCAAGACATTTATTGCAGACCTCTAGTGTCCACGACCGTCTGCGAAGGAAGGCAGCAATTGCTTAGGACCGCTGAAAGGCCGGCCTGAAAAGTAAGTAAGAATTATGCATTCAGTTTTGGTTTATCATCCGCTAAGTCTATAGATGTTGAGCTAGCTTTTCCTGTATATTTCCCTGTGTGTTTTATTTACTAATCGTGTTGTTTCTCGGCGTTTCTAAGAGTGCCCATGGTTCTCCAACTACTGTATGCTGCACCGAAAACAGATTTGGTATCCGTTTTTAACAGTCTGTGGCAAGAAGCCTGCTGCGTGCATGCGTAAGACCGATTTGTGGCTATCTACAAAAAAAAAAAAGATTTTTCTTCAAGCCTTTTAAGAAGTGGTTAGCAACGTATTCATAGACGCTTCGAGCCATATGGAACATGTAGGAGAATATGACCAAAAGCAATCCAGCAGCTGCCTGTGTATCATAACATTTTTCTTTTCTTCTATCAATTTGGTAAAAAACAAACTACTTTCCCTGTTTCCGGGCATATCGAGAAACTAGTTAAATTAGTTAAAAATTATATTGGGATGTAGAATCTCTCAAGATCGCGAAACCCCATTCACCTCGGGTCGCCCCTTTGCTGTTGTCATAGCTTGCCTAAAACTTAAGTATTGAAAAAAATTTTCTAAGTCTGGCCGATCATTTTTTGATCGGGTTATCTATCTATCTATCGCTTTTGAGTCACTCACAATGCCACGTACTTGTAAAGAGGAACTCATTATTAATTTACAAATATTACAAGTTAATAATTAATTAAATAAAGAAAATAAAAAAGCACAGAAGCCGAGACACCATCATCAACCAAAGCCATTTACTGCAGATATGTTGTCAAATAATCTTTTGACTTTTTTGTAAACTCCCAAAAATCGTAGCCCCACACCCAGGCCCACACAAATATGTACATATCGTGTGCCAGCAGACAAATTTGTGCAAAACAAATCTTCAGTCCGTGACTCATACACGTCTCTGTCAAATAACCGACCGGCTCCAGCCAACTCAGGACTGACAAATCGTTAAGGGAAACAATACAATTTGCCAATTACTCTTCTGACCTACTCTTCGACGCCACTCATCAAAGATGAATATCAATTAGAATAACTAAATAAAACTGTCTATTTACATTCCCAACAATGGTCATATATCAATGAATAGATGGAACCAATCTGGTTCCTGGTTGTCCAGGGTGTGTGCTAAAACGGGTGCCATTATGGGGAGACAATCGGATGCAGGCAGAAACAGCAAACAAGACAGCATGGGGGGCAAAAAAAAAGGCAAAAACGAAAAGACATGGGAGAAGGAAAATCAACTAAATGTGGCGATGTGGCGATGTGGCTCCTTAGTGCTCCTGATTTTTATTCATCATACAAAAATTGAAACAGTAGTTGGTGGTGGTCTCGTAGCCGCGTCGTCCTCTTCGTTTTCGTCGCCGTCGTGGCAGTCGTCGTCGCGTAGCTGTTGGTCGTGGTAATGGTGTCATAGTTTTTCTGTCGCCGCTGATACTTCCCCAAAAACGTTCGCATGTTGTTACTGTAAGTGTATGAAACAAACAAGCACCGATTGGCGCCCTTTGTCTCTCCAAGCTGGCTGGCTGGCTCTATACACACGTTCATATCCGGAATTGAACCGAATGCTAGTCAAAAGGCAAGGGGAAAAAAACCGTCAAAAACTGAAAACAATGACAGACCACGCAGAAAAAAAAAAAAAGAAGAAGTGTTGTTGCCGGAATCGTTGGCGGATGGCGGCGATAGTCGCTGCGGCAACAACTACCGCACAATTGTAAATTCCGTCGCCACCCCATCGGGACACACGTTCGCCAATAAATCCATTGTCGTTCATTTATTATGTGCGAGGGCTTCAGGATTTTTAACGATTGACTAAGTTTCACAACGCCATCCTCTCCGCATACACTCCGTCCATTCTTCATAGCGTCCTCGTCTCCTTTGAATGGCTGTCGTCCAATTTTACGGGTTTTTGGTCGTCCCAATTAGATGTTTGCACAAACATATCTATTGGTTTATTTGAGTTTAGACTTCTTAACGTGCCTCAAATGGAAATGTGATGTCCTGAGGCGTAATAAATTTCTGATGTCTGCAAAGAATGTGAAGTCATTTCAGACGAATTTTCGGATCCACCATGGTGACCGTAAGAGTTATGATTATTGGGTTAGGAAGGATTGACATCATTTAGCGGTCCGGAGTTTAACAACCCTCACAAGTGGTCACGATTGAGGTTACGTTATGGTGTCTATGTAATATTTTGTGATGTCCAATAATCGCATGATTTTATGAAAACTTAATGGTAGAGCTTTTATATATTTGGGCCGGCTTGATATTGCTGAGAGAAGGCAATAGGATGCAAATGAGAACTACAGTCTCGCAGGGTCCACTGGCTATTCGCAGCAGTAGTCAGACTTATATTGCTCTATGGAGTTTTTATGGTGACATCTCAAAAGACTGTGGTCCTCAATGGAGCACGGAATAAACCGTGCTAGTCCCTTTCACCCCATCCGCAAAATAGGCGATCTGGCTTATTGCAACAACTACAGAGGTGTATCCCCGCCTAACGTCACATACTAGATCTTTTTTTTTTTATTTAATTTTTATTTTATTCCGCTCTTATATCTAACTTAATCCTAGACAAAGTGTTTAATTCTAGCTTAAATTTAACAATTAATTGGAACTTATAACTAACTTACTGACCCTATGCGTGTACTCTAAGCTAAACTAGTCTACAACTCTAAGTGCCTTTCGGCCTATTCTATCGGTTTTTTGACGTTCTGTCCGCAAACGTATTAAGTTATGATGTTTTGCCAAGAGGCCGACTTGAAAACTTGGCTCTTCAAGCGCTATATTTATATAACTTTACTTAACCTACTAAACTATTCTAAACCCTAAGACGTAAGCTACCTTAACTTCTTCTTCTTTGTGTGGCGCTACAGTCCGGGGTGGACCTGGGCCTCAACCAACATGCCTCTCCAACTAGCGCGATCCCTGGCTAGCTGTCTCCAGTTTCGCACACCAAGTTGGTTGAGGTCCTTCTCCACTTGGGTGCGCCACCTTAAACGCGGGCGTCCTCTGTTGCGCCGCCCGACAGGCTCGGATTCGAAGATTCTTCGGGCCGGAGCTGTGGTGTCCATACGCTCTACATGACCTAGCCACCGTAGGCGTTGGATCCGTAGACGCCTAACTAGGCTCATGTCGCTGTACAGCCCGTACAGTTCGTGATTGAATCTTCTCCTCCAGAACCCGTCAACACAAACAGGACCAAAGATCGAGCGTAGAACTTTTCTCTCAAAGAGACCAAGGACTATGCCTCCGCGCCGTATAGCAGGACTGGGATGATCAGAGTCTTATATAGAGTCAACTTGGTTCTTCGAGAGAGGGCTCTATTACTCAATTGCCTCTTGAGCCCGAAGAAACAGCGGTTGGCAAGAGCTATCCTACGCCTGATCTCGGTACTGATGTTATTTGTACTACCTCGAAGTTATAGCTGCCCATTATGACGCTCTGTCCAAGACGTCGATGTTGTATGTCCTTTTTTGAGGACAGCATATACTTCGTTTAGCCCTCATTCACCGCCAGACCCATTTTAGCCGCTTGAGTCTCAATGTTGTCAATGTCATCGGCGTATGTTAACAATTGCACGGACTTCTGGAAGATCGTGCCTCTAGTGTTGGCGTGTGAGTTTCGCACGATCTTCTCCAGGACGATGTTAAAGAAATCACATGACAGCGTGTCGCCTTGTCTAAAACCTTTTTTGACATTGAAGGTCTCGGTGAGTTCGTTACCGACCTTGATGGAGCAGCAAGAGTTCTCTATCGTCATCCTGCACAGCCTGACGAGTTTGGCAGGAATGTCAAAACTAGACATGGCGTTGTATAGCTCGTCTCTATGCACGCTGTCATATGCGGCCTTGAAATCGACGAACAGATGGTGAGTGTCGATTTGCTTCTCTTGGGTCTTTTCCAGGATCTGCCGTAGTGTGAAGATTTGGTGTGTTGTGGACTTTCTTGGCCTGAAGCCACACTGATATGGACCTATCAGATTATTGATGAACGGCTTCAGGCGGGTACACAAAACGGCAGAGAAGATCTTATACGCGATGTTAAGAAGACTGATCCCTCGATAGTTGGCGCAGTTGAAGGGGTCTCCTTTCTTGTGGATCGGGCAAACGATACTGAGATTCCACTCGTCGGGCATGCTTTCCTCAGACCATATCTTGCAGATGAGCTGGTGCATGCGCCCAACCAGATCATCTCCAGCTGCCTTAAATATTTCAGCGGGCAAACCGTCCGCTCCAGCGCTCCTCCGTCCGCTCTAAGACGTCTTAGACGAGCTACCTTAACTATGTCCGCAATATAGGGACGCGTGCAGCAGGGTGTGTGTCTCTGAGTATGCCTCACATATGCAATGCACACACCCTGATGAACCTCTGTTTTTTTGTTTTATTTTTTGTTTATTTATTTTTTTTTTTTCATATTATACTACTTATTCTACCTTAAATCTATGTAAATACGCTGTTAGTTAATTACAGCAGGCGTTAAACAAATAAAAAATAAAAGAGCCATAGTAACCGTCGGAAGACTATTAAAGGGCTGACGACGTCGGAGGCTGGTTTTGATGTAACCACCAAAAGATATGTCGCTCCTTGGCGCACTCCTCTCTGTCTCGAGCGGGGATCGCTCTACTGAACCGGAGGAGCTCCTCGTGTTCCCGAACGGCGTTCGGTTCGAATAAGAGTCGCCGTTCTACTGTTCGGCGTACCATGTGGAAGATTACAGGACATCCATCCGCATCCTGTATCAGGCCAATTTTATCGAAGTATGGCCTCAGGCGGGACGAGGCCATTCCGTCGCACCCTTTCGTGATACATATCATATGGGGTAGTAAGCCCCGAAGATCAGACTGTTGGTAGAAGTCATAGCTCGTGCCACATGCCTTCTTATCAGCTTAATAATGAAATTATCTACTCTATTCACGTTTGCCTCGTTATACAAGACCTCGTTGGATTAATACTTCTTGTAGTCAGACTCGGGCGTGCGGTACAACTTGAGACATGCCCTGAGACACTGTCTCTCGAACAACCTCATCTTTTCCATTTGGGAAGGACTCACATTGAACCACAGGGGACAACCATAAACTAGTATAGGCCGTATGAGGGCCATGTAGCAGATTACCTTCACCCTGGTATCAAGTTGGCTGCTATGAAACAACCTCCTTGTCACAGCAAAGGCTTTTCTGACTTTGGTCAGAGAAATATTTATATGTTTGTCAAAATACAAGTATTGGTCCAACCATATGCCGAGATATCTAACTACATTTTTCACAGTTAGCGGTCGTCCCTGTGGGTCCACTATGCCGAACTTACGCCAATTTAGGCATGTGTCCCGCGAAGCCCTGTATAACGGGGTACGGAACAAAATAGTTTCGCACTTCTGGAAGTTGATAAACAGCTTCCAGTCATCGCAAAATCGCTGAATTTTATCGAAGTCACGTTGCGACAAGATGTTTATGACTTCCACCTTCGGTCCTGATCTGTACACTACAAGGTCATCGGCATACGCAATTAAGTGTGGCATGGAACCTATTAGATTCGCCGTGAATATCGCGAATAAGATCGGAGAGCCAACAGCTCCTTGTTGCAAACCATACATACCAGATCCTATTCAGAGTACTGTGTGAATGTCTGACGAGTTATACAGTGCCTTGTCTAGTTTTGGCATCCCTGCAAAACTCGTTCGTCTTTGCAGAATGACGATGGAGAATGCCCTATGCTCTGTCAAGGTCGGTAAGAATGTACCGAGAACTTTGATGTCAGAAAAGGATTTAGACAAGGCGACGCACTGTCAAGCGACTTTTTTAAAATTATTCTCGAGAAGATCGCGCGGAACTCAAATGTCAACGCCAGAGGCACGATTTTCTAGAAATCTGTGCAACTCCTCGCATATGCCGATGACATTGACATCATCGGAAGAACACAACGGGCTGTCAGTGAGGCGTTTGTGAGAATGGAAAAGGAAGCGGCCAAGTTGAGGCTAAGACGAAGTACATGCTGTCTTCAAAAACGCTCCACCAAAATCGACGTCTTGGACAAAACGTCACTATAGACAGCTATAAGGTAGTGACAGACTTTGTCTACCTAGGCTCCGAAGCTTTTACAAACAACGACACTACTGCGGAGATAAAACGAGAGATCACATTGGCCAACCGCTGTGTTGCGCACTCGGTAAACCACTGACGAATAAAGCCATTTCTCGAAGAACCAAGATATTCCTATATAAGATCTTGATAGTCCCAGTCTTGCTGAAGCATGGACACTAACTAAAGCGGACGCGGATATTCTTGGTCGCTTCGAGAGAAAAGTCCTCCGAATTATCTTCGGTCCCGTATGTACGGATGGTGTTTGGAGGAAGAGACTGAACGACGAGCTGTACGGGCTGTACAGCGACGGGGCAAACGAGTTCGAATCTCTCGTCTCAGATGGCTAGGTAACGTCGAGCGAATGGACACCAATGCTCCGGCCAGGAAAGTCTTCGACTCCAACCCTGAGAGACAACGTGGTAAAGGAAGACCACGCCTATGGTGGCGCACGCAGCTAGAAGGGGACCTGAATAAGTTGAATGTGCGTGGCTGGAAGCAACTAGCACAAGACCGAGCTAGATGGAGAGGCATGTTGGCTGAGGCCCAGGTCCACCCCGGACTGTAGCACCAGCCAAAGAAGAAGGGCATGAATGTCTGAAGCCGTTTTACACCACACTTATCGGCACCCACCAGTGCTTCTGCCGGCCGTGCAAATCGACTACAGACCAAATCTTCACATTAAGGCAAATGCTGGAGAAGACCAGAGAGTTTCAAAGCGGTAGCCACCACTATCCAGTTCGGTCAAGTACTTCCGAACCTTTTGAAACTTGTAATGGATTTCGGCAATAAGATAAGCTGTTGTGTGATTTATTGAATTTTGTAATAGATCGGCACAAAAGTAAACATGCATGTTAGTCAAACTGTTGGGATATGCCGATGACATTGACATCGCAGCGGGTTCGTAGTGAACGTATTTACGGCAATTGAAGAAGAGGCATAGCGAACTGGTCTTATGCTCAATTGGGACTAAATCAAATATGTATATTCTGTTGGCCAAGAAACCAACAAATCACTATCGACCAACAACAACTTTGAGGAAGTTATAGAGTTCGTCCACCTCGGAGCAAATGTAAACTCCGCAAATGGCATCACAGTGGAGATCCGACGTAGAACCACCCTTGGCAACCGATGTTACTTTAGTCAGTCGAAACAACTGAGGTCAAAGCTTCAGACTCAAAAGACCAAAATCAAGATTCTTATTTTGCCAGTCCTATTGTATGGAACTGAAAGCCAAAATAAGCAAAACTGTCAGCTGAATCTTGGTAGCTTCGAAAGAAAAAGTCTACCTCCTGTCTGCGAGAAAGGCGGATGGAGGAGATGACACAATCGCGTACTCCATGAGCTGTTTCAGGATGTGGATGTAACCCGGAATCAACAACACTAAATCAGCCACATCGAGTGCATGGAAAGCACCGCTCCAGTAAAAAGTGATGTCGAAGCCAAACCTTCTGGTTCGTGAAAAGGAGTGAGACCGAACCTCCGGTACAAGAACCAAGTCGTCGAGGACGCAAGACAGCTTGGTCTTGACGACTGGAAGCAGCGTGCCCCGTTATCGATGGAAGGCAGCAATTGCCTGGTTCATCGGGCCTAATAAGTAAGTAAGTCAGTCCCTTCTGCAAAAATACCTTTAGATCATAATTACAAGCCTCTGCAGGACCAGTGGCCTTGTTTCGAACGATTGACAACACTCTTGTAATTGCTGAGCCAAGCCGAATGCCGTGTTACACTATACAACAAACCGACTACTGGTGCTATGTAACGTTAGTGCTTGCCTGGAGCATCTCAGGTAGGGATGTGTCTCGGGTTTTTAGTTTAGTTTTAGAGTTGGTATTTAAAACAGGGTAACTACCAAAAATGTAAATGCATACCCAAACTTAAGTTTTATATAATGTCTATGCTCAAAGTTTGAAAATATTTATTCAATTACCTTATCTTTTTAAAATTCTAAACGACATTTTTAGAAACTGAACTAATTTTCTGGAATGATGGTACACAGCTTGGAGTGGAAAATGGTGATAGAAATTATGGAGGAATCATGAATATTAAACATTTCCTTGATTTCGCAGCGATGGTGAATATTATGCATGTTTATCTCGAACTTCTTCTGCAGTCTTCATTTCTAAAATTCTGCAGTGCCTTTAATGAGGCAACAAAGAAGAAGCTCTACTGTTAACGAAAAGATATGGAGATACACATAACCAAAATTAAGCAGCATTTAAGAATCGAAGATTGAAACAGTAAACAAATCCTGAATTGGTTTATTTTTATTCACAATATTTTTATATCGCTTGCTGATGTTTTAATAGCGGAGTTCCCTTGATCGTCATTAGTTTCGTGATGTATCTTCTTAGATTCTTGCACTGAGAATTTCTTAAGAGATGCTGGATTGTATTTCGCCGTGTGCAGAAGCAGATCTCTCTTCTTACGATCAAGTAATTATCTGAGTAAGTACTCAATAACTTTGTGTTTGAATAATCAAATACACGAGTAATGTAATAATTCATAACGTAAGCACAATTCAACCGTTAACAATTTACTTAAGACTTGCTTCGTAAGATTCGATTTGGAATGAGTGCCTCGCCACTAATATAGTAAGTCTGCAAATATTGAAGGCAAATCAGACATCCTCACTCTTAAGATAAATCAAAATTGAATTACTGAATCCAGAGTGACATTTTACTCAGCATCTGTAAATTAAGCAGCCGCAGAATGCGCATTGCATTTGGACAACTAGTAGTAGAATCGCAGCCGGTGCTGAGAATTTGGAAAAATCATTTCTGTAGGCTGTTAAACGGCGAGGACGGCACAAATGCCGCTGTCAGGCAGAATGTTTCACTCAATTTGGACGATAATGAACACGAATTCCGTCCCCCCGACTTTGACGAAGTCAAGGTAGCGATATCAAGACTGAAGTCGAACAAAGCTGCTGGAGCCGACGGATTGTCCGCGGAACTGTTTAAGGCAGCTGGAGATGACCTGGATGGGCGCATGCACCTTATCATTTGTAAGATATGGTCGGAGGAAAGCATGCCCGATGAGTGGAATCTCAGCGTTGTTTGTCCGGTCCACAGGAAATGAGACCTCTTTGACTGCGCCAACTATCGAGGGATCAGCCTCCTTAACATCGCGTACAAGATACTCTCTACCGTTCTTTGTGAACGCCTGAAACCCTTTGTCAACAACCTGATAGGTCCTTATCAGTGCGGTTTCAGGCCAGGAAAGTCCACAATAGACCAAATATTTACACTCCGCAGATCCTGGAAAAGACTCAAGAGATGCAGACCGACACCCATATGACAGCGCATATGACAGCGTGCATAGAGACGAGCTATACAGCGCCATGTCTAGTTTTGACATTCCTGCCAAACTCGTCAGGTTGTGCAGGGTGATGATGGAGAACTCCCGCTGCTCCATCAAGGTTGGTAACGATCTCATCGAGACCTTCAATGTCAGAAAAGGCAAGGCGACACGCTGTCATGTGACTTCTTTAACATCATACTTGAGAAGATCGTGCGAAACTCAAACGTAAACACCCGAGGCACGATCTTCCAACTGCTTGCTTACGCGGACGACATTGACGTGATTGGACGAACACATCGAGCCGTCAATGAGGCGTTTGCTGGCATTGAAGCGGAAGTGGCTAAAATGGGTCTAGCGATAAACCAGGGCAAAACAAAGTACATGCTGTCATCACGGAAGGACGCACAACATCGACGTCTCGGACAGAGCGTCATATTGGGCAGCAGAAACTTTGAGGTAGTCAAGGACTTCGTCTACCTAGGCTCCGGAGTAACTAGGGACAACAACACCAGTACTCTTGCCAATCGCTGTTTCTTTGGGCTCAAGAGGCAATTGAGTAACAGAGCCATCTCTCGAAACACCAAGTTGGCTTTATATAAAACCCTGATCGTCCCAGTCCTGCTCTATGGCGCAGAGACATGGACGCTGTTGAAAGCGGATGAAGAAGCTATACGGGCTGTACAGCAGCATGCACCTAGTTAAGCGTCTTCGGATCCAACGCTTAAGATGGCTAGGTCATGTAGAGCGGATGGACACCACAGCTCCGGCCCGAAGAGACGCAACAGAGGACGTCCTCGCACTAGATGGCGCACACAAGTGGAAAAGGACCTCAACCAACTTGGTGTGCGCAACTGGAGGCTGCTGGCGAAAGATCGTGCTGGCTGGAGAGGCATGTTGGTTGAGGCCCAGGTCCACCCCGGACTGTAGCGCCAATCAAAGAAGAAAGAAGAAGCATTCAACATTTTTAGTTGTATACACAAATAACGCAGAAATGGACTTACAACTTCCAGAGCCGGTAAATTAAAATGCATATCGCATTTTGGTCTATTGAACTAAACGAAAAACATGCGACAGCCAAGGCAGATGATATCCCTAGCAGCAGTAGCAAGTTCAATACATTAAAAAACATTCAGAATCAGTGTACTCGCCTCTTTAATTCAGCGTCAAGTCTTCAATCCGAGTTCAGTAACTCAGATTGATTTGTAATTAAAGTAATTTTTTGTATGTTTTATAAAAGAAAACCAATTTATTACCAAAAACCAAACCTCCTTTTTAATGAAAATAAGTAAAAACTTAGTTACTCTTACTAGTCGTAAACGACGCAACAAAAGTTTTTTTCAGTTTTTTTTCAAATTGCTGAGCAGAACGGACGTTTTACCAAATGCATTGGTCTTATTTTATGCTTTAGACCAAGAAAAACAACACCTTTTCGGAAAAACTTCACTCGGATTTTTCAACAACCCAGTTTCATCACATTTTGTTTTCGGTCCCTTCGCATTGAACTTGAATATGTCTCGAACACCAAAATAATCAGTGTATGGAGCAGCAGCAAAAATATGTCAACAACACGCGGTGTTCCCAAGCGGTCCCCCATCCAAGTACTATCCGCGCCCGATGCTGCTTGATTTCGGTGATCGGACGAGAACCGATTTTTTCAGCATGGTATGGTCGTTGACGAAATTCTCACTTGTACATAACGCATTTCCCGGACAGTCGAGATAAATTTAGTATTTTAAATAAATTTCGCATTGGCATTGGGAAGTGCTGCTCATTAAGCGAGATGTAGCGTTGGCATTTCTCAGGTTCCTGATTGCCTCATTGGGATGGGTGCTGATGTCAAGAAGATGTTTTTTGAACAGTGTCAGCATGTACTGTTGCAATTGGCTGATGCGTACCTCTTCGTTAAGCTGCTTGTTGCTGTGGAGCTTTCGACGGTCCCTGTCCAAGGTGAGAGCGGTACATATTCATAGTATTCTCCTTTCGAAAATTGCGAGCTTCTCCTTGCTGGTCTTAGAAATGGTGTGCCATATTGGGAAGCCGTACTTTAAAATCGGCCGTATTAGCTACTTGTAGAGCACCAAATTTGTCCTCTGGCTTAATCCATTTTGATTATGCATCAGAGGGTAGATGCGATGGAACACTAGTTTGGCCTTTTTAGGGAATGGCAGCGGATGGCTTTAATAGATATGTGTTAGATTGTAAGCCTGGTAGAGTATGTAAACATGCGTCAGTTTTGGCACTGTGAGCGCCGTTGAGATAGCATACTTCCTCCCTCCCCATCATATTCACATCATGGGATGCACTCTCAACGCCATCTTCCATCTCTAAAGGAATGGTCTTCGGTACAACATGCTCTGTAGCTTCGTAGGCCTCGTGCACCGCATTTCATTTGACCCCAGTCTTATGGATATGTCGAGGCTCGGACACCAGTACTTCAGTTGTGAGGCACGCACAAATTCGACTTGCCTGCACTCAGGACTGGCTATGGACGGAATCTGGACCAGGCAAGGACTGTAGTTGAATCTTCACGGATGGCACCAAGATCAAAGAGGCGTCTGTCACTGATGCCTTCGTGGAGGGCGACAACATTAGACGGCATCAGCCTACCCTGCCACCTCATCGGGTAAATTTACGTCGGTTTTCCAAACGGAAACCTATACTTACCTACCAACGAACTATGTTGTGAAGAACATGTGGGAGGGAACGAAGTATCTGTGTTTGTAGTTACAGCCAAGCTGTACATAAGGTCTTCCTCAGCGGCTTAACCACTTCCAGGATAGTTCAGGAATGCAAGTTATACCTGAATTTGATCGGCAGATGAACTTGCTAGACAAGGATCAGAGGAGGCCTTCTCTGGACCCGAACTTGCGCTGGGATTATCTGTTTCCTTGGTTAGGGCTTCCATCGATGGTTGGGCCTATCGAGAATAGAATCGGAAATGGCTCGACTCTCCACGTTGCAGGCAGACCAAGCGCATTCTGCCTCCCACCTGTAAGAAATCTGCGCAATTCTAGCTCTTGACAGAAAACTGATGACAGACGGCCTTTAGGCGTTCTACGGAAAACTACAACTTTGCAAAGCAACTAAGTGTCCTTAGCAATGAGGCCCACTACGAAGCATGGGATAAAGACGTTGATACTGCAGAGTACTTCCTCTGTCACTATCCCGCCTATGCTAGTATCAGGTGGCAGGTGTTCTGGTCCTTATGTGGTGAGAGATTATGATGTGTTGAGAGGCCTAACACAGAGGTGCCTGTACTTTCTAGTACTTTATTTCTGGTTAACATGTTGCATTAGATCCCTCAGGACTTGAGGGCATTTAACTGAGGCCATGGCATCATCATCATCCGCGTAGGCAATGGTTTTGTAACCTTCAGCAAAGCAGTTTATTTCCTGCTATGTTCAAGAGATGAGGGAATGAAACTGCTCCCTGATTGAGCTTTTCACGAACGCTTCTCCTAGAGTGGCAATAATTACTCTACTTGCGAGGAGGTGATCGTTACTATTCCCGCTTCTACGTTCAGCTTTTCCAGTGCCTCAATGGTGCTCGCACGAATGTTTTTTGTTGGCAAATAAATTACAGCTGTTTGCTAGTGAAACAAGTGGCTGCCGGTAAGGAAACCTTTTCGATGGATTCTACGATAGTTGTAGAAAGTAAAAGTGGAACGAATGGGTGAAGTGAAACTCAAATCCGATGGACTCCACGATAGGGGGATGTTTTAAATCAACGTTTCACCAACACCTGTGTTTTGAATGCTGGCGATTTTCATCGAATCATTCAGCAAGCATGAAATGAATATAGGTTTTTTGAAAATAAAACACTAACTATTAATGGGAAAGTAAAAATATTTTAATCAAAGTATTGGCCATTGTTTTCTACACATTTTGACCACCTTTCTGGCAATTTGCGAATACCACGCCAATAAAATTGCTCGTCTTTTAAAGCAAACCAATCAGACACCCAATTTTCGACTTCTTCGTAGGAATCGAAGTGCTGCCCAGCCAATGCGTGTCCCATCGATGAAAACAAATGGTAGTCGGAAGGAGCCTAGTCTGGTGAATACGGCGGGTGGGGTAGCTGCTCCCAGCCAAGTGTTTTGATTGTATCCTGAACCGGTTTTGCTTTGTGTGCAGGTGCATTGTCATGGAGCAAAATTACCTTGCCGTGTCTTCTGGCCAATTCTGGTCGTTTCTCGATCAATGCATGGTTCAAATTGATCATTTGTTGTCGGTAGCGATCAGTATTAACGGTTTCGGCAGGTTTTAGGAGCTCGTGGTACACCACACCTTTATGGTCCCACCAAACGCACAGCATTGTCTTCTTGACGAATCGATCTGGTTTTGCATTCGATGTTGGTGGTTGTCCCGAATTAACCCATGATTTTTTTCCGTTTAGGATTCTTAAAATAAATCCATTTTTCACCGCCAGTAACAATCCGATGCAAAACCGATTTTTGTACGTGTCTTTGAAGCAAAATTTCACAAGTGTTTTTTCGGTTTTCCATCTGTCTTTCATTCAATTCATGTGGCACCCATTTTCCACACTTTTGGATCTTTCCCATAGCTTTTAAACAGTCAGAAATTGTTTGTTGTGCAACATTTAACACTGCTGCCATTTGCTTTTGACTCAAGGTGTCATCTCCATCCAATATCGTTTGCAATTAGGCGTCTTCAAAAATTTTTGGTGGTCTTCCACCAAATCAAAATCATTATTTCTGAACCGTTGAAACCATCTTAGTACATCGTATTCTCTTAGAATAGGTGCCTGAAGGAAATACAATCTATATCCGACCAGGTCCACCATTCCGTATCGCATCCCAAAAGCAACCGATTCCCAGTGTTACAACAGTGACTCTATAAAGTCAAAGGGACTCATTTGTTTGAGCATGACTCATGGACTCATATTTTTTTGATTTGACTCATTTTTTTTTAAGAGCAAAATTACCTAAACACAACGTAATTTTTTTTTCACATTTCCATTTTCATAAATTTGAAAGTGTGAACTACGCTTTAATATTTCCTGGAGGCTTTCATTGAAAATGCCTAAGCACATACTAGTACTGCACCCAGGAATGGCATCAGCCAGACTTCGAGCCAGGAAAGGAATGTAGTCATATCTTCATAGGTGGCTCCAGAACCTATGAAGGGACCGCTGCTTTCGTGAAAGGCGACAACATTATACTGTACACCTCATTAAGTATAAGTTTTCTAAGCGGAAACCTATGCGCAATAACCGATATTTGAAAAACAGTTGGACGGGCGATGATTGGACCTCTCGAGTGCACTATCGTAGAGCATGACTCCAGTATGTTGACTAAGCATTTGCTCCCAATTCCTCGGCATTCTTGTTGTTCCTTGAAAGAAAAGACTGCAGACGACTTACCGGCGTAATAATGGGCCAGTCCACCTATGCACTGGGTTTAAGCGAAGAAACCCTCTGCGTTGCCTATGGAGAGGACGGCTACACGACAGAGCGCTTCCTCTGTCACTGTCCCGTCTTTGATTGGATCAGGTGGCAGATCCTCGGCGCTAATGTGCTTCGAGCTGATTCTGTAGGCCCTTCACCACAGAAGCGTCTGCTGATCTTCCGAAGTTACCACCTGGTAGTACAATGGACCAGTCTTTAGTCTTAGTTCTCACATAGGGAGGCATTGTGTTATTAAAAACCTTTGTTGGTGTTGACTCATTTCAAGCTTAAAGCTTCTGGGACTCATAAATAATTTGACCTGTAGTAACACTGCCGTTTCCGAAATGAAAGACATACTTCTGTGTCAACTTATTGGGATTAATTAACTGTACTTTATTGTTAGAACTTGTCCCACTTACTCTCTCACAATGAACATTGTAAGGCAATCACTTTCATAAAATAACTCTCTACATAAAAAGAAAAAAAGATTTCCTAAGGTGCCCATCACTCCTCCTTCACAATGTAATCTGTGTCGAAGTCATATTTGTCGTCACCACCCCCGCTCAGGGAGAAGTTCTCCAAAACGTCGGCAACCTTCGCAACCTTCTTCTCACTCCTTATGCCTTGCTTCTTCTTCTTCTTTAGCATTTCCTTCATGTTCTTGTTGTGCGTTTGATTACCTGAAAGTTGAAAGAAGTGCGTTGCAAACAACGAGCTGGAGTTGGACTTGATGAACACAAACCTTCTAATTCCATTGTAGGGTCAACCTTGGGCTTTCGATCATCTGCATTTAGTTTCCTCTTCTTTCCTCTGGGTTCGCTTTCGTCGATCACGGCAGATGGTCCGGCTTCGGCCTCTTCGAGAATGGCCTTAGACTCCACCGGACCGGTGGATGTTATTTCCATGACCTCCTCTTTCTTCACGTTGAATTGGTCGAGGATATCTGTTTCCATGGCGTCGAAGTTCTCGATTTCGAACTCCCTCGCCTCTTCGTGGACAATGCTAGCACTGATGTGCACCGACGCGTCCTCGATGACCTCGGGCGGTTGTGTGCAGTATTTGATTTTACCCGTGTTCCAATCGTTGAGGACACTTCGTGCGGCTGCCACCACGTCTGGTACTCCCTTTCTCAGGAATTTCCCTAAACAGACAAGAAAAAAATCAAGAATTGCTCGTGCATGTACTTTTCTTGATAAACCTACCCATTCGGGCAGCTTTCTTAGCGAAGAACTCATCGAAGGTATTGTATTCTGTGACGTCGTACAGCTTGCAGAAGTACTCCTTGCTGGCGCGCTTGAGGACACTCTCGGCGATGGTGAAGGGATCCTTAACATCGCCCACACGCTGAGCGTTCTTCAAAACGGCGGGCGTGTGATTGCTGTCGCTCTGGCTTCCACTGGAGAACACAATTCCAGGACAGTCGATCAGCTTTATTTTCGAGTCCAATTCGACCTCCTGCATGGCTCTAGAAAAAAATTGCTTAGCACAAGCGCTCGACATCAAGGCACTCTTGTAACTTACTTTGTGACGCCGGGGGTAGATCCTACGGAGCAAGCTTTGCCTCTGGTCAGCGAGTTTATTATGGAACTCTTTCCCACGTTCGGTATGCCGACGATACCGACTCGAATCGACGTCTTAATGCCCTTGTTGCGACAGTAGTTTGCCAACATGGACATGAGAAGCTCGGCACCCACGCATACCGAACCCGACATGGCTTTCTCCGTGCTGATCTGGTGGAATTTCCTGCGTCCCAGTTTCGCCGTTTGATCTTGTGTTGACGCTTTGAACGCCGTCACCGGTCCCTGCTTGCGGAAATATTTGATCCAGTTGTTTAGATTTTCCCTCGGCACCAAGTCGGCCTTGTTCAAGATGAGGACCAAACGTTTGTTTCCCGGTGCCGACTTAACCGCCCGTTCGACTTCTGTGCAACGTGTTCCGAGGGGATCCCTGGCATCGACAACCTCCAAAACAACATCGGCATTTTCGATGACCTTTCTAAACTCTTTGAAATAAGCTTTCAGCGAGTTCTCCTTCGTGGCGGCGGACTTGTATTGTTTCTATAAATGCAAAGAGTGAGTCAATCAGTTGTACAAGAGCCACGATGACTTACCCCATCTGTTGCCACATCATTTTCGTGCATTATAGTGTGCACTGTACCCCGCATATCAGCATCTTCGACCATCGACTCCAAAGTGGCGAATCTGTTCTGACTGCGATCGAGTTTCTGCTGTTCACGGCGACGTAGCTTTTCCTCTTCCTGGCGTTTCTTGGCCTCTTCAACCTCCTTCAAGATGTCCTCTTTGAATGGGCATATGTTGGGAATTTGAATTAACTTTTGCTTCTTGCTCTTAGCCTTTGGATTCTTCCTCGCCTCCTTCTTCAGCTTCCTGTGATGATCACGGACTTTCTTTTGAATTTTATACTTTTGCCGGCATGCCACTCGCTTGGAGTTTTTAGCTGCAAGAGAAATACAATTAGTTCCGATAAATAAATGTGATTTTGAAGAATTTTCTAACTCTTTAAACGTTTTAAAGCCATGTTCTTAGATGCACTCTTGTTGTAGGTACGTTGTCGGACCAAAACACGTGCAAAATGGAAGAGACGTCTGCTGGGCAGTTGTCAAAGTCGTTTGTTTTCAAAACTCATGTTCATGTCAGATGTGTCAGATTGCTCGGTAGTTTGTTTTCCATTCTAGAGATGAGACATTGCTGTTATTCGTTGTCTGAAGAGGGACGATGATTATGGATATCACTGGTTGGTTGTAATCTTCGGTTTTAATTAATTAGAACGAAAACGAAAATAAGATTGATTAAATAATTAACGCACAAGGCAATTTTGGGCGTGAAAGCTTTGCTTTAAAACAACAACCTTCGTGAATAAGTACTAAAACGTATAACCCCGCTGAACACACTACTTCAAACTGTCAAACGTCCACCAAACGTCTGTTCCGCTCTGACGTAACTGACGTTTTTCATATTTTCCACAAGACGGTGTGCATTTATTTTGGAAAATATTTTGTTAAATTCTTCAAAGAAACATGTCACTTCGTCAGGCATTTTCGACAGTGCTCAGAATAACACCACGTCTTGTTTCAAGTCAAAATGTTCAAATTCATTCGAGTGCAATTTTGCGAAAGGTGGAGGACCGAAAAGAGATGTTAGGCTCCTTACCTGCACGAGATGAAGGCACCGTCGGCGAGAGGTCTGTCGACATTGACACTCTTATGGGCAGGTAATATAACAGACATGGCAGGAAGACGGACCCATTAACTGAGTCACTTTAACTGTAGGAAGGAGAAATTCTTTCCTGATGCAGCAACACCAAATGTACTATTTAATGGAACACCATTCAATGAGCTGCCGGTTATTAATGTGAGTGTGTCCAAGAATAACACCATCATCTCGGTAGCTGATTACAAGGGTTTGTGTATAATTGGTACCCACTAGCTATATGGAACTCTAATTGAATTCTGTTTTAGGAACCATAAGACTTATTAGATCCTGCGGAATTGAGGGCTTCAAAAATACAAGGAAGGGAACGAATATCGCTGCACAGGCGACTGCTATTACAATTGGAGCGGTGGGTTAACGTTGATACATTGCATATTTCATCAACTTTCAGCTTTGATAGATCGATAAAAACGTGATTTCCACATGAAACGATCAACCGTACTTGTTCATCAGTAATGGAGAATATATATCTGGAATATTGCCATATTCTACTCTAAATCGAGGCTAGAGAGCTTCATATTTTGTTAGTGACACTGAAATCTTTTCAGCTACACTCAGCTTTCCTTGTTTTCATTTTCATTTACGAGTCTGTGGAATGTCTTAAGTCTTCTTAAAAGTATGTAAGGGCTGATTTACGGATTTGACTTACTTTCCGTACAAATTTCTGGGTGCGCGTGCCTTGACTAGGAAGTTCGGCAACAAAGCGCTCTGTGTTAATCCGATGTCAACATTAAGCCGTTGATCCTTAGCTTTGTCTAAAGCTTCTTCTTCCAGTTTTTTTCCTTAAAGGACTTAGCGGGAGAACCTCGGCAATACAACCAGTCGCACCGATTCCCACCGCAGCTCCCTTAGAGCGATCAACTACATTAAATCCTTCAAACCCTATAAAATGGCAGGATCAGATGGCATTTCCCAGCAGAGCATCAAAAGGTTGTAGACCCCATCCACCCTGGTTGGTCACCATTTCCAAAGTTGCTTGGATCTTGGTTATGTATTCAGGATCTGGAGGCTCGACTATATCCACGATCAGATCAGAGATATCGTAGCTCCTAGTGAAAGTCTGAAGGGATCGAAGATGTACGCAGGTGTAGGTGCTGATAGCTATGGGTTTAAGGAAGTGCTGTTCTGGCTAAGAAGACGTTCCTTAATTGCCACCTATCTCTTATTGCGATGGTCAACGCGGACATTGTGACATTCCAAAGAAATGTCAAGCGGACGAACTCGCTTGAAAGGGTACGAACTCTGTATGCTCAAGCAAATCGTATAAGCACTAAATGGCTCATAACCAGACAACTCTGGCCTACGCTCGACCCTTTACGTTCACTTGATTTATTATTGATACATTATAACCAATATTGGCGTCATTGCGCTTTTAGAACTCAGACCCCTATAGAATATGCCTCACCTACAATGACTTCTGAAGAAGCTACAGAGACGACTGGGAGAAACAGGTGTACACTTGCTAAGCAATTACGGTGCTCTCTCATCCCTTAGACATAGACTTCTGGATGCCTTCTACTTTGATAACCTGGCTGAACTAAGTTGCATAAGAGTCTACCGAGGCCCGTTTGCGTTTTCAGAGGTTGGCTTGGGGTTCATGGCCACATATTTAACCCCGTCTGTTCCGAATTGTTCCAGCAACAAGAGTGGGCCCATTACTGCTTCATCGCACCTAACTTTCCGCTGAGCTATCTTCGATCAGATTGCCTTGTGGCGTCTTTGCTACCCCCAATGCATCCTTAGACTATCCATTGGGCGGACGGCATATTCCCTTTGCTGTCCTTTGGATGTTTCTTTCAGGAAGTCAAGTCTGCCTTGTCATCTTCCCTTAGCACCTTCTTACCGCCGAACCCTCTATCCGCCGTTTACTTCTTCTTTGATTGGCGCTACAGTCCGGGGTGGACCTGTGCCTCAACCAACATGCCTCTCCAGCCAGCACGATCTTTCGCCAGCTGCTTCCAGTTGCGCACACCAAGTTGGTTGAGGTCCTTTTCCACTTGTGTGCGCCATCTAGTGCGAGGACGTCCTCTATTGCGTCTCTTCGGGCCGGAGCTGTGGTGTCCATCCGCTCTACATGACCTAGCCATCTTAAGCGTTGAATCCGAAGACGCTTAACTAGGTGCATGCCGCTGTACAGCCCGAATAGTTCGTGGTTGAACCTTCTCCTCCAAAACGCCATCAACGCAAACAGGACCAAAGATCGCACGCAGGACTTTTCTCTCAAAAAGACCAAGAATTTCTTTATATACCGTTTACAGTCAAGGATTTTACTGCGCAGGAAAGAGACTGACGATGCGGACAGTTTGGATGGAGCTGGTGACGGAGCAGGAGACATCATCTAACGTGGTCTAATGAACAGGTCGGCGATGCCAACGTCTACTGCTTCGTTACCTTTTACATCCGAATACTCCCTAGCTGGTGTTTGCAGGGGGATACGTGGAGGGTACGATGTTTTTAGAGTCAGTTTTATGAAGATCGTGGTGGCCCGTGGCGTTGTGCGTATGTGCGTCGACCCCAACCTCGACGTCGTGGGTTCGATTCCTGCACTGTGCGACGAAAACAATTTTCACGACCCCACCTCTTTCGAGTCACTGACAATGCTCAAAGAGTATTTCCTGTCTAGAAAAAAGCTTCTCAAACTTGGCCGTTCGGAGTCGGCATAAAACTGTCGGTCCCTTCCACTCATGAGAGAACGCACGCACACGAGTGGTTGCTGAGAAGCTAGGCCCTGGCCCTCTACGGGCTGTAGCGCCACCCATATATATATATATATATGAAGATCACTGATGCCCGACTCATCAGCTCTGCTGCTTTGTTGACTGGATCCACGAGGGAAAGGGGAGGTCGCACTGTACTCACCCCCAGTACACAGTAAAGGGGACTTAATTGAAGCCGGATTGGCCCAGGTATCCGGAGTTTCGAAGACGCAATGCCATTCATTCCTGTAGTTCGTACCTGGAATTGCGAGTTTTATCGAGTTGTTCCACTCTAGATGTGCTATATTTGTCAGAAGCGGGACCACTTCGAGCAGGATGTGACTAGAGTTAAGTATAGCGATATTGGACAAGAAATCCTCCCTGATTCCACTGGAATCTCGCTTTGTTAAGGCAACTTGTTAGCCGTAGATACTGCATAGGTGGATAAATCATCTCTGCAGATTGCTAAACAACATTGCTAAAGAACATAACCCAAAACTGCCATCACTCCACTCAACCCGGAGACTGAAGAAGAACTCGACAGAAGTCTATGTTTTCAATCATATTCACTTCAAATCGTACAGTCGATTTGAACTAAGGTTCTTAGTGAATCCAGTACAATAAAATTACCTGCGTTCCTCAGACGCTTGCTTGACATTCTGTAATGGCAGCGTCAAAGTTGGATGCCCATTTCTAAAATGATCCCTTTTCATCGCATGATTCGGGAAAAAAAACCGACTGACTAAACCATTCTCCTTTTCATTTCTACAGAAAGCTGTTGAGCTAGGATGGAAGACCATTCGAGTGAAGGTGCGAGGACTTGGGCCGGGTCGTATGGTAAGTACTGCTTCCATCCCT
Source organism: Eristalis arbustorum (assembly GCA_916610145.1). NCBI lineage: Eukaryota > Metazoa > Arthropoda > Insecta > Diptera > Syrphidae > Eristalis > Eristalis arbustorum. The sequence goes on along the minus strand of OU744316.1, from coordinate 51,042,869 downwards.
ATTCCACGGCGTGGTAAATCACTTCTCCTTCTCCGCAGTCCGCCATTAAGGGCCTTCAAATGAGCGGATTGAACATAATATCCGTCACTGACACCACGCCCGTCTCATGGAACCCACCGCGTCCCCGCAAGCAGAGAAAGCTGTAAAACCTTCCCGATTGTAAATAATGTACAAGAAAAAAAGAGTAAATAAACTACGAGCTTTAAATATAAAATTAATGTAATTTTATCTATACATACATTTGATTGGCGTTCATCTACTTAACTTAAACTGAGGTACATATTTTTTACACTTAAATAAAGACATTTCGAAATAATAATTTAGGTTAAAAAACACATGGATATAGACAGCATTTAAACTAAAAAAATATCGACTTCCTAGTTGCTACACGAGCGTATTCTTCTCTCTTGTGATTTTATTTTTAGAGTAGCAGGTCTACTGAAAGGGATTACCGTTTCTCTATTTCAGACGTAGGAATGCTTGACTATGCATATAATGAATTGAATGATTTTCATGCGTTCGCTTTGCCCTCGCAATTCTGGAATGATACTAAATGATGGCTGGGAAGGAGGCAGCGTTCATCACGCAACGGAGGGTTTACAGTGCCGATAATGACTGCATATTGAGTGCAGAAAGTCGTGAAAGTTGGCACGCACACGGTTCCTTAGTCGCCCCAGGATACACGGTCCACGCTGCTGGCGCTGGCACCATTTCGCAAAAAGTATCGCACACAGTCTCTCGTTCATGGTGAACTGTTCAAGCCGTCGCAGGTCTATACTGTTAAGGTAGTTTAAATTGCTAAATGGCAATGCAGGTAACAAGCGTCGTATGTTTCCCTCCAGTCTTGTATCGAGTCCATCGGCGATTCGTATGCTTTGCATGCGGCAAGGTAGTGCAGATTCAATGCCGAAAATGTGATCTTCTCGGCTTGTTGCCATAGGATGTTGCCGTTCGGGGCTAAAGTCAGAGCTGCTCTCGCAATTGTTGCAAGCGTGGCCGGTGGCAGAACCACCACCACCAGTGCCACCTTGAAATTGCAGTGATCCCCCGGCGGATTGCGCTCCAGGGCAGGAAAAGAACGAATTGCTACTGCAACCGGGACCGCCGGGTCCCTCACTTCCACTGTTAGGCGGTGGTCCGTCCTTGAAGAGAACCTCGTTCTCCATGCAGTCCATATGCGCTGGAACACACGACGGCTGAAAGACTATGGTCGACGCGTGTCCAGAGCGACCAGAACTGAGCGGTGTGCCTTCCTCCCACACATTCTTCGTGGGATCGTATACTTCGACGATGCACAGGAAATTCGTACCGTCGAAGCCGCCCATCGCGTACAGTTTGCCCTCGAATGGCGTCAGTGACAGGGCACTTCTTGCGATTTTAACCGGCGCCATTGTCTCCCACGTCTGGTTTTCGGTATCATAGCGCTCGACGGATGCTAGTTGACGCGTACCATCGAACCCGCCGACTACATAAATGAACTGATTGATGGCAGCAACACCTGTTGGGCAGATGAACAATAAGTAAACGAAATAATTGGATTTAATTTCCGCGCATACCTGCTCCACTGCGTCCAATCTGCATCGGGGGAATGAAATTCCATTCGTTATTCTCTGGGTGATAGCATTCTACGGTGCAGAGGCGATCGGTGCCGTCAAAGCCGCCGACGGCATAGAGCAAGCGATTAACCACAGCGACGCCCACACCCAGACGCTTTGAATGCATTGGCTGAACTAGAGTCCATCGATCTTGTTCTGGATCATAGCTGCAATGAAGGAAAAAAGAGAGAGTTGCGTTTTAATTAAATGGTAAGAGCAGACTTTTCGCTTAACCAATCAAGCTGCTCGCATTACTGGATGAACAAGCATTCAGGTGATGCAATGCTGATTGTTCCTGAATCATGGAGGAAGGGTTAGGGTTGTCTTTATCCCAAAGGTCGGAAAACGAGGTCATGAATAAGTCTTACCTCCGCCCTATTTAAAGTACTAGAACGCGAACGCGTGATTGATTTGTTCATCCGAGAGCTTTTGAGGAAGAAAACCTCTCAAAATGTCCTCTACGTCAAGGGGTAATCTACAGAAACGGTCGTGCATGAGGGTGTGCGTATCGTGGAGAAATCTGTTTATTCCAAACAATACACTCTTGCTACCATCTTAGACATCGAGGGTGATCATAAACAACATCCTGACCAAGTCCATGAGTAAATCCCTCGCTGCTGTGGGAATATAAGGCTCAGTCCGTAATTGGACTGTATCCATGCTAGAAACTAGAATCATCTAATGGCCCACCATCGACAACACAAGGCGACCTTTAAAGCCTTGTTACAATAAACAAAGTTCTCGTTGAGTTAGAAAACAAGGAAATGCCGACGACGTAGTAATCTTAGTGTCGGGTACGATTCCCTCAATGATCAGTGAAATTGCAGAGGGCTCAATCTAGAATCAATATTTGGCCACAGGGACCTTTTCGTGAACGAAAACGGAACTAATGCTGTTCACCACGAAAACAAAGATACCAACTTTTAGGCTGACACGGCTCAATAAATCCCTGGCTTCCATCCAGCATTTACACAGCCGTCATCCGGCTACGGCTCACTGGTATGTTGGCCCACCTAAAGCAAAACATACAATTTAAACAAACTCAACAAAGTCCAGAGCTCGGCAGGAGTCGGAACTACTCGAGCGATGACATCATGCCCCACCGAAGCACTGAACATGCTGAGATACCTCCTCCCACTGGACCTTTACATCAATTATGTAGTCAAGTGCAGCGCCATTAAACTCAGAGTAGCCGGTTGTTGATCAACACGACCTGCAACTGCTGCCTAAGTAACTAACCTCAGCTCCCACGGATTATTTTACTATAGACTTCGACAGAGAGGACGATTCTACACTGATAGCTCTAAGCTGGACCATGCTGTAGTCTCTTTTCTTGTTCTCTACCTTCTACTGCGTCTCAGATCATTCGAGCATCTTTCAGGCTGAGGTAATAACGATCAGAGAAGCGTGCAAACTTCTCAGCAGCAGCTGCCCTGAAGTTGAAGCTAAGCGCAACTATCTGCAGTGACAGCAGGCCTGTCATAAGGGCTATCTCATCAGTAAGCAACTCCTCTAAATTGGTGAAGCAGTGCAAGGAAGAACTTAAACAGATCAGCAGGAGGCGCAAATTTGCTTACCTCTGTGCTCCACGTTGCAGCAACGTAGAGTGAAATGAGATTGCCAACGAACTGGCCAAGCAATGAGCTTCCGGCAAACGCCCCAAACTGAAGTGGTGGACCTCCAATTAACCACCTCAAATATGGTACATAATCTGCCAACTTTTCCTCTCCGTAGCGAACAGATTGTTGACTAGGACATCTAACTCTCTAGGAAGACCTGGCTCTGCTACATGCAAAGCAGGGCTACCGAGATCCTCAAAAGAAATCGCTCCGAAATAGCTACAGCCGTGACTGTAAGCGCAGGGCACTGACGCATAGGCATACACGCGGCTAGTCTAGAAAAACCGTTCGACACACACTGCCGCACTTGCCCTGACACTTTCTGTGACTACCTGTAGATTTACTGCGTTTGGCACACCTTTCCTTAGTAACCTCCCCGAGATCGCTAATTAAATCAAATTTCCAAACGCCACAGGCTTGATTTAATCAACTCAATCAACCCAGATCAACAAGATGTGCTATCCAAACTGCGCACCCTGCACTAATTGCACTCAGATTGAGTACAATCGGTTGTCCACTTCAACCAACCAACAGACAATGCAAATAAAACTGATTTGTAAACATATCATCTTCGAGGTACATGACATTCAATCTTCCCCTTGATTTTTCGCTCACGTGATAGATAGCATGTCGGGTTTTAAATTTCCATTAAAAAAATCCCCACGCTATCTTCAGTGCCACAAAATTACTTCGTTTTTTTTTCCGCCGACGCAACAAATAAACAACAGTTAAAAATGTTGTCCAATTACGCACCACCTGTGAGTGGTTTTTATTTTATGCCGGTCATTCGAAAGGTTGTCAGATAAGACGTATTTCCGCCGTTCTAATCGATAAGGCTTAAAATAATTCTGCAGCAATTACAAGTTTGCCTGATGAGATATGACGCAGTAAGGGGAAAGGTCGGGATGGGAAGAATAATTAGGATCTGCGGAAATATCTTTTCAGTCTTATTCTTATCGTAGCTGCAATCAATCAATTTGTCTTAAGAGAGTGGTTGATTTCTGTTGCGCAATACAAATCATTATTCTTTCAGTATCTATTTTATCTCCGACATTTCAATGGGAAGCACCTTATGGACACTTGAATACACTCTCGACATAATGAGAGGTAATTTAAGAGCCACTGTAGTGTGGTGTGTGACCTACATACCTCGCTTCATTTTCCTCAATGAATTGTGATGCAAAATACGACACAGTAAGTTGTTGTATGCTTAATCCATACCGCACCCCTGACATGTGTCCGTTACCCGTAGAACATTGAGTTCGAGCACGTGAGTAACTCGAAACCCTGCCATGACACATCCATAAAGAAAAAATGGGTGAGTGAATGACAAGGCATAAAATCGTAATTGGGTGAAGTACATCCAAACAATTAGAACAAACAATTCTCTAAATTTCAAAGTGATTCAGAAAGTAGTGGACATGCTGTGCTCTCATCAGGTTGTCTCGTCAGTCTAGTCAGTCAAAAAGGACAACAATATCATTATCGAGATCACTCTTACCAATCGTAGGTTCTTTGGGCTCAAGAAGCAATTGAGTAATAGAGACCTCTCTCGTAGTACCAAGCTGGTTGTGTATAACACAACATCGTCCCAGTCCTGCTCTACGGCGCAGAGTCATGGACTCTATTAAAAGCGGATTAGGAAGTTGTTGGTCTTTTCGAGAGTAAAGTTCTACTTGCGATTTTTTGCCTTTTATGCGGAGAAGATTAACTCTATAGGCTGTACAGCAGCATGCGCCGTGGCCGTAGGTTGAGATGGCGCACACATCTCCTGGAGGAATTTATCGAGTTGCGATCTAACAACAGGGACGATGATGAACACGAATTCCGTCCCCCCGACTTAGACGAAGTCAGCTAGTCGAACAAAGCTGCTGGAGCGGACGGATTGTCCGCGGAACTGTTTAAGGCAGCTGGAGATGACCTGGTTGGGCGCATGCACCAGCTCATCTGTAAGATATGGTCGGAGGAAAGCATGCCCGATGAGTGGAATCTCAGCGTCGTTTGTCCGGTCCACAGGAAAGGAGACCCCTTTGACTGCGCCAACTATCGAGGGATCAGCCTCCTTAACATCGCGTACAAGATACTCTCTGCCGTTTTGTATGAACGCCTGAAACCCTTTGTCAACAACCTGATAGGTCCTTATCAGTGCGGTTTCAGGCCTGGGAAGTCCACTATGGATCAAATTTGCACATTACGGCAGATCCTCGAAAAATCCCAAGAGATGCAGATCGACACCCACCACCTATTTGTCGATTTCAAGGCCGCATATGACAGCGTGCATAGAGACTAGCTATACAGCGCCATGTCTAGTTTTGACATTCCTGCCAAACTCGTCAGGTTGTGCAGGATGACGATGGGGAACTCTCGCTGCTCCATTAAGGTCGGTAACGAACTCACCGAGACCTTCAATGTCAAAAGGGGTTTAGGCAAGGCGACACGCTGTCATGTGACTTATTAAACATCATACTTGAGAAGATCGTGCGTAACTCAAACGTAAACACCCGAGGCACGATCTTCCAAAAGTCCGTTCAACTGCTTGCTTACGCGGACGACATTGACGTGATTGGACGAACACAGCGAGCCGTCAATGAGGCGTTTGCTGGCATTGAAGCGGAAGCGGCTAAAATACGTCTAGCGATAAACCAGGGCAAAACAAAGTACATGCTGTCATCACGAAAGGACGCACAGCATCGACGTCTCGGACAGAGCGTCATATTGAGCAGCAGAAACTTTGAGGTAGTCAAGGACTTCGTCTACCTAGGCTCCGGAATAAATAGGGACAACAACACCAGTACCGAGATCAAGCGCAGAATTACTCTTGTCAATCGTTGCTTCTTTGGGCCCCAGAGGCAATTGAGTAGCAGAGCCATCTCTCGAAACACCAAATTGACCTTGAATAAAACCCTGATCATCCCAGTCCTGCTCTATGGCGCAGAGACATGGACGCTATTGAAAGTGGGTGAAGAAGCTCTCTGTTGTTTTGAGAGAAAAGTTCTGCGTACGATCTTTGGTCCTGTTTGCGTTGATGGCGTTTGGAGGAGAAGGTTCAACCACGAACTATACGGGCTGTACAGCGGCATGCACCTAGTTAAGCGTCTTCGGATTCAACGCTTAAGATGGCTAGGTCATGATGAGCGGATGGACACCACAGCTCCGGCCCGAAGAGAACAGAGGTTGTCCTTGCACTAGATGGCGCACACAAGTGGAAAAGGACCTCAACCAACTTGGTGTGCGCAACTGGATGCAGCTGGCGAAAGATCGTGCTGGCTGGAGAGGCATGTTGGTTGAGGCCCGGGTCCACCCCGGACTGTAGCGCCAATCAAAGAAGAAGAAGGTCGAACAACAGAAGCTTCTTTGTTTTGAAAGTTATGGATGTAATGAAAAGGCTGTTATACAAAACAAGGCAGATGGGCAATTGCCCTTCATTGGGCCATCCAAATTTAGGGATTCAATAACACGGACAAAAACCACCATTTACGGATGATTAAAACAAGGAACAAACAAAGAGGGTATTAAACTCTCCAGGGTGTTCATGAAAAAAAAACTACCATCGTAAAAGAGCCATAGAATCTAAAAGGGCAGGCCTAAGAATGTGTTGCAGGACTATATGAAGGACTAAATCATATAACACAGGGATACATAAAATGGGTACCACCTATACTCGTATCTATAGGCACTGTGAACAGGCTAAGGAAACAATGTATTACAGACTAAGAGTTTGGCCCGAGTAAGAGTCAGAACAATAAACAGCCAACTTGTGACATTCATTCCTTTTAAGAAATCCCATGTAGGAAATAAGAAGTACAACGAAAAGTTTGCTAAAATAAACGGCCATCTCACCCATAAATAGACAGAAATTCAGGGAACACTTTAGGGACACAGGGATGTTACAACAGATGAGGATGTCCATTTTCGATATCATCTTGCTCTTCAATTGAAACTGATTGTTTTTTTAATGATTTTCAGGCAGATTCGGTAAGCGATGATATTTGGGTCTCTTTTTTTCGCTAGAGATTGTGGTTGTTGAAGATCGAAGTCCCGCAAAAGGAATGTGAAGCACCCCTGGGGTGCCAGCACATAGCATGATACAATTGACTGTTGCGAACGTTGGTCAACTCGAAAAAATTAAATGTCATTGTAAATTGTCATTGTATATAGGGAAATGTCAAATTGGTTATCTTCAATTTTCAACCAAAATAGGTGCTGCGAAGGCTCGATATGTGTATCAATTCAACTCGATTGCTTCACGTGCTAGCATCCTACAACTTCGTTTCTTAAGGAAACGGATTTTCAGAGGCAGTATAGACTGGAATCACAGTTTTGTGTGTATGTCTACTTCTACTTTGCAACTCGGAGACATATTTTATTCTTATTATGTTATATTCCATACGGATGTGGACTACTATTCATAACTTAAGGACTGCAGTGTGGCACAGAAAACCAAAGAAGCTAACATTGTATGACGATCACGACGTGCTGCTTAGAACAACAAGCACATTCACCCACAAAACAACCCCAGTACTACCACTTTGCATTGTAAAAGTTAAAATCGCACACGAAATAAAAAGAAACTTACTATTCCACCGAATTATGGTATTCCGAGCCGGCGGAACCTCCAACAGCATACATCAGCTCATCCATAACTGCTACACCAACTCTATGCCGTGGCACTGACATCGGCGAACACGGCCGCCATTGTTCCGTAACTGCATTGTATCTATCCACCCAGTCTGAATCGTACGAAGAGTCTATCGAGTTATTTCTGCCACCAACGGCATAAAATGTCCCCTTCAAGAAGGCTGCGCCCAGTCCGGACCGGGGAATTCTTAGATTTGGTAACGTCGTCCACGTTTTATCGTCCACATTATACCCTTCCAGAATGTCCAGCGACTGTCTGTAAAATCCACCCGCCACGAAGATCATTCGTGTTGTGTTCGGATTCCTCTCGCGCACAACTGGCCGCTTGTGCAGAGTCAGGTCCCTGATAATCTTCGCTAGGTACTCCTTGCAGTCGGGATTCTTGCGGAGGACATCACAGTTTTTCATTTGGTATTCCAGAAATGTTGGCGTCAGCAATTGACAGCGCACTGCTTGCAAAATGCACGCCATTTTCGGATATCGTTTTGCTTCATCGTATTTCACCCACTTAAGGACGGCTTGATAGACCTCACGTTCCTCCTGGACGTTCAGTTCGTCTCGTCGGATCAGTGAAATCAGTTGAATGGCAGACAACTGGAGGAATTCTTCTTCTTGGCAGACCTTCAAAGAGAAACTTGTTCTGAAGAGGAGAGGAACGACAAAGTGATGAATGCACTCATACCTGTGTGAAATGACGTTCAATGAACATGTTTGCTTTCCGCTGCAAATCCTCGCACCCGTGCTGTTCGGCGAAGTTCGCAATACCGATCGCATTGGAAGGGTCTAGCTGCCGCTCCAGAAACACACAGCAGGCATTTATCACGTTCAGCACTTGGAACATTGTTGCAGCCGGCAGCAGTTGACACACTGTCACCTCGGTGACTCGTATCTGTCCTGTGTACATGAAATTAATAATCCGGGCCATTGCTGTTGGGCAAACCTTGAAAGAATTGCAAAAAAAAGTTCAATATCGAGAGCGCGAGCATTTGGAGTGTAACCTACCCCCTGCAGCTTGACTCTGGACATTTCAGACTCTTTTAGGCCACCAGTGAACATGGCCTTGAAATATGGACTAGCCGCGCACATCACAACCTTGTGCACGGGGAAGAGCTCTTGTTTCACCTCCAGTATCACATCAGTCAGCATTTGGTGGGAGCGCATCATCGACATCATCTTTAAGGCTTCCTTCGCATAATTCGACATACAAAACGTCATGTCATCGTCGTCCTTTGTGTAGAGATCTTCATTGTCGAGATACGCTGATGTGTTTGTGAATGAGTGCAATGAATCTCTGGTTTCGCTCCTATCCCTGCCCAGTGTGATATCCATTGTGGATTCTGTAAGATGATTTTGTGTGAAAATTTTAGTAAATATTTGCTTTGATAAAATAGTGAAATAATAATCATTACGCAGACCACTAGAGATTCACATCTAATCAGGACGGGATGTGGCTTATCTAATCGAGTCCGCTTTGTCATAAACATCGTCAACGTAGCGGAGTGAGGCGGCGAAACATTAATCAAACACACAAACGGTGACAACAATTAGTGAAAGGCATTGGATAATGGTTGCACTTTGGAATCGCTTACAAAATGCAATTGTCTCGTTGAGAGCGAGACTAATGACAGAAATGTGTTGACTCATTGTTAGCGCTGACAGGGGTTGGATCAGATGATCGGATTTCAATTGGATCGATTTGAGCGAACCTTGTATGAATGCACAAAATGGCTGAGTTGTTGTCTCCATATTTATTGTCAAATAAACTTGATTGTTCCGTTATCGCAATCATTACGGTGCAATTCTAAGAGTGCACGTGATTGAGTCTGTTTTAAAGGGTCTCCCCCGAAGAGAATTTTCGTGCCTGCGGCATATGGTTTACTTTTCTCCAAACAACACTCACGTGAGCGTTTCTTCTTTATTTATGAGTTACCGAAAATGCTGTTGGCTGCTTATCTATTTTTTTGGGGAACGCTACAGTTCTGAGGTAAATGCGGATTCATTGTGAGAAGAGGCGATCCCAAAGTCTACAGTGACTAAGTGAAATTAACAACTTACGGGCATGACAAGATTAGATTGAGAGCATGATTTTCCTATTTTAGTTCAAATATTATTCTTTTCTCGGGAAGGCCTTCAGCATGACAGTGGATGCTTTAATGTCACAGCGTTGTGGGATTTCGCCTATTTACAGACATTAAATAATCTGCACCTACCTGTTTAACAGCTGCCATTTGGGTGCATATTGGAGCTGAATCATTCGGTTATAGTATGTGCATCATGATGATGGCAAAAGAAGTGATAGCACTGCAAGCAAAGAATAATCTCACCAGAATTAGCAGAATACCTGCATCACAGGTGCACTTTTTAAGTGACAGTACAAAGGCCCTTAAAGGTCTAGGTGAGGCAAGACTGTGTAGGAAAACACCTTACATAGGAAAGATTTCTGTAAAGAATCTAATGAACTTGCAGAAAATGTACTGGGGTTGGTTTGATATCAGAGGAACAAATTAAGTCACTGGAACCATTCTCAGATTCCCAAGGGAAACTGCCTTAGAGAGAATGCTCTTGAACAAACTACTTCTTCCTTTGCACAACAGTGAAAAAACGTCGATAACTCTTGAGAGCAAGCAAGGGTATCACAAGAAATCTTTCGCTCTGTTTGGTTTGGTGGACAAAAGCAGCCAACAAAGCCTAGAGACCAAACACTTCCAACTCGCCACGGATTACTCAAGTATTCTTAACAAAATTTAGACTGGAAGCCCAACAATCTGATGCAGGATGACCGAAGATCAACACATCCTGTGGGTGCCGGAACATTGAGGAATACCATGTCATAACAGGGCACTACGCATTTAGCACACAAGAAGTCCGTAGGATAGATGAACGACGATTTCTGCAGAAGCTGCATGGATGAAGAACAGATAGAAGCCACCAATAACCTCTGCTCTGCGCTCTGGCAAGCAGTAGGTGCTTAGATTTAGGGTCCTAGTATTTTAACTACCTAAGCACTAGCCAGTTAACCGCTTTATCGCAAATGCGATTATGCTGAAAGAAGAAGAGAACCATATCTCCAAAATAATCAACAAGTCCTCGCGAACCCAAGACAGCTTGGCTGTTGATGACTAGAGTAAGAACCTCAGTTATAGAAGGCACTTACAACTCCGGTTTAGACCCAGGCGTGATGAATAGGATTATGAGATTGAACTAATCAAGCAATTCATTCCATTTCACTAGAACTGTGACTATGTCGCCGGATTACGAAATATTTCATCTCTACGTTGTACTTTGAGACCACCTGGTCTTCTTACTCATTTACCAAAACGTCACACAACGTTGGAAAAAAAAGGCCAAACGGATATTTATGTGTAGATATGTATAGAACCCGTTAACATCAATTAGTAAAGTAGCGTCAAATAAAATGTACATCTACGCTAGATGGGGCGTAGTTGTGACTTGAGAAACCAGACATTTTTCAACGACTACCATTCACTCATTAAATACATTCCCCACTAAGTCATTGCTTCAAACTCGGCAATATATTATCAACGGATACTGCAAGCACATGGTTACAAATTCAAGTCAGACATGTTGTAATCAGATGCCAGACACCGGTCTAGGCAGTAGTCAACCGAGACAGGCGTTCCATCTGAAAACTGCACACACATCGACGATAGATTAATTAAGCACATTACTGAATCTAATTTCTTCGAATTACCAGTTTAATCAATCCATCAGCTGGATTGCTATACAAATGAGAGTGTATTAAAGTCTGAGACTGAAGGGTATCTTAAGTCGCATGAAATGCGCAACATCACCGTAAGTGAGTGCAAATTAACTACCCATTCACTAGCATTTGTGTCATTTGGATTTCCCTCGTTTCTAAGCAAGGCTTCTTAGAATATCACCACAAAACTGAAATGGAAAGTTGACAGCACATCGCTCTAAGTATGTGCAAAGAATAAATTACACCACTCTTCAATTCGATTCAGCAGACAAGTCGAAGTGGAATCTGATAACATGTATAAATATTGACAAACAGAGGCGATAATTGTCATTAGCAATTTCTTCATGCTCAGATCTATCATCGCACAGCATATTTCTTTTCCTTCATGCTTACATAAAGTTTGAAAAGAATCATTAACTAATTTGCAACGGGTTCTGCGATGTTTAACAGCACTTAAGAACTTGATTTAAGAAAAAAAAAAGATAAGAAAGAAAATAAGTGGCGGTGGTCGTCGCGTATTGGGTGTGTTCGTTGACTCCTACACTGGTGTTTAGAATCCATTCCTGGTTCGGCAAATAATTTCACGGCGCTATATCTTTGGAGTCACTAACTAAAACACAAGTAGAACTGCCTAAAAGATAGTTCCTCCACCTTTGAGTCTTTGCGGACCCCCAGAAACGAATTTATCTCCCATTAAATTATAATAAAGTCGTTCCAAAGTTGTTGAGGTAAAAACCGCTAACTTAGCTCGGCCTTTTTGATAACTGATTTTTCTAAATTGATCTCGATTGGCCAATCCTACAGAAAAGCTCAGCATTACTCCTCACATCATAGTGAAAAAGACTATAAAAATAACTATAACCTCTGATTTGTCCCAGGCACATTCTCAGATCAGAACATACGCTGGCCCTCGGGATCTTACTCAATCTCCTTCCCATGGACATTTACGGGACATAAAAGCTGAGAGATTGTAAGCAGTGGGGGTGGTTCATATTACATAGATTGACACCCTCTGAGGACTTCAAAAACACAAAACAGTAATCCCTACGAGAATAGAGTGCGTTGAAGAAAAAGTCCTCAACTTTACTGCCGGCTCTAAGACTGAAAACAAAGGAAAGTGTATACTCCAGTTCGCCTGAGCTATCCCAAGCCAAGCAACTATTCAAGAGACAGCTCTCGATAGACGGAATATAGGTATCTACATAGATAAGCTGGCCGCCATAAAGGCTCTGGAAACGGCTCGATTAATTCCAAGATGGTAAAACTCTACTGCCTATCGCTAAGGGAGAAAGCGGACAGATGCGACCTTGTCCTGTGCTAGGTCCCTTGGCACAAAGATATTCCCGGCATCGAAAGAGCTGACGAATTAGCAAGAGCAGAACGAGCCTATCACTGGCACAAATTGAAGAGACACCGCCTCTCAATGAAAACTATAAAAACAATGCTTACTACAAACACCTCGGAACGTTTCCCGGCCCTTGCAGAAGTAAGATGAATATCCATGGGTAGGTATTTCCTCGACAGTCATGAGGTGACAAAACGAACATAAACATTAAGGACTTGTTATAAGTATTACTGTATACAGCAAAAAGAGGGTTAGTGCGAAGCAAGTCTTAATAGGTCAACGAAGAGCATCGATAGAAGCCGACGAAAGCGGCATCACAATGGAGCCTTAAAGTCTAAGTAAGGCTATTTCCCCTGGGATCTTGATAGTCACAACTACCTTCCTAAGCATCATCCCAGCATCTGGAGTTGCAGTGAACGTTGGAGTTCCGTCTGGTAGGATGTGAGGTTCCAATAGTTATGCAATTTCAAAGTTACTGATTGTTCTGAATTGTATAAAAAATAGGAGAGAGACATCTAAATTGTCCTGTACGCCGGTATAACCTAATATACATAATATAGTGAGGGTTGCGCTACAGCCCTTGGAGGGCTATGGCCTAGCTTTTTAGCAAACACTCATTTTGTGCGTACTATTCATGCCAATTATGCAATCCGCCGAATCGACTGCGGAGGGAGTAACTCACATCCGCAATCGAATCGAACCCTATTATGGAATTTGTCGAATGAACCACATTATCGGTCTAAATTATATTTGTATGAATCAAGGGTAATTTTCATTTGTTTCTTGTTCTAAAATTTACTTCCGTTGCAACTACACATCCTTCTTTCCTCCGAATTCGCAACTTATTTGGTTCGGATTGAAAACGTACGGATGAGTTGCGTTTTCTATAATAGACTTTTTTTTTCGCACTACTTCACCGACATCCGCTCACTTTCTGGATTGCGTTTTCTACAATAGGAATATGCGGATGCGAACATTTTCCCTCCGCAGTCGATCCGCCGAATTCCATAATCGGCATGATTCTTATTTTACGAGTGCAAGGGAAGTACAATTTTATGCCGACTGCGGAAGGCCAATTTTGAGAAGATTTTTCTAGATAGTTATACTGTCTGAAATGAAAACTATTTTTGTCCTACTAGGATTCAAACCTAGACGCCGAGATTCAAGTGCTTTGAAGCCTACAGTCACAGACCCACGAGGCCGTCAGTATTATCTACTCGTATTCTATTTATTCTTAGATTCATTGGAAATCAGGCGCAATTCAAATGTATAAGGTAAATAATAAATCAATGAAGTATTTATGAAATTAAAGAAACAACTAACATTTATGTTTTGAATACCATTACTGTCTAGAGTCTAGACCCTTGAATAAATCGTAAACGCCCACTTATCTCATGAGATCGTAATCCAATGCTTCAAAATATAGAACAAAATTCCTACTCGAATGCTTGTTGAGTCAACTGAAACTATTTAGCTAGTGTATATGTACAAGGATCAATGTCATGTCCAAAAATATTTTTTCAGTTCGCATTGAAACTGTTGTGACCTACGATGGCCGAGAGGCGATGAAGTGTTTCCAACGTGCCTTTTGGAATATTATTAGAACGACTGAGTTTTCAAAAGTCTACGTAGTTGGCCAATAGTCCATTCGTTCGCTGGTCGCAGGTTGCTGTACTATATGTGGGGCAACTTGCAAAAGACAAACGAAGAAATATAGACAATTTTCGCTGAGATGATTTCATCGTACTGAAGTTTATGGGGATAAAAAGAACATTGAAATTTATATGGGGATTCCTGTACTTGTATTGGAATAAGTTATTGAATTAAAGTACTTCTAAAGGAATACTAGATTCACCAAGTTTATCGATGATTTTGTTGTTTTTTAGGACACGACCTTCAGTTTAAATGAAGTGGATGTTACTCAACAAAATTAAAGTACGGATTAGGTCTATGAATGTAACATTATATCCAGGTGGTATAACTGTAATTAAACCCTTATCTTGCCCTGTCTTACGTGAAATGAGAAAGTATTTTAACGTTAGCCTCATGTAATCACCGTAATCGCCGGGATGTTGTTATATTACAAAAAAAAAATGCAAATTGTCGATGAGCTCGATAGACAATGTGGTATCATCACTTAATTTCAAGCAAGAATCTGTCGAAAAGAAATAAGAGACTAGAACGGAGGACTAACTTTGGCAGCACTCATCCTCTGCATGCTATGTAGGACACTGGGTTATTGACAAACAGGTCGATAAGGCTGGCTTCTGTAGACGTTGAAGAGATGAAGAGGAGCAGTACTCGAAATTCTTCAATGAAGAGGTTATGAAGATTGAACCGTTTGGTTATGTTCATTCCTTCTGGTGAGGACGATTTGCGGCATCCTAGTTTATTTTCATACAGCATCAAACTGACAAGGAGAAAAAAACTGCCCCGGATACAGCCTAGATGCTAGGGCCCCATTTGAACCCAGCCTTGTGGCCGGCCTCGGTCTCGCTCGGCAGTGGTGAGCCAATAAGAGGGTATGGGAGAGGTCACTCTGTTCTTACCAGTATGTGAGAAATTACATTTCAAGAAATAAAACTTTTTAACATAGTCTTACCTTTTGTGGGAATTCAGGGCACAAGGGTAGGCAGGCAGGCTTAGAATTTCCAATTAGAAGATAATACTTATAATAAGAACATGGGTGGCGCTACAGTCTTTAGAGGGCCAGAGCCTAGCTTCTACAACAATTGTTGGTGTTGTGTGTGCTATTGTTCTCTAACGAATGGAAGAGACCTAGAGTTTTATGCTAGCCGACATATACACCATTATGTCGGCTGGACGGCGCAAGTGGTATGTTTTCAGTTATAGGGGTCTCCGGTTTGAGTCCCAGTGACAGAAAAGTCGAAATGCTTTTGTCCAGGAAAAGGGTAAAAAAAGCCTCTTCTGCACTTTTTAGCTGCAAAAAGGCCATTGGATGCAAATGGGGCCTACAACCACGCATCGCTCACTGGATTTACACTTCTATTGTCAGACCGACACTTTTGTATGGTGTCTCAGTTTGGTGGACAGCACTAAACAAGGCTATAACCCAGGCCATATTCGAAAAGAAAATTCTCAATCAGTATTCTTTCCAGATCGGACTGGATGACTGACATGCAAACACTGAAAGATCCTCTGCGCATCTTCACAGATGGATCAAAGACAAATGAAGGGGTGGGTGCGGCTGTCTATTCTCAAGACCTCAACATTGCTATCTCCGTGAAGCTCCCTGACTGAAGCGTTTTTCAGGCAGAAGCCATAGCAATTAAAGAGGCGCTGTCTTGGCTTAAAAACAATGTGATATCAAAAAGGGATATCACCATCTGTTCTTCCGATAGTCAGGCTGCCATAAAATCCCTGGACAATGTCATGTTCTACTCTAAAACATCCCTTAATTGCAGGCTGTCTCTTAATGAGATGGCCGAGCATTTTAACATCCACCTCATGTGGGTGCCGGGACACTGTGACATACCAGGAAACTGCAAAGCCTACGAACTCGCTAGGTGTGGTACAACCTCATCCCTATCGATAGAAGGGGTACCACCTTCCATGCCGATCGCTACAGCCTATCATCTTTTAAAGATTCATACAATTAAAACCACCAATGACAAATGGCTAGAAGGCACCACCTGCCTTAAAACAAAAGAAATCTGGCCGTCACTTAACCTAAAACGGTCACTCAGTCTACTTGGACTCAGCAAGCCCTCATTAAGGACGCTCATAGGAGTCATAACCGGGCACTATGTAATTGGCACTCATGTTCGCAGGATGTGTGCTCCATGTAATGATTTTTGCAGAAGCTGCATGGATGAAGAGGAGGAAGAGAACACTCATCACCTTCTCTGCTCCTGCAGTGCTCTTGCCAGTTTTGGGTTCCTGCACCTAGGAGCCGACTACTTCAGCAGCCGTAACGAGCTAAAAAGTGCCAGCATTGACCAACTAAATCGGTTCATCAGCAGCACCAACTGGTTCCAGCGTTAGGAGAAGTCTCATAGCTCAAAATAAGCGTCCTTTCACTCTTTATATATGCGTGAAGAGCGTAAGCGCTCAACAAGTTCGAAGAATTGGCACCATATACCAGATATAGGCGATATTTCACAATTAATTATTCAAGGTCATATTCTACGACACTTTTTTTTCGTATAGCAGTGGTCGCAGCAGCACATTTCGAAGCTCAAAAGAAGCGTCATTTCTTTCTTTATAAATTCGTGAAGAACGTTATTGGTCAACAACCTAACCTAACCTTTGTCTGGTTTTCAAATCTGTCTTTTGTGGTCTAATAACTCCTTAAGCTGTGGTGGCCCGTGGCGTTGTGGGTATGTGCGTCGACCCCAACCTCGACATCGTAGGTTCGATTCCTGCTCTGTGCGACGAAAACAATTTTCACGACCCCAACTCTCTCGAGTCACTGACAATGCTCAAAGAGTATTTCCTGTCTAGAAAAAGCTTTTTAAACTTGGCCGTTCAGAGTCGGCATAAAACTGTAGGTCCCTTCCACTCGTGTGAGAACAATAGCACGCACAACACGAGTTGTTGTTGAGAAGCTAGGCCCTGGCCCCTGCCGGGCTGTCGCCACCCATATATATATATAACTCCATTAGCTAGAAGAAACAGCACAAAAGTCTCAACAAAAGTTTAACTATCTTAATTAGTGATTACAATGTATTTCTTCTTTGTGTTTCGAACTGTGAATCTGAATTCGCAGTAGACAACCAGGCAAATGCAACAAATTCACAATGAAGTGTCACTTTACACCCGTAGTTCTCTGCAAATAAGAAAACCATGATGTATATATGTATGAATTGTCAGAGTTTGCGAAGTTCGCAATTCCGAGCGACTTCATATAAATGGCCCTTTAATAAAATGTAGGACCAGGCAACAAGCAGCGAACATGGAACTGTGTCACCACATCAATAAATCAATGACACCAATCAATATAAAATAAACAAACAAAGGTGTGTTCTTTTTTGTTAATTAGAAATGTTTATTTAGAGGAAGGTGTATGGCAATGTTTTCTATGAGCTGTGTCTGTCCGTCTGTCTGCCATACATTCGTCACTCCTACATTAATATTCATTTGGATGTAATTTGCATATAAAACGAGATAAAGAGCTATTTCAATGCCGCATTTTGTAGCTTTGCTGACCCGTTAATTTTCAATGATCCTCGACTATCGTTGGTAGCACAAGCACAACAATACGACTGTACACAGAATCTTATCAATCGCATACGTGCAAGTTAAGGTGCGGCTGTTTACTAAAATGTGGAAACACTGAAATATGTACATATAGTACGTTAAGTTGGGGTCCGAGAGTATACTGCACACAACCACATGAACGCCTGCAATGCTGTACGTTCGGACGATGAATAGGCTATGTGAAAAGGGTTGGTTAAAAATTAAATAGAAGTTGATGCTTATAACGTCGACATCTACGCCAAAGATCAAATTTCGATCAACTTCAACACATTGCTCCTTAATAATAGAAATGCATAGTGTCGCTTGTAAGGTCGATTTTGATTTAGATTTGAGTTTAAATTCGTTTATTACTACAAGGCATTAACTTTTATTTGTACGTAATGACATAAACGTATAAATGTCATTTAAAAATTGATGTCATTAAAATAAGATCAACAGTAGCTCCACATTACTTCTGCCTAGTTAATTGCGATCTAAATAAATTATAAATCTGTCTGTTTGTCACCAAATTGTCCGTAAGTTCCCACAAACGATTATGAGCACTTCGTCGATACTTCTGGGAACTAATCCTTCACTTCCTTCACAAGCCTCTGTTTATTTAAGTCAATTATGCTTGAGCCTTGGGCGCAGTTAGTTTAAAAATACAAGTCTCCTCCACACGTACATTAGCACCCACAGCAAGAGGGAATGCTGTACAAGCTAGGAGGGAAGTCAACCGCATATTCCCTACACAAAATAAAAGGTTAAAGACGAACAAAAAGAATAACGAAAATTTACTCAAAAAAATGAATGGATTGAAAATCCACACAAACAGACAGTTTGATACCGTGTCGAGCTTATAAGAGTACATTCTCGCTGATTCATGATATGCACGTTCAACAGTTCTGTTTTGTTTTTTAACAATTTGTTTGCAAGCAACCACAGCCAGTTACTTCACTAATGTTACGTTCTAAAATGTCTACATACCAGTGTTACCACAGGGAATCTATAGAGTCAAATGGACTCATATTTTATAGCCTGACTCGGGGAATCATAATATTTTTGTTTGCCTCTTTTTTTTTGTGGTGGCCCGTGGCGTTGTGGGTATGTGCGTCGACCACAACCTCGACGTCGTAGGTTCGATTCCAGCTCTGAGCGACAAAAATAATTTTCACGGCCCCACCTCTTTCGAGTCACTGATAATGCTCAAAGAGTATTTCCTGTCTAGAAAAAGCTTTTTAAACTTGGCCGTTCGGAATCGGCATAAAACTGTAGGTCCCTTCCACTCGTGTGAGAACGCACAACGCTGAGAAGCTAGGCCCTGGCCCTTTATGGGCTGTAGTGCCACCCATGTTATTATTATATATTATTATTATTCATTTTTTTAAGAGCAAAATTAACGATATTTTATTTCACACTTTCATTTTCATAAATTTGCAAGGTGTAAACTACGCTTCAATATTTCCTGAACGCTTTTATTTAAAATGCCTGAGCAAATACTAGTACTGCCCCCAGGAATGGCTCTGGACTTCGAGCTAGAAAAGGAATGTAGTCGTATCTTCATAGATGGCTCCAAACCCTATGAAGCCTCCGCTGCTTTCGTGGAAGACGACAACATTAGACTGTATACCTCATTAAGTATCAGTTTTCTAAGCGGATACCTATGCGCAACAAACTATATTTGAAAAACAGGTGGAAGGGTAATGGTTGGACCTCTCGAGAGCACTATCGTAGAATGCATCACTCTCCAGGATGTGGATAGACCAAACATTTGCTCCCAATTCTGCAGCATTCTTTTTGTCCGGTGTAGTGTCGTACAATGCATCACTCTCCAGGATGTGGATAGACCAAGCATTTGCTGACAATTCTGCAGCATTCTTTTTGTCCGGTGTTACCGGCGTGATAACGGGCCACTACACTTTTACTAAACACTTAAAAAGTGATGGGTTTGAACGAAGCGGCTCTTCGGCACTAGTGCGGTCACAGCTGATTTTGTAGGCCCTTCACCGTAGACGCGCCAGCTGATCTTCCGAAGGAATTGTAGGTTGCCACCTGGTAGTTGGACCTTGAGTGTTGAGTCTGAGTGCTCCAGTGTAGTATTATATCTTCAAAAAAAGCAACATACTGTTTTCCTTTGTGTTCTCACATAAGGAGGCATTGGTTTATCAAAAGTCATTGTTGGGACTCACATATTTTCAAAATAACTCGTTCTTTAAGCTCCTGGGACTCATAAATAATTTAACCTGTGGTAACACTGCTACATACTTTAAACTTATCCTAAGTGCCGGTTGGCACGTACAACTCGCAATAAATCAACATTCACTCTCACCTTCACAAAGTTGTCTACAAAGTCGCAATTCTTATCACTTGACGGACGATTTCAAATCCAAGCCGTTACGATGACAAGCCAAATTCACCATCAAAAAATGTTCAATTCTTCCGCATAGACGCGCACCGATTTGTTTGGTTGTTCGAAAATAGAACACATAAAAACTACTTCTTTTATGGGTAATTGAAACCTCCGCATGTACTTGGTTATTCGACTCGCAGTCTATTAATAGGCGCTTAAAGCACTACCCGTTTCGTCGTGAGATGATACGTTTCATTCACTGATCCACTGCCCTGGGTCGCATTTATAAGGCATCCGCATGGACTCAAACGGAGAAGAAATTGAACGCACCAATAATTTAATTAATTTACAAATTCACAGCCACTGCGAAGTAGTGTCCCTTTTAAGCTGCTTGCACATAACTCAACAGCGGTACTGCCACCATTCACTTGCACGTTTCAAATGAGAACATGGAATAAGCATCGTGCGTGGGGTTCTCCCTTTGACTTCTCGACAGTGTGATAATGTCCGTGCGGCTTTGTCGAGCAAATTACCAAGATGACGAGACAGTTTGCTTTATCAAAACCGCGAAAGTAAATTAATATACAATTCCAAACAGCTAGAGAGGCGACAAGTTCCAGTGAAACAATAATTCCTCAACCAGAAATTAATTACCCCATCTTGTGATTAACCTTACCAGCTTCACAAAAAAAAAAAAAAAAACCAACAAAATCAGACACAGCGACAAGCCAACAGACCCCCATTAAGAATTACGTGAATTGCATGTGTAGGAGTCGAATCAGCCGGCAAGCTTACGCGTGTTGGTACTTGTAGTATTTAAGCACATTGTGCTCTGCCCGCCACCGACAAGAGGCAAAAACAAAATAAATAAACAAATATGTTACACAATTTCACATACACTGCGGTGCACTGGCAAGGGTGTATGGCATTCGTCACAGCGAGACGCGATATATTCCCTCCCACCGGAACACACACATTACGTTATGGGGGCCAATTTCATTTTCTGCCGATTCACTCACCTTTCACGGATGCATTAGATAGCTGTGCGCGCGTATAGGTGCTACTTAGCATTATCCAGAAATGGATCTGATGGAAAATGGTTTAATTGTTTATAATCACACGGGACACGCGTTCAATGGCCTTCACCGTGGCGACGACGAACGGTACGGATTTGTTTAATTTTTTTTCTGTTAAGTTTACATAAATTCCAGCGGAGGATCGGGGAAAGATTAAAGTTCACACAAAGTCCCTGGTGTTCATGCACACCAGGCCGAAATCATACTGAAGGCATGAAGCAGTTCGCCGCTCCGGAGGGTTGTCTATGCGCCTACCCGACGTTGGGTCTACACGGTTGGATTCTTGCCAAATGATCGGCAGCGTGGTGGTGTTTTGCTCACACCATGTATTCTCATTTACTCGTCTAAGGCACAAGCTCGTTTATGTACCATATATTGTGGTGCTTTATCTTAAACTAACATATGCTTGCGGTTCGTTTTGGACGTCGCCGTCGACGCCGATTTGGATGACAATTAATAAAATACAAATACAAAAAAAAAAAAAAACTGGTTGAGCAATCGCTCGTGCTTTGGAGCTGATGGGAATGTGTTGTGACTAAAAAAACCTCACTTTTGTCAAGTCATTCTGAGTTGGGCATTTGGAACAAGATATACCAACAGTGGGGATTGAATTTATTCAGACAGTGTGATGATTCTGCTGGTCAAGAGACATGTACTGATTTTCTTCACTTGGGCACATTTGTATTCATGGGAAACATGATGACGATGAGGGTCAATACTGTAAATGGTATATTTAAATCCATTGATTTAAGCGGTGGCTTTTCACAAATTCAGTTGTTTTTCCTTTTTATAGACCGTTGAGGATTCCCGCCAGAGATAGAAGAAACTGCTGTTGTTTCACGTAACCGCTTGCGGTTATATTCCCCGTACATTCCCCAGTTTTTCTGCCGTATCACGCTTTCCGGTCTTGCATTACATGCATTGAAATCGAGTCTAGATGCTATCAGGCAGTATTAGTTCTCTTAGTAATTTTGCTTCGTAATCAAATTGTAGGAGATTCCCAGAATCCCAGTAGACAATGGACCTAGGTGTATTTATAGGATGACAGATGCATATTTGATCACGTACACCTATTGTTTCGGTTCAGGATGACATGAGCACAGCACACATGCAATGGTTTTATTCCCAACAAGACAAAATAAACTTACAGAGATAAATTTGATTGTTATTTGAGTTGAGATTAAGTTTGAAGGAGCGAGTATAGTTAAAACCACGGTCTGTACGGGCGGAAATGATTGAATCACTTTCATTGGAATTGTACGATCCGCGTGATTTGTAGACACCTAGTCTTTTTATTATACGACGACAATAAATGCATGTACTTATTCGTAAAGCCATTCTCAGCAAAGGAGGACTGCTTGTCAAACGCTCGCATAAGCACAATGCACTTAGCCAAAGTGCAAATATCAATTGATTCAGTTGTTGTGTGAACGAGTTGAACAGGTTTGTAAACAACTTAATATGGGTCCTTATCAGTTCCCTATAGATCAAAACTCAGTTCTCGGGACAACCGCAAATGCATTAGTTTGAGCTGGAATTGCGTGTAGCTTTAACAGCAACCACTCGTGTAGTGGGGTGCTACAGATCTCAAACGAGTTGAAGGAACACAGTTAAATTTTACGCCGACTCCGAACCGCAAAGATTGAGACGCTTTTTGCTTGACACGCCATATTGAACATTGTTGGATGTCGCTGCGAACTGCGAACTTCGCAAACTCTCACAATTCATTCATATGAAGTTTTCTCATTCGCAGAGAACTACGGGTGAAAACTGACACTTCATTGCGAATTTATTGGTCGTAGTGATTGTGGACTACGAACACAGCTTAACAGTTTGTAAATAGAACAATTGCTTCGCAAAGAAAAACTTTAAAATCATTAATTTGGATACTTACACTAACTTTTGTTGTGATTTTTGTCGATGAAAAAACTCGATAATTAAGTTCGAATCTTTTTGCATACCAAGAAGTATAACTTCTTGTTCATATTGCTGGAAAATGGTTGTTTCTGAAAGTTCGAGTTCGCAATTCGCCGGTCATATGAATGGGCCTTAGCGTATTGAAGCAGTGAATCATAAACATTTGATGTGGGTTCAACCTAAGCATAGGAGTTGTTCCACCAGCCCGCTACCCCAGGACGCCGTAGTAACTTTTAAGCTCGTGTATTGATCTAAATGAAATTTGGAACGCAGTTTGCGCAAGTTCCACGAGATCTTATTGTTGAAGTAACATCAAGATTAACGGAGCAAAACATAAATTAAAATTAAAAAAACCCACCCACTCAATAAGGCAAACTTGGTAAATGATCCTTCAATGGGGCTTGGGAAAAATACTTTAATCACTATTTACATAAATAAATTAATTTTACAGACATTGTTTAACACCCCTATTCTGGTTGTGATGCGTCCACAAAATGTATTACTTTTTAATTCCTCAAAAATAATAACAAAAATATTGATGGCGTTACAGCCCTTAGAGCGCCAGGGCCTAGCTTCTCAGCAACCACTCGTGTTGTTCTTTCACGAGTGGAAGGGAAACAATTTTATGCCGTTAGTTATACCTTTTTCTATACTTTGAGCATTGACAGTGACTCGAAAGAGGTGGAGACGGGTAAACTATTTTGTCGTACAGAACAGGGATCGAAAGTCAATTACATTTTACATCTTTCTCGCCGTAGCCACTGCTTTGGCGCAGTTGGTTGAATGCCTGTCCTTGGCTAGCTAAAATGCTTTCTGGTTTTCAAATCTGGGCCAGTCATCATTTATCGTTGGGATCCAATTAACGACACTGGGTACCAACAACGTGCTGGCAATTTCTCTAAAAGCCCAACAACCTAACCTAACCTCCAATCGGCCTTTATTAATTAGCAAACTAAAAAAATATCCTCGATTTGTTTCTTTTTTCGCCTTTTTGGTCAACAAATGTGTTGACCATCATGATGTGCTCCGACGTTCATCACAATTTTGACATTTGCTGTGACGGTCCCAAGCTGTAAGGTTTTGCTGAGTATATGAAAACCTTATAATTTGTGGCTTCTCAAGCTCTTGTGAGATAGTTGTGACACGTCACAGAGGTGTGCCAGAAGACGGGTGTGAATTTAGCATTAAGCTAAGGCCTCGTTAAACCAACCTTAAACACAACGTAATCGAAGGATCAGATGATACCAAAATGTATGCCCGAACGAGAAAATGCTCTGCTATTATTAAAACGTTATATATGAACATGTAATCCTCACATCCTCCTAGGCGGAACACCAGCACGCACTCGATAGGTTTGTGACAGTATGTGCAGATGCTGGGATGAAGGTTAACACAAATCAGAGCTTGTGGTAATTTCCAGAACGCCTGTTCAATGCACTCTACATGTACTTAAGTAGAGTCACATTAAAGCAGGTGGAGGCGTTTATCTATATCTTGGTATTCTTTTCACGAGTGATGGGATTCTGTCTCTTTGCCCAAGCTGGTTCAATTTTGAAAGAGAAAGGCCGAGTTTGGTGTCAATTCCAAGACAGCGGTTTTCAACTCAGTATTTGTTCCAACTCATGTAGGTTAGGTTAGGTTAGTTTGTAGTGGCTGACTGCTGCAGAGCATTCACACTTAGGCCAGAGTAGGCCCATTGTGATACCACGCGGATTGACTTCTCCTAATGCTGGAACCATTTGGTGCTGCTGATGAACCGATTTAGTTGGCCAATGCTGGCACTTTTTAGCTCATTAACGGCCGCTGAAGTAGTAGGCTCCTAGGTGCAGGAACCTACGACTGGCAAGAGCACTGCAGAAGCAGAGAAGGTGATGAGTGTTCTCTTCCTCCTCTTCATCCATGCAGCTTCTGCAAAAATCATTACATGGAGCACCTATCCTGCGAGCATGAGTGCCAATTACACAGTGCCCGGTTATGACTCCTATGAGGGCTTGCTGAGTCCAAGCAGACTGAGTGACCGGTTTAGGTTGAATGATGGCCAGATTTCTTTTGTTTTAAGGCAGGTGGTGCCTTCTAGCCATTTGTCATTGGTGGTTTTAATTGTATGAATCTTTAAAAGATGATAGCCTGTAGCGATCGGCATGGAAGGTGGTACCCCTTCTATCGATAGGGATGAGGTTGTACCACACCTAGCGAGTTCGTCGGCTTTGCAGTTTCCTGGTATGTCACAGTGTCCCGGCACCCACATGAGGTGGTTGTTAAAATGCTCGGCCATCTCGTTAAGAGACAGCCTGCAGGGAAGCCTGTAAGGGATTTAAGGTTAAGGGATGTAAGGGATGTTTTAGTGTAAAACATGACATTGTCCAGGGCTTTTATGGCGGCCTGACTATCGGATCAGATGGTGATATCCCTTTTTGATATCACATTGTTTTTAAGCCAAGACAGCGTCTCTTTAATCGCTACGGTTTCTGCCTGAAAAACGCTACAGTGATCAGGGAGCTTCACGGAGATAGCAAGGTTGAGGTCTTGAGAATAGGCACCCGCACCCACCCCTTCTTTTGTCTTTGATCCATCTGTGAAGATGCGCAGAGGATCTTTCAGTGTTTGCATGTCAGTCATCCAGTCCGATCTGGAGGGAATGCTACCAACTCATGTATCATGGTCATAAAATTTGGGCAATGAGCGAAAGAATAAGATGGCGAATACAAGCTGCCGAGATAAGATTTCTTCGTGCTGTTGCGGGAGTAACACGTCACGTATATCGAGGCGTACCTTAAATGAGACTCCATCAGGAAGGTGACCCCTTGACAGACCCAGGACGAGGTGGTTGGACCAAGTCCAAAAATGCGCTTGGGCATAAATCCTGATGGGTTAAATTCGATGGCAGAGGATAGAGTGACCAGGAGATCTCTCGCGACCCCTCTAGTGGGTCATATGCGTCAGGTGATGATGATGATGGTACTTAGAATCTTTATTGCAACTTTCTCGATCCCCCACAATGAGTATACATAAATACCGCAATACCGCTGAGCATTCTCCCTTAAGGCACACCCTTCAAAGACTTTATTTGGTCGTCTTATATTCTCCGAATGTAGGCACTTAAAATCTTTATCTGGCTCATTTTGTGACAGCTCAATAAGCACATATCAAAAGCAATTACTTTCCTTGTGATAACAATTTTATAAACTAACGTATTCTAATTCAAAGCCTTTCTCGGGCACTCCAGTGACATTTGTACAATACATGCATTGCAAGGAAAATCATTTGGAACAGAGAAATGCTCGACGTTGCTTCAGAGCCTCGTTCTGCTGATATAGGGTAAAATAGGGCTTTTGGTTTTTCGTTTTTGCACCATCGACAGCGATTACTTTAAGCTTTCAGATAAAGATGGTCTCCCATCAGAGACTGTTGGAGAAATTTTGTAAGGGACCATTAAGCATTGAAATACATTCTTAAGGCAGCAATCATAAAAATCAGCAAGAAAACTGTTGGTGCAGAAGACGCCAAGGAATTCGCTCTGATTCCAGACCACCTCACGACTAAGTCACCTGAAATATGAAATTGATTCGATGCTCTATCTATGAATCAACAATCAAATGTAGTATCCCACTGAACTGCAAATCCACGCTTTACAAGTACGCATTTGAACAAAAATTCCGACAACAGATTTTATCGCCTCACTTTATATATCAGTGTAAAAAATCTATTTTCAAAGCACAGCATAATCGATTCATCTAGATAAATTCGTGCGGACGACTTCACTGCGAATAGACAGAGCAGACGAACGTATAAAACAAAAATTTGAATAACCCAGTTAACTTCAATCCCAACCTGAGACATGAAGCAGACAGATTAATAACCCAAGTCTACAAAACCACGCACACTGAAATGTAGTGTATACCTACGTCTTTTTTTTCAAACAAAAAATGAACTTTAGACCACAGACATAGGATAATTCTCCCAACCTCACATTTGGTGAATGATAAACAAAAAAAAAAAAAAAATCCCCAGCATGCCCACACATCATAAACTTGTCCTAATCTAGGTTACGTTTTAAATTTATCATCAGCCAAAGAACCAGAGAACATTCCTTACTAAAAATAGAGACGAGACCACGATTCGCGTCACACCGCAACGACGTCATCAAACAGATGGGCAGTCCAACCATGGGCACAGCAGAAAGGGTAACATTGTCTTATGTCTCCATTCATCGTCAGTGAAAATTTACATAACATGAGCAACTAGTTTTTGTCAGCGTCTAAGACGTCGACCAATGAGTAATGTAACCAATTAGACAAACCCGTCTAATGTTGATCCATCGGAATCTAATCAACTTGTTTGCAAAACAAGAGAAGCAGAAAGGGAAAGCAACTTGAACTGAAGTCTCTAGTTTCGGGTGTGTCGTTACTAAAATAAATACGCGCTGCTACTAACCGATCACACTCATTCATCTTACAAACGTCAGAGCTCAGAGAAATAAAAGCTTATTTTAGGATACGATAAGGGTAAAAATCCACTCGTATCGATCAGAACTGAAGACAGATCCATGTCTATGGGGGGAGAACACTGAAATCGATTTGATTTGACCAGTACAGCCAGTTAAACTAATATAAGCCCAGAGAGAAACCGAGAAAGAAAAAAAAAACACCAACAACATTGCATGAACAATAAATAAGAAGAAAAAATAACATTTTTGCTTCATCATTGCCTACGTTCCGCATATAGAGAGATAAAAGTTCGTATCATGTTTTCATTGTGTTTAAGCTATAGCAATGGTGACAACGTACAATCGGGCATTCATGTGGTGTACCCGATAAAAACTGGATAATCACATTCACAAAATCCACCATCGAATAATATATATTAGCAGTAATCATATGAAAACCTTAATGCAATTCCCGATCAGACGAGTAAATCCAATTTGATGTGAACTTTTCCTTTTTTTTTCTTTTTGCGAACTTCTTGACTGGGATTCGGGGGAATTTGATGCACTTTTATGACATTCACCGGGGGGAAAGAGCACTTCAGGGAGTCACAGAGATATTCTCGATGATATTTTAATTTATTGCTTACCTTAAGATTTTGCAAAAATTGAGCAGAAATCAAAATTTGCTGTGGAAGAATTTTTCACTTTTCTTTTTGGTCGAAACACACTTATCACACATTTAGTTGACACTTGTGAATGAAGCGAAGTTGGATTCTGTTTGACTTGAACTTCACCGGTGGAGCAAAATTCAAGAATAACAATGTACAGTGGGGACTTGTGATGTAGGACATCTCGAACAGTTGCGGTTTTTTTTTTTTAAATAAATCTGTGCACTGAAATTTTTAGAAGTCCGTGATGACTCACCTGTGCTGTAATTTGTGGTTATTGCCAGACAAAAGTTGGTGCAATTGTGGGGAACAATACGATTCACGAGGCGCCGATATTTGCCATTTTGTAGACCTCGACGAAATAAGCACATAATATATAATAACCAATCATATTGATAAATCGCTTAGCTTAGGAGATATCGAAGTTTAAATATAACTCGTAGCCAATTGTGTGATTTTTGATCAAATATAAGGTCTGTTACAATTGATTTGTGCACAGAAATTCAAATTTCGGCTTTCGATTTAAGTTTGAATGTGTTGCTGACATTTCGAACGAGACCTTCACAGACTTTGAGAACAAAATCAAGTGAATTATTGGAGTCTCATGACTCGCGTCCTCAACATCGGTTATTTTTGTATTAGTTACGACAGACAAAGACGAATAATAATTAATGTCTAATATCCTCCACTTTAGGTGATATAACACATTTCATCAGTAATTTGCCTCAATAGTGTACACCAACCATGCAGTGACTTGGCATCACTAACAACAGCTTGTCACCCTTGACAGCATATTTTGACACCGCTCGCATTTTTAACACTCGCGGTCTGATTCGCGGTGTTTCACAAAATTCGTTGCCGCTTTTAAAGAAATTTAGCCTATTTATTGAGCATGCAAACAAGTTTAAATACACTGACCGTATTCAAACAACTCTATTGCTATATTTGCTGAAGAAAATAATAATAAACCAACTAAGAATGATGTACGACAACGAAGAGGGTAAGTGTGTATTACCGCCACGACAAGAGTGAACTAAAAAATGGCCGCTTTTCGGAAAAGAAAAGGAAAAAAACGCGTCAAAACAAACCGTGTGACCGGATTTTCTCTTTTGCGTTGCAGAAATCTACGAAGGAGAAAATGCCGAGGAAATATCTCACGAATTGTGGCAGGAAGCCTGCTGGATTGTTATTAACGCCTACTTCGATGAGAAGGGCTTGGTGCGACAACAACTGGACAGTTTTGATGAATTCATTCAGATGTCGGTGCAGCGAATTGTCGAAGACTCACCGGCCATTGACCTGCAAGCTGAGGCTCAACACACTTCGGGAGAGATCGAAACACCGGTACTCATCACAACCGATTCGACTGAGTTCGAAATGTATGTAATTTTCTTTGTCTGTTTGTAGCCACGTTTCCTGCTCAAGTTCGATCAGATTTACCTATCGAAGCCGACACATTGGGAGAAGGATGGTTCGCCCAGTCCGATGATGCCGAACGAGGCTCGTCTCCGGAACTTGACATACTCTGCGCCACTGTATGTGGACATCACAAAGACAAAGATCATTGAAGGCCAAGATCCGATTGAGACCCAGCATCAGAAGACATTCATTGGGAAAATTCCCATCATGTTGAGGTCCACATACTGTCTGCTGAGTCAGCTCTCCGATCGTGATTTGACTGAGTTGAACGAATGTCCCTTGGATCCCGGTGGCTACTTCATCATAAACGGTTCCGAGAAGGTCCTCATCGCCCAGGAGAAGATGGCCACCAACACTGTGTACGTGTTCAGTATGAAGGACGGCAAGTACGCGTTCAAGTCTGAGATCCGATCGTGCTTGGAGCACAGCTCTCGGCCCACGTCAACTTTGTGGGTGAACATGATGGCCCGCGGATCGCAGAACATCAAGAAGTCCGCCATTGGTCAGAGGATCATCGCCATTTTGCCGTACATTAAGCAGGAGATCCCGATCATGATCGTCTTTCGTGCGCTGGGTTTCGTCGCGGACAGAGACATCCTGGAGCACATCATCTACGACTTTGACGATCCGGAAATGATGGAAATGGTGAAGCCCTCGCTGGATGAAGCTTTCGTGGTGCAGGAGCAAAATGTCGCGCTGAACTTCATCGGCGCCAGGGGCGCACGGCCCGGTGTGACGAAGGACAAGCGTATAAAGTACGCGAAGGAAATCTTACAGAAGGAAATGTTGCCGCACGTGGGAGTTTCGGACTTTTGCGAGACAAAGAAGGCTTATTTCCTGGGATACATGGTTCATCGGCTGCTGTTGGCCTCGTTGGGTCGTCGTGAGCTGGACGATCGGGATCACTACGGTAACAAACGTCTGGACTTGGCCGGTCCTCTGCTGGCCTTCCTCTTCCGGGGGCTCTTCAAGAATCTGATGAAGGAGGTGCGGATGTACACACAGAAGTTCATCGATCGCGGAAAGGACTTCAACTTGGAGCTGGCCATCAAGACGAACATCATTACGGATGGTCTGCGGTACTCGTTGGCCACGGGCAACTGGGGCGATCAGAAGAAGGCCCATCAAGCCAGAGCCGGAGTGTCCCAGGTGTTGAATCGATTGACGTTCGCTTCCACTTTGTCGCATTTGCGACGCGTCAACTCGCCCATCGGTAGGGACGGCAAGCTGGCCAAGCCACGTCAGCTGCACAACACCCTTTGGGGCATGTTGTGTCCCGCCGAGACCCCGGAGGGTGCTGCCGTCGGTCTGGTGAAGAACCTCGCCTTGATGGCTTACATTTCTGTCGGATCACAGCCCTCGCCGATCTTGGAGTTCTTGGAGGAGTGGTCCATGGAGAATTTGGAGGAGATTGCCCCGTCCGCCATTGCCGACGCCACGAAAATCTTCGTCAACGGCTGCTGGGTGGGCATCCATCGCGATCCGGAACAACTGATGGCCACCTTGCGCAAGTTGCGACGACAGATGGACATCATCGTGTCCGAAGTGTCGATGATCCGCGACATCCGTGATCGTGAAATTCGCATCTACACAGACGCCGGGCGCATCTGCCGACCCCTGCTGATCGTGGAAAATGGCAGCCTGCTCCTGAAGAGGAACCACATTGAGATGTTGAAAGAGCGCGACTACTACAACTACAGCTGGCAGGTGCTGGTGGCGTCCGGTGTCGTCGAGTACATAGACACCCTCGAGGAGGAGACCATCATGATCGCCATGTCGCCGTACGATCTGAAGCAAGACAAGGACTACGCCTACTGTACCACCTACACACATTGTGAAATTCACCCCGCGATGATCTTGGGCGTGTGCGCGTCCATCATTCCATTCCCCGATCACAACCAGAGTCCGCGTAACACCTATCAAAGCGCTATGGGTAAACAGGCTATGGGCGTGTATATCACAAACTTCCACGTGCGGATGGACACCCTGGCCCACGTGCTGTACTATCCGATGAAGCCGCTGGTCACCACGCGCTCCATGGAGTACCTGCGCTTCAGAGAGCTGCCCGCAGGCATCAACTCCATTGTGGCCATTCTCTGCTATACGGGATACAACCAGGAGGACAGTGTTATCTTGAACGCATCCGCCGTGGAGAGAGGCTTCTTCCGATCTGTGTTCTACCGTTCGTACAAGGATTCGGAGAACAAACGCATCGGCGATCAGGAGGAGCAATTCGAGAAGCCCAATCGATCCACCTGCCAGGGCATGCGCAACGCTCACTACGACAAACTGGACGACGACGGCATCATTGCGCCGGGTATTCGTGTGTCCGGAGACGATGTGGTCATCGGGAAGACAATAACACTTCCGGAGAATGACGACGAGGTGAGTGGAGAGTGGAGTGGAGCGCGAGTTCAACTGGATAACGTGTTTATTTTCCATTTCAGCTGGAAGGCACGACAAAGCGCTTCACAAAGCGAGACGCCTCGACATTCTTGAGGAACTCCGAAACAGGTATCGTGGACCAGGTCATGTTGACCTTGAACAGCGAGGGCTACAAGTTTTGCAAGATCCGCGTGCGCTCAGTGCGCATTCCTCAGATCGGGGACAAATTTGCCTCTCGTCACGGGCAGAAGGGTACTTGCGGTATCCAGTACCGACAAGAGGACATGCCGTTCACGGCTGAAGGACTCTCGCCGGACATTATCATCAACCCTCACGCTATTCCGTCCCGTATGACAATTGGCCATTTAATCGAGTGCTTGCAAGGTAAATTTGATTCAGTCGCCTGTCGTATGGGTGGTCCTCTAATGTGTTCCCCTTTGACTCACAGGCAAGCTGGGATCCAACAAGGGAGAGATAGGTGATGCCACTCCGTTTAACGATGCCGTCAACGTGCAGAAGATCTCCACTTTCCTCCAGGAGTACGGCTACCATCTGCGTGGCAACGAGGTTATGTACAACGGACACACCGGCAGAAAGATAAACGCTCAGGTACTTTGACATACACAAAAATGGGTCTTGAAAGCAAATTCATGTTCGCATCCTTTGCAGGTATTTTTGGGACCAACCTACTATCAACGTCTCAAGCACATGGTGGACGACAAAATTCACTCGAGAGCCCGTGGTCCCGTGCAGATTCTCGTGCGACAGCCCATGGAGGGTAGGGCCCGTGATGGTGGTCTGCGTTTCGGTGAGATGGAACGTGATTGTCAAATTTCCCACGGCGCTGCACAGTTCCTTCGCGAGAGACTGTTCGAAGTCTCGGATCCGTACCGCATCCACATCTGCAACTTCTGCGGCCTCATCGCAATCGCCAATCTGCGCAACAACACATTCGAGTGCAAGGGCTGCAAGAACAAAACGCAAATATCACAAGTGCGCCTGCCCTACGCGGCCAAACTGCTGTTCCAGGAGCTGATGTCCATGAACATCGCTCCCCGCCTGATGGTTATTTAAGGCCTATTTGTTTTCTATCATTACAATTCACTTAAATAGAAGAAAAAAAACAGACTCAATAAACAATTAATTTGAAGAATATTTGTTGTAAGTTGTTTTCCATTTGGCGGCGCGCCAAGGTCAGTCCTGGGATGGGCGCTTATGTCAATAGTGACTAGAGCGCGCTTACAACAGTCCAATTGAGCTCCGCACATTTACACAATACGGACGACGGATTTAATTTGCTTCGATTGGGAAAATTTAATTGGCTGCGCTACGACGCGGCCGTAGTGCAAGTAATGTTGTGACGTAGCCTGCTACAGCCGAGCACTGGTGAATCGATTGTTGTGTCACACACAATCGAAATCAATTCTCGTTTGAATTCAATTGAATTACGTCGTTTGCAGGTTTTTCTCTAGCCATTCGACTTTAATAACTTTATCGATCCTTAGTGCGCGGCTAATGAAAACATTTCGTCATGATTGTTAGGTGTTGAGTGAATCCGCTATTGACTGGCGAAATTCTTAGCCGTTTTTATGCGATTGACATTATTTTAATTTGATTTATGATGTTGATTCGAATTTTCTCGGTCAACACCAGCCAAAGATGGCAAGTTGCTGTGCATTCGATATGTGTGCGGCTGCTAACATTGCTAATCGGCAGGCGGTCGACTCTTTGGGGGCTTGATAAATCATTTTTAGTCAACATCGAATGACAATATATCAGGGTTACCTAGGCTTGGTAGTGGATGTGAATCATTCGAACGTGACTAGGCATGGGTTTGGCTCAGGTATAATATGATTGGCGGGAGGGGCTTGAAGAAAATCTATTTAATGGTTTGATGGCTAGCGGGAAATATCCAAATTCGAGTTAAATTGTGAAATAGATGGTGAAATGGAGATATATTCAGTAATTGTGAGTATTTCCAGAATTTTTTTCTTTTTCCATAACCACGATGAACATGAAAATAATTCGCTAATGATCACGGTAACCCCTACCCCAGTTCCTACTAATCCAACGACTTTCCGACATTCCCACGACTATTTTTGGAATTTAAACAACAATTCAACGCTAACTTATGGGACTCTTGGTACACAGGCGGCTCAAAGTCTGAAAACAGCACTGTTTTTTGGCAATTCCTGCAGAAAGTGGCGAAGTGAATCATGCGGTTAGGTCGATGTGGTTGACTTCTGTACAAGAGGGCAGTAGCTACACTGAGGCCAGTGTAGGCCCATTGTACTACCAATCGGATCTATCCCTATTCCAAAAACCAATTTGTGGTTTTGATGCAGCGGAGAAGATGGCCGACTTTTACGGAACTTAGTTCGGCCAGGTTATTGAAGTAATGGACTTCCAGAAGTGTGTCTCTCAGATGGATGGAAGAGCACTGCAGTTGCATTACAAGTGTGCAATGTAACAATGGCATCCTGTGTCAGTTGTTCATATACGATATGCTTTAGCAACTGTGTCCACTATCATTAGATACCATTCGCCATCCGGAAAAAGTACAGAATTTGTAGATACCGTTTCTAGCCAGTTCGTCCGCTTTGTAATTCTCTGGAATGTCAAAGTGTCTCGGAACCCACATAAGTACGATGTTAAAATGCCGTCATCTCGTAAAGAAATAAGCGGCTATTATGGAAAGTCTTGCAGTTGAAGTTGGTAATCGGAAAGAAAGCTGGATGTTCAGAGCCTTGAAATAGACGTTAGCAAACCTGCATCCATCTTCGATCCGTCTGTGAAAATTCGCAATAGACCCTCCAGCGCCTAAGGCTCAGACTCTTAGTAAGATCTGTCGGGAATACCGTGGTTGAGGGATGCTTTTCGAGGAGCAGTTCAGATATTAGGAAGTCCATGTCTATAGGTAAAGAATTATACCTTGACCATTGATTGTCCAGATCGAAGTTCTTCCCAAAGACGCAGCGATCTCAACCTGATCGCCCTGTGAGCTGCTTGCTGTCTACCGACTGGACTACATAACTACTTGTCATCTTCTCAACTGAAGCCCTCTCAATCTCAAGGGCTACTGAACTGACACAGAACTGCGCATAGAACACAATCTGCCCCGAAAGCCTCTCGTCTTTGAGATCCATCTCGAATATTAAATACCGGTCCTCTACAATCGGTATAATACGTGACGATGTATTGAAGAACAAAAAGAAACTTTTGTTAACCTGTGTTCGAGGTCACACGGATTGGATGTCGACGTCGACAGTGCAGCCAAGTCCGCCTCAGAAGAACTCACTAGAGAACGCCCCTCTTACTAACTATGGTAAATTGGATTTTCTATGGATGAAAAGCACATATTGGCAACAAAAGAGAAAAGGAATACTCACATAACTACTCAATCCTCTATGCAACAGCTTATCCAAACAAATTTTCTGTAGACACCTCTGCACATACATATGTACGCATGTTTTGTGAGCTTTCATCTTGGGCACACGAAACAGTACCACAGCGACATACTAAATAAGGACAACCCACTCATCTCCCCTTTTTGCCAACCCAGTCTCAACCTTATTATTAATAATTTAGTAACAGTAACCTCAAAATTGTAGGTGGTGGCCCGTGGCGTTGTGGGTATGTGCATCGACCCCAACCTCGACGTCGTAGGTTCGATTCCTGCTCGGTGCGACAAAAGCAATTTTCACGGCCCCACCTCTTTCGAGATACTCAACGAGTTTTCCTGTCTAGAAAAAGCTTCTCAAAATTGGCCGTTCGGAGTTGGCATAAAACTGTAGGTCCCTTCCATTCGTGAGAGAACAATAGTACGCACAACACGAGTGTTTGCTGAGAAGCTAGGCTCTAGCCCTCTACGGTCTGGAGCGCGCCACCCTTATTATTATTATTATAGCTAAAAATGAACGACCTTTGTAAATTGGTTGTTAATTATTTCGTCCAAATCAAAAATGTATATGTTCTACGTTCAAATTTCTACAAATACTGAGCTTCGTTTCTAAAAAGGTAGGTTAAGGTTAGGTTTTTGAAGGGGAGCGTGATGGTTGACCATCATTTCCGCTCGGAAGCCAAAGGGCTTCCAGCCTGTTGAAACCATCTAGTGTTCTTTATCAATTTTAAAAAAGCCGATATATCTGCATTCTCTGCGTCCGCAGTCTCTGTGATGATTCTGAAACAACAAGCGTCGCCAGCCAGACTTGTAGTTTTTGCTTCCAGTTTCGAGCGCATAGTTGGTTTAGGTCTCTTTCCAGTTTCTTGCGCCACCCGATTCGCTGTCTCTGGGGTGCACTCAAAAACTTTTTGTGATGGAGCATTGGTTTCCATTCACTCTTCATGTTAAAAATTGAAGTAAATTGTTTCATTGGTTGTGCGAGAGAGGTCTTTTTTATCAATTGCTTTTTATCACCCAAAGAATCCGCCATTGGCAACAGGTATTCTTCGTTTGCTAGAGTCGTTGTTTGAATTGATAGCAGTTACTAGGTAAATAAAGCTGTTATCCTTGCCCTCATTTACCCTTATACCCAACATCGCGGCCTCCGTCACAGAAATGCCATTGCCATTACACTTGGTTCTCCCAATTATGTCAATGATTGAGGGGTCTGGTGAAAGATTGTCTTTCTTCTCTTTTTGAGCATTTCCTTCAAGAATGCTGTTAAAGACTCTCCTGACTACGCGTTACCTTGCCTGAATCCTCCTTTGACATCAAAGGTCTCTGTCAGATCTAAGCATCTCTCCATCGTCATCCTACACAAACTAACTTGATAAGGATGCTTAAGCTTGTTGTATCTGTTATACACACGCGGCCTTAAAATATGGATGAAAAGGTGGTGGATATCGATTTGTTCCTTATGGGTTGTTTTACCCAGGTGATTAGACGGAAGGTGCAATCCGTGCAGTTCGGTTCAAAAACCTCTGAACCGTTCGCAACCTGCACCGGATGTCGGCAAGGAGATGCGCTGTCGTGTGATTTCTTCAATTTGGTACTGGAGAAGATAGTGCGGCGGGCAAAAGTCAACACGGAAGGCACTATCTTCTACAAGTCAGTCCAGCTGTTGGGATACGCTGATGACATCGACATTATCGCGCGGTCCCAACGTGCCATAGTGGAAGCTTTCACGGCAATTGAGGACAAAACAAAATATATGCTGTCGAGCAAAAAACGATCCGCCGCACACCACCTAGGCCAAAACGTCACAATCGACAGCTACAATTTCGAGGTAGTAAAGGAGTTTGTCTACCTCGGGGCAAATGTAAACTCCACGAATGACATCGTAGTGGAGATCCGACGTAGAGTCGCCCTTGACAACCGATACTTCGGTCTGTCAAAACAATTGGGCTCGAAACTCCTGACTCGAAGGACCAAAGTGATGCTATACAAAACCCTTGTCCTGCCAGTCCTACTTTATGAAGCCGAAAGCTGGACATTAAGTAAGGCTGCAGAGCTGATTCTTGATGCCTTCGAAAGAAAAATTCTACGTCGGATATATGGTCCCGTCTGCGAGGAAGGCGAATGGAGGAGAAGACACAACCGCGAACTCTACGAGCTGTACAAGGATGTGGATGTAGTTCGGAAGGCAAAAATCCGTCGACTACACTGGCTCGGCCACATCGAGCGAATGGACAACAACGCTCCAGCAAAGAGGGTCTTCGAATTCGAACCTCCTAGTTCGAGAAGGAGAGGAAGACCGAACCTCCGGTACAAAGACCAAGTCATCGCGGATGTAAGACAGCTTGGCCTTCATGACTAGAAGCAGCATGCCCAGGATCGTCACCGATGGAAGGCAGCAATTGCTCAGGCTTAGACCCTTCATGATTCGTCTGCTGAAAAGTAAGTAAGTAAGATTAGACGGAAGGGCCTAAAAAAAAAAAAAACCTTACGTTATCCACCAGAAAGGGTGTACAACATCGACGTCTAAAACAAAGCGAAACAAAGGCGATTATGTCTTCGAGGTAGACACTCGCTTATCTTTTTCCTGGAACTGGCTCAGTGCGAATATTTGATCTATATTCAATTAGCCGATTTGCAGGCATGAAGGCAAACAGGGACGTGCCAATAAGTGTTCTTCACACGGCTTTACACGTTCGGAAAGTGTCTAATCTAACAGCCGACGTTAAACAGTGTTATATTGTACATGTTCCTCTATCGTGTTTTTGGATGAGGCACATTGTCGTACCCTGGCAAGGAATATAACATATCTCAGCTCGTTAAATCTCAGACAAAAAAATCAACAAAGCAGTGCTTAAAAGGTGTATATTTTAAAGATCACCGAATACGTAGAAAATTGTATTATAATTCAAAGTTCAAGTTCCTAGGGCGATTGAAATTCATTCCATTTATGAATAATAAAGTCAAGTACTTCACAAAGTCTGAGAGTGTGACCACGCAATTAAATACGTGAACTGTCGATGCAACGTGAACCCCCTCTCTTAACAATTTGCACACGATCAACAACAACGATGATATCAGATGTTTATATAATTGAAGTAATCAAACGACTTTCTATATCGCCTGAATTGATTGGATTTTTATTGTTCGTTCATTTTCACAAAGAAAAAACATCCGCATTTTCCACTGTCTTGGGAAAATTCAAAGAATTTTTTCGTATTTCAAGTGAAACGACAGAAAACGTCACACAGTCGGGCGGAATGCGAAACACAGAGATCATTAAATGATCTCTGCCCACATGGCAGAACGATTTGTTAATGAATTTTTTAGGAAAATAGAAGAAAAAAAAATTGATTTCATTCACGCGAAATATGGCGCAAGCTTTCAAAGTCAACATCGTTCAACTGAACGAATGACTTCAACACCCGGCGTAGGTTCTAAGTTTTTTTTGTTTTCTCATCTGAAAGATTTGCTTCAATTGATGTTGAGCGGATTTGGTGTGAAAGTTTTCCACCAGCACAGAATGATTGTACTGATGCAAAAAATAAAGTCTGTTGGTCATACAGGCTCCCATGAGTGCGCTAAAGGGCTCTAGAAATAATCAGCGGAGTGCAGGCTTTTGGCACAGAAATTAACTTCGAGGACGAATACCATTTCCTTTGTTGAAGCGACAAGTGTTCGACCAGCTGTCAATGTATTCACATAAACTGCCAGTGAGTTTTTTTATCATCATCAAACCTTATTTCGTTAAAAATCTGCAAGGACTCTGTCCGACGAAATCAAAGCTAGGTAGAAGTTGAATATCACAGTGTATATGATTTCTGGGTAACAAGCCTGGAGCTCTGGAATGACACCAGTTCTCATGCCATCCTCTCATAAATGAGGATTTGTGCTCTATAGCAAATTGGGCTACCGACAATTGTCTAATGCTCAATCCTGACAAGACCAAAGCCATCCCGTTCTCGAAACAAACCCCTTCTCTATCCTATTTCCCACCAATAGAACTCAACTTAACGTTAATAGAATATGTTACATGTGTAAAGAAAACCTTGGAATAGTGTGCAATAGTGAGCATGGACTGACCACATCCATAGCGTAGTGCCCAAGATAAATACATTCCTAAGAGTCTTGTCAGTCGGCAAATATATTTTCCCTCTTGATGTAAAACTTAAAATCCGAATTGTTCGATGACTGTGATTATTCTTCTTCCCAAAAGTTTACAAGAGCAATCAATGCAATCAAATTAACCTACGCAGGTATTAACATTTCTCGGAACAACGTCGTGTTCTCCTAGGATGCAAATTGCATGCATTATTAGGTAACAGCTCATGCATATTACTCTTCAAAGTTATTCACAAGAAACAAAATTGTCTTTTTGAAAATCAAAAAATTAAAAAAAAAATCACATTCTGTCGTAATGAGACCCTAAATTCACACTTGTTTAATGTAACGCAGGAACTTCTTCGTTCATGCTGTCCACCTCTGGTCCACCCCTGAGTGCAGACAACGCTTTCATTTCTCTTGTCCGAACTGAAATACCATAATTTCTTCAAATTTCTTTTTTTTTTGTTCTTTTTATACGCATTTGTGTGCAGTTGTTAATAATCTTGCAAATTTACACTTTCTTTGTCATAATAGTAATAATTGTATAGAATTCAATTTCAAACATGTATCTTAAAGCTTGTGCTTAATTCACAATGCTCCTGAACTTACTTAAGGTGGTGCTACAGTCCGGGGTGGACCTGGGCCTTAACCACCAAGCGTCTCCAGCCAGCTCGATCCTTAGCTAGCTGTCTCCAGTTTCGCAACCATAGTAGCTTGAGGTCTCTTTCCAATTGCGTGCGCCACCTGAGTCGCGGTCTTCCTCTACTGCGTCGTCCCTCTGGGATAGATTCGAAGACTTTTCTCGCCGGAGCATTGGTTTCTATCCGCTCTACAAGACCTAGCCCTCTCAATCGTTGGATCTTCACTTTTCTGGCTAAGTCGATGTTGCTGAACAGCGATGTCTCCTCCTCCACTCACCATCTATACAAACGGGACCGAAAATCACACGAAGAATGTTCCTCTCGAAGCAACCAAGAGCAGCTTCATCCGCTTTTGACAAAGTCCATGCCTCCGCACCATATAGCAGGACTGGGACGATTAAGGTCTTGTTAGGCGTTACCTTGGTTGTTCGAGAGAGAGCTTTGTTTACCAATTGTTTTCTTAGCCCAATGAAGCAAGAGTTATTCTTCGTTTGATTTCAGCGCTGATGTCATTGTCTGAATTGATAGCGGACAAAGTTTTTGACTACCTGTGAGACGTTCTGACGGTGTTGTTTCTCGTTGACAGCATATACTTGGTCTTAACTTCGTTTACCGATAAACCCATCTTTGCGGCCTCCGTTGCAATACCAACAGAAGCGCCATTGACATCACGCTGTGTTCTTCCGATAATGTCAATATCGTCGGCATATGCGAGTAGTTGGACGGACTTCTGAAAGATTGTTCCTCTGGTGTTGGCGTTCGAGTTTTGAACAAATCTTTCGAGAACGATGTAGAACAAGACGCATGGCAGCGCGTCGCTCTGTCTGAATCCTTTTTTGACGTCAAAGGTCTCGGTTAGGTCTTTACCGACCTTGATGGAGCAGCGTGCATTCTCCATCGTCACCCTACACAAACGGACGAGTTTGGTAGGTATGCCAAAACTAGACATTGCTCTGTATAGCTCATCTCTATAAACGCTATCATACGCGGCCTTAAAATCGATGAAACGGTGGAGGGTATCGATTTGATGCTCCTGGGGTTTCTCCAAAATCTGTCGTAGTGTGAACATTTGGTCGATGGTGGATTTTCCTGGCCTAAAGCCACACTGGTATGGACCGACCAGGTTGTTGACGATTGGCTTTAGGCGCTTACGGCAGATAAGATCTTGTATGCGATACTTAGGAGACTGATGCCTCTGTAGTTGGCGCATTTCACAGTGTTTCCTTTTTTATGCATCGGGCAAACAATGCTGAGGTTCCATTCATAGAGACAGATGAGTTGGTGCATGCTCCTTACCAAATCATCGTCGCTGAACTATTAAAATAACATAATATTCTTAAGGTACAGCGATAAAAATCAATAAATAAATGGAGTGAAACGAAAATTAACGCATCCGTTAACATTAAGATTTACACCGAAAAAATTGACAGTGTTTAGTAAGGCATTTCTAATGGTTTTCAGACTTCATCACTTCCACTCTGTTTCAACCTTGACGTGGTGGTTAAAACTACCCCGTGCTCTTTATAAATTTTAAAAGATTCAACCTATCTGCATTAGTTACGCCCATAGGCTCCGTGGAGAACCTTTGGCCCAGCAAATCTAGGCGTCGATTTAGGAGATCTTGGCAGTGGCAAAGCAGATGTTAGATCGTTTCGTTTTAGTCCTTGTTTCCGCACCTCCGGCAGAGATTGCTGGGTTCCTGATTCCATTTACGCAGCATTGTTGTCGGACAGTGTCGTGTGATCATTATTTAACTTTGGACACGCTGATCTTGTCATCTGAGCGGCGATTCATGGCCAAAAAGTGTTGGCTGGCGTCCGAT
The DNA here is from genome assembly GCA_916610145.1 of Eristalis arbustorum. Taxonomy (NCBI): domain Eukaryota; kingdom Metazoa; phylum Arthropoda; class Insecta; order Diptera; family Syrphidae; genus Eristalis; species Eristalis arbustorum. The sequence continues at coordinate 51,000,547 of OU744316.1, read as the reverse complement.
ATAGATCAATGATCGGTAGTTGTCGTGTGGTGGCACATGTCCTCCGCTTCGTTGATGCCCATTTTAAAACTTGTCTGGCCAATCCGCTCGTCATTCTATATAAGGTATCTTATTCCATTTACATATGCTGAAATATTAAAAGCCTCTCACCTGTGTCAGAATTCACAAGTGACATGTATTGCAGTCTAATGAGAAAATCTATAAATTATTATCATGAGATGATTTAAGTGGTAACTACGCCGAAGTTACATTGCTGAGAATTTTTGCGGTTTCAATTAAAAAAAACTACAAATGCAACACGAAATTGCTTTATGATGGCTGTACTATTCTCCGCAGTTAATGGCTCCCAGAATTATATCACTTTTTAAGCATCTGGCATGATGATGAATATATTTGCAGGTGACGGCTCAAGTTCACCAAATTCTTCTGGAAGGTAGTGAAATTGTGGTGGGCAGCATGTAGGTGCATTAATGAGTTCCTTCAGGAACACGGTATTTATTTTTTTTATTTTTTCAATTGATTTACATACATGCTAGGTACAAATACTTAAAACTAGTTTAACATTTACATCTAACCCACTGTTCCCATGCGGCTACACTCGGCTAATCTTATCATACTTTAATTGTGCTTTTCGGCTTAGGCTATGTTTTTTCTGTTTTTGTTTTTTTTGCTTTACCAAGAAAACTGCCACCACGGACAACTATTACGTTAGTATAAAAGCGCGGCGGCGAAGACTATAGACTTGGTAGACTCTCTCCTGTCTCGAGCAGAGACTGCGCTGAAGTTATAGTATTCCAGTTTGAAGATTTTCTTGATAGTCGCTTCCGTCTCTAGCAGCAGCAATCTATAATAATAATAATAATATGGGTGGCGCTACAGCCCGTAGGGGGCCAGGGCCTAGCTTCTCAGCAACCACTCGTGTTGTGCGTGCTATTGTTCTCACACGAGTGGAAGGGACCTACAGTTTTATGCCGAATCCGAACGGCTTTATTTGAGAAGCTTTCTCTAGACAGGAAATACTCTTTGAGCATTGTCAGTGACTCGAAAGAGGTGGGGTCGTGAAAATGGTTTTTTTCGCACAGAGCTGGAATCGAACCTACGACGTCGACGTTGGGGTCGACGCACAGACCAACAATGCCACGGGCCACCACAGCAATCTATGGCGATGTTATATCATACAAAACATTACCAGGTGAACGACCCATGGAGGGTCCGAGCCTGAGATATCGCTGCGTTTTATCGTTGACGGGCCAATGCACGCTGCTTCTAGTCATCAAGACCAAGCGTGCGTCCCCGAGGACTTGGTTCTTATACTGGAGGTCTTCCTCTTCTTCTCGAACCAGGAGACTCGGTTTGGAGTAGCCTTTTTGCTGGAGCATTAATGTTCATGGCCTCGATGTAGCTGAACCAGTGTAGTCGACATATACCTTCCTCTACGACCGTATACATATTAATGTAGAATTTTTCTAGAAGAAGGTACCTAGAATCAGCTCTGCAATTTTGCTTATCGTCGAGATTTTGGCTCCAGAAAGCAGGAATGGCAGAATAAGAGTTTTCGATATATAATTTTGGTCCTCCGTACAGAGATGAGAATTTACTTCATATGTAGTACTTCTACTTCATTCATTAATTTTCAAGCATTTGCTACGTAGCAGATTAAATCTACTTCGTTTAGCTTAATTCCATTTGAGATGCATAATAATATGTACATACATAAGAATCTCATATGTAAATATATATCATAAGTATCCATCACATTTTCTAATACCACGTCTATAATCAAGGCGGCATAGTCCCACTTTTGTCATAGACCACCATAGCTTGCCTTGAAAATAAGCAAATGCACTGGGTTTTTTGACCACTTGGTGGTCACGTGAGAACACCTACGGCACTAAAGCTAGGTATTTTAAAATATTTTTCTACATTTGCGTCGCTTTTTGTTAATCTACTTTGTTTTTTGGGCAATTTCTGAGCTCTGAGCTCTGAATTTACATCTCTGCCTCGGAGTCAAGAGCCCAGTTGTTTTGACAAACCGAAGTAGTATAGCTTGCCAAGGGTGACTCTACGTCGGATCTCCACTAAGATAATTTTTGTTCCCGAGGTAGACAAACTCCTTCAAAATTGTAGCTGCCTATTGTGATGTCTTGGCCTAGATGGTGTGCGGCGAATCTTGATCGAGAACATAAATTTTGTCTTGTCCTCATTGAACATAAGACAAGCTTGTTTCGCCTGTCTTCAAGTGCATTTGGAACGTGCGACAATGTCGTTGTCATCTGCGTATCCCAACAGTGTGACTGACTTGTAGAAGTGCCATTCGTAACCATTTACAGCTGTTTCACGCACTACCTTCTCCATTACCAATTTCAAAAAATAACACGACAGCGCATCACTTTTTCCGAAATTCGGTGCACATTTCAAATGACTAGGAAACCCTCAAATCGATCTGCACAGTGCATTGCGTCTGTGTTAGCTTGGTGCGACACAAGACGATCAATCTTCCGGGGATCCCGAATTCGGCGATCGTTTCGAATAGTTTCTTGCGATGAATGCTGTCGTGTGTTGCATTAAAATCGATGAAGAGATGGTGTGTATCGATTTGAAACGCACTGGTCTTCACTAGGAACTGACTCTGAATGAAGATTTGGTCAATAGTCGATTTGCTTGGACAAAACCGCAGTGGTACATGTCGACAGCTGATGTTCGCTGAACAGGGGCTTGTAGGCGACGTTGAACAGGGATATAACTCTGTAGTTGTTGCAAGAGGTGGGATCGCCTATAGCTTTGGACACGCTGATATTGTCGTCTAGCCGTGTTTGATGGTTGCAGTGTGGTTGCACATGTCCTCCGCTTCTTTGATGCCCATTTCAAATCCTTGTCTGGCCAATCCAAGACAAGTTAGTCAATGGAGCAAATGGAGTAGATATATTTTAATTTCTCATTCGTGTGTACCAACACCTAAATGAAGTTCTGGAAGATCGTGCCTCTAATGCAGGCCTGTGATTTTTCAAGAACGATGTTGAAGACATTTGAAGATCTCTGTGAGTTTGTTCAGTATTGATGGAGTCATCCTGCGCAAACTGACTTGTTTGACAAGAACTTAAACTAGATTCGACGTTGTAAGCGGTCACCTGTGGCCTTGAAGTCGGCGGATAGGTAGATACTTCTACATTTCCAACGATTGATTGGCAAGTGTGTAGGGGGAAAATAATCGGCAAAAGAAAAGAACAGCTGTATGCAAAGAACAATTTAATTTATTGTCATCCCGTATACTGCGTACACTCAATACCACGACTAGTGTATTTATGCTTTTGTTATGTGGAGACTTCGGATCATTCACCTGATCAGCTGGTTGGCTCTTTCTTAAACACAACAATAGTTAACGGACTGTACTGCAAGTGTATCAGATCCACAGTGTGTTGTACAAGAATCATACCGCGTGTTTTTTATTCTTCTACAAGTGTTATTTCCACATCCACTGTCTATTCTTCCCAACAAAACAATTGTCGTTGCATTCAAACACCGAGACCGCTATCCATCAGCCCCTCCCTCAGGCTACATCACACGATTCCACGGTATACACATCCCACTTTTAAGTCGGTCAGTGTTTTTGTTTCTTTTTTTCGTGTTTTTTTTCTCCGTTCAAAAGTTTGGTTTGATTAATACGAATAACATTCATGCGTTTTTGATTCAATCTGTCACAAAAATAGAAATAAGATAAAACGAACGAAAAAATCACATAAAAGCATACACATTTATGTATGTCTGCTGGTATATAAGAAAAGCGTGCAAGCTACGAAAGATCAAAATTAAATATAGATTTCCGAAAATAAATATCCGTTTCCCATAGCCCATGGCGTACAGATTCCTTTATTTGGGGATAGAGTATTCCAAACCGAAAGGATTTATATGGGTGTGGTCTTCCCATTCGGGTGAAGGGCTCTAAGCATCATGTTTTATAGTTCAGTCAGTAGGGCATCCCGCCGCGCCAAGTATACAAGATTTAAAAATACGTTGCTTGGTGAAGGGTCTGAACTTCTTCTTGTTTTTTTTTTTTTTTGTTTGAATCAAAAAGAAAATCATGTTTTATGTTCGAATTTGAAGGGCTTATGTGTATGCATGTGGAATTCGAGAAAAGAAGATAAAAACACGCATATTATTGCTTTGAACTTCAGACGAGCGGCTCTCTTTGTTTACAACGAGCACTATTCGAGTGTGAGTTTACTGCATCCTTGCACGTAGCCATGCCGAGGGTGAGTTTTCATAAATAGCACGTTTTTTTTTGAACGGAAATGAGTAGCAGAAAAAGAATGTAATTGACGGATGTGTGAAAGCTTTTCAGCTCTTCAGCTCTTCGGAAATGTATGAGCAGTTCAACACAAAAACAAGATCTGGCCTTGCAGGATGCGATGATGCGACTGTGAATGGCTGTGATTCCTTTCAAGGCCGACAGTGATTTTATCAACAACTCTGACGTAAACGAATTATTTTTAACCGACGTAGGTGCCATAAATTCTTGCAGTACGTCACAATAGTTGACAGTTTTCGCTATCGACACAGCAGAGTAAATTATTCGAGTTACGGCAAAACGTGGCAACCGTCTTCAACCTGTGAAATATTGTGGCAAAATGTATTTTTATTTTCGAGACACGTCACAATGGCATTGCTGGAGTGGCGAGTTCGGATGGACGCGGTGCTGTTTTTTGTTTTGTTTTCTCTCATTAGCAGGACACATGGTGACTCCAAGTGGAGAGGATTGCTCAGTGATTCTTAAAACATTCCTTAGTTACTATAGGGTTATTGGGAAGAGTTCTGCTTCTTCTTTCTCCGGGGTGGACCTAGGTCTCAATCAACAAGCCTCTCCAACTAGCGCGATCTCTGCTAAGCTGTTTCCTGTTTCGCATAACAAAGTGGTTGAGGTCCTTCTCCATTTGGATGCTCCACCGCCAGCTATTGCGTTGGCCCACTGGTTCTGAGTCGAAGACTCTTCGGGCTGGAGTAGTGTTGTCCATGCGTTCTACATGGCCTAGCCATCATGGGCGTTGAATCTGTAGACGCCTGGCTAGACTCTCCAGAAACCTCCAATGCAAACATTACCAACGATTGAAAAGATCAAGCGCGTCTTCATCCGCTCTTGAGATAGTCCAGGCTTACACGCCATACAGCAGGGCAGAGATGAGTCTTATATAATGTTAGCGTGTTCCTTCGATAGAGGGCTCTACTGCTCAATTGCCTCTTGAGCCCAAAGAAACAGCGGTTGGCAAGAGTTATTCTGCGTTTAATCTCGGTACCGCTTCCGTCCCAATGTTAGCAAACGCCTCATTGACGGCTCGCTGAGTTCTGCTAATCACGCCGACAAATATGAGCATTGCATTGTCAGAACCTCACCATGGAAGAGTCGTCACTCGAAATCTTTATTCCCATCTCACATTCAGGTCTTAAAGAAACGGGCAATTAAAATAAAGTGTTGAAAAGATCATTACTTGCCTGTAGTCACCACCTCAATTAATCTTCCCCTTCATTAAATTACTCATCATTATTTGCACGTTTTGTTGAGTTGAGTTCCGGTTTCAATGGCATATTGCAAGCAGCTCGACGTATTGCTCGCTGTTTTGTGGCGCATTATTTTTCTCGGCTCTCTGCTAAAGCTTCACATGACCTGTCAATAATTTAACGCATAGATAATTGTGGGATTAATAAGTTTTATCAAGCGAATGACGAGAGCAACGAACTTGGTACATTCATTTCTTGACTAAGTCAGAGATACTGTACATTGTAGCAAATATAAAGCAGTCACACTTAGGCCACTGTAGGCTCATTGTGATACCGACTACATCTCGGTGTGAGGTCGGAAGGGCTGTTTCAAATCTATTCAGTTGGCTTAAGGCCCAAACTCATGAAATCCGTAGCGTGTGTTGCGTCGCCCCGAAGAAATTGACAACTTATAAGACCTAATAAGATTGAGCGAGTCAATGAGTTTGGGCTATTTGCGCACTGCTATGACACTGATGAGTGTCTTGGGGACAGGTCTAATTAGTCTGAACAGTCAGAGTGACCGTTTAAGACTGAGCGGTAACCTTCTAGCCATTTGTGGTTGAGTGCTTTGATTTTATAGTTTTATCAAGCGAATGACGAGAGCAACGAACTTTTCTTGACTAAGCCAGAGATACTGTAGCAAATATAAAGCGGATAGCAGTCACACTTAGGCCACTGTAGGCTCATTGTGATACCGACTACATCTCGGTGTGAATGGGGAGAGGGCTGTTTCAAATCCGTTTAGGCCCAAACTCATGGAATCCGTTGCGTGTGTTGCGTCGCCCCAAAGAAAGTGACAACTTATAAGACCTAATAAGATTAAGCGAGTCAATGAGTGTGGGCTTTTTGGGCACTGCTATGACACTGATGAGTGCCTTGGGGACAGGTCTTATTAGTGTGAACAGACAGAGTGACCGTTTAAGACTGAGCGGTAACCTTCTAGCCATTTGTGGTTGAGTGCTTTGATTGCTTGAATCTGGCTGTAGCGAGAAGCCAGAGGCTGCATCTCCTCCTGGCTTAAGAGAAGAGTTTGTTCCATACCTAGTCACCTTCGTCATCCATTCCGAAATACCACAGTGACTAGGTACCTACATACGATGTATGTTGAAATTATTAGTCACGTCGTTAAAAGACAGCCGGCAGGCAGGCTTAGCTACGTTTTTGATCACGACCTGACTATCCGCAAAAAAGCGATGTCCTTTTCGGTAATTGGCATTTTATATATTGGATTTTATAATTGACTAATTTGAATTGAAAAGATCATGTTTGCAGCCTTTAAAGCCACCTGGTTCATGTATTTTTTTTTGAAACCATTCCTTTGTAACTGTCAACTTTCACGCTTTTGTGCACACAAAGCTCAATGTGTAACCACACGAATCTAAATTGATACAATTTCACAAACATAATACATGTAAGATTCGAGGTAGTCAAGGACTTTACTTACCTCGGCTCCGGAGTAAATTGTACAAATAACATCAGTACCGAGATCAAGCGTAGGATAACTCTTGCCAACCGCTGTTTCTTCGGGCTCAAGAGGCAATTGAGTAATAGAGCCCTCTCTTGAAGAACCAAGTGGACTCTGTACAAGACACTGATCATCCCAGTCCTGCTATACGGCGAGGAGGCATGGACAATCTCGAAAGCGGATGAAGAAGTCCTTGGTCTCTTTGAGAGAAAAGTTCTACGCACGATCTTTGGTCCTGTTTGTGTTGACGGGTTCTGGAGGAGAAGATTCAATCACGAACTGTACGGGCTGTACAGCGACATGAGCCTAGTTAGGCGTCTACGGATCGAACGCCTACGGTGGCTAGGTCATGTAGAGCGTATGGACACCACAGCTCCGGCCCGAAGAATCTTCGAATCCGAACCTGTCGGGCAATGCAACAGAGGACGCCCGCGTTGCAGGTGGCGCACCCAAATGGAGAAGGACCTCAACCAACTTGGTGTGCGAAACTGGAGACAGCTAGCCAGAGTTCGCGCTAGTTGGAGAGCCATGTTGGTTGAGGCCCGGGTCCACCCCGGACTGTAGCGCCACACAAAGAAGAAGAATACATGTAAGATGACTGGTTGTTAAAATAGTAGACTTCTGGGTGACTTTTTTCGGAAGCATTGCGATGCATTTGCAATTGATGTGATTTGGTCCTCCTATTCGTCTCTGCAATTTCTGCAAATGTCATTTTGGGCACGGCCAAATCTATAGCAGTGCATTCCAATGAAGCCATTGCATGGTTATAAGGCTGATAAGAGTTCTGAGATTCGGCATACTCATTCCGATCAGGCTGATGATGGAAATCAAGAGTAAGCCATAATTGTTTAGTGATTTAGGATTTGTAAGAGAAAGCGTTTCCAACTTCTTAGATGTTTTGCGATGTCGATTGGCAAGATGTCTATTCTGCAAAATTCTCTGTAATCTCACAGTGTTGTGTGTGTCCCACATGAAACGGGTGCGAAGATACTTGGCCATACCACTGGAGGAAGGCGTCAATTCGGCGAAATTTGTTAATGGCCTGTCAGAACAGATGACGATGTGTGTACTTAATTCTACATTGTTTCTTAGCCAGTACGGAGATTCCTTCTTTGCTATAGTTTATGCCTGAAAGACGCTACTGCGATGTTGGATAATTAGAACCTTAGAGAAAACACCCACGCCGTCACTCATCTACGATCCATAGTCGTCTGACTCAGTTTGAAATTAACTACTTGATTTCATTATTTTTATTACTTTTGGCTAGATACGCTGCTAAAATTTATTTTATGTTCTACTTTAAAGCTCCTATTCGTACCTTTGAGTTGAATTGGTGTTGGCATTGCTTTCCATTGTTGCTGTTGTCCAATCTCCGGTTTCTATTATTGTTGTTTATTTGCTTGCTCTTTTATTTACAAAAACGCTGGAAATGTCCCTCTAATTGATGTCACTAGCTTTTGCATGATTTTAAGTGATTTGCTGTGAAATCACTGCCACAATTGTAACAACAACGTGTTAATGCATTGACTGTTTCTGATGGGCATGTGTCTGATGATCGTATTGGAACTAGTGAACCTATAGCTTTGACGTGTTATTTTAATTTTAAATACAGTCTATAAGTATATCAAATCAGAGTCCACACAAACTGGTAAATAGCACATTTCAATGCTTGTCAACGCTTAGTCGAGATCTCATTCGGGCAATGAGGTGCACAGCACTACCATTATATTTTCGCATTCTCTAAAAAAGGAAATCCAAGATCACTTGTGTGTTAATTTGATACACAAAAATAAAGAACCACTAAAACATTCGCAGAAGAAGAACTCAATGTTGAACAGCAGCTTCTTCGAACGGAAAGCGCTGTGCTCCGATGTGTGGTGCGAATGCCTCCAAAAAGTGCCAAGAAGTGCCTTGCATGCAACTTTATAAGGTAATCGGCCACTGGTTACACTCGAACATAACTCCTGACATTCCTTGTGACTGCCTTGCCTTCGCGACAAGTTTGTTGGATCAAGCACCAGTGAAAGGTGCTATGATCTATGATCAAATAGCGAAGGAACCTGTGATGACGATATCAACCATCGCGTAAGCGTAAGGTGGATGAAGTGGCGGGAAAAAACTCAGCCATCTTCTGTGACCGAAAAATGCCCCCTAAGCTGAAAGGAAGGCTTTACACCGCAGTTGTACGTCAGGCGCTCACATACGGTTCACAATTTTGAACAGCGTACAAAAAGTATGAGAACAAATGAACGGCAACTGAGATCACGATGCTTCGCATGACAGCGGAATAAGAAGTTCAAGGATAAGAGGAAGTCTTCACGACAAACAACCCATCGCTTATAAAGGTGAGCACTACCGGCTCAGTAGGTACTGTAATGTTCAAAGGACAGATCCTTCGAACCCCGTTAAAAAGGCAATATCAACAAACGTTCCAACGCAAGCGCGAAAGAGAGGCTGGCCTAAACACTCCTGGATCACACAAATGTAAAAACAACAGCATTTGATCGGCGTCAGTGATGAAGTGATCCGGACCAGTAGTGATGCAGTGAAGTGGGAGGCTGTAATCCTCATAATTCGTATCATAACCACGTCGTTCAAATGAAAGAAGAAGAAAGTTGGCGGTCGTGGGTTTATTGAGCTTGGTTCGATTGCGGGTTGCTGCTGTTGTAGAAGCTAAGCAAGGACCATCTGCGCCGCCCATAGTATAATTATTATTGATAAGCACCAGTGCTGGAATCTAAAGAGGGTTTTGTATAATTTTGAACTACACACAAAAGCAAAGTGAATACGTAGTTTTTTTTTTTGAAATCTATGTCACAAATGATGCTCGGTTCAATGAACTTCAAGAAATATGTAGCTAAACATTAGCAGTAATAATGTACATAGAGATCTTGATGGAATCTATCCCTGAAGTATATTGTCATTTTTTCTTTTTCTTTTAACAAGCGAGCGCTTTCTGAAAATAATTGCATCGCCACAATACAATATTAGCACACTCTGAACAGATTTGTCCACTCCTAAAGTGCATCAGTTGATTTCATGAATATACCGCCAAAGAAAGCCCACACCAAGTCAAGTTCAGGTCGACCATCTGGCCGAGGAAAACAAAAACAACCAAAAATGATAAATTTCACATCTCCGTGCACCATTTAAATCCGTCTGCCGAAAGATGAACGATTTCTTTCCCCACATCAAAGTGAAACACAAAAGTCTCGATTTTTGGATTTTATTTCATATTTATTCTAGTTTTTTTCTTTTTCTCTTAACTTAACTACAAGTACATACATATCTACGTTCACATATATTTTTTCATACAATCTAAAGGAATATTTTTGTTTTTTCTTCAATTTTTATTATTCTATGTGACATTAAAATTGTTTTTCGCTCCAAACAAATTTAGCACCTCACGATTGATTGCAGGTTTTTTTTAGAAAAAAAAAATATATATAATGTATACTTTAAATATTTTGTGAATACTTTTTGTTCAATTTTTGTTCAGAATTGTTCATGTTCTCTGTTTGTTTGGTCATCACTTGTTTTCTAATTTGTTTAAATGTAACAATTAATCACACGCGCACTGCACAAACTTGCACACTGAGACTGAGAATGGGGCGACTTCCGCGGAGGAAGGCCTCTTCCGCATCTATTTCTGCCGTAATTTCTGCGCCTCCTTTCGTGCTTTGAAACCGCGGAAGCTGGCTTGAATTTTCGTGGCTGCATCGGTGGCCATTTTCTGCTTCTTTCGCACCAGGAAACCCCTGACGCCGGCCTGTATTTTGGTGGCACACTTGTCCTCGACCGATGAGCCTTCGCTGCCGCTGCTGCGCTCGTCTCTCAGGTGAGCCGCGGTGCTGTTGCTGTTCGACGTGTCCATATTTTGTGAGGTTCGATGATATCCGTTGCTGGGTTTCTGACGGAGCTGCTTGCGTACACGGTAACCCCGGAAGCCGGCTTGGATCTTGATGGCTGCGTTCTCCTCGGTTGGCGATGAATTTGGCGAGCTCGGATGAATGTGCATTTCTCTTCCCGTATGGGTTGGACACGACACAGTCAGGATGTACGGAGCGATGGTGATCAACAGGAAGAGTTCTTCTTTATTTTGTTAGGAAAACGAAAAATTCTCTAAGTACACTTGAACTGATCGCTGATCGTGTAGCGAGAAATTTGTTTGTTTTGCTGTATCCGCTGGGTGAACCGCTCGAGACGATTTTCAACACAAGACTGATGGAGCTGTGCGAGAGCTAGAGACTGCTGATGTATGGGGTGTCTGGCTGGCTGACGCTATCGTAGATGGATGCTGTGCTTGGCTGTGCGACGACGCGGCGGTGGTGATCTCTGCTATTTGTTCACTATTTACACTGCAACACAATATGTCGGCCTGTCGGATTGTTTAGAGAGATACAATTTGTCTGTTGTGGCGTTTGGTGCTCTGTTGTGGCGAATGCCCGCTTGCGGAATATACCCCCATCAGGGCTAGTGAGATGCTCTTATAGGCATCGTCGATCTCGGACCATTGGACACTCAGTCGTTGTTTTGTTTAATGAATTTCCTTTCTATTTATTTTTATTCTATTTTCCATTGTGCCCTCCTACACTCCTTTGGCACATGTCAGGCAGACTGCGAAGAATGGAAATGCATCTGAGTGAGTGATGAATCAAAATTGAAATTGAAATTGACTTCTGTGTGTTGTACCAGGGCTTGGGTGTGAGGGGATGACCTGGCACCAGCCACCAGCCCTCCTCCCTCTGGGTGTGAACAATCATTTTTATTCTCTCTCGCTGTGCACATGCATGGGCGTGTGTAGTGTGTACATCCTTGTGTGACTTATTTTTGTTTCAAATTTAAAGTCGCGTACGTGTGAACTGTTCGATGATAATATTGATAGAAGCTTGTGTGAGGGAGCCCAGGAGGGTGCACGCTGTGGGATGCTGGCTACCGAGATGTACTCATTGCGGCGCATAGAGATGAATGGATGCTGTGTTTTTATGTGATGTATTTCCTCGACGTTAATTGGGCATACATCGATTGGGTATGGGGCCGTTGTAGGAATTACTGACAATTAGACATCTTATATCCGAGCTTTCGGCTGTTTACTTTGCTTGCGAATTGATGGAGACCCTGAACTGGATCAATTATGAAATTGAAGATTGAAGGTGAAGATCTCCTCTGTATCTTCTATCTGTCTTCTTTGTTTTATGAAATGGGTTGACATATCTTTGTTCAAGGAGAGAGAAACTAGTGGGGAATCAATGCACTGGAACTTATGATATGCATCTGTTGTGGATTGTTTCATTCTCAAGTCTAACTAAGTTCTTGTGGTCTTGTGGATCGAATTCCAAGCGTAATTCTTCAACCAAAGTACATCTCTAGCTAGCACGATAATCTCCTCGATCGATCTTTTCTTATGCTCTGTTTGTTCCGTCTGAGAAAGCGTGTCCTTTTTTCTTCGTACCTGAGCTCTCTCTGTTGGCTTCCGTGTTGATTGCATATGCTTGATAATACCTGTTATCCAAACATGCTTTTTATCTTTTGTGGCCTTAAAACCAAAAACTTTAATGGCTTGCTGACAAATGTCTCCAATCCTCCTCGGTTGCTTGTGCAGGCAACGTCGAACTGGTAATTTAAAAATTGTATTGTCAACAGAAATTATTTTCCACAGTTTGACATTACAACTAAGCTTACAGCTAGGCCTATTATTGACTTAATAATAATGGCCCACCTGATATATGTGCATTGTTTATTTTTACATTTAGTATTACATATGATATCGGTCAAGTGTGTACTTTGTTTGTCCTCAAATTGTCTATGCTTACGCTCAAATCCGTGTGTCCATTAAGTGCTCTTGGGATGACGTGATGATCTGGTAGCCAACTAAGCCTCGACGATGACTACTATCGTTGGTCTGAAAGATGTCATGCAACTCATCGTTAGACGTTCTTGGGAAGTTCTGTTCATTTAACAGATTTTTGCAAGAAAGCCATCGAAACACAAATGGGGTCTTCAACCTTATATGACATACTAGTTCTTTACATCTGTCATCTGAACGGCGTGGTGGTCCATACTAAACGTCGACTCTTGCCTCAATAAACTAATGAAGGAGACTTGCTTCTGAATCAGTGGAACGCTCAAAACTACTCCCACCGCTTGAAATTCAACTGAGCTTCATCCCGGTAGATATCTTTGGCAAGTAAATAGTAATCAACTGCGCGGTTCGTTTTAATGCTGGTTCTGATGGTGTGATTACACGACTCTCTAAAATCCTTCATGAACAAAACCTCACAATAATCCAATTAGATTATACTTAACCATGACACTTCTCAGAAGGCAACTTCGAAACCCTGATTCCAGACAGAGACCTGTAACTTTACGAATAGCCAGGCAGCAATTAAGTTTCTGGCATCGTCCTCTATAAACTCAAAAATAGTAATCGACCATAGCCGAGCAGTTCAAAATTCGCCGATGATGGGTGCCAGGCCATAGAGAAAGTCCGGGAAACTGTAGAGCTGTTGAACTCGCTAAATTCACTAGACTGCCGATTAATGGAATCTCTTGTAACATAGGAAGTTCTTTAGCTGAATTTAGCTGCGGCTCAATAACCTTTGTATTCAGAAATAAACGCCAGATGGTTGACAGCCAGGTACTGCCCAACAACAAAACACGTCTGGCCTCATCCTGGTTCAAAAATATAGAGTAACGTGATCTAGTTCATCAAAAAGATCAAGAACTATTACTGCCGTGGGAATAAACACTGGACACTGCCTACTAGACCTCCACGAAAGATTAGGCCATTTCTCCAACGACTTCTGTAGGAGCTGCCAAGACGAGGATGAGGTCTCCTCAGCGACTGATGGCTAGAAGTTGATTTTTGATCAGAATAGGTTAGATTAGGTAAAAGTGTCTGACTGCGCAAAAAAGTCTTAGTTCAAATTAGACCCATTGTATATACCACGCGGATAAGCACACTATGTTGGCGTTATTTAGCTCGTTGAGACCATATCCGTAGGTGAAAGTGTCTAAGACTTTTAATAGCGGCATACGCGCAGAGTAGCTGAGTACCTGTAGCGATAGGTATGGAAGGTGGCACACCTCTGATGGCTCTGCAATTGTCCGGTATGTCACAATATCCCTGCACCCACATGAAGTGCATGTTTGAATGCTTAGCCATTTTACTATGAGACATATGACATTGTCTACGGACTTGATTGCGGATTTGCTGTCGAAACAAATGGTGTCATCCCATTTGGATATACTATTTTTCTTGAGCGCAGGACATCCCCTCGCAATGGTTACTACCAGCAATAGGCTACAGAGATCAGGTAGTTTCAGAGAAACATCAATATAAAGATTCTTGCAGCCACTCCTTCGTTTGTCTTCGATCCATCTGTGAAGATCATCCAGCGTCTGGTTGTCAGACATCCAATCCAATCTGGAGGGAATGCTGGTGTAGGATGACTTTTCAAAGATAGGTTGGCGTACTAGGCTATCGGTGTCGTTTGACAGAAAGTTATAGTTTTTAAGTGTGTTGTGGTTGTGTGGAGTGTTTTTTTAGACCAAGGCTGTACTGTCTGCTTACGAAGATCCCTTTCTTCTCCATACTAGTCTTAAAGATGGTGTGTATATTGTTACTCCGTACGTTAAGATTAACCGTATTAGCTGCTTGTAGAGCAGCAGCTTTGTCATGTGTTTTTGTCGTCCATTTTACGGTCGCACAGAACAGTTGTAGAGGAACGAGTTGGCGAGATGTTAAAGGCATTGCAAAAGTTGGACCAGACGGCGAGCAGGTGTGGTTTATGCTCTATGCCCCTCGAAGGGTTAAAAGATATAAACAGCATAGATGCCTAGGTCAGCCTTGTTCTTTTTGGTCAATTTCGAATGGCTATTGAATTTCAACCTGTCCATCAAGTTAAGGCCAAGACACTTGGCCCGTTTGTTAGTTGTCTTGTGCGCCTAAAATGTTGAAGAGCATCGCTTCAAGCTTCGTTTATTTCGCAACTCCCACTGTGGTGCGCTGCTCAGTTGATTGGCTGCCGCACTTGAACTTAGACATATTTGGAATACAGGAAGATTTGGACCATTTCGATAAGCTTGTTGAAGAATCCTATCTGACTCAGCTTGTAGATTAGGCCCTCTATCCAGACCGTGTCGGTGAACTTCTTCTATCGGCAAAGAAACTAGCAAGCCGTTATGATTTTAACTTTCCGATGTCAATACGTGGTGTTCTTCCTCTATATCCTAGTCTCGTTGTCCTACAACAAGGAAATTAACCGAGTTAATGTTGACAGGTCGGAAGGTTCGGACATCGAGAACTGCAACAATAGCTGACGCCGCCACTCAATTTGAACAATTAGCTAGACAGTCTCTTATGAGGCGTTCGCCTTTACAAACAGACCGCCTTGGAGTAATTAGCAACTCTACTTCAAGGCTGGCTAAGCTTCGCAAACGTGGGAGTACGCAGGTCTGGATGTCACCGTTGGCCAGACCATTGATTAGCGTCTTCGCCGCAATTTCTAACAAGAGGCGAACCCTGGTACAGATTCACTAACACTCCTGCCACGAACGAAATAACTGGGGGGGCTGAGTACCCCATCTTGGGTCGTTACGACTGATCTGGCAATACCTCAGCCATCAGATGCTAAAACTGACATTCAGAAACGTGCGACTGCGTAGATTTCTTGCTAGTGGTTCCAGCGGCAGAGCACTTTACAGACAATTACATCCATTTTTAAATGAATAGGAACACAATTGAGTTTCATTTTTGTGCTTAACTCTAAAGCTTCTTAATTTCCTACCGCTGGGAGTTCGTTGGCAGTGACTAGATGAAAACGCCTGTATCTGTCTCCATCGAGTCAGAAGCTTGGATTCAATTTTCACAACTCGTTATGACATTTTTCTCAGAATTATAAAATAAAGAAGCACTTACATACATTGTAGACCGCATCTTGTCTTTCTGCTCGATTCACTAAATTGCTGTCAGCTGACGTCAAGTAACTCGCCAGTTATCAATTCAATCCCTCAATTTTCTACATCTCCCACAGCTCCCACGTACGTTGCATCGTTTGCAAGATTACCTAACGATGAATGCATTAACATCCCTGCAGGTAGCCATCCATCAGAAAGAACACACACGAGACTAGGTAACAGCGAGTGGGAGATCACTGCCACGGTGTTAGCACCCAATTTGCATCATTACCCAGCTGCGAATAAAAAACGCCTAAACAACTCAACTCCTCTTCACTCTTCTTCAACTATGACCCACAATGCCGGGCATCTGTCGTTGACGCTCAAAGGAAACGAAGACCCATTCAGCGGACAGCAATTTTCATCGGTTAAATTTGTGGCTGCCGGTTGAGTTACCTCTGACGTCACGCTGAACGTCATTTGATAATAAATGTTTGTGTTAAATATTTTCACCCCATCGTGATCGCGATCGCCTGTTCAGCAGCTACCGCGACCGATCCTCTTTCAGGCAGGGGGCAACTTTGAAGACACATCGACGTGTTGCCCGAATGGTGCCCGTGTTGGCGAGCGGCTCATGGGCTGGTTGAAAATTTCCATAAACACGCCGCCGATGAACACCCCTCGCAGGCGCTCCAAGCTCAGGGGCAGAGCAGAGTCTCGTGTGGATTCAGTGGTCGGACCTGTGTCTATGTGCGAATCACGGGTCGGTTTCTCACTCTGAGGAGCTATAAATATCTCTCAATTGGATAATTGAATTGAATTTATGATCTGACTTAATGCTTCGAGGGCAGCGAAGCGGACTGTGAATTTGCATTCAGTTGCGTGAGGTGCGGTGCCAGAGAGCTAGTGGTCGTGGATATGACGTAATCACATTAGCTGTCGGTGCATTAGTCGGATTGTTTCATTAAATTTGGCTGAGTTCGACTTGGCGGGCACTTGGCAGGATGTTGCTGTTTGCCCTTGAACTTGTTATTTTTTTCAAAAGAAAGAAAAATGTCTGGAAGGGATGCGGGGTTTGTGGGAGTGGGTTTAGCTTTGGATCTGTCGTGTTGAGTCACATTAATGTGTGCATTGGCACAGTTTAGACATGGCTGTGGCTCATTTAAGCGTTTTCGACGACTTTTTCAATCATTTGTTGTCGAATGTTGCGTTTTGTTGTGGGAGCTGGCGACTCAATGAATCGAGACAAATTCACAGGTCCATTACGTTGCATTCATATTGTCTAGAGTGTGCATACCGATCGTGGATTGACCTTAAGAAATCTGTAATGGAGCCAGTCTCCTCGAACTTTAGTTGACCACTATTTTCTTAAATATTCACACGATCGATGGTAGTTAAGCGATGTCAATGAAACAGGAGTCCGGGGCACGAATTGAACGAGGCTATTTTTAAGGAAGACCGAGCTTGATGTCGTTGTCAAGATAGCAAGAATAAGATCGCTAATACGAGCTTCTCAGCTTATACTCTGAACGAAAAGAGCTATGCTTCGATGGCTTGGGCACGTGGACGAATGTCCATCGTCATGCGATTCCATCAGGTAGGCGACTGCTTGGCAGACCTACGAGAAGGTGGTTGGACCAAGGAAACCTAGATTAGGTTAGGTTAGCGGCTTGAAGAGCCAAAGCTCGTGACACTTATGTCATTGTAGAGCCATTATGATACCCATTTGAGGAAATGGTTTCCTCTTAGACCCCTTTCTCGTGCCCGTTACGACACTTCTATTTGTCCGATGTTAAGCCAGCCCGATGTCTTCGTAAGCAAATAGATTTTATTGGCAGTTCTGCTTGTTCGTTTTAGTCTTAGAAGCAGTTTGCTACCTGCGTTTTATTTCTCAGTCCTCAGAGGCTGGAACTGTGACGAATATAGTGAGGAGTTTCATCTCTTTCTTCTTCGTCCGCACAGCCCCTTTGGATGTAGTCATTGAGGTTCATTTTCTTGCCATGGTACTTCAGAGGGTGATGACTAGCTTGCACTTTGACAACCCTTCTGAGCAGTTTTTTTTTATTGCAGGTATGGGCCATAACACCCGAGTGGTCTCGCAGGTGGCTCGATTTTTCCACCGGTAGTATTTCTATGTGGTGGCCCGTGGCATTGTGAATATGGGCGTTGACTCCAACGCACTTGAACCACGTCTAGGTACGATACCTGATCTGAACGACAAAAAATAATAATAATAATAGTTTTTACGGCCCCACCTCTTTCGGGGCTGTCTAGAAAAAGCTTCTCAAAAAACTTGGCCATTCGGGGAGTCGGTCCCTTTCACTTGTGAGAGAACAATAGCACGCAGAACACTAATGGTTACTGAGAAGCTATGTAGGCCCTGGCCCTATAGCACCACCCATATTATTATGAAGCTCGGATTGGGGCTATACCATGGAATTATCTTTCGAAGTCGAGGTACGGTAGGGTGTTGTAACTTTCATTTCGTGGAATATGTAGTATATCTAGTACACTTGCATACTCAGTCCGGTATGGGACCAAACATTTTAATTGACTAACCTGACCTAAGGAACATAAAGGAAACATAGCCTATGGCAGAGCTGAACGCAGAGCAAACGGAAGCATCGTTAAACTTGACATCCAACTCATATGTCTCCGATTGACTATAATCGCTTGATAGACATAACAAAGTGATTCTAGACTAGTTCCCTCGACAGTGAGCGATTACAGGCAAGGAATCTGCATATGAACTCGTTTAAACTTGGTCGGAATCTGCTTTCAGATATATTGAGCCGTACTTTTATGGCAATTGGACGGCAGATAGAATACGAATAAGAAAACAAACTTAGTCTAGACCATTGGACCAACGGGGGCGATCTAAGAAAAACCAAATGGTTTCTTAGGGTTATAGTTTAAGAAGCATTTGCATTTACGAACGAGTAATAAGTAGCAGTTGGAAAGGTATTTTAAGTAAAGAGAATATTGCACCGACAACAAAGCACTTTATTTTCGAACCTTCTGGTAAATGGGAAAGGCTGGGCCACGAGCACAATGTCCCCATGCATGAAAACCTTGAGCATGGGAGATGCACTAGAGGAGATACTTATCAGGATCATCCACCACGTCATGGGTCTGCTAAGGGGACACCTTCCTGATAGAGTTAATCCAGGTTTTGTCTGAGTGTAAGCATTTGGTCGATCTGCCGGCTCGGAAGCCACATTGGTAGAAATGTTTCGGATGTTCACACAGTATGGTCGAAAGTAGAGCTATGCCTAACACCTTTCTGGGACATATAAAGCTGATAGTCCAGTCATAGGGCATATGTTCATCTGTCCACAACATGGCTTATCATTTATCGAATAGCATGTTTATCGGTATATCGAATAGCATGCGTTCTGGATTTTATAAAAGCAACCGCATGTTGTTTCTTTCGCGCGACAAAAGCTGTGGGGTTTGCGTACAGCGCACAGATACTTTTCTTGTTTCTTATGTTTCGCTTGTTGTTCTGTCAACGTTTTTTGACGCACGCATTCGCCTTCATTCTAAATAATAATTATATGTATCATTTTATTAATTTTTACAATATAATATAAACCGTAGGGTGTAAGTAAAAGGTTTTCCAATAAGGACTTGACAACTCTTTTTAAATAAACGTACGACGCTTTAAATGATCTATAGGCTTCAACTATTGAATCACCTTGATCTTGCATGTGTGGAAACCAAGATCCTTATGCTCAATACGACATAATGTGGTCTGAGCCATGTCCAATTCTTGAGAACGCCGGGGAATTGATTGATTTGGATCGTTTGTTACGGGTGACTGAACGGCAGCTATATTTTCGACACCTCGACCAAGCCGTTATATCACTGCTATGGCAACTTCACACAACAAATATGTAGACACAAAATTGAACACTAAAATTTTTATTGCCTGAATCCCAGGGTGAGAATTACGATAGAAAATTGGACTTAACGCTCTTGACATTGCGGTTACCGACTCGGAATTTTGGCAAATTTTGTTTGTAAAGTGCAGACGTTACTTGGTCGTGAAGTTTACCATGATGAAAATGTTGAAAAAATGAGTGAAATTACGGAACAGGGTGAACCGCTAATACCGTGACTACCATGATAGTGCTGAACCCACCCAAAGAGAGTACGTATGTATTATTCACCTCGTCTCAGGACTTATTCAGACGATGACACCAACTCATGCATGGTTTCGATAGAAGTTCGAAAGCATGTTCGTGGAAAATGTATTCCCATTTCAGCAGATGTAGTAACCATCCCCTAGTCACATCTAAGTGCTTTCATTGCTGGTGTCGATTGAGAAATGCTCTTAAAATCAACTGCCAGTAACGTAGAGTTTACTATACTACTACAATACTACGAGATTCCCAATGTCCCACGGGGAAGATTGTCAAAACAAAACACACAACACGACGAACAACAAGAAGAGGAATACGACAAATTGACCCCAACATCTGTCAGAGAAGCTCGTTTATTTTTGTATCTATAAGCCGATTCACCAGCATCCACTATATGGCAACTCATTAAGTATCTTACCGCTAAAACCAAAATAGACACAAAGCCAAAACAAAACAGAAAGAAAGAAAGAAAAAAATGAAATGAAAACGGAAAGACCACTCGCTGAGCAACTCAGGAACACATTTTAAAATCTCACTGCATGGAGGACATCAGTGTATCCGTGGTTGTGCCGCCACCCAACAACAACAAACAAATATTCACCTTGGCATTGCGTCAATGAAAATGCGAGTGTTCGCACAAACAAAGCGAATTTAGAAAAGAAAAAGAATTATATTAATAGAAAATCGCAGAGAGATACTTAAGGCGAGAACGAGCGTCCTGCAGGAGAAGCAGGAACATCACCGTGTGTTCGGCTAACGAGCACTGTTCAGATTTTCGTGGCAATTTTTCTTCACCTGTCAGCATGCCGTTCGTTTTGATCACCAGCGCAGCCTGAACTTGGGGAAATTCAGCATTCCAATTGGCTGAGTCACTCCGTTGGGGGGGATGGAATTAATGGAGCTACTTAGTAATGGTACATCGTGGGTTGCCCAAATGCCCATCAGGGGGTGAGAAAAGAATATTTAATATTCAATAAAGCCTGAGATAAATCTGACGAGAGTGTGTGCTGAGTGCGAAGGCATTGGAATGAAATATAATTGATTACGTGATCGGTTCTGACGCACTTGGACTGCGAGCGTCATAGTGGCGATGCGATGATGGCGTTGGCGGCAGTTAGTCACTCACTGTATACGTCACGCGCTAAGAGTTGTGACCTCAAAATCTCAATCTGTTAAATGGCATCTGTCAGGCACATCCTACTAACGACCTTAGAAGTTTTGTGTCTCAACGACGAAAATGAATTGTTCTGCTCGTCCAAATATTTGCTCTCAGCCAGGGGAATGTCAGTCAATTAGGCAGCGCCTGGCGGACGGTGATGGACAGATGTGACATGTTTCTTGTGAAATTGATTGTATGACGTGGGGTACTGCTTTATCTGGGTCTAGTCTGGGGACAATGGAACAATGGGACTTATGTTTGTATCGTAGTACGCTGTAGATTGTGCTCAACGTAAGAGATAGGACTTGCAAACAGTTCTTATCTTTAGCACATTTATGCGCTCCATGGTCCAGTGATGATTTCACATTCGAGGACGTCAGACGATCTTTGTCAAGCGTGCCGATAGTAAAACAATTTTTGGGGCACAGACTATCAACTTTCATTGAAGAGTGGCTTCTGAAAATACGGGTTCGGCCAAGATTTCTTTCATTCGAAGAATGCACAATCGGAGCGATTGGAACAAGGAATACGGTACAAGGGCAAAAGAGATCTTGTTGAACCGTTGACTCTTGAGGCAGTATATTGATCAGGAGGAGATCATGACGATTCGCGAAGCACTTGCTTAGATCGAGTTAAATACCTGTTCACGAAATTGAAATATCAGGGGAATGACTGATAGTCTATGAAGATGTATCAAACTCTTTAGAAGGAATGTCGGTGTAGCTCAACACTCGTTAGTGCTAGGTGCCAGGACAGAGCGACACTGTTGACGTGTGGATTCGTCAATAAGCAGAATTGCCGCATTTGGGCCAATGATAATCCAAGAGCGATTGTCGAAAAACCAATGTACCCACAATGAGTGACTGTTTGGTGCGGTCTATGGGCTGGCGGCATCATCGGGCCGTATTTTTTCCAAAAATAACGAAGTGCACGATATGCATTTTGATTTTAACGCCCATTTTCATAATAAGCCTGAATAACCTTAACGCGTTTCTCGATTATGTATCTTTCTATTGTTCAAATTGAGTTAATCTGAAATTGAGAAATGTGAAATGAAATGCAGAAAAAAACTTGACGTTTAGGTGTGGTTCACATTCAACATGGGCCCTTAAAATCGCCCCCTTTACAAGTGAACGAATCATTTATTTAGTGAAAAAACAATTCGAACTCATTTCACAAGTTAGTCAAACTATAGACTACAACCAAACCATATACGTAAACAATCTGCCAAGCACATATTTTGGCAATGTGTGTATGCATACACAAAAGACTCTCTCAGAGCTTAGAACATACAAATTCTTGCTCAGAGCAGCTACAAAAACCATTTAACTCAGTCCAACCAGCCTTACAAGTAAAAAATATTGAATATATATTTTATGCATTCAATTGGATGAATAAACGATTTTCGTTAAGTTAGTATGTAAGATAGAATATAGTTTTTACCTAAAAAAGTTCTGTTATTAAGTTTTTTCTTCTAAATTTTTCTTAATTTTAATTTGTACTGTTTAATTGAATTATTTAATCACTAATCATATGAATTTTAGGTTAAGTCGAAAGACATAGGATAAGATTAAGTTTAGCTTAGAGTGCCCGCAGGGGGACAGTAAGATAGAAATAAAAAAAACATTGTACGTCCAACTAGTTTTAAGCATTTTTGTCTAGAACGTAAGTTTATCATGAATGAATAATAAAAATGAATTAAAATGAATGAAATGATAAACGATTTTCGACTATCGAATAAATGAATAGTCTGCAACTATCGAATAACTAGATAGTGTTTATTCTATACTTCCCACCACTAATTATATTAGAAAAAACGAGTTCCAGCACGGGAGAAGCAAAAAGTTTGCAATGCAAACTAGCAAATGCAATGAAATAAAACACTAATTATTAATGGGAAAGTGAAAACATTTTATTCAAAGTATTAGCCATTGTTTTCTACACATTTTGAGCACCTTTTTGGCAATTTGTGAATACCACGCCAATAAAATTGTTCGTCTTTTAGAGCAAACCAATCAGACACCCAATTTTCGACTTCTTCGTAGGAATCGAAGTGCTGCTCAGCCAATGCGTGTCCCATCGATGAAAACAAATGGTAGTCGGAAGGAACCTAGTCTGCTGAATACGGCGGGTGGGGTAGCTGCTCCCAGCCAAGTGCTTTGATTGTATCCTGAACCAGTTTTGCATTGTGTGCAAGTGCATTGTCATGGAGCAAAATTACCTTGCCGTGTCTTCTGGCGAATTCTGGTCGTTTCTCGATCAATGCCTGGTTCAAATTGATCATTTGTTGTCGGTAGCGATCAGTATCAACGGTGCTCGTGGTACACCACACCTTTCTGGTCCCACCAAACACACAGCATTGTCTTCTCGCCGAATCGATCTGGTTTTGCAGTCGATGTTGATGGTTGTCCCGGATTAACCCATGATTTTTTCCGTTTAGGGTTCTTAAAATAAATCCATTTTTCATCGCCAGTAACAATCCGATGCAAAATTTCACAAGGGTTTTTTCGGTTTTCCATCTGTCTTTCATTCAATTCATGTGGCACCCATTTTCAACACTTTTGGATCTTTCGCATAGCTTTTAAACGGTCACAAATTGTTTGTTGTGCAACATTTACCATTGCTGCCATTTGCTTTTGACTCAAAGTTTCATCTCTATCCAATATCGTTTGCAATTCGGCATCTTCAAACTTTTTTGGTGGCTTCCACGTTTTTCATTTCTCACATCAAAATAATTATTTCTGAACCGTTGAAACCATCTTTTGCATGAGCATGATCACCATATGCCTCGACAAGCATTCGATGCGACTCTGCAGCACTTTTCTTCAAATGAATCACTTTCTGGTACAAAATTCGACATTTTTAACACGATGAAAAAATATGATTTTGTCTGTTCAATGACTTGATGTATGCTAAATATTTTTCACAGCTGTCATAGCAAGCAAACAAAAAAATAAGGGCTCGTTCACAACAAATGTTCAAGACATTTGTATCTTGACGTTCACTTCATACCGGTATACCTGGTAAGTTCTCTTCCAGAGTCAACCAACTACAAGGAGACAGAAATAAGTGTTTTACGTGATCACCTGCCGTTAGGCTTATATCACGAAGATATATAATCTTTGGATCGTTTTATGACGTTGAACCAGACGCCTTCAGTAGGAATTTCAAGTTCCAAATTTAGAAATAAGCTTATGGACCTATTTCTCCACCTTGGTAGGTGGCGAGGCCCATCTAACACCTCTGCTACTCTTTGGGTCGTAGCACCCGGTTGTTATCTGCAACTCCACATAGAATTAGATCAATACCTTTCACGTCGGAGAGTCGCAAATGCCCATAGCCTTGATAAACAAGATTAACTCCCAGACATTCAAGTATATCTCCACTTCTCCCCGCTCCCACTTGGGGGCCAACCTCAAGCGATCAGGATGAGACCTATGCGGGTCTTACAGGCGGAAGCCTGATCTCCCGTGGCACCAGACTATAGTCTCTGGTCAAGTTACCAGTAAGATGCCATAACATCCTGTGACTGGCCGCCATTGTTATAAAGCCAAGACTTATTGTGCAGTATCTTACCGTTTATTCTTTTGTTTGTGAGCTTGAAACCAATTATTGCCTAAACCATTAGCTTTTAGCTCAGGATTTTAGTCGCCCTTTACGATAGGCATGCCTTACCTCGGGTATATTCAACGACTCCTACCCGAAGGAGGAGTCAACCAACTACAGTACAAATGCTCAAGGTGTTATTAAAAAACCTATTAAGAGCGCATAAATCCACAGCCGATAAAAACAAAAAAATTAGAGAGTCCGCCTCCAGCAATCTGTTAATTTATGCCGATCTAAGGTGGATAGAAGCGGTGGCACGTGGCGTTGTGAGTATGTGCGTCGACCCCAACTTCGACGTCGTAGGTTCGATTCCTGCTCTGCACGACAAAAATAATTTTCACGGCCCCACCTCTTTCGGTTCACTGGCAATGCTTAAGGAGTACTTCCTGTCCAGAAAAAGCTTCTCAAACATGTCCGTTCGGATTCATAAAACTGTAGGTCCCTTCCACTCGTGAGAGAACAATAGCCCGCACAACACGAAGTTGCCAATTTGTTGATGTTTTTCTTGTACACATTTGTCAGACGACTCCGAATCTTCAAAATGTAATACTGAAGACTCTGATGAGTTATCATCATCGCTTTCCAATAAACATTAGAAAACATACAAAATGTTTATTAAATTCAAAAATAATTGCTTACCTCAGTAGCAGCTTCTTCCATTTTCAATGTTTTTCTTTTCCAGCAATGTCAAATTTTTGACAGAAGTATATGAAGAACACAGACCTTAATTTTTTCGTTGATCAGGACTGCTTTATGGCCAATGATCTATATAGATGTTGTAGTACAGACAGAAACCGTATAGAACCTCTTCTGCTCGGCACACACCTGGGATCTTCCTTGATCAACGACTGAAATGATATAAGTGAGCTATGTCGCATCCTCTGCACTGATTGGATTCTCATCAGTCGTTATCGGATCAATACCAAGTGATTTATTTGGTAGTAGCGATGAACCAGTCGCATCAAAGTTTATTATACCACGGAATACAAGCTTCGCGCTTACCTGGCATCATCTACAACGTACATGAAGCCTGTGGTCTCCTTATACCCACGCAGAGACATTGTAGACATTATGGCGTTACATCATCAAACGTGATTTCCTCAAACTGCCCCACAAACGAAATCAGACGAGATAACTCAAAAAAAAAAAAAAACCACATCCACCCACCCGACTTTAGCTCGTTCTTAAATAAGATCCCAACAGGAAGTCTCATTTAGCCATTCTGTCACCCGGTCTTGTGGCATGTCCGTTTCTCCGTACGTGCTCACATAATTTTTTTTGGCATCGCAATCATTGGTTGTGATTGACAGATTATCCTCGCAAAAACTATGACGAACTTCGGTTCCACCGTGCACTAGACGTGCGAACGTACAACGTCTAAAAGACCAAAGGCTGAAGTTATTTTTAGGGCCAACTGCGCACTCGGTCTTCGCTTACTTAACGGATCATTAAAGCAATTTGTTATGTGTCATGCCGCAAATGAATTGCGTCAATACAAGGTTTAATTTCCACTTGCATCTGTTCTCGGTAATGGAACGAAGGCGATCCTTGTGACTGTGAAATGCGAGAGAGTGTGTACCATTGTTTTGTCAAAACAATCATTACTTTTTTTTTCCTTGAGTAAACAAACAGCAGGAATGCACCGATTACACGGTGGAAAGTGGAAACAAAAGGCGTCCGCCCCCGACGTCATTTGTCTGCTGCCACTTGGTGCAACAACTGACCAAGTTTTCCTTGATACATCAAGAGTGGCGTACTACAGCTGGCGGCTACAATGTATAACGCATTATTTTACGGTCGAGATAAAATTACTCGTACTTCAGTGTGTCTAGTCGAACACTATTTTGCAATTAGGTCGACTGAGTTGTTTGTCTGTCTGAGGGGCACAAGAACGAAGTGCGGCTGCATTTTGGTAGGATTACGTAAGCACATGATACGCGATCTTGTGCAATGCTGAGATGGTAGGTATTTGTTTGGAGTGTATTTCAGATATTTATGTCGTTTGCCTTAAACTCGATTGTGTTCTCATTGTCTTTGCTATCGATTAAGCGTGCATTCAGACGATGAGGTCCGAAGTTGGCTTGCGACTTCGAATATGTTTCTTTGTTAAGTGAATTACTGCGACGAACAAGGTTGTAGTCCCTATAGACTCTAGTCGGGATTTGTTGTACTCTCACTGCACAGCTCATGTTCAGCGATATACTCACAAAAAGGACGCAAATCTGATCGCTTTTATTTTCAAATGTAGACGCTAAAATGTTGCCATCTCAACGTGCAGCGACGGCGTGTGGTGAGCATTCGTACTTCCTTGTCGTTTTACTTTACTACACAGCAGCGAAGTCATGAGGAGACGAATGATTTCTCGTCTATCGGACAGCAGGCTCGTCTCTTTAAGAAAATTACTTTTACCCCCGCTAAGGATAGGAGAAATTGCCTCCTGATTTCGGATGCCTGACTTGATAATGGTTTTGGCTGTGTTTTTGTCGGAAGTTTTAAACAGCATCACTCAGATCTAAAAACTGGTCCAGAGTAGCCGCATGCAGCAACTTAGTAAAAATTCAAGCAGCAGACGCTTCTGTGATAACGAGCCTACATCATCAGTCCCCGTCCTCTCTAAAGGCGTCGCTGAGGTTTTCATCGCTTATCCCTAGCTAACCTACAACGCCAGTGTACACCGGAAGTTCGCCTGCACTCTATTCTATCAAGAGATTACCAAAATGCAGCTAATTTTACAAACACTTGGGAGCATGCGCTTGGTCTGTCTACATCCTACAAGTCTTAGCAAGATCACATTTAAAGAAGCCTTGCATTCCTGAACTATCCTGGAAGGGGTTAAAAGGTTAAACACATCTTGGCTGGCAAATACTCCGCCCCTTCCATGTACTCCGTTGTTGTCGTCCGTCACGAAGGGGACAGCGGCAGGCCCTACATTAGCCCTAGAGGTACTCGTAAAGATTCGACTACAGTCCTTTCCTGGCTCAGATTCTGCCCACAGCTAATATTGAATGGGGGGAAGTCGGCTTTGAATATACCTGGGAACATGCTTACTGGTGCCCGTGCGTCAAACTACATATCCATTAAACTAGGGTCAAAGGAAATTTTTTGCATGGGGTTATCGAAGCTCCAGTGCATTGTGTTCCAAAGATCACTGGTTTTTTGGCGGAAGAAACCCTTGAGAGTGCAAGTCCATGAAGTATATATATAATATACATTAGTTTTCTCACGAGTGGAAGGGATCTACAGTTTTATGTCCGAACGGCCAAGTTTGAGAAGCTTTTTCTAGACAGAGTGGTAACAAAACTTGGAGCAAGTGATCTGCTTACATGACCAACACAGAGGCGCCAAGTGTCCCTTCAGCTGCAGTAAATAACCTGGAGTAATCATCTTCTTGATATGAAATTCCGTTTACCGCAACATGCGTTAACCTACATACATCCTCTTCGTCGGCGACTCTAATACTAGTTGTCCGCCCATTTTCGTCCCTGCAGGCATATGTCCGAGGTCTACACCCTCCGGATAACTGCTTTAGCTTTTGGTTCGGACCTCCTTCCTGCCGTAACACCTCTGGTGCTCTTTCTTTTACCCTCTTAGAAGCCAGATTTGGTCTTCTTTTCTGCTCGTTGAGCACACGATTGTTTGATTGTTTTTACCTAAAAAATAAAATATTTTGACGATGTCAAAATTTTCTATAATCTTTTCACATGTGTTTCTCATTCACCCTGTACACAATAAACGTACAACAAACGCTCATTTAAAATCCGTTTTGGCTATCAAGTTCACTGCCCATGTTCGCATAAGAAAAAAATGTGTGTAGTGCCAATTGAGTTGCGTATTTCATTCAATGGAATGCAACAATTTAAACGTTTTACTGCACGATTTCGTATTTTTGGTACTCACACGATCTGCTAATGGCAGCGGGCACAATTGCGCGCCACTGAATCTGGTTCATGCTCACATTTGTTTCCAATTTATTGGACATCTAAATGCGAAAACAAAACGCAAAAGACTTTTTCAACAGACTGGAAACGAAAAACTGGGCCAAATGAGAGTACGTACACAGTACATGCCTACATCCGAATCACATTCGGAAAATAAACGTGCTCTAGAATTTCATTTCAGTGTGCCTTAGAATGGGTGAGTTTACTTCATTAGTAGTGCATTCATTAAAATGTCTGCTTCTTCTGCAACGAATTGCATCTTGAATTTCCTGTCAAGATTAAGTTGTTCGAGAGTAATTAAACGAGTATTTAATGAAAGGAAATGTACAGCATTCATGCATCCGGTCGTTCTTCTTTTGAGTTATTTGATTTTTCAAATCGAATTCAAATTGAGATTGTAAACCATTTGTTGATGAAGCTCTGTTAACAACTGATGAGGTGTTTATTGTTAATAGAATGTGAAGAATATAAGGGTGATTATCGCTGACAGGCATAATAAATCTACTGAATGCACTAGTGCTGGTGTTGATGTCGACGCCCAAGAAGTTCCAATGAACAGGTTGAAGTGGTTACAGAAAACCTAAGCGCGCTCAGTATTTTGTCGTCAGTGGGACTACGCATTTTGAAAGCTGATTTGTATTTCTTTCTATTTAAAGTGCAGTAGACTCAAAGAATATTGCCAACAGACCGCCTACGTCGCTTGGAATGCGGCCAAACTGCAGCTCGAATAGTTGACACTGAATCTGAGCTTTGAAAGCAGGAGATCTATGAAACATTATAAGATAGGCTTGCACCTAAGCCATAGTTATTCTTCAGAGTAAGCGCAACTGTCGATGGGACCGGTAGGAGAACACAGAGATCGTCTCGATCTCTCGAAAAAGGGTGTCTCGTTGTACAGGACCTCGTTGGGATAGTACTTTTTGCACTCAGTACGATATAGACGTAGACATGTCCGAAGAGTCTGTCGAGCAATCTCATCTTGTCCATGTGGAAATTACTGACATTGAACCACAGTGGACAAGCGTATACAATAATTGGCCGTATGAGGGCCATGTAGCAAATTACTTTCACACTGAAAAACAACCTTCTTTCCGCAGCAAAAAGTGTTTGTCAAAATCTAGATATTGATTCCACCAAATGGTGAGATATGTTACCGCATTTTCACAGCTAACGGTCGTCCCTGTGGGTCAACTATGCCGAACTTGCGCCAGTTGGGTAAAGAAAAGGACAGTTTCACACTTTTGGAAATTGATAACCAACTTATAAGTCACGCTACATCAAAATATTTATTACCTTAACCTCCGGACCAGTTCTGTACGATACTAGATCGTCGGCGTATGCAATTAGGTGCGACATGGAAACTAAACGATCCGCATTGAATACGGAAAGATTTGCGAACCAACCTCTCTCTGTTGCAAACCATTTTTAATGTCAAAGACCGTGTTAGAAGTTACGTCGCCACTTTTCGTAACGAAATGTCTATCCGTTATCATGTCACAGATCATGTACAGAAATGATTTACTTAAGCCACGTCTGACTAGCTTGAGGAAGAGGCATTCCAACCAAACGGTGTCGAACGCATTCTCTAAATCAATCAGACAGGCACCAGTGCATTGATTTTTATTTTTGCTCCACTGAATGTCGGAAACCAACTTTGACGCGTCATGTATGGTATCATGCTCCGCCCTGAATCCGAACTGCTTGTCCGCTATGATGTTCTTTTCCTCAACCCACTGCCCTAGAACGCGACTATCTTTTCAAAGAAGAAGACTGATTGATTGGGAATTTGTAGGGATGGACTCATTGTCTCATTTGGGCATTGGCTGTACTACAGATGTTTTTCAGTACGTCGGGCAATAAGCATTACTCAGCGCATTGTTGAACAAACATTTTCACAGCTTCGAGGGGAAAATGGCTTAGTACAATATTCGGTATACCATCAATTCCGACTGACTTTTTCTTCTTCAGCGAGCTAAGGAGATCTTCTTGAGAAATCAAGATGTGATTTACATTGACTTATCTCATTTAATGTTCGTAATGTGGTTTAGCAGGGCTTCATTCTCGAGCTCGTAATTCGGCCTACGAACCTCGTTAACCGCACGAAGAAGCCATTGTCTAGCACTGCCCCATCTGGATCGATGCCAACCGAAGTCAGTAATTGTCCTTGCGGTCATTGTGAAACATTCCCAGATAAAATATATCTACAAAGTTTTCCCCTGTAATGTACATATGTAGTTTTAGTGTTTTGAATCTTGCTCTGGCAAGGCTTGGGCAGTCAGTCAGTATGTCTGTCCAAAGTTTTCTTAGTGGTATCAATTTTATGGAGGTGGCACAGTAATTTTTGAGTGCTGGAGCGCCTTTAGCTCGATTGGGTTATGAGTTTGTTTTATGAACGCCATTGAGTGTATTATTCTTTCTTTGTGCAACAAAATCAGTTTTAGTTCGTTGTTTTCTGACAGCATGTGTAGGGTTTTGTGTCATTTCCAGACAGCCTTAGCCCTAAATGTGAACCTCTTTAGCGCTTTAAGCGCTGTCCTCGAGGATTTTAAATTTATAGAAATATCTGGTGGGACTTTTGACTTTTGATATTTGGCTTCAGTTTTTGTGTTAATTGAAACGTATGAGTATGTAGACACCGATCAAACAACTCGTTTTGGGACAACCATTGTGTTTTAGTGTCTTTAACTGACTATCTTGATGATGTTAGAATACGTTTTCCTATCTTGTGGCGCTCCATGATTATCAATTTCCATTGTTACCAACAATTTACTGCACAATTCTCTACTAATTCAAAACATGCGTTAATTTGAAGACCCACTTATAAGATAACATTGAACTTAAGCTAAAATTAAATAAAAAATAAACAAGATAAAAATAAAACCCAGGCGATTATTGATGAGCATTGTGTTGGAATGTTTTCACATGTTATTGTTATTTTCACCTCGTTCTTGATGTATGCATTTTCAAAATAAACTGAATTCAATTTCATCAGCTAAAAGCACTCATTTTAATAAAAGCAATAAAAAATAGCAATTAAATACAAATCGACCTTGGAGTATTCTTTTTTTTGCGAAAAGTTATGTACGTCAGATGGTTCTCGCACAAATTGATATGATGCTCGAAAGCATCGCTTTTAATGGCAGTTCTAAAATTGTTTATCTCAAAGGCGTGTTACCATTAACAATGTATTTCAAAAGCAGCCATACGGACTTAATTTTGCATCCCCCAAGTAATGGCTTACGAATTTTAGGAAACGAGAAGAAAAAACGACCACAAATCAATTGGCAACTTCCATTTGCAAGAGAGATACAGATATCAAGTCGAATGGCATTTTTGTTGTTTTCATTATTTTTTCCTGTTTATTCAAGAATGTGGAGAACAGATTTTGGCTCTCGAAAATCGCAACGCGGTCAGAATGATACAGATACAGAAATATTGAATTTTTTGCCAAGACATTTCTTTTTTTGACAGATTGCATAAAGATGCAACGGAATACATTTCTGACAACACACCCCAACGTGGCGGTGTATACCCACCGCAAGTGGGAAGATATTCGAAATTGAATTCTCATTGAGGAAATTTTTGACCCATTCTGACAGCTGTGATTATGAGTGACAGCGGACTGGCGCACGAGGAGAACAAACATAAATACACAATTCAACCAAATTCAACACGTGTCCACTTTGTACATCGATAAATTATCCTTTCAAAATGAAGCAAAATTTATCAAATATGATCTGCATGAAAACGTGCAGAATCTTGTTTATCCGCCCGCCGCCGCAGCCGCGGGGTTTTTATTTGCGGTCAAAATAAACACGCCACATGCGTCAATCTAGTGGCACACCGAAGCCGGCCATATTTTTGAACAACTGCCAAAAGAGAGATGAACAAAAAAAGCGCTGAAAATAGTTAAGAGCGTTCACATGTTCATTTTTTTTTCCTGTTTGGTTCGAACAAATTGCTCAATTCTTTATAATTTTGCGCGTACTGCCTATTATGTGCACAAGATAAAGTGCTTCGCATACCTGAGTGCATCCATCGCTGGCAGGAGTCAATGAAAATGCGACAAATGTGTTTTGTTGGTACGTTTTATTTATCAAAGCTGGGTGTGCTAGACGTGAGAAAATCTTATTCACATGTTATTTTAGCGATTTTGAATGGTCTGATGGGCGTTCAATGTGTCGGCGCCTATTAGTCTCGAGGAAGGCGGATGCGTTTCTTCTGCTGACCTTCCGCACTCTTGATCCGTTTCCGCATGTGCTTGGGCAGAACGCGAAACACTTCAGAGTCGATTTGAACAGGCATTGAGTTCTGGCGCATTGCGAACCATTTTATTTTTTCCATCCTTCTAGCCATGGCTGGGAAAGAGAGAGAATATGTTACATATGTGCATACAGTGTAAAATTCAGCGTAGGAAATATGGAACCAATGATGTGTTGGACAAATTTTGATGGGCTGTCAAATCGCAACAAAAAGGTAGCGTTTGGTATTTCTTTGAAAAGCTGAAGTTGAACTTAATTTGAACTGGAATCATGTATGTTGGCGGCGTGTCGAATGCATTTAACAACTTTTACAACTTTGTAAACATTTACAGGCACCCAGTGAAGAATACTGCCCCAAAATTCACACAAGATTTGAATGTAGCCATCTTTGTGGATCGGCGGCAGTTGCCAAACAAAAACACATCTTGACAGCTGACACTTCACGGTTATTAAAAATGGAGCGAGACATGAATGAACAACGCGTTTTAATTGTTGAGCAATATTTTAAAAATAATGAAGGTTGATCGTTGAGTGATTCAATGATGACAGTGAGAGTTCCCTGTAACAGTGCATGCTTAGACAACTGCTCTTATATTAAGATTGATGTGCGGCAGTGCTCATTTGGGGTGCATTTACATAAGTTGTTGTTGCTTCAACTGCATAATACAGGAAATGTGAAAATGTACAATTATCGTTCAAGCTGAGAAAAGCACACGAGGTCGTCAGCACACGACCACTTTGAATGCGCCGTTTTGTGTGAACGCCTGAAACAGTTCATCTACAATCTAATATGTTTCTATTAATGTGGAAAAGACCCCAAAATTGACATCCATCCAGGTGGTCGATTTCAAGGCATGACAACGTGCATTGAGACGAGCTATAAAGAGCCATGTGCAGTTTTTTCTACCAAACCTGTAAGACGACGATGAATTCTTGTTGCTCCAACGGTTACAAATCAGGAAGACCTTCTGCAGAGGAAATTTAACCACAAACTGTACTGGCTGTACGGCGGCATGGACCTAGTTAAGCGTATTCCGATTCAAACGCTTAAGCTGACTACCTCATGCAGTGCGTCCTTTTTCTCAAGCAGTTTAATTAATACCCTCAATTGTCCGGGATCAGACAGTACGAACCGAATGTATAGGGGGAGAGGAGGTACCTGTGCACATTGGTCTTAAATATCTGCGGATTGTAGTCTAGGTGAAATATTGCGCTGGGAAGAGCATTGCATATTTGTGTGGTGGGGCTGAAAAACGAGTCTCTAAATTTCACTGTGCGGCCGAAAGAAGTTAGTTTACCATGGGCATTCCTGGCGAGACCTGTATTGCAGGTGAATTCATGGAAAGGAGGAATGCAGTCGGCTGGCTCACTTGAGCATCGTTTGTTGACATAGCGATAAAACACGGACAAAGAAGACACGGTACACCGATGTTCGAGCGAGTCTAACGAACGCAGGATATTGTTGTCTCCTATTAATTTTATCGTTCGCTATTGGATTCCACCTAATAAGTGGAGAGTGGTCTTAGGGGCACCAGCACAAGTATGAGCATTGTATTCAAGCTTAGAGCGAATATACGGCTTATACATTAAAACCAAATCAGAGGGACAAATTCCTTCTTACATCGATTAAAGAAACCCAAAACATTTCGCAGCATTTTTTGGCGACCTCGGATATATGAGCGTTCCAACTAAGTGTTGTATTGATGTACATACCGAGGATGGAAAGTTTTCCGGTTTCGTCGATACAAGCGCCATTCATGGATAATGGCTGATTATCAGGGGTTCGCTTTAGAGACAGCAGACAGCATTGAGTTTTGGAAGCATTGAACACCACTCTGTTGCTCTTACCCCAGTTAATTATGCTGTCAATATCGAAATTCAATGTGCTTGACATACGCTGCCGTTCCAAAACTACGTCCGAAGGGCAGGGTCCTGAGTTTTGGAATGAATATGAAAAGCTGAGGGTGCTGTCATCAACCAATGAGTGGATTGGATTAGCAGTAGCAGACAAGTGATCATTTGTAAAAATTAGAAAGAGTGTCGGAGACAGAACAGAGCCTTGGGGACACCAGCATTTATTTTGCGGATATCAGACTTGAACCCATCCAAAACAACTTTAATTGAACGATTCGGAAGGTAATTTCTAATCCACAGAAGCAGAGACACATCAACACCATTAACACGCATTTTCGACAAAAGAGCTTGATGCCAAACTCTGTCAAATGCCTTAGAAATATCAAGTGCAACTATCGTGCTTTCGCCTGTATTGTTCCGCTTTTCGGTGAGATAAGCTATCGAATCACCAGTGAACCTGTTGCTGCGGAAGCCTTATTGTCGGTCATTAAGCACTAGGGGAGGATGCTAGGGTCCAATTAAATTCTCCTATTCCTGATGAGGACTCAACGATAGGCTTGGCTAGGATCGCATACATCAACACCTGTCGCAACATTGGAGGTTAAACCAGTCCGCATGCTTCTCGATACCAGCCACTGTACCAGAAGTTTTTCAACCCTGAAGTGGTTCAGAGGGGTATTCTTTGATTGGGTGATTAACCCATGTGACCTATTTTTTTCCCAGCACGATGGTCAATACCACACAAGACTGAGAATCAAAGTCCAACAACCTACCATCCCTATAGAGTATGATTGCAGGTATCGTTTGAAAACTCTTTCAAGCATTGCGGTCTTCGAGCGACGACATTAGGTTTTTGGTTTTTAGCTGAAGTGAGAGTGATAGATGATGCAGCACTACTGTGCAGACTGCAGCATAAGCAATCGATCCCATTCCGAAAGCTTTTAGTGCTTCTCATAAAGCGGTTAAAATTGCTGAAATTAACGCCGCTTAGTTCGGTCGGGTTGTTCATGAAGTAAGCTCCTAAGTGCTTGCCCGATTTTGAGGCGTGAAATTCAAAGGCGTTGTGACCAGTTAAAAGGCCGATAAGAGTTGTGATCAAACTAGAGATCATGTTGTAATTCGCTAGAAGAAGAGCTCTTGATACCCGCACTTTCGGGTATTACCCGGGAACCATGATTTCAGGTACCCGTAAGTTATTGGGTACCCGGTATTTTTCGGTTCTCAGCAATGCGTCTTAGACAGGCCATCTATCATTTATGTTTCAAGCTGCCTGAGATGAACGAATGGATTTTTTTGAGTGCTGTCAGTAAACTGACTCGAGATATCAGCACAATGGACCTAAGAAGGCCTATGGGTAGCTTCTGCCTTCTCGTTATTTTAAACTAACTCTGTCGGGGGTTGAATTCAGCGTAGGAGTCTACATTTTTTTTTTAACTTCACTCTATTTCGCTTTCCTAATTCGAAACAGAGTCGGATACACACATCTGGATATGTACATTACTGCCATCCTGACTAATCTCCTACTGACGTGACCATAGTCATGCGTTCCGGATGATACCTTGTTGGGCTTAATTTTAAAATAAACTCGACCGGATACTACAAATTCCGTTTCCAAAAAATGTTCCTTCTCTTCCTCTACAATTTCCCGTTCATCTGTGACGAAAACCATCGCCAAATTAATTTCAGTCCAATTAATTTGAAATAATTCCTGCCAACGGCCAAGATCGGCAAACGCGCACCGGCCGCTGCCAAAAAAACTTGCTGTCCAATTGCACACCAAAAACGGTTCCATTTTTACCAACTACACCTTACCTGCGTCAGAGTGCGCCCTCTTCTCAGTGTTCGTCGTCGTCGTAGTCGTGGTCGTCGTCTGCCTTGTCGTTGTTGTTGATTCCACTAAAGTACTCTCGTGAATTAAAATAGCGTCGGTGTTGGCGGTGGCTGTAAATTTGGCCTGCTCCACCTGCTTGTCATTGCCGTTGTCATAGTCCGGCGTCGAATCGTTTCGCATCGCATCACCACGCTGCAGGGTGAGTCGTCTTGCTGCCAGAGTCGCCTCTAAATTGGACGACAATCTCTCGGATGATTCATCAATTGATGCTCCTATTCCCCCATTGACGTCATACTCTGACGATGTTGACACACTCTGACCATACAGTGGCTCTCCATGCGGTGTATCTGCTGATGAAGGGGCCAATAACTCGGTGGTGGCTGTCAACGTGGATAATTCATCTCGCGTCGGCGTTGAATGGACGATTTCCGGTTCGTCGGTATTTGTCAGTGCGGACGGTAATGAATTCACGCCCACTTGCCGTTGGTAATGTACTTTTGGTAAGCGCCTGTTGGCTTCCTCTTCCACCAGGCGATCGAGTGATTCGCCGATCGCGTCATTTCCGAACGAAGCCTTTGTTCCATCGGTCAGTGACGCTCGTGTGCCCATGCTTGCACGACGGAGTCGTCGACGAGTGAGAAAGCCTCTTGCGCCGGCTTGGATTTTCGTTGCGGCCGAGATGATGGTTGTATCAGTGTCGCTGGATGCGAACTTGTTCAACGCCGTGCTGATGTTGAAGTCATCCCGCAGCCGAATGCCGCGCTCTCCTGGCTCATAGTAGTCGGAATCGGCTTCTGAGACTGAGTATGCCATAATTTTCTTTCTGACGTCTGCCGTGAGGGCATCATCTAGGCAGAAGCTGTCGCCACTCTCCTCAGTGGACTTCACGGGATCAATGTATTTGACGGTGTCATCGATGGTCACAGACTTGAAGAGCACACCGGGAGCCTTGTATGTGCCGTGGTCTACCGCGATGGTGTTCATTCGGTGCATAGTCTTGGAGTCAAAAGTTTCGTTCGAGAACTCATCGGATTCGCTGAGCTGAGTGCTGGAGTTTCCGAAAATGATCGACTCACTCTGAGCGCTACTTTCGCGAGTGGTATCTCCTCGCTGCAGGCCCTGTAGAATGAGGTCATCTTCGGTTTCGGGCGAACTCGGTTTCTGCAGCTCTTGCATGGGCTTTACTGGCTCACATGCAAGGTCGCCGAAGACGGGAAACTGCTCAACGTGGTCGATGGAGGCCCTCTGCTCGGAGTCGCGACGAAGATGCATGCGAGCCACCACAGCCTCGGATTCACGCAAGGCCTCCGTGGCCTTTTCGAGAGTGTCATGCAGAGATGGAGGACTGTCAAGGGTTTCGTTCTCCGATGGCTCATCGTAGGCCACAGAGGTTGTTGTTGATTCAGCCTTGGTCGTGGTCGATTCAATTTCGGAATCCTCCTGTTCGGATGCATTAAGGCGAGGAAACGAGGGTGCAACCTTCTTGATGCATGGCTCCTCGACTACTTCTTGTGAGGAGTTTTCGGTTGGAAGACTCTGCGGCTCCACGGAGATAGAATCTTTGTTTGTCAGAGGAGAGCTGTCATCGATGAGTTTTTCTAATTTTTCTTCTAGTTTGGATGTATTTTTTGTGGGCTCATTTTCATGTGAATCGTCTTTTTTTTCTTGTTCTTGGGTTTTATTTTGCTCTGCTGGAGTTGAGTCGACACCTGAGAGCACTTCTTGATCTTGAGACGACTTGAAGTCTCCACCTTCAGCTTGGATCGACTCAGTCTTAGCTTCAGATTGTCCTTGTTGGTCTTCCTTGGTGGACTTGCTATTCTCTACATCTGCCTCATTTTTGCTAAGTTCAGATGAATTCTCTACCACTTCTGTTGAGTCCAATTCCTTTGTCTGTGGCAGAACATCTGACGGATCATCAGTTGGCTTCTTTTCTAACAAAGGTGGTGCGCACTCATCTTCAGTTGGCTCGCAAGTTGCATCGTTTGACTGACTTTCATCCGCCTCCTTAGTCACATTCAGTGACGCACTGTCCTTGTCTTCTGTAGGCGGTATTTCTAGAGCCTTCTCATTCTCAAAACGAACTGCGGAGTCAGCTACTCCTTCAGTTGGAGCTTCTGCGGCAGACGTCTCAGGACAACCATCGTTGTTGTTGTGACTTGTAGACTGATTCGATTCGTCGTTGTCCTTTGAATGGATTTCACGTGATGATCCGGGGGAATCTTCTTTGAGTTCGTTCGAATGAGAGTCTTCATCGTTAGGACTTGATGTCATTGCTGCTTCATATCGGGTCACAGGCTCTTCAACCTCTTTGATTGGGTCTTTCTCTGAGTTCTCTTTGTTAGCAATTTCTTTTGTTTGAGTTTCATTTCCCGATGTCTCTTCAGCCTCAACGTCGTCCACAGCTTTCAAGTCTGAACTTCCTTCTCGTGCTTCATCTTTAACTTCACTGCTAGTCAGCGCTTCTTCAACAGCTGCTTTCTTGTCGACTGTACTACTGACATTTTCAACACTGCCGCTGTCTTCGTTGTGATCTTCAGCTCGATCATTGATCTTGCCCGATGTGTCATGAGACAGCTCCTCAATTTTGATGACTTCACTTTGTTCTGCGCTGTCCTTTTGTGCATCATTTTCTTCTTGGCTTTCATCATCAACCACCGATTTTTCATCTACTGCAGCCTCCTGGGAGGGACTCACATCGATCGCTGCATTTCTTAAATCAACCGCCTCATCAGCACCAGTCCCACTCTCCGTCTTCTTCGACAACTCCTCGTTTGCTTCACCTTCACTTACCGCCTTATCTGACACATCATCCTCGGATGAAGGGGGAATCAAAGCTATTGCAGGACACACGCCTTGATCGACACACTCATGGCCATCCTCCTTAAGTGCATTCTCTACAAACGCTTCCTGTTGTTCCTTGCCACCTTCACTTGGTATTCCCGAGATTTTACTGTCACTGGTGGCGTCTTTAATGTTCACTTTATTGAGTTCATCTAAATCTGCCACGTCCGGGTCGTTATGACTTTTATTGCAATTATTATCGTCGGTATTTTCGCATTGCTCACTTATGTGCGATTCGGTGATGTTGGCTTTGTTGTCCTCTTCCATCGGAACGAACTGTTTCATTTTGTCCAAGTTCTCGTCTCCTGAATCATCGGCGGTATCGTCTTTTGTATCGTTGACATTGGTGGCTGAAAATAAATCGTATGACGGTTTGTTTTTTTTTATTTTATTTTCAAAACAAATAAAAATTCAATCATTAAATCATCTTATGAGTATTTCAGTGGTGCCAAGTCTTTTTGGACGGAAAAACATCAGACAATGTGAAGAAAAAAATACTATTTGGGGGAAATTTGAAATTTTGAAAATGAAATTCTTTTTTTATGGCACCTGTGTCAGTTCAAAGAGGTAACAGCTACTTAAATATGAACCTGCGTTACCGAATTTGGTTTCATTAATAGCACTGTCGACAGACCAGGTGTTCTGTGCTTTGTGTGTGCTCCAATTTTGAATAATGTTGCCCAAGAATAAACGAATAAAATTCTATTCAATCTCATTTTGATGACAGATGTCTCAGTTTCGCCCATAAAAAGAAAACAGGGGAAATAAACGTGGTTTGTATTTGTTTAAGATCTGTCCTGGCTACTGAGCGGATGTCATATTTGATCCAATAAGCGCTACACTGAAGAAGTGAATTAACGGATTTGATCCACGATGCGAAGTATAGCATCTGTTAATAAGAATTTCTTTTATTGATTATATTCCCTTGACAAGACAGTAGATCACCAGGGACAATTCATTCATCCATTCTTTTGTTTATTTTATATAGAGTAACAAATAGATTTGAAGAATCTTTGTGTTCAATTTTCTAAAAGAGGTTGTAAAGAGTTAATATTGGTTTGGCTGTGAATTCTTTAGGCAAGGCAACACGCTGTCATGTGACTTCTTCAACATCATACTTGAGAAGATCGTGCGAAATTCAAACATAAACACCCGAGGACACACGATCTTCCAAAAGTTCGTTCAACTGCTTGCTTACGCGGACGACATTGACGTGATTGGACGCACACTGCGAGCCGTCAATGAGGTGTTTGCTAGCGTTGAAGCGAAAACGGCTAAAATGGGTCTAGCGATAAACCAGGGCAAAACAAAGTACATGCTGTCATCACGTAAGGACGCACAACATCGACCTCTCAGACAGAGCGTCATATTGGGCAGCAGAAACTTTGAGGTAGTCAAGGACTTCGTCTACCTAGGCTCTGGAGTAAATAGGGACAACAACACCAGTACCGAGATCAAGTGCAGAATTACTCTTTCCATTCGCTGCTTC
Source organism: Eristalis arbustorum (assembly GCA_916610145.1). Taxonomy (NCBI): domain Eukaryota; kingdom Metazoa; phylum Arthropoda; class Insecta; order Diptera; family Syrphidae; genus Eristalis; species Eristalis arbustorum. The sequence continues at coordinate 50,959,524 of OU744316.1, read as the reverse complement.
TTTGGGCTCAAGAGGCAATTGAGTAGCAGAGCCATATCTCGAAACACCAAGTTGACTTTGTACAAAACACTAATCATCCCAGCCCTGATTCTTCGTCCTGTTTTGCGTTGATGGCGTCCGGAGGAGAAGGTTCAACCACGAACTATACGGGCTGTACAGCGGCATGCATCTAGGTAAGCGTCTTCGGATCCAACGCTTAAGATGGCTAGGTCATGTAGAGCGGATGGACACCAAAGCTCTGGCCCGAAGAGTCTTCGATACCGAGCCATTGGGAGAGCGCAACAGAGGACGCCCTCGCACTAGATGGCGCACACAAGTGGAAAAGGACCTCAACCAACTTGGCGTGCGCAGCTGGAGGCAGCTGGCGAAAGGTCGTGCTGGCTGGAAAGGCATGTTGGTCTAGGACCAGGTCCACCTTGGACTGTAGCGCCAATCAAAGAAGAAGAAGTGAATCCTTCTCGTTGAGTAATAACGTGGTAAATTGAGCATACATTTTATGTCCTTATTTCGATATATTTGAAGATTAAGTTTGTGAGTTTTTATCGCAGTCTTCCCAAACAGGAGCCCCATACAGCTTATTGTCAGTACTAAGTGTCGATTGTCTTCTTTAATGGGGTAGAGAATTTCAATGCATTTGTTAATTCTATCAACAGTGATAGAAATGTACTTCTGAAAAGTTGATTTCTTATCAATAATGATTCCGAGATGTCTGCTGTGCTCAGACCAGTCAATATCTATAGATCCCCTTTGGAGTTTTATATTGTTTGGAATAAATCAGTCTTTTCGTCTACGTGTAAACTAAACAGCTTTCGTTTTCAAGGCGTTTACATTAATTTTCCCTTTGTAAAAGAATTTTTCCGCTTGCAGCACATTACAGACGCAAACAAAGTAATATTCACATCATTGCCAAGATCTGTAATGTCAGAGACAAATATATTAAAAAGTCTTGCGGCAAGTACCTTGAGGCAGTCCATATGTAATGTTTTGTACTGCAAATTTAACATTTTGTACTTTTACTACACATTTTCTTTTATTCAAAAACGTTCGATGATTTTAACGGTTTCTAAAGGAAAATTTACTTTAATAAGTTTGTGCATCTTGCCAAACCATATCAAAGGCTTCTTCAATATCTAAAAAAACTAATCCAGTAGACTCTTTTGATTTTACGTTTGACATGTTTCTTAATCCTTATGATTTGATGGTACGTAATTTGCGAGCCAGAGACAATTTTAAGTCAATAATTTATGAAGTTACATTTTCATACGAAGAAGTTATCAGAATCGAATCAAAAATATATAGTCATATGGGTGGCGCTATAGCCAGTAGACGGCCACGGCCTAGCTTCTCAGCAACCAAAAACGTCGTGCATGCTAATGTTCTCTCACGACTGGAAGGGACCTACTGTTTTGTGTCGACTCCGAACGGTCAAATTTGAGAAGCTTCTTCTTTCACTCGAAAGTGAAAATTATTTTATCGTACAGACCAGGGATCGAGCCTAGACGTCGATGTCAAAGGACATATTTGCCTGCAGAATTTCTGCAAATTTATCTCACTACCCACAGGATATGTAAGTCACCAGGATCGACTTCAAATTGTATAATGAGCTCAAAGTAGATAAGAGACTATAAGAATCAAGAGACCTTGGATGTGAGACAGCTTGGCCTCGATGACTGGAAACAGCGTGCCCAGAACCGTCACCGTTGGAAGTCAGCTCTTCATAGGTCGTCTGCCTGATATGTAAGTAAATAAGTATTATTTTTCTATTAGCCAGGCTATTTTACTTAAAGTCGCCCATTTCCATAACTGCCTGCGTTTTGTATTCATTGCGAAACAGAGGTCAGATACACAGAGATGGCTCAAGTTGGCGAGCCTTTTGGTTGAGACAACAAGAAAAAAACTACTGGGAACCTTACTTAGGGAACCTCATTCATAACGTTGGTCAAGGGCAACCTTTTGCCGAATTTTGCATGACCATTCATGAATGTCACTTTTGAAGCAGCGCTTAATTTCCTCCAGTAATGTACCTAAAGAGACAGGAAACGGTGTTACATCACTAAATTCACCCGGACGTCTCAAGAACATGAACACACATACGTGACGTGTAAGAGCGAATTGCAATCGAGGTTTGACGATTCACATGATTGGTAAATTCACGGGACTATCAAGGTCTTTCAAGACAAGGCCTTATTTTTCAATTGCCACCTAAGTCGAAAGTCGCAGCGATTGGCCAGGGTTATCCTTAATAACCCGAATAAAGCATACATTACTCATTCATGAAATGACGTGAAAAGGCATCTATCAGGAAATAAATGCAGTATATCATGCCATCCGGAATTATTCCCGCGAGCCGCTATCGAATCCTATAACATCTTATATATATTAACGCCTGACCAGAAGAGAAATTCTACATCAGCTGGATGTAGACAAACCACACGACGACGTACTGCCAACAACATGGAACCTCAGTAATCTGAAAATTGACAATGCGATACAAGGTCTAGGGTACTCTTTCAACAACGCATTAGATCAGCAAAAAAAAGGCAAAGGAGAAGCAGTGTCATGTACAGACTCTTGGCCCTTTATAATAATATAATATAAAATATGGGCGGCGCTACAGCCCATTGAGGGGTAGCAACCACTCGTGCTGTGTGTCTTATTGTTCTCTTACAGGTGGAAGGGACCTACAGTTCTATGCCGACTTTTTTTCTAAACAGGAAATACTCTTTGAGCATTGTCATTGACTCGAGAGAGGTGGGGCCGTGAAAATTATTTTTGTCGCATAGATCAGGGATCGAACTAAGACGTCGGGATTCGAGTGCAGTTGGGGACGACACACATACCCACATTGCCAGAGGCCACACACCATTGGCCTTTCACAATCAAAATCTTTATCACAACGGGCAAAAGCTGATACGACACTTAGACTTGAACACACGAGGTAGAGACTATCAATCAGTTCTAACTGAGTTGAACTCCACGAACATTATGTTTCGTAATGCGACACAAACCCACAGCAACAAAAATTTAGGGAACAAGCTGCGCTTAATACAGCCAGGACCTGACCCGTTTCGACTAATCTATCAGATCATCGATAAGAGAAAGAAGCTGCACCAACACTGACAAAAAGCGGAAGAAATGCAAACACACTATCGACGAAAGCGGAAGCTTCTTTATCGAAATTCGACAGCCTGGTGATCCAGAAATTGTCACATAAGTCACCACCTACGTCGATACACACGTCGAGAGCCCATTTGCATCAGACGTAGTCTTCAACGAACTCAACTCAGGCGATCCGGTAGGAATGGAAGACCTCATAACGGGCAAAGAATTCACAGGAATCATTCAACGTAGCACAGCGAGGAAGGCCGCCGACAAAATCCCGAATTTTGTCCCGAAGCGCATATCACAAACGGTTATGATACTTCTCACCATCATTATGAACAATTGTGTCAAAAATTGCTTGTAAGTGAAAAGTAGCAAACATTGTTGCAATACCCCAACAGGGGAGCGCTCCCGGTGTTTCAGGGTACAGGCCTTTCGCTCTTAAAAAAAAAAAACCGATCTGCGATTCCTGTTCGATGTTTCTTTTTTCCACTCTCACTCGCAAATACGTCATCTCTCACAATATCTTTCAGTTGAAGAGTAACATAATTTCTTCTTAATTTTATGTTTTAAATTTGTTATTCCATCTAAGCCCCCTGTAAACCATCCCTGATCAACCTTGATTTTTGTCTCACCCAAACATCGACATTTTAATCAAAACAGATTCTGTCGTTCGCTCTCAGTGAACCGAGTTCAGATGCGGCATCAGATTCAAGTTAATATTGCTGCTCTTATCAGTTGTTTTTCCAGAGTTCACAATTAAAGCAGCAGCTGTCAGTTGTTAATTAGAGTGAGTGGAAATGAATTTCCTCGCACTCGTTGTAGTAATCCTTGTGTGTCCAGTGGTGAGGACACAGGACACCAGAGACTACAAGGCGTTTCTCGACACACGCGTAAGTCCCTGTGATGATTTCTATCAGTACGCCTGTGGTAAATGGACAGCCCGCAACAACCAGGCAAACGACGTGTTAAGCGACCAAAAGCTGGAGAACTTTATCGCACTGAAGGAGCACTTTTCAACACTGCAACGACGGATATTGAAACAGGACGCCTCCAGTCAGTTCTATCATCAGTGCATGCAGAGTAAATTCCAGTCGAACGCAGAGATACTTCAGCCATACCTGAGCACTTTGGTGGAGATCGCTGAATGGCCTTTCGTCAATGACACATTCAACCAAGCTACCTTCGATTGGCTGTCAGTGTCGGCCAAGTTGAGGCGCTACCAAGTGGAAAGCCTGTTTCAACTCAATGTACAGCGTTCGTGGAAGAACTCAGACGAGTATATCGTTTATCTTTCCAGATCCAAGGCGGATAGTCGGTGGGACGAGGCTGCATCGTTCATGTACGAGACCTACGTGAAGTACATCCTCTTAGACTTCGGAGTTCGTGTCAGGAAAGCCAAGGCATTGGCTCGGGAAGTTGTTGGCTTCGAAGTCGACCTGGACAAGCTCTCTTCAGATATGCAGAGCTCACTATCGGAGCCGATCTCATTGCGTGAGCTGGCAACAGAACTCCCAGGCATGGATTGGACGCGGTACTTTCAACTGCTGCTTGGAAAGCCCGCGAAGCCATCACAGCAGGTCATCGTTGAAGTTAACTTCTTCAGGAAATTAATGACACTTCTCTCCAAGACTAAGAGGGAAACTGTAGCTCTGGCACAGATCACGAGATTCCTGCGTCACTTTGGCGTCAGAATGGAGCAACCAGATTGGAGGACCTGCATGGAGGAAGTCAACCACAGACTGCCTCTTCACGTAGCAAAGAAATTCCTCTCTCTGCGGGAAGACAACTTCTCTCCCGCGAAGGTGCGTAGTATTTTCGACAACATTCGGGAAGAGCTTAGGCAGGCTATCAACGCCACGAGTTGGTATGATCTCACTTCCAAACAGGAACTGCTAGCCAAACTGTCCTCAGTTCGTCTGCGGATTGGATATCTTGAACAAGACCTCCGTTCCTTGCCAGAGATTCAAATTGACCCAGAAAACTATCAGAGGTCACGAATGCTGCTGGCACAGTTGGCGGCAAAGAACGAGCTAAACCTGCTCAGCGGTCACTCGACGGCTGGCAGTGGCAGGCAAATCAAAGCACTGAACGCGAATGCATACTACCGGCTGACCACAAACTCCTTAGACATCCCCATCGGCACCCTGCAACCGCCGATATACAGAGAACACGCAAGCTGGGCTCAGACAATGGGCTCGCTGGGTGCAATTATGGGGCATGAGTTGGTGCACGGCTTCGACTACGATGGCCAGGGCTACGACGCCAACGGCAATGTTCGATCACAGATAAGTCCAAAACCGCTGATACAATTCGGAGTTCGAGTAAAGTGCTATTTAGACCAGTACGGGAACAGAATCGGGGCAGCAGTGAACGAAGACATCGCGGACAACGAAGGCCTCCATCTGGCATACATGGCATACAAGAGGTTTTCCAAGGATCAACCGCACGGTAATCCCGAGGTCAATGAGGAGCAGTTGTTCTTCACAAGCTTCGCGCAAATTTGGTGTCGATCGGAGGACTCAATGCGAAGATTTCGGCTACATTCATCCAACAGAGAGCGTGTCAATAATGTTGTAGCAAATTCTGAGCACTTCGCGGAGGCTTTCTCCTGCCGCAGTGGAGCTCAGATGAATCCGATTAAGAAGTGTCGAATTTGGTAATAAAATGTTCGAGGCTGTTGGTTGAGATTGTTTTTTGTTATTCTTTCGAATGCAAGGCTTTTTAGATGTGCGTCTGTGTGTCTCAGTGCGAGAAAGCACGTTTGAGTGTCTCAAAAAAATAGAGCTTGGAGGACAAACCTTACTTCTAACTTTTGTGCAGAGCAATGTCACTTTGGATCGCCTTGGATGAGCAGCCCGAATCGGAATTTCTTCACTCGAACGGTCAGATCTGTTAGTACTTAACCTTATCAGATATCATCTTGGTTTTCGCTCATATCCAAGGAGTCGCTCAAGTTTCTTGGAGTGATGCTGGACAAAAGGTTGAACTTTAATGCACATACATATAAGGTGTGGCAGCGAAAAACCATCAGAAGCGGACAGAGGAGGACGCGGAGCATACCATGTTGCACACGCTTTGCAAAAGACAGAGCAAAAATTAAGGCAACTGGCAAAGGCCAACTGACCCAGGTCCACCTCGGACTGCAGCGCAATATCATCTCAATATTAATAACGAAATAAATTAGAGACCCATCATACAGGAGGAAGACAGGAAAACTTGAGGAGCTACTGCTTCAGGACAGCGAAATCCACTATTGAACAAATATTCACATTACGTCAGATCTTGGAGAATATCCAGGAGTTTCCAGTCGATACCCACCGCCTATTCATAGACTCGAAGGCTGCATATGACAGTATTTATAGAAACGAGCTATAAAGCGTCTAGTTTTGGTATGACAAATTCGCCTGTCTTTGCAGAATGACGATGGAGAACAACTGTTGCTCCGTCGAGGTTGGTGAAGTTTATACCGAGACCTTTGATGTCACAAAAGGACTTAGACAAGGCGACGCACTTTCATGCGATTTCTTTAACATCATTCTCGATTGATTTTCCACAAATCTGTGCAACTGCTCGCTTTTGCCGATGACATTGACATCATCGGAAGAACACAACGGTCTGTTAGTGCGGCGTTTGGGATCATCGAGAAGGAAGCGGCTAAGATGAGGCTTGCGGTTAATGACGATAAGACAAAATATATGCTGTCTACGAAAAACCAATGCTCCGGCCCGAACAGTCTTCGAATCCATCCCCGAGGGACGGCGCAGTAGAGGCAGACCGCGATTCAGGTGGCGCAAGTGGAAAGAGACCTGAACCAACCATGCGTGCGAAACTGGAGACAGCTAGCTAAAGATCGAGTTGACTGGAGACGCTTGTTGGTTGAGATCCAGGTCCACTGCGGACTGTAGCGCCACCTTAAGTAAGTAAGTAAGTCTACGAAAAAGATCCACCAACACCGACGTCTTGGACCAAAGGTCACTATGGACAAGTATGACTTCGAAGTACTTCCTCCGAAGTTAATAACAACAACGACACTACTGCGGAGATAGAACGGAGGATCACGTTGGCCAACCGCTGAATTTTTTCATTTGGAAGGCCACTTTGGAATAAAGCCATCTCTCGAAGCAAGATATCCCTATAAAAGGCCTTGATAGTTTCAGTCTAGCTGAAACATGGACACTAAGGCGGGCGAGAATATTTGTGGTCGCTTCGAGAGAAAAGTTTGGAGGAGAAGACTGAACGACGAACTGTACGGGCTGTACAGCGACATCGATCTGGTCAAACGAGTTGGAATCTCTCGTCTCAGATGGCCAGGTCACGTAGTGCGAATGCACACCAATGCTCCCCGAAGGATAACGCGGTAAAGGAAGACCACGCCTTCAGTGGCGCAGGCAGCTATAAGGGGTTGACCGTGCGTAAATAAGTCGCTGGAAGCAACAAGCACAAGACCGGGCTAAATGGAGAGGCTTATTAGCTGAAGCCGGACTACAGCGCCAGCCAAAGAACAAGAAAGAAGAAGATGCGGGATTCGAGAAATTGGTGATCCAAGCTCTCTGTGACTTTGATGACAGTTACTCTTACATCTTCCTCCATCACACATCTCCTTCCTCGTCTTGTAGCCTACTAATATTACAATATAATTTAATGGCTTCTTCGCAACCACTCGTGTTGTGCGTGCTATTGTTCTCTCACGAGTGGAAGGGGCGTACATTTTAACGCCCACTCCGATCGGCCAAGTTTGAGAAACTTTTTACAGACAGAAAAGCACAGATCAGGGATCGAACTTACGACGTCAAGGTTGGGGTCAACGCATATACCCACAACGCCACTGGCTACCACACCTACCTAGCCGACTACTGCTCACACAAATCCTGCCATAAAAACACATGTAGGCTAAAAACCATCAAGAAAAAGTTTTACATATCTTAACTCACCCCCACCACCGACTTATAAGTTCTGATTAAATGATTGAATTTACTTACATTTCAAAATCCTTACCTTGTTCGTCGATTTCTCTGCTTATTTCTTCAATGGACTTTCTCCTTGGCGACGCTGTCGTTAATCCCGCCCCGTGCATGCCCTCGGCACAGCTCTTGCAGACTTCGGCTTCGATCTCTCGAACATCGTCTATTGGCAGCTCGCTCAAATCTTCAATTTTAATCACCACACTAAAAGGATCAGCCCTTAACACCGTTTTACACACTTTCTCACCTTTCTCCGGGTATTCACTCCTGTCCCGAGCAGTAACTGCGTCCAACTTTTGCTCTTCAGCATTTTGTTCGATTTCTTTTTCATTTTCTTCATCTTCTCTTGCCGAAGACTCTTCTTCTTCATCAGCTGAAACTGCCCGAGAAGGTTTAGTAAATTGCTTAAATGCATCGGAATGATGTATCTCTGTATCATTAGGAATCAACAAACTACTAGTACTAACTACAGCTGATTGGATAGATGGTGTTGGTTGTTTGTCGGAAATGTCAAGATGTGCATCTGTGCTACAAGAGTTGTCAAATCTACTAGAAGAGGTTGAATTTAAAGAATTTTGTTGCGATGCGAGGACGGATTGAGCATCTGTGGGGACAATGAGATCATCTCCCACGTACCATTGGGGTTTGCGATCGGAACCGGATGGTTCATCGCTCTTGAGGATGTCCTCCAGAGCAGGAGCTGTCGGTTCGATGATGCTCGTTTTACGACGGATTTCTGATGCAACGGCGAGGGTATTGGACTCTGGTTGCTGTGGCTCCTCCGGCGAGTGAATATGGCCAGGATTTTCGTCTTGCAGGGTAAATGTGGCTGTGTCCGAGACCTGTTCACTCCTGGTTTCGACACTCTCCACATCGGACAGGTCAAACGAGGTGTCTGGCCCAATGAAGGTGCTGCTCTCGTCAGAGTTTTCTACAGCCTCCCTGGAGGCGTGATCGCGTTGAGCTCCATGCGAGTAGCTCTTTATGGGGGCTTCGTTGAAACTGCTGCCATTGCGACCGTGGTAGTCTCTGTAGGCTTTTTGAATTGTTTCGGCTGCGCTTTCCAAGAGCGCATGTGCTGAGGTTGATTTAAGGAAGTGAGGAGCTGCATTGTCAGAAGGTTCAATTGCTGCGTCATCATGTTGTTTTTTGCACTTTTGTAAATCTACGCGTGTTTTGTATCCTTTGTAGGTCTTTTGTATCAACGTGGCCGCTCTTTCCCGGGAGTCTTCTGACTGGCAATTTGTCTCAGTTTCTTTTTGAAGGTCCTTCCGCGTCTTATAGCCCTTGTAAGACTTTTGTATAACCACTGCGGCTTCATTCATAGCATTTGCCTTTTCGTTTTGACGTTCAGTCAACTCCTTTCTTGTCCTGTAGCCCCTGAAAGTTTTCTGAATCATAACCGCGGAGTCGTCTAATTTTGGAGGTTCAACGCACTCAATTGATGGCGTTGATTGTGAAGGCTGCGGAGAATTGGAGACATCTACTTGGGGCACATCTTTCAAGGATCTTCTAGCCCTGTAACCTCTGTAATTTTTTTGTATGATTGTTGCGGACGTATCGAGGTCAGCGTGGGAAGTGCTGTCAACGCTGTCATGTACCTCAGTTGACTTGCAATTTTCCTGGTCGGCTGCATTGATATTTTTGGCATTTTTGCCATTGAGGGTCTTCCTTGTGTTGTAACCTCGAAAAGTTTTCTGAATCATAATTGCTGGCTTGTTAAGGTCACCTTGAGTGGTATTCAAACTGCGTAGTTGAGATTGATTTTTCCGCAAGGGTTCTGCTTCATCTTTAGAGGACTCGCTCTGTATGAGGCTTGTTTGAAGATTTTGGCCATGGTTTTCTTTAATTTCCAACTCATTTTGTTGCATTGAATCACTTTCCTTGTCGTTCATGTTCTCACTGTTCACCTCTTTGGGTAGCTGCTCGGAAATTACTTGAGTCGTCGGACTTGTGTGCTGTTCTTCATCCTTGTCTTCCTTTGAAAGTTTTGCTTCGTTTTTAGTGATTTGGTCCACTCCACTCGTTGCATCTGTCACGAAGACAAAGTTCCCCTCATCCTTCTGAGCATCGGGAGTGATTTCAGTCGATGTCAGTGTAGTTTCCACATTCTCTTCACTGTTTGTAGTTTCACTCATCTCTCCTTCAACGATCTCATTTGAAGCATTCAAATGGCCATCAATGAGTTCCTTGATTTTTTCTTCAGCAGTCTCGCATTCTAACGTCTGATGTTCGTCTTGGTCTTTCTTGGAATCCTTAATCCCCTCCTCTTCCTTGAGTGCGTCAACAGCAACTGGACTATGAATTCGAGAATCTGAGGTGTGGTGAATGATAATCTGGGGCAATGTTGTCCCTGTTTTGTTGTCCTCGCTGTCAAGGTCTGCAATTACTATCGTTGATGATTCATAACCTTGTGTCTTCCCTTTGAATTCATTACCATCCGAATTGTTCAGCTCTGAACTCTCCTCTGCCGACGGAGTTACTTTAGAAATCTCTTGACTCATTCCCTTGACCAAATGGTCACTCTTAGCGTTGTGGCTTTGTTCATTTAGACTCTCCTGCTTGACTTCTTCCAACTTTTCCTTAGATTCAGTGCGATCATTGCAGCTGCCTTCGGCTAGATCTGGTTGAGTTTCCAAAGCTTCTTTCAACACTGTTGTCGTTGAAGTAATTCCGGAGTCAATGCTCGTTTCATTTAAGTTGTCTTGTGTGCTTTCGTCGGTTAATTGCTCATTTTTATCGACAAACTCATTGATTGGGTTCTCTTTATCGACTGTAGACTGAAGTTGTTGAACCAGGTTTCCTTCATTTTGATCAATTAACGCCTCTTGAACCAACATTTCTACAGTCCCCAGGTCTACACTGCTTTCCATTGCCCCCTCCTGAGCCAAATCTTCTTTTGGATACGACGATTCTTCCAGTCCTGAACCCTTCTCCAAGTCATCTTCTTTCTCATCTGCTCTAGATTCCTGCACCTTGCTTTGATCATCTACTGAAGTGTCATTCAATTTATCAACTGAAGCTGCCTCTCTCTTAAGATCTATCCCCTTCCTCGTAACCGTCCTTGTCTTTTTTGCAACTGCTTGTGGCACAGTCTTCTTTAAGAGCAAATCCTTTTTGATCGCTTCCAAGTCAAAAACGAGCGGCTTCTGGGTCTGTGCGTTGGTGGAAAATGATTTTCCCTTCTTCGCGAACTGATCTCGCTTGCTTTTGATCAGCCGATGACGTTCGGGCACGTTGGACGATGAGACAACTCTAGAATTGGGTATCTTCGTCTTGTCCTTAGCGAAGGGTGTCTTTTGCCCCGTTTTAACACCTCTCATGGTCTCCTTGGGCGTGGTTTCATCCAAACTGTCCCCCTTTAGAGACTTTGGATTAGTTTCTATTGGCTTTTCACGAGTCAGACGTGGCTTGGCTTGTTGAGTCCCCTCCAAACTTTTTGCTTTTACCGGCTGAATCTTAGCTGAATTTTCGTCAACTTTCGTTTTTCGCTCTAAAGGCTTTTCACGTCTAAGCCGTGGAATTTCGCTGTCTTTGCTCCTTACACCGTGCTGTCCCACGTTCTCATCTTCCGGTTTTGTCTCGTTAGCTTGCTGACCTACGTTTCTAAGCGCGGACGCGTCCACTCCGGACGTTGTCTCATTTTCTGTCAAGTGTTTCGTTGGATGAATAATTGCTACGGGAATTGAAGTTGTTCCTTCAGTTTCTACACGTTTCAATGCGGCGGATTGCTTCCTTCGAGCAGACAGATTCCTTTTAAACGCCCTCCTAACGCGGAATCCTCGCATGGCGCTTTGTATTACAACTGCGGCTTTGTTTAAGTTCTCCTCGGTCGTCGAGGGAGTGTCAGTGTTCGTCTTTTCAAATAAGCCACCTATTGCTGTCAACTGAGATGTAGCACTCTTCAGGTAATGGATGGTGTCTTCAAAAAAGTCCAAGTCCTTGCCAAGGCTTGAAAAATCCGCTGATGTATCGCCGGTATTTTCATCAACACTAGTCACTTCTGTTGATGGACCACTGGCTGTGGATTTCGCGTGATCCTCTTTTGGCACAGCCTCTGGATCATCTTTAGTTGCTGGCTTGTTAAGGTCACCTTGAGTGGTTTTAGAAGGACCTAGTTGAGATTGATTTGTCAGCAAGGGTTCTGCTTCATCTTTAGAGGACTCGCTCTGAATGAGATTTGTTTGAAGATTTTTGCCATGGTTTTCTTTAATTTCCAACTCACTTTGTTGCATTGAATCACTTTCCTTGTCGTTTATGTTCTTGTTCACCTCTTTGGGTAGCTGCTCGAAAATTACTTGAGTCATCGAAGCAGTATTCTGGGCTTCCTTGTCATCCTTTGAAAGTTTTGCTTCTATTTCAGTGATTTGTGCCACTCCACTCTCTGGATCATATTTTGTTGCATTTTGCTTCTCTTCCTCTTTTTTGGTTGACTCTTTAGGTGCTTTGTCTTCTGATTCATTTGAATTAGCTTGTGTGTCGTGAGAGGTAATGCTTTCCGTTCCCCATTTCGGTTGACTCCTAACAACGTTGTCTTCATCTAGACGCTCTATCGATTCGTCGTGCCTCTCACTAGAAGCTTCTACTTCAGTGTTCTTGTGATTGGCTATTCTTGCTTCATCGACATCGTTCTCGGCGCTAATATCGTCGGAATGTGGTTTCTGGAGGCTTTGAGGCTCAACAATAATCTCCTCAGTCCCTGTCGAGGTTTTTTCCTCATCTTTTATATTCTGTTCCATTTCATCAGCAAGATACTTAACCTTGCTTTCAGTCTGCAGATCATCTTTCATATTGTCAACGGATCTCGAGGGGTTACTGTCATCAGTCGGTTTGTCCTCCTTTTCACTCACATTCACTGTTTCGACGTCTCCCCTTGATGTGTCACCATCCATTTTTAAAAGCCTGATTTCGGCATTTCCTTTTTTTCTATCCTCGTCTGCTACACTTGCCCCAGCTTCATCTTTCGTTGATAGCATTTGATATTCAGGGACACTTTGCGATTGCCTTGCTCTCTCGTTTGTTTCGTCATCGTGAGCTTCTTGTAGTTTTTCCTTTAATTTTACGTCAAAGACATCATTTGATGTAATCTCTTGCACATAATCATGGTTGCTTGCAGATGAGGGAGAGATTTCATGCAGTTCTGCAATCGTCTCTGCCAAACTGCCAATTTTGTTTTCCTCTTTTAAAATGAGGGATCCCAATGTGTTCGTCCCTGTATTTTCTTGTTGATTCAAATCTTGTTCTGGAGTGGATTCCGTTCTCTTGGACTCCGATTTAGAGGCTTTTGCTTCCTCGCTGCTATTTACATCCTCTAGGGGACCACTCATTATTTGCTCATTCCCATCTCCTCTATTTGAACTTTCAGCCGTACTTTCTTCACTTTCTGTAGGATTTTCTACAACGGAAGTAGAATCAACTTCCAATGGGTCACCTCTGACAACTGTTGTCATTTCAGCATTCTCTGCTGTAGTATTTCTTTCTTGGTTCTCACACTTAGTCGAATCTATCACAGTTTTCCCGACAATTCCATCCTCATTTTCGTGGACATTTACTGACAAAACATTCACGTTGTGTCCATTTCCCACTGGTTTCGATTCACCTTCTGTATTAATCTGTGCAGATTCTATGAAATCATTTCCTTCACTCGGCACTCCATCTTTGTCTGCGACAATTTCGTCCTCATGTTCCTTTGAAGGCAAAGTATCACTGGCGTTGTCTTTCTTTTCTGTACAATTCAGATGCTCCTCGCTAAGCGTTGTAGTATTGTTCTCTGAAATGCCACCAGCCTGGATTTCGTTGACAACATCAAGCTTCTCCGTATTAGCCGAATGCACACTCGAGTCCTCACTTTTAACTACGTTCCTAGGCGAGTCATCCTCTATGTTTGAATTAAGAATTTCCGAAGGCAATGCATCCTCCTCATGACCGAGTTCAAGTTCAGTTGCATCTTTATTAGAGTCTTCTGCGTGAGTTAAAATAATTTTAACAAGTGCAGTGTCAAGAAGACTTCGATCATTTTCTAGATCTCGTGGATGCTCACTAAGTTGCGCACTCTGCTCACCCAAGCCACCGCTCTGGTCGATCGTTGTGTCATGCTCATCAGTCAGTTCCTCATTGAAGTTTCCATTTGAAAGACTTCTCTTATTTCTCTTGATGTCAGTCGTGCCCACTTCATAAGTTTCAGTTGCAGAGGACATATCCATTAAAGGCTGCCCATTTTGATCACTGTTCTTTGATTCCACTTCTGTCAAGCCAGACTCGTCGACACCTTCTTTAGTTTCGTCGCGGGGATGCGCGTCATCCTTGAAGCTCATCAGAACTCCTGTCAAGTGAGTCTCGTCTACGTCGTCCTTGCCTCCGTCGTGATTCAAAGCTTCTTCTTCGCGTAGATGAGACTCATCTTTGACGCTTCTCAAAACTCCTGTCAAGCCAGTCTCCTCGACGCCTTCCTTGGCTCCGTCCTGAGTCAACACTTCTTCTTCGCGTGGATGGGACTCATCCTTTAAGCTTCTCAGAACTACCGTCAAGCCAGTCTCGTCGACGCCTTCCTTGGCTCTGTCGTGAGTCGTCGCTTCTTCTTCATTTGGATGGGACTCATCTTTGAAGGTTCTCAGAGCTCCCGTCAAGCCAGTCTCGTCGCCACCTTCCTTGACTCCGTCGTGAGTCGTCGCTTCTTCTTCGCTTGGATGGGACACTTCTTTGAAGCTTCTCAGAGCTCCCGACAAGCCAGTCATGTCGACGCCGTCCTTAGATTCGTCGTGACGACGCGCATCATCCTTGAAGCTCCTCAGAACTCCCGCCAAGCCACTCTTCTCGACGCCTTCCTTGGCTCCGTCCTGAGTCAACCCTTCTTCTTCACGTGGATGGGACTCATCTTTGATGCTTCTCAGAACTCCTGTCAAGCCAGTATCGTCGGCGACTATCTTAGATCCGTCGTGAGGATGCACATCATTCTTGAAGCTTCTCAGTGCTCCCGTCAAGCCATTCACGTCGTCGTTGTCTTTAGATTCGTCTTGAGGACGTGCATCATCCTTGAAGCTTCTCAGAACTCCTGTCAAGCCAGTCACGTGGACGTTGTCCTTAGATTCGTCGTGAGGACGCGCATCATCCTTGAAGCTTCTTAGAACTCCCGTCAAGCCAGTCTCGTCGCCGCCTTCCTTAGCTCGGTCGTAAGTCGTCGCTTCTTCTTCGCTTGGATGTGACTCATCTTTGAAGCTTCTCAGAACTTCCGTCAAGCCAGTCTCGTCGATGACTTCCTTGCCTCTGTCGTGAGTCAACGAGTCTTCTTGGGATTCCGTTTTCTCCACTCTGGGAGGATTGGAAGGCTTTTCCTCTTCAGACTTCAATTGCAATCCGCGCACTTCCTCATTTATTTTTAACTCAGAATCGACATCTTTCGGCTGAGCAGTAGCAAACGTGTCATCTACCTCTTGGTCAGCAGATGACAATGCTTTTGACTCTACATCCCTTAAATCTTCATCACGACTGATCTCACCAATGGGTACTGCATTCGATGTTGTTCCCTGGTGTTGAACGTCATCGTTTCGAGTGATTTCAGGCAACTCTGTTTCACCAGCTTCTTTGTCTCTGCTAGAACTTTCCGAATCTTTTGACTCAACAGTAATGAGATTCACGTTTTCGTCAGCTTCATGGATCATGGCATCGGTCAAATCTACTGATTCTGATAAACCCTCCTGGTTACGCACTAATGTTTCTTGAAGAGGAGCTGATATGCTCATTCTACTGCTTAACTTTGTTTTCAGATCAAGTTCTTGTGAATTTTCTTGTTCGCTCGAGTTTCCACGATCCTCTTTAAAGCCTTTATCTTCGAACACATCGGAAGGAACCTTAATTTCAACACTCTCCATATTTTCAACATTCGAACTTTTTGCAATTTCATCAGATCCGGTTCCTTCATTCTCCTGGATTGGTGAAGTTTTGCTGCTTACTTCTTCTGCTTCGTTTTCATTTAAATCACCTTTTGTAACATGATCACCTTCTATAACCTGCTCGCCTCCTTTTGCTTCAGAGTCTACGATTTTCTCGGAACTTTCAATTACTTTCAGTCCACCCATCTGTCCCATAGTCATCGCTGTCTTCTTGCTACTTTCCTCATTTAGTTTTTCCGGCGATTCTACAATCTGATCACTTGATTTCCGTACAACTTCCTCTTGGTTCTCAATACTTTGAGCATCAGACTCGTTGGATTGTTTCAATGCATCACCTTTATCACTTTGCAACTTCAGCTCAGTGTCTTTGGTTCCACCTTCCACCGCATTGAATTTCATTTCCGCTATTGTTGCCTCTTCGAGATCATGTTGCTCTTTTCGTTCCTCGACACTTTGATTCTCCTCTGCAGTGACATCAGTTTGTTCACTTAAGCTTGATTTTAATTCTTGTTCTTTTGGAATATCGTCCTTGGCAACTGCGTTCACCTCAAATTTCCTAGAACTGCCTTCTTTATTACCGTTTTCTTCATTTAAGCCGCCAGCTTCACTGGCGCCTTCTTGCATGTGTATATGCTCCAGTCCAACAGTTTTTTCTTCCGTCAAACTCTCAGTTGCATCACCGGCAATACTTTTTTCTTCTTCTGACCCGCCAGTGGTTTCAATGCTCTTCTCTTGAATTTCGTCAAGATTTTCAATATGTTCCGATCGTTTGACTTCTTGACCTCCCACCGAAGTGTCTGCAAACAAGATGTTTTTGTCAGCTTTCCCTTCATTGGATGCTGTAAATGCATTTATTTTATCACTTGGTTCCTCTTGATAGCTATCGTCAACATATTTCTCTTCAGCTTCAGAACCCGCAATAAGTTTCGCTTCCATATTTCCAGATTCAGAATTATTCGTGCTTCCGTTAATTCTGCTCTCCTTGGGCTCTGCAGACTTGCCCCCAAATGTTTTCTTGACTTCATCCGAGTCTGGGCTAGGTGCTTTGGCTTCCGTGGCGCTTGCACTTGTTTTAACCAACTCGAGTTCCACTTCCTCTTTTGTGCCCGCATCTTCAGCTTTGTCTTCATTCCTACACTCTACTTTGTGATTCTCATCAATTTTAGCACCTGAAATTAATTCCTCGTCAAATGCTGCTTGCATTTCAATTTTAGCACCTGAAATTAATTCCTTGTCAAATGCTGCTTGCATTCCATCACTTGTCACATTTCTTTGCCCTTGCCCTTTATTAATGTCGGTTTCGTCACTCAACTCTGAATTTACTTCGCTTACAGCCAGTTCAGAGTCATGTGTTTGATTAGGTGGCTCTGCAGCCGTCGTGTGTTCTTTCATTTGATCTGTGCTTAAATTAGCGCCAATCCCTCCACAAATTGGACCATTCTTCTTTTCCTTGTTTTTCTTTTCTTCCTTCACTCCCTCTACAACCACCACGAAATCCCTGTCTCTTGGTGGACTATCAACAGTCCCTTCGTTGCCATCCACAACTTCAGCTGAGACTTCATTTACAGATTCCTCCTTCTTGAATACATCATCGATCGTCTTACTTGCATTGAAATGACTTATGTTGGCCTTCTCACCTCCGACCACTTTGCATAATTCCTCGAATGCCTTAGCATCTGCATCCTCATCTACCGGACTGTTGTCAGATGATTTCATTTCGAAATCTTCAACGTTGTTGTTGTCATCACAAGTCGAATCCTTTCCACTTTCTTCAGGCTGAATGTGTTTCGTGTGAAACTCAGAAATGATGTCTTTTATTTCCAGTCCTGGATAAAGATTGCACAGGCTTCTAAGATCCTTCAATTGTAACTCCACTTCAGTGTCCTTGTGTCCAGATGATGACTGCACTGTGTTGTCTATATTGTAAAGATTTTCAAAGTAGCCAACAGGCTTATCATGGTCTGATGAAGACACAACACCAGAGGAACTAGGAGAGCCCATATTTTCCTTTATGACTGGCTGGCCTACCTTATCCTCGATTGCTTCATCCTTTCCTGCTACTTCTTCGACTGACTTGCGACGATTGGTTCCCTCGTCCCCTGAACGAGTCTTTAAAAGTTCGTCTTGACAATTAGACACATGCGCATCTTCAACCAAATAAGGCATATCATCGACTTTCGGTTCCAAAACATTTTCAATTTGCGTAGCACTCGACTCCTCAGAGGTACTTTCCTTCGATTCCAACGAGACTTCCTCCGATTTCTCATCTGGACCCTTGTCATCAGGAGACGTCGGGAATCTCTCGCCGTCCAGCGTTGTCCTACTCGGCACACTCTTCCGCTCGGGCAGAGGAATACGCTTTGGATGAATACCATAGAGATACGATGGAACTCTCTCCACCTCTGTTAACTGTTGCTCCTCATTGTCGTCTTCTTCGCGTGTACCTCCATCACGACGGTCGACGGCCACCTGCATGGATTCCCGCTTGACAATTCCGCTCACATGACTTGTATTCTCGTTCGATTCCAATGAGTCAACATCCAGGTCCTCGGTGTCAAGTGAATCCTTCTCCATGGTGCTCTCATTTAGGCTGTCCGAGAAATCTGGGTCATCTCCATCCTGATAGAAGACACTGTACGCTCTCAACGAGTCACCAGTGTCAGGAGCAAATTTCCTATTCGGCCCGACACTCTGCATGGAATATCCTGCATTGTTGTCGACAAATGCATTGCTCTGCAGGCGAACCGCAAAAGTCTTTTCAGTGCTGCTTTGCCGAGTTGGCGGTGCGACTGGTGGAGTTTCTGGGGTTGATCCAAGTGATTGTGGCGATTCTAGCGAATACATTTCAACTGGTGCTGGTGCATCCTGTTGTCTTTGTTCGTGTGTCGGTTCACTATTTTTACTATTCTTAGCTACCTCAACGGGATTTGTTTGAACGGAATTTTGTTGGTCATTGCTGCCAATTTTTGTTGATAAAATGCCAATGGGTGCAGTACTAGTATCCTGTTTATAAAAATCGTTTTAGAAATAACAATTCCACGCATTGACTTACCAAAGTTTACATCGGAAACGACTGCTGCTGTTGCTGCAGGATTGGTGATGATCTCCTCATGGGGAAGCAAAAGACCATCATCTGAAAATGGGGAAGAGAGAATGATGTTGAAGCAAATGGGTAAGTTTGACTAGGCTTTTTTTATAAAATTGTGCTTCTTATCATTTTGTGTGACTCCCTAGACTTGGAGTGAATTGAATTATAAAATTTTCTCGTATCGGCAACTGAACCAGTCTAGGACTAGTTGCCAATATAGCAGAATAAACAGACCTAGGTCTGAAAATCAAAGCCCCATGTGGTGCTAAACAAGTGATGGAATATTGAGAGGTTGGCACCTTAGGTAAGCGAAAATAAAAGACATGCCCACAAATACACGTGCGTATTTACGATCCACAAGAAAGAATATTCCTTCGAGTAGTCCAACCGAGGTATAAGCATCCACTTGAGACCACTTTAAAAATCTATTAAGTTCATATTCATGATATTGACATAAATGACAGAGTACAACGAACTGTCACGAAACGGAGCTTAGCAGTAAATGAAGGCAAAGGTATATGCTGTAAGCAAGAAGGTATACACAACATCGACTAATTGGACTGTAGTAAGGGACATTGTCTACCTCAGTTCTGCTATAAACACTTTGATCAACCCAGTTTGCGAGGCAAGAACCTTGTCGCAAAGATATCCTTGGTCGGTTCGAGAGATAAATTCTTCGAAAAATATACAACGGAGGAGATTCAACGACGAATTATAAGAGCTGTACAGCGACATTGACTTTGTCCAAATACTGAACATCAATCGCTTGAGTAGGCTAGCAGAGTCAATATAACATCACCTTAGGTCATCGCCTTAGGTGGCGCGCACAAGTTGAAGGGGACTCCAACCGGCTTGGGGTGCGCAACTGGAGGCAGCTACCTATGGACGGTACTAGATGAAGAGGCTCCATATTTGAGGCCAATGTTGAACCCGAACTGAAGCGCCAACTAAGTAAGAAAGTAAGTAAGTTGTTCATCGGAAAACAATGTCGATGAGTTTTATTTCGAAATAAGTCGAGGATTATTGACGACGAAATAACTGAAATGGAGGACACTATTTCGAGTTCAGATGACACTGCTGGTGGATATGATGTTGATGATGACTTCTTCTTCTTCTTTCTTTGTGTGGCGCTACAGTCCGGGGTAGACCTGGGCCCCAACGAACATGCCTCTCCAACTAGCGCGATCCATGGCTAGCTGTCTCCAGTTTCGCACACCAAGTTGGTTGAGGTCCTTCTCCACTTGCGTGCGCCACCTTAAACGCGGGCGTCCTCTGTTGCGTTGCCCGACAGGTTCGGATTCGAAGATTCTTCGGGCCGGAGCTGTGGTGTCCATACGCTCTACATGACCTAGCCACCGTAGGCGTTGTATCCGTAGACGCCTAGTTAGAGGCTCATGTCGCTGTGCAGCCCGTACAGTTCGTGATTGAATCTTCTCCTCCAGAAGCCGTCAACACAAACAGGACCAAAGATCGTGCGTAGAACTTTTCGCTCAAAGAGACCAAGGACTTCTTCATCCGCTTTCGAGATTGTCCATGCCTCCGCGCCGTATAGCAGGACTGCGATGACCAGTGTCTTGTATAGAGTCAACTTGGTTCTTCGAGAGAGGGCTCTATTACTCAATTGCCTCTTGAGCCCGAAGAAACAGCGGTTGGCAAGAGTTATGGAAATTTGTTCAGGCACACAAGCTAACATTGGCGTGGTGGGGCAAATTTGAAGTGGTCACTCGGAAGAAATATCCACCTTCAACCGCTTTCTAAAACTACGTACATTGTGTATTGCAAATCACAAATACAAAATCAATTCAAGCCAATTTGTGTACTTTTTAACCGTTTTTAAAGAGAAAATGTACAGAAAGTGCCTTCAAAAGAAACCTTCGTCGCAACTTCACGTAATGGTCGTAGTAGGTCCAAAACTATGAGAACGATAGCATTCTTTTCTGGAAAAGAGGAGAACACAATTACAGCGGACATTAGGAAGACAATACAAACAATGAAAAATCGGGGTCGGACAACCGAAAAAAATTGTCAAATGATTTTTTGGAGGGAAAAAGTCATGTACGTGGATGATTCGATTAGTGGTGATGACTCGATTCACGAAGCTCTTGTGAAACTAAATCCAATTCGGACAGATTTGTCCTTTGTCAGCTTCAAATTCCTTATTTCACAATTTCACCTCTTTTAAAATACAGATCGCAGTCTGCTTCATCTCGAGTACCTATATTTTAAGGCCAATCGGTGCATATTCGATCTCGGAAGGCTACTGAGGAATAAAGTCAACCCTCGAAGAACCAAGATATCCCTATATAAGACCTTGATAATCAGTGTCATGCTATATGGCGCACAAGCATTGACAATAACTAAAGCCGACGAGGATATTTTTGGTTGAGACGAGAATAAGTCCGTCGAATTATCATCGGTCCCGTATGTATGGATGGTGTTTGGAGGAGGAGACTGAAGGACGAGCTGTACGGGCGACGGTAAACGACCTGGTCAAATGAGTTCGAATCTCTCGTCTCAGATGGCTAAGTCACATCGAGCGAATGGACACCAATGCTCCGGCCCGGGAAGTCTTCGACTCCAACCCCGAGGAACAACGCGGTAAAGGAAGACCCGCCTAAGGTTGGCGCACGGAGCTAGAAGGGGACCTGAATAAGTTAAACGTGCGTGGCTGGAAAGAACTAGGACAAGACTGGGCTAGATGGAGAGCCATGTTGTCTGAGGCCCAGGTCCACCCCGGACAGTTGTTTTCTTATGCGAGATGCTCATGCAACATGATGCGTACAGTGTATGTGTTTACGTAGAGCAGTTGAACGATATGAAAGCAAATGACGACTGAGAAGTGACGAGGGCTTGTGTGTTCGCAGAAGTTGTCGGTTGCGTGTGGTAAAGGCAAGAAACAAATATTTTATTTATATGCACAAATTCAGAGATTCTTCTTGCTTGTTGCATTGACACAGTTAAAGAGTAGAATTTCAAAAAGTAAGAATCGGGTTATAGGGACGCCACGCCACTGCAAGCTAATTGTCCAAAATGTTAGCTGCAATTCAACTTCAACTTTTCTGTGATACATAGAAATTGTTTGATTTACACCCAGACAGCAGACGTGCGGTCGAACTTGGGTATAATTGTGTTTTTAGAGACGACCTATCACGCACTTGATCACCTTTTTGTTAGAATTTAAGAAGATTATGGAGATATCAAACGCTTACAAGTGATAAAACAAAGCAATCAACGTCAGAATGTAATACACGCTGTAACTCAAGCCATAAGTCCAGCAATTACTTTTATTTCATTTCACTCATTTCACTCACTTCTCAATCTCGCTCATTCAAAGGAACTACAAAAATATTTCCACTACCTCGTCCAGCCATCAACGCGTTTGCTAATGAAATTCGTGTCTACGTGCGTTTGTCCTATCTGACAGCCCTAAACAAATTCCCTTGCACACACATCCATTACTTCGGAAATGCGCGGATATTCCCCCACAAATCCACTGACTGTGAAACCCATCTGCAATTCGGGGAACTCAAATAAAAATCCCTTCTTTTGTCCGAAACGGTTTGTCCCACGAAACAGTTTTCCCTTGAAGCCAACACATTCAATTACCATTCTGATGATCCATCGATTTTCTATCCGCACTTGCTGGTGGAGTGGCCACCACCGCCGGCTTCTCCTTCACAGCTACTATGTGGTTGCTTTGTGGCTCGTGCGTTACAGTCGTCGACCCATCACCTTCGGAGACGCCATTGTCATCCGCAATCTCCTCACGTCCTGTCGTCAATCGATTTTCCCTTCCCTCTTGGCTCTCGGCCAGCATTTGTATCGTAGACGATGAAGTGTAAGATGCCGCCTCCGATACGTTATCCACATCTTCTTGAGGTACTTCACCATGTCTGACAGTTTCCCCGCCCGGTCTCGACGGGAATTTACTCGCGAACAGTTTTCGCATTGTCCTCTGGATGATGATGGCCGCAGTGGCTTCCGTGAGCCGCTGCCTGGATAATTTTTTATTCGCCATGTAGCGTCGGTAATAACGTTGAATGACGTAGATGGCCTTTTGGTACTTTTCGTCACTGTACGGGGCTTCGGCAGATGCGTCCTCTTCGTGAATCGATTCCATCACCTTGAAGTTGGCCAAGATGTCCGGCTTGGATCTCCTCGAGCCGGATCCCCTCGGTGTTCGTTGACACTTGAAACCACAGCCCGCGGGAATGACAAACTGCTGATGTCCCTCGAGACTGGCTTTGTACTCAGTGAATAGCTCGTAGTCCTTGTCCAGGGAGCCATCTCTCTCGCATAGTTGCTTCTCGAAGTGCACGACAGCGTACTCGTAGATGTTTTCCGGCTTGTCTCGCAGCACTTCCTTGGTCAGGCTCTTCATCAGATCGATTAGTCCCTTGGGGACATTGGGTGTCAATAAAGGCATTTTTTTTAAATTTTTATTTTCAGTTGTGAGAAATATCAAATTGCTCCAACGTAATGTACGAATTTAAACACGTTTCCAGCTAACGAACCGTCGGCCCGAAGAGTTAAATCAA
Source organism: Eristalis arbustorum (assembly GCA_916610145.1). Lineage (NCBI taxonomy): Eukaryota > Metazoa > Arthropoda > Insecta > Diptera > Syrphidae > Eristalis > Eristalis arbustorum. The sequence goes on along the minus strand of OU744316.1, from coordinate 50,935,943 downwards.
TACTAAAGGGAATCAGTGCGAATTCAGTTCAGCTTTGGATTCCGTCAAGTTTCGTTGGGTTACCACGGGCTACCAGGGCATAAACAAAGAGAACTACCGGCTGATGGCCTATTTCCTGAGAAATCAACATCAACCCTGTTGAAGAGCGTGCACGACAGTCAGCAATTGAAGGTCAATTCTGAAATGACCACCGGGAACTGACACACTGTCCATCGCATGTCTCGGGTGCTTCTGTGTTTATGGGGGCAGGTCAGGAGTTTATCGGGTTTGCAGATCGCCGTGCATTGTGCATCGTGAGTGGGTGTGTGCAATAACAACAATCATCACCGCATTCTCGGTGTAAATTCATTTATTTCACATGACAATAGTTTTTTGTTCGAGATCAACGGACAGCACTCTCATCGTCTTCTTGTGCTTCAACGATTCGACAGATAATTGGAATGTCCTCCATCTTTGTGGGATTGCCCAGCTTCGTGTCGTCTAGCGAGTGTTGAATGACTTTCTTCATAAACGATTGCCATTTGCGTGTGGCTAGAAAATCTTGGAAGAGCACCTCACGCGACGGTATTGTCGTGTCCAAATAGAATCGCATTCTCTGCCATATGTTGCCGGGATTTTGATCCTTCTCAAGCAGCCAGAAGCGTGGTATAAGCAAGCACTGAACAGTGGTTCTTGCCATGATGACTCGATTGTCCAGCTGCTCTCCCAAGCCGAAAATTCCTCCGAATGTTAGTGAACCCACGTCAATGAAGTGATTCTCGAATTTGAAGTTATCCTGCAAGTGTTAAGTGCATATGTGAGAATTAGCGGGGTGCGGTCGAAGATATTGTTACCTTCTCTTTTATGTCCAGTCGATCAAGAAGTGATGATTGCCTGATATTCTCAGACTTTCGAGAAGCGGTCGATAGACGATTGATAGCTTCCTCGAATATGGGAATTGATGCTTTTCGTTCTTGTGGTGTGCTCAAGTCTACTCCACATAAGAGCGCGTACTTCTTGTAGTCTGATTTCCGGGCCTGTTGGAGGGAAGTAGGAGATATTATTGAACAAACAGGAGTGTACGTGCATCATTCGATTCGTTTAGGTTAGCACTGGATATATGCAAACAATGTGAATTCCATTTTGTAGCAAAAGAGAACAACGGGGCCGATGACTGAGGAGTTGCACCACTTTTTAACGTCCCAACGAAAGAAGCCAAAGTATTAGACACCCTGTCACTTATAGGTGCCATCAATATCACCAATCGCAGATGGGATGAGCAATGAAACACTTAGGGCGCTTCGAGACAATTGTGGCCTTTGATTAATAACAAAAACAAGTACACACTTTCAAGCCTAAACAGGATGGAAATCAGTAAGTTTGTACTGAGGCATTGTCATCGACCACTGCATATTAGTCTCACCCGCAAAAAGATCGGACACACGACTTCTGCAGGAGCAAGGATACGGAAGGAGTGAAAACTATACTACACTATACAGCTGCAAGATATATACCTGCAAGAACAGACCTTAAGCAACCAACCAGACAGAGATTTCTGCGACTTGAAGAGAACATTGCCACCGTAGTGACTAGTGTATAAGTGAATCCAGAAATTTCGATACGTGGACAATCAGCTGAATTGAGAATCGCACAGGAGTCACTACTAATTTTGGGTTAGATTTAAGCCTACATCGCATAAGATTGTACAGACGGAAGAACTGAAGACGGTGACTGTAGACAACTCCACGCCACGAGGTTGCTAATAAGTCTGATCAGAGACCCAACGATATCTCACGATACTCATTTTTGGCTCAGCGGCTATGTCAACAAACACATTTGTCGTTATTGAAGGGAACTCTATAAAAAGTGTTCGACCAAGCTTCAATGCATCCATCGAAAATGTCACTGTTTCGATTTTTTTCTCTAGGCCTATGTCAGCTATTTCTGTTGTCTTTTGTGCACAGGAGCCACTTTGTCTTTTGTATATGTGCTTATTGACGCGAATCGAAGAGCATTTTAATTGAACTCTAGACCTCGAACAAATAGGTTTTCGCTCTGGATCCTCCTGCATCGACCACGTCAACACCTTATAGATCATCATCGAAAAACGCGTTCATATTAGGCTTCATGTACGTCTACGAATCATAGACATCGAACATTTTGTTCAAAATGATGATTTGAAGCTGAGACAAAGAAAGCGGTACTTAAAATAAATTCAGCAAAAACCAAAGCGCTTAGCAACATTCGCGGATAGTTCAAAAAAGTCGAAAAAGTGAACAGCTTCTAATATTTAGGAATTGTGGCCTCGGCTAACGGCGGTGGCTATACATCTTTACTCTCAAAACCTGCAATATTCAGTTAAGAATGGTTAAGAAACATCATCAGGATTTTGTGGTAGCACCCTATCTGCAACAAGCACTTATATCAGAGAACGGAAGAAGAACCTACAAAACTCACAAATCGGGAGGGCATAGGCCTGTAGTGCATCCAGGGCAAAGATGTTGATTGCTCTTAACTTAGCGAGATGCCAGCCAAGATGCTTGCAAATGCAAAGGCCAAATTGACATACAGTCTCCTCATAGCGCCCTCTAGAAAGCCTTTACAGCAACCGCTTAGAGGTGAACCAATGTATGCAGCGGCCCCTTGTCGAGGGGCTTTAATCAGGACCCGGTCCTCCAGGTTCGGGGGTTTCGCGTAAAAAATCTTTAGTTGAGAGATGACCCTGATCACCCCTGTCCTGCTCTATCTCAAGAGCGGATAGAGAAGCGTGGAGTCTTTTCGTACGTACGTGCTGTACGACAAAGTTGGTTAGGCCATACAGAGCCCATGAACAACACTGCTCCAGCCCGAAGAGTCTTCGATTCCGAACCATGAAGCTGATGGCAAACACAAGTGAAGAATGACCAACTTGGCGTGTCAAATTGGAGGCAGCTGGCTAAGGATCGTGCCAGCTGGAGAGGCATGTTGGCTGAGTCCCATGTTCACCCCGGACTGTAGCGCTCCACAAGAAGGAGTCGTGAAAGCAATTCCATTGGAAGTACGCTATCTTCGTGTCATCAAGCGTGTCATCAAGTGAGTGTTGAATGACTTTCTTCATAAACGATTACCATTTGCGTGTGGCTAGAAAATCTTGGAAGAGCACCTCACGCGACGGTATTGTCGTGTCCAAATAGAATCGCATTCTCTGCCATATGTTGCCGGGAATCTGATCCTTCTTAAGCAGCCAAAAGCGTCGCCAAGACTTGGTTGACGCGCTATTTCCCCCGAGGGCAGTAAGGAACTAAGTATGTGAGTCAATCTTTTTAGTCCACGCTCACATGCCAACCACGACTTCGAGGCCATCATCCCAGGCTCTATTGTCGAAACACCGCACTTATGGGATTGAGCCATCCACCATTTAACCGACCGCTAAACACGATGCTATGAATCTTCGAAATAGAACCAGAATTGATCACACTGTTGAAGTTGGTTTTTTTTTTAGAAATTTCTCTCAAAATCTGATTCCCACAGATGTACATATATCAAGCACATCCAAGTTACAAATTCACGTTCGTCAATTGTATATAAAATCATCTTTAAAAAAACTACCTTTTTGTAGACTCCAGCAACTTCCTCCTCATCCTCGGCAGTCTCCTCGGTATCCGAAGAGTGTGGCGAATCTTCCTCCTTCTCTGCCGGCTTCGACTCTGCCTTCGATTCACTGAGCTTCTTTAGCAATTCTTGTTTTGTAAATTTACTAAATATTAGTGCAGACTCATCTTCCGTGATATCCAGCAGAGTAAACTTTTTGTCACCATTCTTCTCGGTTACCTACGAATAAAAATAATTAACAATTTGGAATTGGCCTCAAGCAGGCGTACCTTTAACTTCAAACATTGCAGGATCATACACTGTCCGCTAATCACAAAGTGGACATAGCTCAGGGGACCTTTGTCCTCGTAATAGATTGTCTCCAGCGCCTCATACTGCTTCAGCACTCCAATTTTGCACATAGCGATTACCTGTACATACATAGAGGAAAGCCTATAATTACAGGAGGAGGAGTTTTCACGGTTTTACCTGGGTAGGTGTCCAATTCTTGAAGTAATCGAAAGCGGCTAGGGCACGTTTTTTCTGCTCCCACTGACTCTCCATGTACGGGCGTAATATCTTGTCAAAGTCGTCGTCCACCACAGTCAAGAGCTCAACATCGTCTGAAAACAAGTCGAGGATGAGCCCAACAAAATCCACTTCCTCATGCCATCATGCGCTTCGAGGTAATAATACACATATTTTTTTTTTTCGTGAATCCAATAGTTACAACTGAATCAGATAAGGCAGCGGGGGTGTTAGATGCAAATCATGAATGATTTCTTTTCGCAAGGGCGGCAGAACGAAGGAAGGCAACTGAACTCATTTCCGACACAGACAACGAGCCACGATTTGGCTCCTAGAAAAGGCGGAAGGGCGCATACATTTTTTTTTCTGCGATACAAATCGATTTGCTATGAATTTTGATCAATAGAAAAATATTTTCAGTTTGAAGTTGCTGTCAGTCGAATTACATGAGTAGTCACGCAAGGGCCTCGGTTCTGATTCGAATTTGAGAGCCGCATGCAGAATGTGGGGGTGAGCTCGTTTGCTTCCGAGGCATCTGATCGCAAAATGGGCCATTTGATTAGTATTCGCGTAACACAATTAGCCTGACACGACCGTGGCAGGGAATGTGCATAATAGCTGATTTTGTTTATTGGCAATAATGCTGATTCGGTAATTGGATGGTTACGGTGGATTTAAGGAAAGTGAAATGGGGAACAAGAATACCATAGAGTTAGTGTGGATGTGACGAACCAAGGCAATCGGTCGGAAAGGAAAGCAACAACAAGGAGAGTCTTCCAAAACAATACAAGGTTAGATTAGGTTAAGTGAAGGCGAGTGCGATGGTTGACCAGATGAGACGATGGAGGTCCAAATGGATACACAATTCTTCTAATGTCGTCATGTCGTGTGGTTGTTGAAACCACCTTATAACCTTTGTACATTTTAAGACAACCGATATATCGATATTCGCTTTGCCCGCAGTCTCTGAGCATGATCAGTAGCCCAGCGAAGCTAGACGTCAATTCTGGATAGCTGGGCTGTGGCAAAGCAGATGTTAAATTGTCTCGGTTTCTTGCTGGATTCCTAATTTTATTTCCGGGGCTTTGCTCCGATCGGACTGTGTTACGTAAACACTCGGACGAGCAGGAAAGGAGTTACTGGACAAGAATACGAAAATGAGTTTCTGGGCAAGGAAACCGAAAAGAGTTTTGGCCCAGGAAACCGAAAGGCTAAGATTAACGGTCTTGTTGTCCGAGAGTCAATTCTTTCAATCCGCGACGATTTGGCTTCTTTTATTATTGTGTCATATATAATCCTTTATACTGCACTGATCGGTAGTTATAGTGATGTGCCCTCCTCGCTGATGTCCATTTCAGATCCTTATCTGGCCAATTCGTCCGGTTTTTTGCTCCTTTCGATTGAGCTGTGGACCGGCATTTAGCAGAGTTTGAGCTTGTGGTGTCTGATAGACCTCGCCACATTTCATTACAACCTTTGATTTCGTTGGGCAGGATAGCATTGACTGGCTGTCTACAAAGTTGGCTTCTTCCAAGTGTTCGGCTGCTTTCTCTACTGCTAGGATCTTTGCTTAGAGGACCCTGATGATTCCTCTTTGTGCAGATTGTCCGAGTAGAATCCAGCCCCAGTAAGTGTATTTATTTTAGACCCGAAGGCGAAGAGGGCAATCTCGTGGTCGCTAGCCACATCTCTCTGTGAGAAAATAGGATTGGTGTTTTGAGATAAAAGTCAGTGTGAGAACGTGTATAGTCGGTCGTCGCTCTGAGGCTGCTGGAGCCACGATTCCTCCCCTGATCATCTATTAATTTAGTTAACCAGCTATCGGTTAATGGCCAGTATCGAAACAACTCCTTCATGCTCTTGCAAAGTATGTAGCTCCATTTCTCGTACACTCCAGTTGCCCAGTTCATAAAAATAATATGGGTAGCACTACAGCTCGTAGGACACCAGGGCCTAGCTTCTCAGCATCCACTCGTGTTGCGCGTGATATTGTTCTCTCACTAGTGGAGGAGACCTACAGTTTTATGCCGACTCCGAACGGCCAAGACTGAGAAGCTTTTTCTAGACAGGAAATATTCTTTGAGCATTGGCCGTGGGAGGTGAGGCAAATTCTTTCAATATAATATCTAACAACAGACTTAAATCTTACTTGTAGCCTTGCAAGACTGTTGTCGCTTGCATCCTTCAATCATTTCTGCGTCTCCAATGATATCCCCCGGTCCGCAAATGAATTCCAATTTCTCAACATCAGAATCCGTTTGCTGAAAATCCAACTCAAAATTACCATGCTCACTCGTGAACACAATATTGCACAAATCTCCTTACGAAATCATACACTTTCTTTGTGATTTCGACTTCTCCGGTTAAGATGAAGTAAATCGCCAAAGGGGTACTGCCCTCTTTAATAATGTAGCGGCCGGCGTTGACATAAATAAATTTCACCACAGGTGCCAAACGGGCACGTATTTTCTGAAAAGGAATTTTTTTTTGGTAAAATTTGAGATAACATGAGGCAAAAGAAAGTAAAATATGGAACAATATGAACACATGCCTACATGCAAGACAGATAAGGACGATATGGAAAAACCGAGACTATCCTCAGTTTATGCAGGAAAAACCTGAGCAACCTAGTTGGAGATACTACAGAATAGTGCGCAATGGGTAGACACGTCTCAAGACTAGGATTACCACACAACCACTCCTGCAGTAGATGCATGGACGAAGAAGAAGAGGGGAAATAGGGAAATATGTACCATTTTAATGAATTAGGGAACAAGGATGACACGCTTATCAATCACAGGCGCAATGCGTACGTCACCAACCCCGCTCGAGAGGCGAAATTACATCTCACTTCTGTGGACACTTGTAAAAAAGAATTTGCAGCAAAACAGTGCTGAGACTGAGATCACTCTTGCAATGGAGAAATAAGCACCCAGGTAACGCGAGCATTTTAAACCCTTACCATTTTCCAGAAGAACCTACAGACTGACTGAACCAGAATCTTTGACTTCGATATTAAAGACATTAAAAATAAAACCCAAAATTCGGAGTAGACAACTATGGGAGACGAACTCGGTTCTGAATAATAGTAACGTCAAGGAAACCTACACAGAGGAGTCTAAGATGGTTAATGGAGTGGGGGCGGGTATTTACTTGGAGCATCTCCGAATTGAATGCCCTGTTGCAGTGTGTCGATAGAGAGGATGCTCTGACATGAATGTTCACATCATCACGACTTCCAGGATGTAATTGAAATGTGGTTACATCAATCACGCGACCGCTTGGCAGATCCAGGACGAGGCGGCTGTAACAAAAAAACTCATCTAGGGGTAACTTGACCCTTGATGTCAAGGCATATGCACTTGCTGCATTTTTAGATACTGAGGGTGCATTCAATAATGTTAAGACCATAGCACTAAAAGTTGAGGTAACTCTAATGAGTACATCTCTTGATGAGTTGGAGCCGGCATTCGCCTTCAATTGATTATTCGTACACTTTTATAAAGATAGAAGAATTAGAGCACATACCGGAGGATAACTTGCGAAACATGTCAAATTTAACACGAGCAATAAAAGCATTTTCCTTTCCTCCGCAGTCCTCGACCACATCGGCTTGCGAATGAGTGCTTTTTCCTACCGAAAAGACACTCTCTTAAATTAATCAAGCCCTGAACTAATCTGCCAAACGCCATACAGCCATCGTTAGGATACCAATTTTCTTCTGTTGCCTCACAAGCATGGCGATGTTCTTCTTAATGTTAGTGGATATCTTTTGTTCCTCGACGTCTTGAAGCCAGAACTTGTTGAACATCACCATATGAACAATGCTCCTGAACCGCAGTCTGGCCATCTTCTTCTTCTTCATGATACCTGTCTAAAATGGATTATGACAAATTTGTAGTCTCTCAAGTAATGCATGTACTCACATCTTTGCCTCTCTTACTCATCCTGGAGAACTTCTAGTGCAGTGGTCTTCAAAAGAGGTGGAATAGGAATAAATATATGTAAAAATATAGCCACTTGATCAACTAATGCCAAATATTCAGTTTTGTTTCTGTCATATTTGGCTATTGACTTACTCGGGTATACATACTTTATGAGTAGGATGAGGTGACGATACTTTACTATTTCAGCGCTAAAAGCTTCAGAAAGCGGAAAAGGTGTTGACGCAATAATATTGGCCCAACGGATAAACAATGCTTACAGGGTTTACACGTTTTTTATCATCACTGACTGCTATCATTACTTTGATATGAGTGCTACAGTAATACAGGAAATCCCAACTTCAGTCGACGAAGTAGCCCTCCCACCTAGCCTTGAAGAAGTCAGCACAGCCAATAAAAGGCTGAAGAACAACAAAGCCGCAGGCTCAAATGGCTTTCCATCGGAAATTTTCAAAGCTGGCAATGTACTGGTAGGGAGCATTCACCGGATCATCTGCCGAATTTTGGAGGACGAAAACATGTCCCACGACTGGAATATCAGCTACATAAGCCCCGTCTACAAAAAAGGCTATCCTACCTCCTGCAAAAACTAAAGACGTATATACCTGCTAAACGTCACCTACAAGAATTAAAGCTGATTTGCATCGCATTAATCCAGTGCGGCTTCCGGCCCGGCAAATCGACCATAGACCAAATATTAACACTAAGAACAATAGTGGAGAAGACCAGCGAGTTTCAAATAGATACTCACCACCTTTTTATCGATTTTAAAGGAGATGCGCTGTCGTGTGATTTTTTAAATTCGGTACTGGAGAAGATAGTGCGGCGGGCGGCCGTAAATACGGATGGCACTATCTTCTACAAGTCAGTCCAGCTGTTGGCATATACTAATGACATCGACATTATCGCTTGCGAGCATGCGCCGTAGAGCAGCATGCGGCGTAGTATAAGCTTTTATTGCAATTGAGGAACAGGCGAAACAAGCTGCTAAAGGTCAACGAGGACAAAACTAAATATATGCTGTCGAGCAAAAAAACAATCCGCTGCACACCATCTAGGCCAAAATGTTACAATCGACAGCTACAATTCCGAGTGGCAACCGATGCTACTTCAGTTTGTCAAAATAACTGGGCTCGAAACTCCTGACTCGAAGGACGAAAGTAATTCTCTACAAAACTCTTATTCTACCAGTCCCAAACTATAGAGCCCAAAACTGGACACTAAGCAAGACTGCTGAGCTGATTCTTGGTGCCTTCGAAAGAAAAATTCTACGTAGGATATATGGTCCTCTCTGCGAGGAAGGCGAATGGAGGAGAAGCTGCTAACTCTACCAGCAGTACCAGGATGTGGATGTAGTCCGGCAGACAAAAGTCCACACTGGCTCGGCCACATCGAGCGCATGGACACCATGCCATGCAACACACTTGCTCCATGCTAAGTAGGTCTTCGAATCCGAGCCCTTTGGTTCGGAGAGAAAGACCGAACCTCCGACACCGAACCGATCAAGTAATCACGGATGCAAGACAGCTTAATGACTGGGAGCAGCATGCCCAGTACCGCCAGCGATTGCAATTGCTCACCCTCGGACCCTTCATGGGTGGCCGGCCTGACGAGTAAGTACGTGAGATACAGTCCGTTGCTTGATGTCCTTGGGAATGTCTGCTCATTTAGCAGATTCAACTCGTGAACAATTTCTTGTCCGGGTTCGATCTTCTCACCTACCTGATAGCCATGCTTGGGTGGTAGCGGATGTAGTGTATTGGCTTTTGGAACAGTATCATCAAGTACTTGTTGACGGTCCTTGTTATAGGTGAGACCGGGGCATATTCGGAGTATCTACTCTCGACGATCGAGAGCTTCTCTACTATAGATGGTGAGTCTGCCGTGAAGATGTTGCAAAGCCATGGTCCCTGCTTTGATCCTTGGGCAACTTCTGCTTTGATATTCCGCTTGAATGAAGAAAGCTGTAAATTATTTTAATGAGGTTAGAGGGAAATCCGAACGAATCCGAACCTGTCGGGCAACGCAACAGAGGACGCCCGCGTTTAAGGTGGCGCACCTCAACCAACTTGGCGTGCGAAACTGGAGACAGCTAGCCAGAGATCGCGCTAGTTGGAGAGGCATGTTGCTTGAGGCCCAGGTCCGTCCCGGACTGTAGCGCCACACAAAGAAGAAGAAGAAGAGGGAAATCCGCTTAGATGAATTTTGTAAATGAGCTCCTCTATTCATATAGTATAGAATGCTTTTTCCATGTCCAATGGGCTGGTTTGTATGGGAGAGCGGAATAAATTCTGTCAAATCTGAACTTTGAATCGGATCTTAATGAAATTTGGCATACATACACATACACATATACATACACATACACATCAACAAAATTGACTCAAATTGTACATTATGCATGCATTGGATTATTGCGAGTGTTGCGAGTAGAAAAGCGCCTGGTCACTTGGGTCTAATAAGTAGGCGCACCCAGTGTGCATTTTTAAAATAATTTAAAATCAAGTTATCTTATCCTTCTCCTATTTGGCATTTTGAGAACAAACGAGAAGATGTGAAACTACAATAACTCTAATTTAAATATTAATTTACCTAACCATCCGAGACTGTAAGTCTTCATTCCGTATCTCATATCTATCAAACTAATTGTAATCTTTAAATTAATAAAGGTATATTTGAATATACGCCTACAATTTGGTGTCTATTACTTAAACGTCTCGTACGCCGCCGTTATAGCGGCGCCGGTAGTTGACGCTTCAAGCTACGCCACCAATTTTAAAAATACTAGTCATCAAGAAGAATCTACCAATTGTGTGATTCGAGATGCCGCCAAAGAAGCCCACCACTAGTGACCCTTTTGCCGGATCCAGGAAACTGTGTCGATCACCCGTGAGGACACCAGCTATCCAGTCACAAGAGCAATATAATTGCTGTTCTTGTGACGTGCCCAACTCGGCTGGCAACATAGTCCAATGCAATAGCTGCGAAGCGTAGAATCACTACGCCTGCGCTGGTGTAGACAGCTTTACACAAGACGCACCGTATTTGTGCAACACATGTAAAGGTAAGGATATTTCATTACTTGGTCCTGCTGAGGGGGTTTTTGCGGTCACTGTCAACTTAGCCAATATAACGTCAAATGTGGGAAAAAGTACTGCCACCACCGTTGCTATTTCTTCGAAAGCACATTGCACAACTGCTACATGTGTTACTGAATCATCTATTGCAACAGTTTGTGCCCCGGTTGCTAGCAGCAATCTTAAGGAGCTTTTCACTGCATTCGCATCAGTGGCTAATACAGCTGCTGTTCAAAATGACGCTCAAGTGGTGCCACAAGCAGAGGAATTGACAACTGCACCTGCATAAAACACACCACAAGTTACATTGCAGTACACGTTTGACCCCGAGAGAAATACTAACTCGATTCACAACGACCAACAGCGCCGAAGCTCCATCAGTTCCGGATCGTCGAGGGCATCGAAGAAACTAGCAATTTTTTGCCGGAAATGTCGAGTTCATCTATGTCTCACCTCCTGAAAAGAACTGTTGGAAATGATTTTTGATCAAACTTCGTTTTTTTACATCTCCGACACTCTTTACATCTAAGACAGTCTTTCATTTTTATAAATGATCTCCTGTCTGCCACTTCTAATCCAATCCACTCCTTCGCTGATGACAGCACCCTCAGGTTTTCATATTCGTTCCAAAATTCACGACCCTGCCCTTCGGACGTAATATTGGAACGGCAGCGTATGTCAAGCACATTGAATTCTGATCTGGACAGCATAATTAACTGGGGTAAGAACAACAGAGTGGAATTCAATGCCTCCAAAACTCAATGCTGTCTGCTGTCTCTAAAGCGAACCCCTGATAATCAGCCATTATCCATGAATGGCGCTTGTATCGACGAAACCGGAATTTTTTGGCGGCAATGCCTGGCGTGCCCAATTGTGATGCTTACTTTTGACTACCCAAATACCCAAAAACAACCTCGATCGCGACGTAGGCTGGTAAAGAAGCATAATTGCAAGCCTATGCAGGATCAGTTGCTTTGTTTCAAACAATTGCCAAGACTCTTGTCATTACTAAGCCAAGCTCAATGCCGTGTTACACTGTACACTTATCAAACCAACAACTGTTGGTGCTTGCCTTGAGCTGCTCAGCATAGGGTATCGCCTACCCCACGTTAACCAATTTAAATCCTCCTAGTAGTACACCCAATAACAAATGTTTAGTTTTTTACAGATGATTAGCAGAATCAGGTTGTAACCAAATGCATTGACATTATTTTATTTATTTATTTGACCAAGAAAAACAACATCTTATCGAAAAAATGTATCTCGGACAGCTTTGATTTCAGTCGCTTCACATTGAACTTCCAAAAAAAACACACTAAAATGATCAGTGTGGGCAGCAGTAAAAAGGTGTCAACAACACGCGGTGTTCCCAAGCGGTCCACCATCCAAGTACTATCCGCGCCCGATGCTGCTTGATTTTTTTTCAGCATGGTATGGTCGTTGACGAAATTCTAACTTGCACATAATGTATTTCTGGGACAGTAGAAATAAATTTAGTATTCCTTTGCTTTGGTACATTGCCAGTATTCTGCTTGCTTGGATATTACATGATCATAAGTAGGTATACAACATGATAACAGGTAGAAAGTTCGTCGTTAAAAGTGGCGGTGTAACTTCTACCACAGTTTTTAATATCAATAATGGTCTACAACAGGGGGCTGTTGGTTCCCCGATATTGTTTGCTATATTCACTGCAGATCTCCTAAGATCAATACCGCATTTAATCGCGTATGCCGATGACCTAGTGGCGTACAGATCAGGTCCTAAGGTAGAAGTCATTAATACCTAGTTGCAACGTGACTTCGACAACACTTTGAAATATTGCGATGACTGGAAGCTGCTTATCAACTTTCAGAAATGTGAAACGATCCTTTTCCGTACCCCGCTGGCCAAGGCCTCAAGGGATACGCGCGTAAACTGGAAGAAGTTCGGCATAGTTGACCCGCAGGGTCAGCCGTTAGCTGTGAAACCTGTAGTTAGATATCTCGGCATTTGGTTGGATTTTGACAAACATATAGAGAAGGCTCTGACCAATGCTAGAAAAGCCTTTGCTGTGGCAAGTAAGCTGTTTTACAGCAGCCAACTTGATACCAGCGTGAAGGTAATCTGCTACATGGCCCTCATAAGGCCAGTCATGGTGTATGGTTGTCCCCTGTGGTTCAACGTGAGTCCTTCCCAGATGGAAAAGATGAGGGTATTCGAGAGACGGTGTCTTAGGACTTGTCTCCGGTTGTATCGAACACCCGAGTCTGAGTACAAGAAGTACTATCCTAACGAGGTCTTGTACAACAGAGCAAATGTGAAAAGGATAGACAATTTTATTATTAAATTAATAAGAAGTCACATTGCAAGAAGTATGACTTCTGCCAACAGCCTGATCTTCGGAGCTTATTACCCCAATTATATGTATCATGAAACGGCTTTATTCCACCTGAAGCATTCCTCTATTTGGATTCGATCGTAGTTCTGATCCAGAACACGGAAGGATGCCCTGTAATCTACCACGCGGTACGCCGAACAGTTGACAGGCGACTCCTCTACGAATCGGATGTCGCCCGCGAACACGAGGATCTCCTCCGGTGGTTCAGTAGAGCGATCCCCGCTCGTGACCGGAGAGAGAGTGATAAGGAGCGGCACTTCTTTTGGTGGCTACACCAGGACCTGTCCCCGCATTCGCCCGCTCCTGACTGAAACAATAATAATAGCTTTTACAGTGGTTTAACGGCCCACTTACTTAGTTGTAAGGTAGATTAAGGAAAATAAAAAAAAAAAAAAATTAATAAATAAATAAAAAAAAAATAAAAAATAAAAAAAAAATAAAATAAAAAAAAAACGAGGTGGACAAGGGCCTGTATATTATATATGTTCTCATATACATAGCACACACGCCCTTGTGTACACCTCCGTAATGTTACGGACATAGATTAAGTTAGGCTATATATTGTTAGGTTAATTTTTAATAGGGATGTAAGGTTTAGGTTAAGTAACAATAAGGATGTCTAGAGCGCCAAGTTTTTCAATAGTTTTCTTGGCCGTAAGTAAAAAATAATAAAGTTTGTTCTAAGGACTAAAAAAACAAACACAAAATTTTTAGCTTATTCGCCGAAAGGCAAATAAATATGTTACATAGATTAGATTATTTTAGAGAACTCGAATTGTTAGATATTAAGATTGATTTTAGTCATTTTTGTCTAGTGTAAGTTGTTATAGAAGAAAAAAAAAAATAATAATGAAATTAAAAAAAAAAATCATAAGTAGGTAATATACGTACAACATCCACAAGAATTTAGCTTGGACTTTGGGATGCTGTTGCAAATGGTATATTTTGTTCCTCGACGTCTTGAAGCCAGAACTTGTTGAACATCACCATATGAACAATGCTCCTGAACCGCTGTCTAGTGCACTTCTAGTGCAGCGGTCTTCAAAAGATATAGCGCTTCAAACAGGCAGAGGTGGCATCAAATAAATGTAAAAACATACCCGCTTGATCAACTAATGCCAAATTCTGTCATATTTAGCTATTGACTTACTCGTATATAAGTCAGCAGCTTTCCCCTCTGACTTAATCCATTTTGCTTACGCATCAAAGGCTATGTGCGATGGGAGCCTAGATTGGTCTTCTCAAGTGTCAGTATCGAATGGCCGTCAACCGTCAACCTTCAGCCTCTCCGTGAAGTTAACGCCGAGATGCATGTTCGTTGATATCTCTGTACCGTTTGGAAGCATTATCTTCATACTCCGGCATTTAGGGTCAGCTCAAGCACATACGTACCAATTATTTCCCATTTATGTAAATACCACAATTGGTATGATGATTACATTTTTTCGACTATTTGCATCTCCACAGGTAGTCAAATGTTACAAACTGTGGGTATGTGTGTACCACAACGAATTGAAATTAAACACACGGATCTCAAATTTACTGAATACTAATTTATTAAATTGCAAAAGATAAAGAATATAGTTAGTTCAACCAGTAACAGTTTTTCACTTGAATGTTGAATCCTTTGTTCTACTTCAACTACCAGTATCTACTTGATAATGCGATGAAAACTAGAGGCGCTAGTGTAGCTGTGTGGCTGCACAAAGCGCCATCAAGTGGACAACAGCAGAGGGCTGATATATTTCCCACCACACGACTTCTGCAAGGGAAATATTTCCAAGTGCTAATTTTCAATCATAGATAGCGCAGCAAACGGCCGAGAACAGTTTATCAACACGAATCCATTTGCCGTACAGCGGTTACTTCCAGTTCTATGTTTCGTTTGTCAGCCAAGTGGTTGTTGGATGTGAATATCCCTTTTCAATCTCAGAAGTGTTCCGAAAAGTGAAATATTGTTGACACCAACCTATGGTCTTTTGAGGGAATTTTCAGCGAGTGACATGTGGCAGAATGGGGGATAGGTGGCGTTTATGTTCAGGATTTTTTTCAATTCATCTTAGCTTCTTCAATTTATTAGAATGATGTGTTCGGTGAAAATCGGCAAAAAAACCTTCGTTTGTGCCGTAATGATAGTTGTTGTAGGAAGAACAACTTTAACGAACAAAACGGACACCAACTGGCTGAAAATTAACCTCGTTTATGGAGGTCTGCATGGTTTGCCAGTGCCTGTCTTTTGGACTACATGCAAGAGTCATGATCTAGAACGAAATGCCCAGATATCATATATAAGTGTTTTGGGAAGTGTTCTCTCTAAACGCATTCCCCTAGCGAACCAAATCAAAATGACAATTGATTAAATTTTCAATTTTTGATGATTCTTTTCGAAATTATCGGCAATCGTAATGGCGGTCGGTTTTAGTGAAAATTGTAGTCTTTTCGGATTCATTTTGGAAGAAGTAGGGAGTCAAGTTCCATTCCGAGTGGATAGGTATTAAATTTTCTGAACATATTACAGGACCTGGCGGCTGGATTTTTACTGGCAGCATTAGGTGAGCACAACCCAGAAACAAATCAGCAAAACTATTTCATTGTAACACAAGGTAGGTGCAAAATTATTAGGTAGGTGACCAATTATTGTATTTAGTTTGATTTTTCTTCCAGACACGCCATTCAAAATTCTGAAAGAACGCTTTTTGGAATTGTATCTTCGAAGGGACATAGCAATCTTGTTGATTTCAACAGACGTGCAGCAGAGACTAACCAATATTTTGAATTTTGCAACTAAATCTATTCCAATTATTTTAACAGTTCCCACGAAAAAAGAAACCATGAAAAAGGCACAGTCTGCTATGCGTCGTAAGACCGAAATGCTTGCAGACGTAGTGGCACAATTTAACGCACGCAAGTAACCACTTGTCAAAGATGAGAGTTAGAGATTATAACACTTTACTATTTTTTTCACTTGGTTTTTAATGTGAAACGATTTTAATCTTAAATACACATATATGTACGCGTTTGCGTTATCAAGAACGACTTCGTCGTCTTCTTTCATTCTCACTACTCCGACTGGCACTCCTGGGTTTCTCCCTGCTCTTGTCAGATGATCGCCTCGGACTCCTACTTCGGTGTCTAGCCTTCTTACTGCCCTTTTCGGATTCGCTCTCCGAAGAGGAGCCATCATCTGTTGAGCTGTCTTCGGATGAGCTTTCTCTAGCTTTCTTCTTTTTCTTTTTCTTAGATTTCTTTTCCTTTTTAGATTTTTTCTCCTTTTTTTCCTTCTTTAATTTTTTTATTTTTTCCTTCTTCACTTTGCTGTGTGATTCCTTTTTGATTGACCGCAGAGCACTACTGTTGTCGTTGGCTGGTTCCCGTTTGATATTCTCCTCAGGAATCTGCGGCTTTGGTGCGCATCCTTCCATGTATAATCGTCTGGTTTCTTCGTCAGTTTTATCATTTTCCTTCGGAGGTTTGTAATCTGCCACATGATCAACACGAATGGTCCGGTTGAGTATCTAATTTGAATACACATTTTAGCATATAGAGAATAAGTACATACACCTGCAACGTACCTTAATTCCATTTAGATTGTCCACAGCTAGAATGGTTGAGCGTTGATCTTCATAACATATGAAACAGAATCCTTTCGATTTTCCAGATAATTTATCCCGCACCAGGTTGATGTTAACAATTTCACCATATTGCGAGAACACAGCAATAATATCCCCCTCGGTAAGATCAAATGGCATGCCTCCAACGTATATCCATGCAGAATCCCTGTACATGTTGTGCCAGGACGATTTGCCGCCGTGCTGCAGGTCTCTCTCACTCAGCTTCAAGACATTTTTCATATTTCTTGTGGATGTAAAGATAAATTTGTTTAATTATTTGTTGTTTTTATATTAAGCTTCATAATACTTACGTTAAAGGATTCATTTTGTTGATTTATTGTTATTTTTTTACTAATAAAACATAAACATCTATCTTTTCGTGTGTAAACAGAAATGTTGAATTGCAAACCTTACTGGCAAACTGACAGTAATGACAGCGGAACTAGTCGCACATTTCAATATGAGCTCTTCTATTACATTCAGACCTCATTTCCTAAGGGGCCGTTCATATGAGCGGCGAATTGCGAACCAACCATTTCTTAGCAAATATGAACAAAAAGTTATGCTTCTTGGTATGCAAATAAGTGGGAATAAAATAATCGAGTTTGTTTTAACTTACAACAAGTTCAACAAAGTTAGTTTAACAGTCCTAACTAAAGACCTTAAAATTGTTCGTAAGGTATTAACTAAAGGGGCCGTTACATTGTTTCCTTCCAAGTTTATGTTTATATCAAAATACCGAAAAGTAATACTTCTACAGAGTTTGTTAAAGAGATAACTGTGAATTAGAAAAAATTCTCTCAATAATTGCTTAGCCACTTACGGCAGAACCTAAGTAGTAGTGGTTTTTTAGGTAGAAAACAGGCGACCAGCAAACAAAGTATTTTCGTGTGAACATCATTGCCCTTCTGTGAACATAGGAATTTATTTGTTATTTGAATGAATAGAATGAACTATGTTATAAGTGAAATACCAACATTTTTCAACATTTAATGCGTACATCACTTAAAAATACCAATCGGCAATAAATATCTAGGTTCCATGTTTGTCAGCCATTAAAACATAAACTTGGCATCACCCATGTCATAAGATTTTGACAAGTGTCAGCTGACACTGAAAATTTTTACATCTTGTATTGTACATTTCTACGCAAGTGGATAGTCGATTTTTGCTTAAATTCAATTCAAGAAAACCTTAATAAAATGGCTCTACACTCAGCAATGAAGGGAAAACTCATCTCCGTAATTGGAGACGAGGTAAGTGAACAACAATGATTAATTATCGCATGAATTAATCAAAACATTTCCATTTGTAGGACACTTGCGTTGGATTCTTATTAGGTGGAGTTGGTGAGATTAACAAAAATCGTCATCCCAATTTCATGGTGGTCGATAAAAGTAAGTCTAACCCAGATTTATGTTGCATCGCATATACATCTTGTTCTCTGCAGATACACCAGTAAGTGAAATCGAGGAGTGCTTCAAGCGTTTCCTGAAACGCGATGACATCGATATTATTTTGATCAATCAGAACTACGCTGAACTGATTCGTCATGTGATCGATGCACACACTTCGCCCATTCCAGCTGTATTGGAAATCCCATCAAAGGATCATCCATATGACGCCAGCAAGGATTCGATCTTGAGGCGTGCAAGGGTAAGTTGTTGATCGGAACACTGGTGTCCTAACTATAATCGCATTATTTTTTTATTAAAGGGCATGTTCAATCCGGAGGATTTGGTGCGCTAAACGATTCTTGTTGTTTGATACTAAGTATCTGTTGGTGGCAAAGTATTAGTAACCCCGTTTTGTTGTGTATATTATATAAATAATCGTAAACCTAGTATTCCCGAACTATTTACCGTTGCTGCTTGTACATTTTCATTCCAATAATAAAACATCATATCTGGTTGAATTCATGTCTTTAAAAATTTATTTTAAAAAAGAAGCATTAAATTAAAACAATAAAAATTAATTCTGCGAAGATCAGAGGTTAACACTTTCTCTTGGTTGCAAGGGCACTATGAGATCCGGTAGCTTTGCGCTTTGCGGCGTTTGTTTGAGAACGCGTGAGCGGACGCAGGGTTGGGGTTGGTTTAAGCTCTCCCCCTTCAACCTTTTTGTCAACATTTTCCTTCCTACTGCCGCATTGAGCAGTGATTTGTTCTGCGGATCTAGACTCTTCATAATCTGGCGGTTTGTCTTTCTTTGGAGTGTGATACACGAGATCGCAACGCTTCGAGTGGATTGTCAGCGAACGACATGTCATGAAGAGCTTTTGACAATTCTGACACTTCATAGACTTTACAGCAGTCAGCGGCGCATCCTCGGAATCGACATCCGAATTGGATTCGATCACGTCCACTATCTCTTCGTTCAATGTTGGTGTCACTAGTGCGCTCTCATCTTCCACCGAATGACTCGAAATTGGGATCTTCGTTTGATCCTGAGGCTGTGGATTGCGACGTGTGGGTAATCCTCGACGTCTGCGTTTGAAAGTCTCATCCAATTCAGGAGGTACAGTTTCAGGATACAGCTGATCAGCGTTATTATTTACGTCAACGTTATTACCGCGGTCGCCTTCTATTTTGGGTGCCAGCAGCTGAACTTCGAATATCATATTCTCCGCTCCTGGAAGCGTGCGCAATTTCTGCTTCCGACGATTAGCGTTCTTGCCACGGGGACGCTCTCTGATCATGGGAATACAAATGGCACTTGTATCGAAGTACGAAGCCAGATCGAAACTTGATCGTGACGAGGCAGACTTGCGAGTACGTAATGGTCGCAATCTAATGACTTCAGTGGGTTGAACAAACGCCCTTCTGGGCACAACTCTCGCCCAACCAAGACAGGGCAGCTGTTTTTGTATGAGTGGACGTTTCTTCGGATGAACTGCCGATTGATCTTTCATCACTACGTAGTTAATGTTCTTGTTTATTGGCGCTACGAACTGGGGACTTGAGTTGGCCGGTTCACTTTGAGCCACAAGAGGGGTTGAAAAATTGAAGTGAAAATTATTAAAAAATTGCAGTGGCACAGGCGCAGGCGAAGCCAATTGAAGTTCATCTAGATTTACGTTAACATTGACCGTTGACACTTCTGATGGTGCTTCCTGAGGTGCTGGAGAACTAGGTTGCGGTGGCGGTGGTGGCGTTGGGACTCTTGTAAGGGCCTGAGGTACTTCCTGCAAACTATCCAAAGCTGATGGCAGTGTAGATAAATACTCTGGCCACTGTCCCAATGGTTGGAGAAAGCCTGCCTGATTCGAAAAGCTACAATCTGGAGAGTATTCTCCTTGCGTCATGCCAATATCGGGCATGTGATAAAATGCTGGAGATCCCATCGCAAGATCTGTCATGGTCGGAAAGGGTAGCTGTAAATTGGATGCATTTGCAGACGACTGATCCAACTCAGTCGTTTTATTCATTTCACAGATATCATCCAGGATATCGTTGAATGAGCACGATGAATTGCATGCCCTGTAAAAAAAGATAGTGTGTAGAGGACAAAGATAATGGGCAGTTCCTTGGATATAAACTCATTGCACCAGTTAAGGAACTGATCAGCTACAATGCATCAATCAGATACCAACCTCATTGCTTCGATGGAAGTGTTAAACACAGTGTGTGCCTGTGGATCCGAACTTGGATGGCCAATGTCCAAAACACCGATGGGATTCGCGTTACTGAAAATACAACATAACTATGTATTTAAATCGAAAATAAAAAAAAACACGATACAAAATAAACTCACACAGACATGGCAATTGCTAGATCTTCTATATTTTCTGGAGAAAATTCCATATTTCTTCGAGATGTTTCCGCAAGCTATCGCAAAAAAAAACAAGACCATGAATGGAATAAAAACATGAATTTAATTGAAGATTTTAGAGGAAATCGTTGGCGTTATTCAGGGTTGACAGGTGAAAATAAAGCTAACGGTTTAAATTTAAGGTATGTTCGCTTTGAGTGAAATGGAGCTGAGCAATTATACTACGGTGACCATCCGTCCTTTTTTTTAGAGGACAGTCGCCTTTTTTTAGCGTCTGGCCCGTTCTATTCTTTCTTCTTTAAGAGGACAGCAATTTGTTCTATTTTCACTAAATTTTCATTTTACGCCCAATTTCACAGCAATGTTTTAAACTTACGTTTAACTGAATAGTGTTCAAGTTTTTGGTTGAAGTCGTCCGATTTCACAGTCAAATCCGAAGTTGAGTTCAGATGGAAGAGGAGGGATCTCATCGGTTTAGTCGTTGACGGTCGATCGTAACCGTTTGCCCACAACGAATCCGCACGAATCGTGCGCGGATAGTATTTGGATGGAGGACCGCTTGAGAGCACCGTTTAAAAATGTCGAGCATCTCTAAGCTGGTCTTTGAGATGCTTTTTCCATGTCGGGAAGCCGTACGTTAAAGTCGCCCGTATTAGCTGCTTGTATAGCAGCAGCTTTGACCTCTGACTTAATCTATTTTGCCAAGGCATTAAAGGAAAAATGCGATGGGAGCCTAGGTTGGGCAATTCAGTTTCAAGTGTCTGTTGAACTTCAACCTATCCGTGAAGTTAACGCCAAGATACTTGGCCGTTTTTGTCAGATGATATTTCCGTACTGTTTGGAAGCATTATCCGACATTTGGCTGCTGCCTCCTCAAACACATTCATAGGTACCGATTTTCCAGCATTTGTGTGATCGGAGTGAAGTAGATGAAATGTTTCGCTGTCCCAATTTCGACTCCTTGCTTGGAGATTATTGGTGACTTCAAGCTGGCATTATATCGTTATCGTTGAGGATATATTGTTCCCTCAGCTGATTGCATAGCAGAGAAAACGGATGTTGCATCCTGGATGGGATGTATTTACTCCTTTGTAGGCTCTGACCTTGCCGAAGTTTGGACGCATCTCCTCCCGATTTCTTGAGTCCAGACAGCATCACCTTGCCGAACCTATAACTCAAGGAATGGTTTTGAAGTCCGACGCCCAGTACCTGGTCCGGTTCCCTCATCACGACCATACAGCACATCCCACAATTTTCTGTTTATAACCTCATTTTGGCCCTCGACGAGAGCGGGTGTGGTCTTATGTTCCTGTACTGCGTTCTTAGGGCAAAAGTAAAAACCTTTTGCACCCTTCCAGTTACATAATTTTTGTGCTACCCATTTTAGCCGCTCTGTCGTGTGCTTTAAATTTAAGCTTATGCTCTCATCCTCGGGCCATTTCGATAACCAGAACATCTACTAGACTATTCCGGTCTTCGGCACACAGCATCTGCTACCCTTTTGGCCACGGTCTACCGCGTGGGCTTTCTGCCAGTTGCGTAGCTTCTGCCCTCTGAGGTAGGATTTTGACTTCGAGGGTTCCGCCGTCAACATGTCCTGCATCGGGGATAACCCTAGTTTGTTGTACAAAGGTTGAACCTTTCAAACTTGGTTAACGTGTGTGTCTTTTTCCTAGGCCCTTCTCTAGATAGCAAAGATACCAGCTGACTATAGGTCTACTGAGCTCTCTCTTGAGTGGACCGTCCAATCAGACCCAGAGCGATGGTTCGTGGACAATTGTCCTTTATTCTCTTCGCCACGTCCTTAGAGGATTGAGGGGTCACAGAGCTCTTCACCTCCACTTCCCTTTTCTCCTTTGCCTCGGCGAAGCAAGAACATGGTTACGCTTGTCCCGTCAGCAGTTAGCGTGCGTAGGGGTTTCACAGCCTTCCGACTGGTGCTGGGTTACGCAATGCTTCAGGCATCCCAGCAGGCCACTTTAAGCTTAGCACCTTTTTGGTTCATCACGGCTCGTTGCTACTTCTGGCATCAATCTGCCGTGAAGATGTTGAAGGGCATCGGTCACAGCCGCCACCCTTGCGCAAGTCCCCCCTTGGTGGAGCGCTCAGTTGATTTTCTTCTCTCTACGTTAAACTAAAATCAATTTTGATTAAGCTTGTAGATGAGGCCCTCTACGCAGATCATGTCCTAGACGTCCCTTCCACGTAGGAAGCAGACAACGGTGACTTGGTTTTTCTGCGGTCGACTACAGGATCGCGGTGGAGATTTCAATTTGAATTTGTTTTAAATCCTCCAACGAGTTCAATGATACTACTTCGGCTATTCCCACACAGAGGTAGACACCGGCGCATTTCTCAATCAGCTGTTCCATACGTTTGACACTTCTGAAAACACATTTTTAAATATTTTCCTTTTTTTAGTAAGCAACATGTTACGAGAAATCTTGTAAAATAGTGTAATAAACTCAAAATGATTCGGTTTACACAGTTCAGTAGAACCCTTCGAAATGCTAACGCAACAAAATTGTGCAGTTTTTATTCGACGAAAAAGCACTTTAAAAGTACAAATCTCGACGAGGATCCCTATGAAAAATTGCCGGCTGATATAAGACCGAAAATACTCTTCAGTTCATATCTTGAAAAGCAAAAGCCTCTATTAGGCTTTAAACGAAAGAAAATCGCCGAGGATCGGAGAGAATTCGAGAATCAGAAACTCAATTTAGAAGCAATATCCGTTCGATCGTTTCCTGTGTCATTGAAATCTCTGCAAGTGGACGCATGTGAACCGAAGGAAGAGGTTTCAGAGCTGGAAGCCAATGAAGAAGAAGAGGAACAGTCAATTGATTCAGTTCAACAGACTCAATCTCATCCCACTCAATGGATGGAGGACTATGAATTTTACGAAAGCACACTGCACGAGGACGGGGATATGAATTCTATGTATGGAACTGCAGGTGAATCTAGTCTAGACCCCGAATGCGTGCATTAGATTGCTTATGTATGTTTTTTCCCATCAGATCCATCAATAGCAGCTTCTCAAATACCATGCAATGGTTGTGGCGCACACCTGCATTGTGCAAATTCCGCGATTCCAGGCTACATTCCCAGGGAAATCTTCAAGGGACGAACAGACAAGGAATTGAAAGTAAGGAGACTTAATCAGACTGTTAATCAGACATTTAATTGCGTTCATTTAGTTGATAATCTGCCAGCGTTGTCACTTTCTGAAGTACTACAACATCGCTTTAGATGTCGAGGTGACTGCGGAAACTTACATAAAAACACTCTCAGCGATAAAGGATAAGTTTGCTCTTGCCGTGTTGATAGTGGACCTTTTAGATTTCCCCTGCTCAATATGGCCCGGAATACAGCAAATTTTGGGGGAGAAACGTCCAGTTTTCATTGTGGGCAATAAAGTTGATTTGCTTCCAAGGGATTCGCCGGGCTATCTAGAACACGTGAAACTTTGCTTAAAGCAAGAAATCAACAAGAGTGGTATATTTGCATAACTTTTGTGTGTTCTCTGATTGGCATTCAAAATTCTCTCGAATTAGGATTGCGTGCTTTGAATTTGAAAAACATCAGTTTGATATCAGCGAAGACGGGCTACGGGATTGAGGAACTTATAACGCAGTTACAAAAAATATGGAAGCACAATGGCGATGTCTATCTTGTGGGATGCACAAACGTGGGGAAAAGTACACTGTTTAATATTTTATTGAATTCCGATTATTGTAAGGTAATTTATCAAATTTAGCGCAACATGCTCCATTTATTGATGTTTCATTGTTCAGGTAGAAGCGAGCGATCTTGTGAAGAAAGCTACAACATGTCCATGGCCCGGGACAACACTTCAAATGCTTAAGTTTCCCATTCAACGACCTTCAGGTATTGTTATTTTCTTTTTGTGGATTTTTTTTTTGCAACAACATCTTTAGCTGCCGCTACAGTCCGGTGTGGAATTGGGCCTCAGTAAACATGTCTTTCTTGTGCCAGGTGCATCTCCAGTTTCGAACACTCAGCTCATTCCAGCTGTGCATGACAGGCGAGGTCTTAATGTACCACGTAGTCATTCGGGGTTGTATTCGAAGAAGAGCCGGAGAGTTGGTGCCCAATTTCTCCGCATGACCTAGCCATCTGAGTCGAGACAATTAAATTCGTTTGACTATGCCAATGTACAACTCGTGCATTCTTCTTCTGCAAAACCAAATATAAATCGAAAGGCTTTTCTCGCGAACCGACCGAAATTCTCTTTTCTTCTTTTAAAATTCGATAAATATTCCACATTAAAATAAATGCCCGGTCTCCTTCGCTTTTCCCTTTTCTACTTCCTTCGTGTCAATAGTTTCGTTTTGCGTCACATTCTGATATTACTCATGCGCCATAAAACAAGACTGGGGCTATCAAGGTCTCTTGTAGAGACAGGGCTTTATTTTTCAATTGCCGTCCAAGTTCAAAGACACAATAATTCGCCCATGTTATCCATCGTTTTATCTCCGTGTTAGTCTCAATTCTGTTGTTTACTGCGGAGCCTAGATAGACTATGCCCTCTGTCTATTGTGACACTTGGTCCAAGATGTCGGTGTTGATGTACCGCAGCATGTACTTTGTCTTATCCTCATCCAACGCAAGACCCATCTTAGCCTGCTCCCAAAAGCCGCGCTGACAGCCCGATGAGTTCTTTCGATGATGCCAATGTCATCGACTTATGCGATAAGTTGCACAGATTTGTGGAAGATTGTGCCTCTGGTTTCGACGCCCGAGTTACGCTCGATCATCTCGAGATTGATGTTAAAGAAGTCGCTTGACAGTGCGTCACCTTGTCTAAATCTGTTTATGAAATCAAAGGTCTCGGTGAAATCTTAACGGGACCGTGACAGGACGAGTTTTGTTCTCCCTTTCTTCCTCGTCGCCACAGCCTAATGCAAATGTCATGGATAAGTACCATTTTGTACCCATGATAGTGCTCCGACTACCTTTCTGAGCTCCGACTACCTTTTTATGGCATTCCAGGGCTTTGTCGGATTTAGCACTGTCGTACTCGGTCCCTAACATCCGAGTGGACTCACATGTGGTTATATTCTTCTTCCACCGTTCCTAGTATTCTATCATGCACTCTCTTATTGACATCTGCCATTGGAGGCTGAATGCTTAATGTTATGGGTTGATTTCGGCCCCCTTCCGGGCTAGTTCATCTGCTGTTTCGTTGCACGTGACCTAAGATCCAGCATGGACAAATTAGGCTGCGTGCAATACAAAAATACAGCTTAGACTTAATCTCCGTTGCAAAACTTGCTTTAATGGCCGCTTGACTGTCAATAAGAGTGTCAATGTCAGCCGGTGGTATTTCCAACATTGATATCATTCTGGCCGGTTCTTTGACTCCTTCCGGGATACGACCGTACTCTGGATTTCTAATGGAACCGGGCAAGGATAAGTTTACATGTGTAATAATTTGGAGAAATTTCCCGTGCCGGTGCAACTGAATGGTCGAACTGTTGATGGGTTCACTTGTCGTCCATTCGTCCCTTGTCGTCCACTTCTCCCTTGTCGTTCACTCGTCCCTTGTCGTCCACTCGTCCCTTCTCGTCCACTTCTCCCTTGTCGTTCACTCGTCCCTTGTCGTCCACTCGTCCCTTCTCGTCCACTTCTCCCTTGTCGTCCACTCCTCCGTTGTCATCCACTCGACCCTTGTCGGGAAATTGCTCTAGAAGCGTATTTCGAAGTTGACAAATGGGGGACTGTGGTCGCTATCTAGTCTACGGCTCCAGTTGAGATTGAGTCCACGGCTCCAGTTGAGATTGAGAGTCAGCACTTGGATTGGATGATCCTAATGGGATTTTTTGCAGCAGTGCATGTGCATTGACCTGTATATCCTGAAGGTTTAGTAAGACATCTAAACCTGACGTTGGAATAGTGGCGATAGCTTCTGTGGCATCTAGCCATGCAAGTCTTTGTATTCCGGACCTGCCAACATACTACACTGCCGTATGTCATGATCATACAATCGCTGTGAACATCCACATGATTGTTATGGGTTCTGGTGATTTTGACTCTTTTCAATTTTCTGTCGAGGATAAGGATACCACCCAGGTATTCGTCTGTTAATTTAGGTGTAGTACCTTCACCCTTTTGTTGGTGAAGAGTAACAATTCAATTTTATGTGGGTTAATACCGAGACCACATGATTTCGTCCATTTACGGAGAACTCTTATTGCACTACATCGTTGAAACTCAGGGACGAACACTCTGGTTTCCGATGGACTGAGTTCGTCTAGGATTTCGCTGATTACCAGCACAAAGGGGTGTAGTCAAGACTGGCTAAGGATCGTGCCATCTGGAGAGGCTTGTTGGCTGAGACCCAGGTTCACCCCGGACTGTAGCGCCATTGGAAAAAGAAGAAGAGTATCGACATGAAATTGAATTGGGCATTTTCCAAGATCTGACATTGACTATTATCAGACTGTTTACGTCTGGTTTCAGGCGCTGGCACAGTCGAATTTATTCTTCTTTAACTTGATCATTCTATTTGCTGGTCATAATCAATTCCATTTCAGATTACAGAGTATATCATCGGTTTCGTAGACTGTTTTCCGAACGAGCTATCCGTGCATCTGAAACCAAGTTGCGGAGAGATCAAGTAAACGAAACAGGAAGCATTAAGTCCGCAACCTTAATCGGTCATATAGGTACATTTTTGATTCAATTTCAATGTTCAACCATTACTAATAAAATGGTCATTATTTTTTATTCAAAGGACGAACAATAATTGATAGAAAAGATCCCAACGATTCCTTCTCAATGTCAAGTGGCACTCAACCAATACTAACGTTGGACGAGAAAAGTAAAGAATTTTCCTCGTGTCACTGGTGCTTTGATACACCTGGAGTTATGCAGCCAGATCAGGTATGATGGTATATTTCAAACAAAACCCTGCCAGGCAGACGAATTTATCGCCTTTTGTTTTTTTCTTGTAAGAT
This sequence comes from Eristalis arbustorum, assembly GCA_916610145.1. NCBI lineage: Eukaryota > Metazoa > Arthropoda > Insecta > Diptera > Syrphidae > Eristalis > Eristalis arbustorum. The sequence continues at coordinate 50,908,103 of OU744316.1, read as the reverse complement.
ACATAATCTTCTTACAACCGACGAGCTGATAAAACTCTTTCCCACACAAATGGTTGCCCCAAGAGGTTTTCGTCTGAAACCGGATATGACACTGTTCCTAGCTGGATTGGGTCGAATCGATTTTTTGCACGCCGATGTCGATTCGATCAGGTAAGGATGTTGTAAATTGTAATTTCCTTTTCATAAGTAAGTTTTTGTTTTTCTCAGATTGCCTGTGTATTCATCACCGAACCTTCCGATCGTTGTCACCCCAACCATTGACGCCGACTACATCTATGAGAAGTACCTAGGAAGTGAGCTATTCGGCTTGCCTGCGGGCGATGAGGAACGTTTGAAACGGTGGCCGGGCCTTAAGCCGTCACAGGAGATCACTGTATATGGAGAATCGAACACTGCTGCAACTTGTGGTAAAGCAACAATTTGACAATCGAAAAAGAGCGTCGAACACACTACAATAAATCTACCTATTCCCTTCAGATATTCTGCTCTCATCGGCTGGCTGGGTCAGTGTACGAATTCCAATAGATCGATATTGCGTCTTTAAGGTTTGGACACCAGAAGGCAGGGGCGTTGTGATTAGAAATACACCTCTCATACCGTATGGCGATCGTCTCTGTGGCAAAAGAGTACGAGGATCTATTGCGTATAGAATAGGAAAACCCTTTGTTAAAGTTTATTGAGTCACAATTATGGTGTAATTTAATTTTATATTTTGTAGTTTATAAAGGAGTTACATTACATTCATGGCCTGAATTTGTTTTCATTTATTTAAACCAATCTTGTTGAACAGTTTGTCTTTAGCGATCTGTGCCATTAAGCCGTGTATCAATTCAATGGAAGCACGGCTACAATCTCGCGTGGCTTTGGACAACTTGTCTTCGGTGCGTTTTTCATTGATATCTCCACCTGTGGGATTGAAGATTATAGCAAATCGGCGATTAATTTCACTCACTCGTCATACTTACCAGAGACAACAAATGGTCCCCGTCCCAAACTCGACTCACTTTGCTCTAGCTTTTCAGACAAATCAAAAATCTGTCCCGTAGTGTACTCCGTGTTAGTAAGTAAACCTGAACTACCCAATGTATTGACCCAGTACTTGTTCCACAAGGAATCCAGCAGTTTCCTATCCAGAGCCGATTTGAAATAGCTCACTTCAAGTGGATAGTACTGTTTGCAATGAACACCAAAGTCTTCGATTTTATTCAATGGGATGGTCTGATATTCCGATGGCTCTTCGTTTGGTGGCTTATAGCCTTTCGGATATGTGCGGAACGCACCTAGACAAACCTTTCCGGCTGAAACTGTTCGGACTGGATCGACGACAATCGCCACGAATGGTTCTTGAAAGTTCTGATTGAGCATTTGTGTTGAAACGTCAATGCCAGACAGCCAGCATCCATAGCCAGGATGACTGTGATACCAGCCAATGGCATTCTCAAGACGTCCCACCTCTTTCGCAGAATCAATATAGGCCGACATATACTCATATGCTTGCGATTGGGCATTAACACGAGTTTCTGTACCTTCTACCGGCAGTGCAAATGCGTCCATAACGATCTAAAATTAAATGTTTGCAATACAATGCTTGTACACACATCTGTGTGTATTCGAGTTGCTTACCATGGTATTGTCTTCCACTTTTCCCAAAAGCAGCCCCATCACCTCCAATGTACCGCCTGATCGGGCATGCATAACCATTTTTAGCAACGACAATGCAGAGATTTTTATATCCTTGAAATAGTGTGGATCCTTTTCCCAAGGTTTAGCGTCCAAAATTTGCCGCTGTTGGTCTGCGTCGTAGCGAAATATTTCATCGCATGACGGCAGAGTTTTGATGTTATTTTCAAGCTCCCACGATTTAAGAGCTATATCAGAGGAAGAAGCCATTATTTACGATTCACTTTTAAAGAATTATTAGAATTTATTTTGTGTTTTGCGAGTTTTCTGAAGTGCGGTGAACTGCTTTGTTTTTTTTTTTTTCAATCTCCGTCAAACTGACAACTGCCCGCTGTCACGTAACGTAACGTAGTTTGACGAATTTCTTTGTTTAATAAATCTGTTTGACATTTGACGTTCATGTTTATCAATAAGACGGAGTTCACATCGCTTTCCGGTACTAACTTTTATATGTTGTAATTTATAAATAAAAAGTTATCGTTTATAAGACTGCATACCAAGAATAGAAATGCAAGCACTGGACATTGTACGATATAAAAAAAAAACACTTCATGGGTGTCAGCAAAACGGAGCTGATGCTTTTCACCAAAAGAACCAAAACCTCCGTCTACCAACCCTCTGAAGAACCAACCACTCAGTGCCAAGTACCTAGACATAAGACATAACCCTAGATCCCAAACTTAGCTGCAAGATGAACATATACCAGCCTGTCGAGAAGGCTACGCCTGCCGTAGAACCTTCGGCAAAACGATGGGGCCGCCAACCAAAGTTGACCCTATAGATGTGCACGGCGGTAGTACGGTCGATTCTAATATGTAAATCAGTAGTATGGTAACCAGCGCTTGAAAAAAAAATTTAAGAAAGCAACAACAGCGTACAAGGAACAGTATCACAGGCACTCTGCGATCGACACCAAACCAACTGACCTTAATGCTGTGAATCGACCTTGGCGATCGATGCTACATTTGTTGGTCAAGACAAGTAGACTCGAGACTCCCGTCTCGAAAGACCGAAATTATGCTCTACAAGACTCTTATTTTGCCAGTCCTGGTATGTAGAGCTGAAAGCTGGACGATATGCAAACCTGCAGAGTTAATCCTTGGTGCCTTGGAAAGAAGAATTCTACGCCGGATATATGGTCTCATCTGCGAGGAAGGCGAATAGAGGAGACGACACAACCGAAGACTCTACGAGCTGTACCAATGTGGATGTAGTCCAGATGGCAGAAATCCATACACTACACTGATTCATCCACACCGACGCTCCAGCTAAGAGGATATTCGAATGTGAGCCTTCTGTATTGAGGAGAGGAAGACCGAATTTCCGGTATAAAGATCAAGTCATCGCGGACGTAAGGCAGCTGGATGGCGTGCCCCAGACCGTCACATATGGATGGGAGCACTCGTTTAAGCGAGGCCAGTAGATGAACGAGGGTACTTACTTACTTAAGGTGGCGCTACAGTCCGGGGTGGACCTGGGCCTCAACCAACAAGCGTCTCCAGCCAGCTCGATCTTTAGCTAGCTGTCTCCAGTTTCGCACGCATAGTTGGTTGAGGTCCCTTTCCACTTGCGTGCGCCACCTGAGTCGCGGTTTTCCTCTACTGCGCCGTCCCTCGGGAGTGGATTCAAAGACTTTTCGGGCCGGAGCATTGGTTTCCATCCGCTCTACATGACCTAGCCGTCTCAATCGTTGGATCTTCACTCTTCTGGCTAAGTCGATGTCGCTGAACAGCCCGTATAGTTCGTCCTTGTATCTCCTCCTCCACTCACCATCTAGGCAGACGGGACCGAAAATCACCCGAAGAATTTTCCTCTCGAAGCAACCAAGAGCTGCTTCATCCACTTTTGACAGAGTCCATGCCTCCGCGCCATATAACAGGACTGGGACGATTAAGGTCTTGTAAAGCGTTACCTTGGTTGTTCGAGAAAGGGCTTTGTTTACCAATTGCTTTCTTAGCCCAAAGAAGCACCGATTGGCAAGATTTATTCTTCGTTTGATTTCAGCGCTGGTGTCTTTGTCTGAGTTGATAGCGGATAGAGAAACGAGGGTGGTTCGGGTAATTAAACTTGATTAAAATATTCGCATAATCGAACACTTAAACGAATAAAATAAAAGTTGTGTCCATCATTAAATGTCATGACCTCCTTGTTACTTGTCAGGCACTGTCGATTACCCCTTTTTCCACTGTTTCGATCATTTCTATCCTTGTACCTATTGATAAACGTTTCGGTTTATTTTTCTTGTTGACGACAAAAAAAAACTGACTTTCCAAACTAAATCATAATTCAGGATGAAATTTAAAATTTTAACGTGGCTACTAGGCAGATATGAATACGAAAGTATTCATGTGTTAAAGTGGACTTAGGAACACTACGATAGTTTTTGTTTTCTTCTTTTAAGGATTTCTTCGGATAATTGGCTTTGCGCTTAGTTGTAGTTCGGATAATTGACGTCCATTTGCTTCCGATGTTGCGTTAGCATAACTGACGTTCGGATAATCGACGCTCTACTGCAAGTAAATATTCCACCTCCTATTGCCTCCACCAATGTGGTTCATAAATAAAATAAATAAGAGAGAACTAAAGACAGAACCCTGCTTGACTCACATTGTTGTAAATACTAATGATGAATTTCGTCGATAGTCCAATCCTATATAGAACTTATACCAAAGGATCACTCACGAAATTGAGAAATAGGCAGTCCTAAAATCGTTAAAAATGTATGTTGTTTGCTTCTTCGTTTCAGCATTTACCTATGGACCCATTTTTTAACGCAATTAAAAGCATCTTTTGTAAAATTAATACAAAAAATAAATCTTTATTTAGTCATATGTATTACAAATTGTCCGATGAAGTCTTATTGTTTGATTTGGAGTGTATAAAATAATGTAAAAAAGCTAAAGTAAAAAAACGATTACTTCGGTACTAATACTAGTCATTTTATACAATATCTTTTTGAGCTAACTTACATAACTATATATGTTCTTGTAGAGTTAAAACTGTATCTACTATATATGTAAAAATAGTTTTAATCTTCATGTATGCCTGGATTAAAAAATAGAAACTTCATAAAGCCATGATTATTAAATGCAGGAGTTTGCATTTCCCCCGATCGAGATCTGAATTTCTTAATTTTACTACCAATCAGTTTAAGCATATCCTCCAGATGGGTGTCATGTGCATGCTCAGCAAAAACTTCGCAAAGTGCCTGTACGTACCAGGAGCCTTCCTTTGTGTCACGTATTGTTTGAAAACCTAAAACAAATACGATAGAACATACTATGTTATGCAAATTTGTAAAATACTCAATACACCGGAATCTCTTACCAGAAACAGTTGCATAGCATACGATCATATCAGATTTTGTAGGAATATTGAAACTATTGTCTTCAATGCCGTCTTTTTGCAGTCTTGATACACCTATGTCTGTTGTTGCGCCTCTAAAATATGTTTGAAATAATATTTAAAAAGAAATCCCAAAAAAAAAAAAACTGAAGTCAACTTACCGACAAAATGGAAACATTAGAATTTTTGGTTTCTCCCTTAAACTGTTACACGATATGTTCGTAAATCTCTCCTCAATGTCACAGAGTTTCACCGTAGAGCCATCGTGAAATTCAACTCGATCATGCATGTCGTCTGTCATCTCACCATGCGACATTAATATCAACACAAATGATTCAGTGAGTCTTGCGTATTCTGAACGGCAAAGTCGATCGACGACATCAAAAAATTGCTGTGAACTTATATCAACATATTCAAAACAAGTAAATCCCAACTCTTTGAATAAGTACAGCAAGTTCTTTCCATCAGTTTCGGCGCCTTCACGTTTCTTCATTGCAGTTTTGGGGAAGTTAATAATATTCACCATCAGCAGTACACCGCGGTTTTTCGATCTCATTGGATACACGGGCATTTTCGTACTTTGTTGTATAACTGTTGATTTCTTAACGATAAATGGCCGATCTAGAATGATATCTTCGGTGATTGGATTTAATGGCAGTTGTGAGTCGTCTATCTTTTCTTTTGACGGGTAGCAGCCCTCCGGTACACATGCTGAACTATAGTTATTTCTTGGCGGCCTTTCAACCGTTTGTGGTCTGTTTCTATTTTCTTTATTGCTGATTGATATGTACGTTGAGTCGTCAGTTTTACGTTTATGGAGTAAGGCAGCGGCCGCAGAAAAGTCTAATTTAATTAGTATTTCTATAAGCTTGTCAAAAGCTTGAGGACCACGTTTGGTGATTTTTTTAAATAGTTCCATATGCTTATCTTCTTCTGTTGCATCGCTCAGGTTCTAAACATTTTAAAACAAAAATTAATTCAATTAATATTTGTTTGTGGTTGATTTGATAACAATACGGTCGACAGTTTAGTCAGAAGTGGGTTTGGACCTGGGTTCTGCACACAGCAGTTGTGGTATATAGGGTGACCAGATGGCAAGTAACTAACCACTCTGTTCTGTATTTCGTGCTTCGTACTATTCGTCGTATTTAAGACAGAAGGGGATATTCGTGCTACGTGCCCAAAGTATCAAATCATAGCCCTTTCAGTTCGGAGAAGCAGCAACGTTTCTCGTTTATTTTCTCGCAGTGTTCTAAGTTCAATTCACGAAAGAATTGGATTTGGAAAAGAGACCATCTCAGGCGAGGTTCATTGGCTCAGCGATTATATCAGCAAGAACAATTTTGCCATTTTTTTCTTAGGAACAGTGCAGTGAAGCGCCTATTAAGGGAACTTGAACAAAAATGGGACTTACCCATGACATAATATGCAGACGTTGTGGGGACGAAGAAGAAATTTAGGATACTCACTACCTTGGTCAATGCCCCAGCTTATGCATGCTGAGGCAGAAAGCACATTGGGAATTATTCTTCCAGAACCTTCGTGAACTAGCATATATCCCAGGTTTATGAGGATCACCGGATGGCTGGAAGGGACAGGGAAGTACAGAGAAATGACTTCCCGGCGTTGAGCGTGGTGGTTGTAGGGACGGTATATTGTTGTTGAAGTGTCGTATTGTCACTGGACAATTGCACAGAACAGGCTCCAGGGACAGTGTTTGATGACAGAATTCGAACGAAGCAATCAATCAATAAGTGTTCGATCAAGCACTCGTCTCACGTTTCAGCTCTCTTGCCCACAAGAAGCAAAAGCTTAAAGTTGACGTGTGTAGAAGTAGAAGAAGTAAGTAGTTATCTATTCGGTCGTGAGTACAGTCCTAAGATTAGATTAGATACCGAATGTAGAATTATTAAATAAAAAAATTGATCTTTGATTCAAAGGCACTTGATCTGATCTGTTCCAGAGAAGAATACTGGTCATCATCCTAAGTCATGTAGACTGAAGGGTGCTGGGAAAAGTCAATTACATGAAAGTGTCTAATAGTTACTAAGATTAGATTTTTATCAAGACTAGTTGTTTCTAACTTAACAAATTAGTTTAAAGTGCAATTGTCTTTTATTGTTATCGGCAAAGTCTCCAAATTAGTGTTATTTATTGCTATCGGCAAAATTTTCAGCTTACACAAAGTTGGAGACTTTGCCCATAACAATAAATTTCATATAATTAAACCATAAATACGAATCATTTCGCCACAACCTCATGTTTTCACATTCGTGCCAAGTTTCATTTACATATGCAAGTCCTAAGAATAAATATAGACTCCAAACTGCGAAATCAAAGAATTTTCTCATTGAACACAGAAACGTACACAAATGCATTAAAAATTGAAAACAAAACCTTGTTAAACGTACAGTGTTTTTTGTTGATTATAACCTGCATTGTCCATATCCGTCAGGGTATTCATTCGCATTGTGATTTATGGCAAAACTGGTTCACCTTATACCTTTTTTTTATACACATGCAAGTCATTTGAAGTTATTGAAACCGAATTTACGTTTTAAAATGAAACCAACCTCAATTCGGGCACACATTACATTCGAAAGGAGCCTTTCTTCAGCGCACGCACGAAGTAATTTCTTATAATCCGTCAAACGAACCAGCTCCTTGCTCTTACTTAGAATAAATTCCCTTGAAGAATCGTCCATTGTGCTCCGTGTTTAATTGTGTGACTTTTTGTTGCTTATTCCGGTTTGTTTTACTTCGAAAGTGTAAATTAGAGTAATGAGTTATAAATTCTTGGTTACAACAGTTTTTATTCATTTACAATTTGTTTATACTTTAACACATTTTGGAACAAGTCACGTTAACGTTTGAATTATTTTAACAATGAAGTATGTACAAGTGAAAAGGTATTATAGAGACGCCCGACTTCCTCGTATCTTGCCCCTTGATTTTATTCGATGGAATTTTTGTATAACAACACCAACACAAGCATTCACACGGGCCTAATATTACACATAATATAAGCGTTGCGCGGCCCAAATCTTGTAACAATGTGGGTTAAAATAAAGTAGTATGCGTTAGATCATGTGCTTAACGGCAGTCTTTGTGGTGGGATTGGTGTTTTCCAGTCTGGAAAGACGAATATCTTTATGCACTCTTATCTGTGGAATGTACGTTTTGGCACGTCAACACCAGATAAGTATTAGATGAGATATTCAACTTTCCAGCGAAAACTGCTATGAACTTCCACGAGCACACACATGCTACTTTATTTTGAAGCTATATGTAACGCTTCTATTGTCTCAACCGGTGCTTGCTGGAAACACTCCATGGGTTATTTTCAGTCAGGTGCAGTACAGATAGTATCATAATTTTAAACATGTTAAAATGAAATTAAATTTTACAAACTGATTGTCATGGAAATGTAATAATATTTGTATGTAATAAATTGACAATTTAGCTGCAGAACATGTATGTATAGTTACTCAGCTCAGTAACACTTTTACACGCGAAGCAACAACAAAACAACACACTGAGTTGTTAATGAGCATTATGCAGTAAAATTTGACAGTCAATTATAGACTAGTTCGCATTGGAGAATTCTCAGTCATAAGTTGCGCCAGATACTGTTTATTTATTAAAAGTAGAAGTGTTACCACAGGGACTCTATAGAGTTAAAAGGACTCATATTTTTAGCCTGACTTAGGGGATCATAATTTTTACATTTGACTCATTTTTCAAGAACGCCTAATCCATTTCCATAACTTTGCAGCATAACTTTGCAAGGTGTAAACTATGCTTTGATATTTCCCGAATGCTTTATTTTAAAATGTCTGAGCACATACTAGTATTGCACCCAGAAATGGCTCTGGGCTGACTTCGGGCCAGGAAGGAAATGTAGTCGTATCTTGTGTTTTCGTGGAGGGCGACAACATTAGACTGTTAGGTAAATTTGCGTCGGTTTTTCAAGCGGAAACCGATGCGATATTAATGGTAATAACCTATATTCGGAAGAACAGGTTTACGGGTCTACATATTTTTGTCTGTAGTGTCAGCCAGGCTATACTTTAGACATTACTCAACCCTTTAACCACTTCCAAGACAGTTCAGGAATACAAATCCATACAAAATGCCAGACAAAGATCAGAGGACAGTTTCTGATGGTTGGACCTCTCGAGTGCACAATCGTAGATGACTCTCCAGGATGTAGATTTATAGACTAAGCGTTTGCTCCTAAAGTAAGAAATCTGCGCATACTATACTAGTTTCACATAAGGAGCCTTTGTGATGTCCAAAACCTTTGTTGGGACTCCAAAAGCTCGCAACTCACCTGTCAACTTTCTCGTCTACTTTTCTTTAGAAAAAATTGTCCCCAGAGGGCTCTGAAAGCTCTATTTGGCACAATGTAGTGTCTGCCAACCACCGGTCAACAAATTGTTTTTGGAGAGCAAGAGATATGCAACGTCTTCCTCTCTTACCACATGATTTCATTTGACAACGTTGTTCATGCCCTGTCTGTGAATACGTCAATACCGGAAAAGTCTAAGAGTATGTGTGGAATGCAAGGGAATTTCCACACACTTTTATTTTCTTAAACTACCCTTCAAAAATGTTGCCAATGACTTTATTAACCCATTTATTTCTGGTGTTTGCTGCGACATGTGCATGAAAGCAACTTGTGCGGAACATCGTTTACTCTATGCGAGAAATGCGAATCCCAAATGAAATGGCCGAGTTGGTGTCAAAGCCAAGTAGATTCTCACCTAAAGCCAGGAAAAGATCACAAATACAAGCTGCAGATCAAGATCATTTTATCTCTCTGTACACTGTTCTGAATTGTGATGATTTGCATGACTTGTGTAGATTGAGTGACTTAGTTAGAGTTAAAGTTGTATTTTGGTAACTTTTATGAATTAGGCCAATTACAGAATAGTTGTGAAGGATTTTCCTCTTCTTCTTCGTCGGCCATGCATCTGCTGCGGACTTTATGTTGTAATCCTAGTCTTTCGGCATGTCCACGACCCATTGCGCACTGTCCTATAAGAACTCCTATTAGGTAACCCATGTTTTTTCTGCCTAACTGATGATGGCCCTGGTTATTTTTAAGCCCATTATTGGCCATATATATTTCGTATGTGTTGATACTGTTCTATCTTTCATGAGTACTAAAGATCGTTAGCTTAGAGGTCTTGGGTTTTTTAGTTTCTATTTGTCAATCCTTTGTCCAACGCTTGTTGTTCCTTGCCTGAAGTATCCTTACGCCAAGGAACCCAGTACACCGTTAGGCTGTATAGTATTTATATCCTGTTAAGAGACATACGGCAGAATCGTATCATTTTCGATTCGAGTGCCACGATTGCTGCTTGACTGTCCCTTTAGATGACAATGCTCTCATGCGATATCGTTCAACAGACGAAAGCTTTCAATAGCCGTTATTTCTGCCTGCAAAAACACTACAGTGATCTGGTAGTCTAAAAGATTGGCTGATTTGGAAATGTTCCGAGTAAATACCCGTTCCCACTCCACTGCCGGTTTTAACCCCGACTTGGCGTTGTTATTGTTCAGTACCGACTTCATCTCCCGTAGATGTCTACAAGTACCCTGTAGGTTCTTCTATACAATTTGTAGTATAATTTAAAAAATTGTTCCACTTCATCGATCTCTAGATTTGGGCATCGTAAAACAGGGAAAACAAGATAGTAGCCCGAAATAGATTTATCTTTGAGCAGTGCTCTACATATTTGTTGTCAATACGAACCGTGCTCTACATCTTATAACCATTTAAGCCTATTAATACTCTTAGACAAAAGAGTTCCTGAGCATGCAATATATCTTAAGCTTATTCACCATGAGCTGCAGTCCATTGTCATATTCGGACAAAAACACCATATCGGCCTTGTGGCAGTTATTTGCTCATTACCGATTTGAATTGCAACTCCGATTGGCTCTACAGCATTGTTCATCAATAAAATAAATAAGAGAGTACTCAAGACAATACACCGCTTGTCTCCCATTGTTGTACTAAAGCCTTTGAAACGGACTCCCCGTCCAAAACGTATGACGCGTTACTTTGGTACATTGCTTCCACTACCATGGTGCATTTCTTCGACATTCACGAGAAATTGAGTCGAAGGTCGAACGAAAACTTGACGGAATCGGGAAAATGGAGAGGTATACCAGGTGTACCAATATGAAGTGAGCGTCAAGATACAAATGTCTCGATAGGGAACATTTGTTGTGAACGAACCCTTATTTTTGTTTTGTTTGTTTGCTATGACATCTGTGGAAAATATTTAGTGTTAAAAATGTCGAATTTTGTACCAGAAAGTGATGATTTGCGGAAAGCATTAATTTTTTGTTTTCATTTGAAGAAAAGTGCTGCAGAGTCGCATTGAATGCTTGTCGAGGCATATGGTGATTATGCTCTATCAGAAGCAACCTGCAAGGGATGGTTTCAACGGTTCAGAAATAATGATTTTGATGTGCGAAATGAAGAACGTGGACGAGCACCAAAAAAGTTTGAAGACGCCGAATTGCAAGCGATATTGGATGGAGATGACACTTTGAGTCAAAAGCAAATGGCAGCAATGTTAAATGTTGCACAACAAACAATTTCTGACCGTTTAAAAGCTATGGGAAAGATCCAAAAGTGTGGAAAATGGGTGCCACATGAATTGAATGAAAGACAGATGGAAAACCGAAAAAACACTTGTGAAATGTTGCTTCAAGGACACGTAAGAAAATCGGTTTTGCATCGGATTGTTACTGGCGATGAAAAATGGATTTATTTTAAGAACCCTAAACGGAAAAAATCATGGGTTAATCCGGGACAACCATCAACATCGACTGCAAAACCAGATCGATTCGGCGAGAAGACAATGCTGTGTGTTTGGTGGGACCAGAAAGGTGTGGTGTACCACGAGCACCGTTGATACTGATCGCTACCGACAACAAATGATCAATTTGAACCAGGCATTGATCGAGAAACGACCAGAATTCGCCAGAAGACACGGCAAGGTAATTTTGCTCCATGACAATGCACTTGCACACAATGCAAAACTGGTTCAGGATACAATCAAAGCACTTGGCTGGGAGCAGCTACCCCACACGCCGTATTCAGCAGACTAGGTTCCTTCCGACTACCATTTGTTTTCATCGATGGGACACGCATTGGCTGAGCAGCACTTCGATTCCTACGAAGAAGTCGAAAATTGGGTGTCTGATTGGTTTGCTTTAAAAGACGAACAATTTTATTGGCGTGGTATTCCCAAATTGCCAGAAAGGTGGTCAAAATGTGTAGTACTTTGAATAACATTTTTTTACTTTCCCATTAATAATTAGTGTTTATTAAAAAAAAAAACGCTCATTTCATACGGGTACACCTGGTATGCGTTCTTCCCTCTTCTTCTTCTTCTTGTGGCGCTACAGTCCGGGTTCGGTCAACAATCCTCTCCAGCAGGCACGATCCTTAGCCAGCTGCCTCCAATTTCGCACTCCAAGTTGGTTGAGGTCCTCCTCCACTTGAGTGCGCCATCGGGTTCGTGGTCGTCCTCTATTGCGTTGTCCCACTGGTTCGGAGTCGAAGACTCTTCGGGCTGGAGCAGTGTTGTCCATGCGCTCAACATGGCCTAGCCATCTTAGGCGTTGAATCCGTAGACGCCTGGTTAGACTCTAGGAACGAATTCTTCCCTCAGTTGCGAAAATAATCGTTAGAACAATTCTGGAACGCATCAAAGAGCATTTAAATTCAACTCTCGACGAACAAGCAGGTTTCCGCGTTGAATACTCCTGCATCAACTACGTCGACACCGTGCGGATCATCACGGAAAGTTGTCAGAGAAATTTGAAGTCAAAAGTGGAGTTCGTCAAGGGTGCATGCAGTATGCTATTGTGTCTGGTGCAGCGATGTACTTCGTGCATCATTGACGGATGGAAAACACCTAAACTACGCATACGATGTTTGCCTTCTGTCGCATCGGATAACGGATCTTCTTGATGGTCCACAATCAAGAAGCTGAGGCATATAAAGTGATGCTCAAAGAGTACAGAAAAAACCGAAGTACTTAGCATTTCTGAGAACAGCGCCTAACTAAACAATGCCGGGCAGTTAGCAACCAACAACCAACACTTAGAATGTGTGGTTTCGACTCTTGCGTTCAGAATGCTATCCACGATCTGGAAATGTTGAACTAATTCCGACTTTTCCACTCCAGCGTAGAGTCGGTGCTGGTTTATGGATGCAGTACATGGAAATTGGATAACATTACCACACAATCCTTCGCAAACAGATGTTTAAGAAACATCTCTAAGTATCTCGAACAAGCAACTATACCTGAGAACGAGCCAAGAACCTATAACAATTACAATACGATGTTAAAAGTGACAGTGGATTGGACACACACTATGGCCCGAAGACAATTACATTACAAAGTACGCTAAGCAGCGGAATCTGCCCTAGGCAAATGTTGAAGAGGCATCGAGCTCTTTAGGAATGAGGTGAAGATGCAGTGCCAACGTGGTTGACGTCCTATGCCCCCGAGGGATTAAAGTAAGTAGGTATGTCTCTGCATTAAAATGTGGATGCATTTTACGCAATTAAAACCATCTTGTGTAAAATTAATAAGAAAATAAGTCTTTATTTAGGTTTGTGCATACATAGCAATATATATATATATATATATATATATATATATATATATTGATTCAGAGTAATAAAGCAATACAATAACATTCGAATTACGTAACTATATTGTATATGTTCTTGTACAGTCAAAACCGTGTATGTACAAATAATATCAATTTTCAAGTACGCCTGGATTAAAAAATAGATGCTTCATAAAGCCATTGTTAATAAATGCAGGAGTTTGCATTTCATCTAATGAAGATCTTAATGCCATAATTCTTGTGCAAATTAGTTTGAGCATATCCTCCAGATGGGTGTCATGTGCATGCTCAGCAAAAACTTCGTAAAGTGCCTGTACGTACCAGGAGCCTTCCTTTGTGTCACGAATTGTTGCAAAACCTTGAAGACGGTAGAACATTTATGTTGTACAGAATTTGAAAAATTCTCGATAAATGGAACTATTACCAGGAACACTTCCAAAGCATACGAGTACATCAGAAATTGTAGGAATATTGTGATGATTTTCGCAATAGCCGTCTTTTTGCAGTCTTGATACACCTATATCTGCACTTGCGCCCCTAAAATAGGAAGAAGAAGAATATTTAAAAAAACCACCAAAAAGAAAAAAAAACATCTTAAAGTCAACTTACCGGCAAAATGGAAACATTAAAACTTTAGGCTTTCCCTTTAAACTGTTACACAATTTGTTCGTGAATCTTTTCTGAATGTCGTCGAGTTTGACTATAGAGGCATCGTGAAATTCAACTCGATCATGCATGTCGTCTGTCATCTCACCATGCGACATTAATATCAACACAAATGATTCGGTGACTCTTGCATATTCTGAACGGCAAAGTCGATCGACGACATCAAAAAATTGCTGTGAACTTATATCAACATATTCAAAACAAGTAAATCCCAACTCTTTGAATAAGTACAGCAAGTTCTTTCCATCAGTTTCGGCGCCTTCACGTTTCTTCATTGCAGTTTTGGGGAAGTTAATAATATTCACCATCAGCAGTACACCGCGGTTTTTCGATCTCATTGGATACACGGGCATTTTCGTACTTTGTTGTATAACTGTTGATTTCTTAACGATAAATGACCGATCCAGGATGCTATCTTCGGCGATTGGATCTAATGGCAGCTGTGAGTCGTATTTTCTGACTGATGTATTTTTTGATGGATGACTGCCGTCCTGAACACAAGTTGAACCATGGTTTTGTGGCCCGTTTTTATTTTCTTTATCGTTTATTGATATGTACGTTGACTGGGCACTTTTACGTTTATGGAGTAAGATAGCGGCATCAGGAAAATGGAATTTGATTAGTATTTCAATAAGCTTGTCAAAAGCTTGAGGACCACGTTTGGTGATTTTTTTAAATAGTTCCATATGCTTATCTTCTTCTGTTGCGTCGCTCAGGTTCTAAACATTTTAAAACAAAAATTAATTCAATTAATATTTGTTTGTGGTTGATTTGATAACAATAGCACCCACCACTTGTGGTATATAGGGTGACCAGATGGCAAGTAACTAACCACCCTGTTCCGGGTTTGCCAAGGCAGATGGGGACATTCGTGTCACGTGCCCAAGCCATCAAATCATAGCCCTTTCAGTTCGAAGAAGCAGCAACGTTTCTCGTTTATTTTCTCGCAGTGAAGTTTAGTTCACGAAAGAATTGGATTTGGAAAAGAGACCATCTCAGGCGAGGTTCATTGGCTCAGCGATTATATCAGCAAGAACAATTTTGCCATTTTTTTCTTAGGAACAGTGCAGTGAAGCGCCTATTAAGGCAACTTGAACAAAAATTGGATTTACCCATGGGACCATATGCAGAGGCTGTGGGGACGAAATTTAGGATACTCACTACCTTGGTCAATGCCTCAGCTTATGCATGCTGAGGCAGAAAGCACATTGGGAATTATTCTTCCAGAACCTTCGTGACCTAGCATATATCCCAGGTTTATGAGGATCACCGGATGGCTGGAAGGGACAGGGAAGGACAGAGAAATGACTTCCCGGGGTTGATCGTGGTGGTTGTAGGGACGATATATTGTTGCTGAAGTGTCGTATTGTCACTGGACAATTGCACAGAACAAGCTCCAGGGACAGTGTTTGATGACAGCATTATTCGAACGAAGCAATCAATCAATAAGTGTTCGATAAAGCACTCGTCTCACGTTTCAGCTCTCTTGCTGAACTCACTTTGCAACTCAAGAAGCAAAAGCTTAAAGTTGACGTGTGTAGAAGTAGAAGAAGTAAGTAGTTATCTATTCGGTCGTGAGTACAGTCCTTAAGATTAGATTAGATACCGAATGTAGAATTATTAAATAAAAAAATTGATCTTTGATTCAAAGGCACTTGGAACAGACAGAGTTCCAGAGAAGAATACTGGTCATCATCCTAAGTCATGTAGACTGAAGGGTGCTGGGAAAAGTCAATTACATGAAAGTGTCTAATAGTTACTAAGATTAGATTTTTATCAAGACTAGTTGTTTCTAACTTAACAAATTAGTTTAAAGTGCAATTGTCTTTTATTGTTATCGGCAAAGTCTCCAACTTAGTGTTATTTATTGCTATCGGCAAAATTTTCAGCTTACACAAAGTTGGAGACTTTGCCCATAATAATAAATTTCATATAATTAAACCATAAATACGAATCATTTCGCCACAACCTCATGTTTTCACATTCGTGACAAGTTTCATTTACATATGCAAGCCCTAAGAATTAAAATAGAGTCCAAACTGCGAAATCAAAGAATTTTCTCATAGAACACAGTCAAAACTGAAAACAAAACCTTGTTAAACGCACAGTGTTTTTGTGGATTATAACCTGCAGTGTCCATATCCGTCAGGGTATTCATTCGCATTTTATTTTGTGATATTTGGCAAAACTGGTTCACCTTATTTCATTTGAAATTATTGATACCGAATTTAAGTTTTAAAATGAAACCAACCTCAATTTGGGCACACATGTCATACGAAAGTAGCTCTTCCTTCTCGCACGCGCTAAGTAATGTCTTATAATCCGTCGACTTAACCAGTTGGGTGATATTTTCTATAATAAAATCCCTTGAAGAATCGTCCATTGTGTGTCGTGTTAAATTTTTTGAATTTTCGTAGCTTATTCCGGTTTGTTTTACTTGTGTAAATTAGAGTAATGAGTTATGAAGTCCTGGTTAAAACTGTTTTTATTTATTTACAACTTGTTTATACTTTAGCACATTCACGTTTACGTTTGAATTATTTTAACAATGAAGTACGCTTTCGGCACGTCAAGACCGTAACTAGAAATCAACTAATGCGAAATCAAATTGTTCTTGTTCATTTATACTGAATTCAAAAGCCAGATAAACAGTCTGATTACTAACAAATGATAAAATTCATTCCACCATTGATCTACAAGGTTAGTAGTGTGAGCTATTGAAACAAAGAATAACAGCTAGATAGATATAGGTAATTTTTAGTTAGAATCAATACAGTTTTATTGCTGGGTATCACGATCACAATCAGTATTTCATTTGGTCTTGTGTGAGAGTCTGAGAGAGTTTGTGCTGCTTGGCATCCGTATGTGGATGGGGATTATTTGCTGTAATACGGTGATATGAACTGATTGTCGTTTACCTGCAACAAGGAGGCAGGTTTGGATCCCTTAGCAAGGATGCTGATCGGGGGAGACGCAGCAACGATCGTTAACTGGCCAAATGATGGTCTCTTTAATTATTTATGTTCTGCATGATGGGATTGCGGTGAAATTGGAGGGTTGAGATCCGTTTTTTGCTAGTAAGAGCTAGTAGGAGAGTTATTTCCGACTCTTGCTATAGTCTTTTATTACTATACCATTTTTCTGAT
Organism: Eristalis arbustorum; assembly: GCA_916610145.1. Lineage (NCBI taxonomy): Eukaryota > Metazoa > Arthropoda > Insecta > Diptera > Syrphidae > Eristalis > Eristalis arbustorum. Next base: position 50,890,599 of record OU744316.1, on the reverse strand, counting down.
GATATTCTCCTCTTGGATGTGCAGCTTCTTAATATTTTCCGTTCAAATTGCTGCAGCTCTAGGGTCACATTTGGTGTTATGGTTTACCAGTTTATTAATTTTAGGCGGATGAGTGTTTTGAAATTTTTTTTTCACATTACGTAAGTTGAATAAGGGTACTTTTATACGAACTAATTTCGACAGCAAGCTTTTCCATCTTGTTGGCAAGGAAGGTGAAGCTTTTCCTATGTCTCACCTCTCTTGCCTACAAGATGGAAAAGCTTGCTGTCGAAATTAGTGCGTATAAAAGTGCTCTAAGAGTTTAAGTTTGGCTGCTGCGACTTTACTGTTTTTTTTTATCTCAACCCTCAAAATTTGTTCGACCTGGAGGGAGTTCGACTTGTGGTGTGGTGGTGTGGTGGTGTGGTGGTTTTTTGTACGGTAAATTGTCGAGAATTCGATTTAGGAAGAGCCCAATGCATTTCATCCCCTCAGTTTATAAGGTATTATCTGTATTATCTGGTTCAGTCACCATTTACAGTTGGGATCAAACTAACGGCCTTGAGTGTTACAATGGGCTAAGTGTGCTGGCAATTACGCTGGCAGCCAAATACCTAACCTAACCTAACCTAGTTGAATCCAAAAGCGAGTGATTGATAGGAGACAACAAAATCACGGGTACATTCGATTCGCTTGAACACTGACGCACGCACGTGCCATGTTTTCTTTGCTTATAAGCTTAATCGCTATTTCAACAAATGATGCTCAACAGAGCTAGCCAACTGCATTTCTCCTCACCAAGAATTCGCGCGCAATACACGTTTCGCCAGGAATGCCCATCAGTTAACCTCTAAAGCCTGCTGTCGCACGCACGCACGCACGCAATTTAGAGAATCGTTTTGCAGCCGCACTAAACGAATATGGAATGCTCTTACCAGCATAATATTGCTCACAGACTACATTAGGCAGATTTTTAAGACCATTGTGCACAGATGCTTTCTCTAAAACTACACCTGCGGCCCCGTACTGTGTCTTGACCCCGGGATAACGGGAAACGGTAGTAATAGTCCCTTGAGCACGCGCAAGTTATATAAAATTCCTTCAATCTCTCATTCGAATCTAATCCTTATAAAATTGTTGATTATTTTTCATCACATCACTCGATATTCTGCGAAGTACCTGAGATTAATCGATTCCGAGACTTTGCCTAAGATCGTGAATCATCAATACGACACACTTGATAAGTCTGGTTCTCGCTGCCATTGTAAATTTCCCATAATTGGGCACATTTGGGACCAATCTGTACTTTGTACATCATTAGAACCTCCCAAAGACTGTTCTTCTTCTAGATCGTGCTAGAAAGTAAGTTTATCTATTTTTTTATTAATTATTTGGCAACTTTTGCCATTAGTTCACACAAATTGCAGACGTTCGTCTTTGCTAGATGATTTCCTCAGTCTACTGCACTCATAAGCAACATATGTATGCACACTGCTTTATGAAATCAGAACGCATACAATGGCAATTTTGCAAATAACAAAACACTGTTGTTATCAAGACGCCAAAGACGACATCAATCTGGGGAGCAGAACCAAAACTCGCATGGCGATGGTCCATTCTTACTAAGTTTCGATTCAGTTTGAAACGAGCATCGTTCACGATTAGACACTGTCAGAGTTCGGTTCTTTCAAACAGAATCTGTGACATCTCGGAACGGTCGTAGGGGTTATCTTCTATCCCCCACATTGTGATATAAATAAAACTCATTCAAATTAAAGTCAGTTTCAGTCAATTCAGTGTTCCGCGTCAAACGAAACAATGAAATATTGAGCTCTTTCTCAAACAAAAAAAAAATGAATTCTTCCCAATCGATATTGTTGTGTGTAGTGAGTGCATTGTTCTGGTGCGAATGCATAAGTTTGCATAAGGTTTACTTGAGGAACGATGTGGATGTGACATCATATCCGTCGGTGGGGAATAAATACCAACGACCCGTTCTCGATGGCGTCGCATGGCGCAGCATGGAGAATTCGATTTTCAAAACTCGTGCGAATAACTTAAAAGACATCTTCCGGAGTAGTGTCGATAAGATAAAGCTGAAGAGCAAAAATGTCGATATCATATTCCTAATCGACTCAAGTTCTAGCATAGGCAAAGTGAACTTCCACAGTGAGATTAATTTTGTAAAGAAAGTAATCGGACATTTCGATTTGAGCTTCAACTATACACGCATCGCACTGATAACGTTCAGTTCTCACTCGAAAGTTGTAAGTGAATAATTTTTTTCTTTGTTTCAATGTTTCAGGTTTTTCCATTTGGTAATTCGTGTCTCTGGTAAAAGGATATCTACTTCAAGTTGGTCGCGAAATAAGGCGTCTCACTGGTCTTCAGACGATGTTTGAATTGCCGATCTTAATAAAGCAATGAGCGATGGGGGGGATCTAACGCTTCAAGAGATAACAAGATCTCACCGCGTAAAGAGATCAGTGTAAATCAGCTTTGAGTATTGTCAACGCACAACTGCAACGTGAGTAAGCGTAGACAACACAGCGTGTGTGGTTATACCCAAGATATGTGAAATGATCACATCTTTGGAAATGCACACTGCACAGGTGTTCCATGATAGTTGCTCGAACTTCAAAGAACCCTGAACGGAGAAAATTACAAATCGAAGCCCGTCATACTTAGGCCCAGGCCCGTAGAGGGAGGTGATTTCTTTCTCGTCTGGCAAATTTAACACGGTATCACCTGCGCACGTGTTGGCCACTGATTTAATTCACAGGATTTCTGTGGGCGGCATTGGAAATGCATGCCTTTTTGTAGCAAATGAGTCAGGAAACCGCAGAACGATAACGATAAGACCTTTCGCGAGATAAAAGAATAGGACTCTAAATGATATTCGAAAAGAAAAACAATTTAAGTCAAAGTCCGAAGAAAATCGTTTTCAGAATGTAATGTACCAAAGACAATCTCGCCGAATAGGGTATGTGGTAAAGTTGTGTGGCCTAAGACTATTAAATACAAGAAGATAGACAAATTATAAAGTCGCAAATTCATTTAGCAAAGTTTAGTTTTCAATGTAAAAACTGCCCTAATTTGAAAATTCATCCATTCCAAACATGCTGGAAAACTTTACGATACAGCCTACAAAAGTTACAGAAACAGGGGAATTCTTGGAAACAGCAAAACCGATTGGTTCCTTCTAATGCGCTTGTTGATCAAAACTTCACTTCCAACCCGCATTCCTACAACCTTTCCGGCGTCTTTAATGTTTTCAATGATCCCTTTTGCAACTATTGGGAATGGATGTTAGTTTTCGACACCTTAACCAATAAATGCGTTTGAATTTATCTGCTGGATTTGATATTTTCCAAGTAAAAAGTGAAGTGGCGAGATATTGGACCAAAGTGGCCAGCATCTGAATATAAGTGGCCGTGTACTGGCGAATATTCCTTTTTGTAGAAAGAAAATTGATATCAGAAAACGTGGTACACATATTTGAAACTGGTATTGTTTTATTGAATACTAAAAACAGTCCATCTTAAAAAATTAACCACTTCCGTGATAGATTGATTATGTGACTTCTAGGTAATTCAAATCGAGAAATGTAAATTCAGATCTAGTCAAGATTAGCTATCAAGAGCTGAGGACGATGTTTTATTAATTCCAACAGACATAATAAAAATTGCCGGCCGGTAAAATAATCGCAAGCTTATGATAAGGCAAAAGTTTAATGATCGAGAGTGATTCACACCTCTCAACTGATAAGCTGAATCAAGTTATCACAAACGAATTATTCTCAATAAAATTAAACGATTTCATTTTCAATCAACTGACGTAAGACCCCAACAACTGACCCCCATGGGCCTCTTTTTCTTCTTTTCCTTCATGTTGTCTTACTGGAATCATGGAGTTCCCCTAGTTTTGCTTTGCACTTATTTTAGACAGAGTCGTACAAGAATGCAATCTGATTAAACTACATAGTATTGTCAGTCACGACTTCACGTAAAGACGTCAGCTTCAAAATGTGAAATCAGCATTAATTTTAAAGTCATTGATAATTCATTTTATTGGAGTCAATGAATGAAAGGGAGGAATGGTGCTGGTAATTGCTTGCAACGAATCGCATAGTCAGGTCTTGGAATTGCTTCTGTTTCGATTTATCTTCCCGATCATTTGCAGACTTTATTTGATCGACCTTGTTGAACTCGGAGGGGTGATTTTTTCTTAAATGTTGAATGAAATTCGATGTAATCAGCATTGAATCTTTTAGTTTCGATGGGCAAAAGCAACACTGAACCAAAACGCCACATCGTTTTCGCTGAAAGTATGTGCAGTTTAGCTGGACACAATTTAGACTATTGCGCGTGGAATAAAAAAAAATGTGTTAAAGAGATATAATGAATAATTGTATGATAAAACAACTATACCATAGTTGTATTACTGCAGTTGTATGGCTATTTCTTGAACGCATTTTGTGATGTTTGATATGCTCGTATTGCACTACGCGTGTGTGTTTCTACTTTGCCACTCGTTGAGTTTTAAATGGTAGAGTGGGATATCTTCTTTGATTGGCGCTACAGTCCGGGGTGGACCTGGGCCTAAACCAACATGCCTTTCCAGCCAGCACGATCTTTCGCCAGCTGCGCACACCAAGTTGGTTGAGGTCCTTTTCCACTTGTGTGCGCCATCTAGTGCAAGGACGTAATCTGTTGCGCTGTCTCAATGGCTCGGTGACGAAGACTCTTCGGGCCGGAGCTGTGGTGTCCATACGCTCTACATGACCTAGGTAAGCGTGGGATCCGAAGACGCTTAACTAGGTGCATGCCGTTGTACAGCCCGAATAGTTCGTGGTTGAACCTTCGCCTCCAAACGCCATCAACGCAAACAGGACCAAAGATCGCACGCAGAACTTTCCTCTCAAAACAACCTAGAGCTTCTTTATCCGCTTTCAATAGCGTCCATGTCAGGGTTTTATACAAGATCAATTTGGGGTTTCGAGAGATGTCTCTGCTACTCAATTGCCTCTTGAGCCCAAAGAAACAGCGATTGGCAAGAGTAATTCTGCGCTTGATCTCGGTACTGGTGTTGTTGTCCCTATTTACTTCAGAGCTTAGGTAGACGAAGTCCATGACTACCTCAAAGTTTCTTCTGCCCAATATGATGCTCTGTCCGAGACGTCGATGTTGTGCGTCCTTTCGTGATGACAGCATGTGCTTTGTTTTGCCCTGGTTTATCGCTAGACCCATTTTAGCCGCTTCCACTACAATGCCAGCAAAAGCCTCATTTACGTCTCGCTGAGTTCGTCCAATTACGTCAATGTTGTCCGCGTATGCCAGCATTTGAACGGACTTTTGGAAGATCGTGCCTCGGGTGCTTACGTTTGAGTTTCGATCAAACGCTCTTCTCAAATATGATGTTAAAGAAGTCACATGACAGCGTGTCGCCTTGCCTAAAACCTTTTTTGACATTGAAGGTCTCAGTGAGTTCGTTACCGACCTTGACGGAGCAGCGAGAGTTCGCCATCGTCATTCTGCACAACCTGACGAGTTTGGCAGGAAGGTCAAAACTAGACATAGCTCGTCTCTATGCATGCTGTCATATGCCGCCTTGAAATCGACAAATAGGTGGTGGGTGTCGATCTGTATCTTTTGAGTCTTTTCCAGGATCTGCCGAAGTGTAAATATTTGGTCTATTGTGGACTTTTCTGGCCTGAAACCGCACTGATAAGGACCTATCAGATTGTTGACAAAGGGTTTCGATATGCAACTCACAAAATGTTGTTAAATTGGCATAGAAGTTGGTGTGATACTCTCCTTAATTGAACACAACGTTTCTACTTGAGACGTTTGAGTTTTACACTTTGGAACTTTTTTTGGCTCTTTCGAACGGGTTTTATTCTGATTTCTAAAGAATCAACTTCAATGAGCCAGCCGATAGGCACAAACATCTTATGAACGACTTTCGTCGCTGGAATGGATCCCTGAAGTCCCAACCGCCTCAGCAGTCCTATTAGGACTTATATTGATTCTGAGAGTTTGGAGTGAACCCGGCAAAATTGAGATGTTGACCGAAAAATCTTATCAGTGGTTAGTAAGGCCGTGAACGATAAGTGGATACGGATTATACAGGCGTTGACTGAACGACAAGATCGATAAGTGAACGATAAGTAAGTACCCAATAAATACCCATGATACACACAGTTGAAGGTAATATGTCATCAACAAAATAAGACGCGGCAACATTTTACTTTGTATTCTGTGTATCATAATAAATACCGATGCGCCGAGCCATTATTGGCAGTGTGCCTGAAAAGAGAGAAGACCTACCTGTACTCAGGTGCGCCTGTTTGGGCCCTTGAGGATTCCCCTACCTTCAAGGTCACCTGTTCTGTCCCCGAAGGAGTATATTAAACAAAATATATATGCATTCCTAGCTTATATTCCTACCTATCTATCTATATAAGCACTGCCTATCCTACATGCATGCATACTCAAAAAAGAAAAAAATAACCTAACCGACGCTGGGCTCTCGTACTGTTGTCTGCTGCAAGTCTCTGCATGAATTTAGTTTGAAGGAGGCCTGTGTAGGAGCTAAAGGAGTAAATGAAGAAATATATAATATTTTATTTATCAGGCCGACGACCCATGAAGGGTTCGAACCTGAGCAATTGCTGCGTGACTGGGCGCGTTGCTTCCAGTCATCAAGACCAAGCTGTCTTGCATCAGCGATGACTAGATCTCTATACCGGATGTTAGGTCTTCCCTTCCTTTTCTAAAGAGCAGGCTCGAATTCGAAGACCAGCTTTGCTGGAACGTTGTTGTCCATGCGATCGAGCCAGTGTGGTCGAGGGATTTTTGCCTCCATCCACATCCTGGTAGAGCTGGTAGAGTTGGTAACATAAAAATAGATGATTAATGATTGATTGATTAATATAACGAAAGTAACGATATTAAAGTAACGGGTACATATGAGTAACCAATTTGTGGTTACTTTTGCATTTCTAATATGTACAATTGGCATGTTTGTTTTCAGTTCAGTAACAGTTTTACACGCGGAGCAGCAACCAAAGAACTTACTGAGAAGATTTTTGTGGGTTTTTTCGCCGCTCTACATCTAGCCTCTCCTCTTGCGCTGCTCTTATTATCAGTTGCAGCACTTTTTGGTATGCCTCGTCGGTTGCACGCTCTCTCTGCTTACACTCGCCATCATATCACGGGTTTCTTGTCGGGGGTCAGGTGGATTCTGCTACCTCTTTGATGACCGAGCGGCAATGCAACCACATATCGTTGGCGTTGATGTTCGACGTAGACATACCGGAGAGTCTCTCACTTAGTTGCTCTTCGTAGGCTCTGGCAACCTCCAGAGTGCTCAGGTGTCCAATGTCACAGCTTCTCTTTGTTGGCTGGTGCAGCTTCCTGACTTTGGACAGCCGAGCTCTGAATTTTGCTGCGACGAGAAAATTGTACGAGTCGACGTCTGCCCCCCTGAATGTTCGCACATCTCGGATATTTGACGCGTGTCTTCCGCCACGCGGAATGGTCGCTTTGGGCACATGGTCGATTTGGTTCGACCGTCCGGGGATCGCCAGGTTGCTGTATGGATTTTTTTGCGAGGGAACCTTGTGCTACTTATGACCGGCGTGTCAAAGCCAGTGAGGAACCGTTTAAGAGTAGAGATATATGGGTGGGACTACAGCCCGTAGAGGACCAGGGCCTTGCTTCTCAGCAACCACTAGTGTTGTGCGTGATATTGTTCTCTCACGAGTGGAATTGACCTACAGTTTTATGTCGACCGCGAACGGCCAAGTTTGAGAAGCTTATTCTAGACAGAAGTACTCTTTGAGCATTGTCAGTGACTCGAAAGAGGTGGAACCTTATAAATGATCGTACCGAGAGGATCTCAACAACACATAACATGGGTGGCGCTACAGCCCGTAGGGGGGCAGGGCCTAGCTTCTCAGCAACCACTCGTGTTGTGCGTGCTATTGTTCTCTCACGAGTGAAGGGACGTACAGTTTTACGCCGAATCCGAACGGCCAAAAAAAATCGCGATCTACCTCGAAAGTGTACATATCTGCCTTTGGTAACATTGTGGAAATGTGGCTGATAGTGTGGTTCCTTCCGTGGAGACACCATATACATGCATGGTTTTTCCCTCATGAATTTAATCTCTATTTTTAGCTGTCTTAATGGATAAAGTTTATTTATCTAGACCATCGACATAATTACAATATTACATTAAGCTCTGCCAGCCCACTGCATTAATACTCTATACCTTCCTTTTGATAGATTCGTCACATAGATCAGATTTCATCACCGAACGAGGATCACGACCAATGCAGCGCGATCACAAATGACATTCCCCGGATTGAGTTCTATGGCGGGGGCACCTACACTTACGGAGCACTCAAGGAGGCTCAGGTATTGCAGCGATCCGCGTGTTCGATAAGCACTGAAAAATGTGTGTTTAGACTATTTTCAGAACAGCACGTCCGAAAAGTCGCAAGTACATTTTTCTCGTGACAGACGGATTCTCGAATGGCAGAAATCCGATACCCGTAGCCGAGGAGCTGAAAGCGAATAATGTGACAATATTCACGATCGGCATTCAATCGGGAAACTCTGTTGAGCTCTACAACATCTCCAGCTATCCCAAGGAGAACTACAACTTCCTTCTGAATAGCTTTAAGGAATTTGAGAAGCTAGCAAGAGGCGCACTCATGCAGGGTAAGGATGTGCGACAGAAGAGTCAACATGTTGGTTTTCTATTTTTTTGTTTTCAATTTAGATCATCAGTTCGGGTACAGCATCAAGCTGAGTGATTCGAATCGCTGCAACGTCCTTTGCGAGGGTGACCACGACTATCCAAAATATCATAATACCACGTGAGCGCATACATTCCAGTCGTTCGTGTGAAAACAGGTGTGTTGAAAATAAATTGCATTTTATAGATATTCCTGCTGTAATTCCCTGGCGAGCTGTGAGTGCCGCATACCATCGGGTCATTATTCGTGCGCCTGTCCAAAGGGATACGTCGGTGAGGGTCTCGGCGAGGATTGTCTCCGTAAGTTTACTGCAACTGATCGCCCCAAAGCAATGTTCAAGCAGTTTCGTCTTTCAGCATGCATTCGGAACACCTACTGGATGAATTCCTTCAGATGTATGCCATGCCCGGACATAAATCACGTCACTTTGGTCAGTCCGGCTCTGAGTATTGACGACTGCACCTGCAAGCCCGGATTCAAGAGGACTGCCGATAATCGTTGTGAAGGTATGAGGGCAACACATATATCGATCATTTACTGACTTGTTGATTCTCTTAAGGGATAACGTGTCCAAAACTGAGTCCACCTGAAAACGGATATTTTGTTACACAACCTTCTACGTGCGCCAACGTCTTAAATGCGGCTTGTGGAACCCGCTGTAAGTCTGGCTATCAGCTAATAGGTACTTTTGTCCTCCTCTGTCTTGTGAACTTTATAAGAAAACCCTTTACAATTCAGGAAGCAGCTTACGTCTTTGCCAGGAGAACGGCACTTGGTCGGGTACTGAAGCTCAGTGCATTTGTAAGTACATCAGCAATCAGATCTAGTCGGGTCTAGTCTGGTCTAAGGGTAATAGCCACTGCTACCTAACCTAACCTAAACTTCTCTTCCGTTTCAGTGAAAACATGCCCCAGTCTACCGGTGCCGCTCAACGGAATGATCACTTGTCAAAATCACGACTTGGAATTGCAGTCTTATGACTACACACCGCACAATGACACATTCATGCTGGCATTCAAAGATGAGACGAAGCGTCGAACCGAACCAATGCCAATTGACACTGAATGCACCTACAAATGTGGACCGGGTCACTATTTGGTGGGTTCCAAGAACAGAAATTGTCTACCGCTATCGAAATGGGATGGTCGTCAAACAACCTGCAAAAGTAATCAGCAGCAGCAGCATTCGCCCTCCGAAGAGTCTTATTTTCCCCCGTTCCCTTTCAGCGGTTCTGTGTCCACCGATTCCGAAGCCGAAGTTTGGGAGCTACAATTGGCCAGGATGCACCAAAAAGAAGCAAGCCTACGGAACAAACTGCACCCTCATCTGTCCGGAAGGTTTCACTTTGAAGGGAGCCGTGACCAGGACTTGCTCCGGGAAGAAGCTCGGCGTATGGATACCGAAGTACAGAACGTCCAAATGCGTTGGTAAGACAAAAGGGAAACCATTTCTGAATTTCGAACTCAATCCAGAGCTTCCTCATCCTTTCAGATATAACACCTCCAAAGCTGGTTTGCCCACAAAATTACACCGTGGACCTGCCTGGCAACAGTGACTCAGTCGTCCTCTTTACCCTGCCACCACCATTAGAAGCGCAAGGTGATCAGAAATGATATTTCCACGTACGTCCTTTTTATTTTGTTTTGTTTCCCCTTAGACTCATCAACGTCCACAGTGAGCATATGGACAAAACCGACTGTGGATGACACCACTGGGGTTCGGTTGAAAATCGGCCATCACACGTTTACGTATTTTGCAAGCGACAAATTCAACAACAAGGCTGAGTGTAACTTTCGTGTGACTGTTTTGGATCAAACACCGCCTAGCGTGGAGAATTGTGTAGATCCAGAAGTGGTTTGGATATCCAAGAATGACTCATCAACTACGATTGAGTGGGAGGAACCTGTGTTCACGGATAACTCAAATGAGCCAGTTGTGGTTAGGCTTCTGACTGCTCTGGATCCTCGCAAGTTAGTGCCACTGGTTGCCGGAGAGTATGCACTCCTTTACACGGCAAGCGATCATTCAAAGAACTACAATGAGTGCCTGCTCAATGTGACCATAAAGGGTAAGAGAAATGATTAATTTTTAAAATTGTATTGTTCCTGTAGATGGATGTCAAATTGGTATCACAAAACTAAAAACTAAACCGGCTACCACGTATTTTACCCTAAGTGCATAACGGCTAGAGGGCGCAGTTGTTTCAGTGCTTGCCCGTGGTTAAAGGGGTTCCTGGTTCGAATCCCAGTGAAAGCAAAGTTATTATGCTCTTATCTGGTGTTTAAATCTGGTCCAGTCACCATTTGCAGTTGGGATCAAAGAACGACTTAATTTTCATTGACTTCGCTTTATTTTCAATCAATCAATCGCCTATTGCGTATTGCGTTTACACAAGACAGCAGAAAAGAACGGAACCGGCCTGGAATCATACGTCAACAGCCGATTGGTCAATATTAGTGCTGGTTCAGGTCAGCGAAATCCACTATTGACCAAATATTCACATTACGGCAGATCTTGAAAAAAAAAACACAGGAGTTTCAAGTCGATACACACCATCTATTCATGTACTTTAAGGCCGCGTATGAAAGTATATATAGAGACGAGCTATACAACGCACTGTCTACCGCCGTAGTTTTGGCATCCCTGCAAAACTCATCCGTCTGTGCAGGACAACGATGGAGACCGCCCGTTGCTTTTGATGTTAAGAAAGGTTTTAGACAAGGCGACGCACTGCCATGCGACTTCTTTAAAATAATTTTCGAGAAGATCGTGCGGAACGCAGACTCCAACACCAGAGGCACGATTTTCCACAAGTCTGTGCAACTGCTCGCACATGCCGATGGCATTGACATTATCTGAAGAACTTACCGGGCTGTCAGTGGGACATTTGCCACCATCGAGAGGGAAGCGGCTAAGTTCGGTTTTGCGGTGAATGAAAGTAAGACAAAGTACATGCCGTCTACAAAAAAAAGTCCATCAGCATCGACATCTTGCACAAAGTGCTCGACATCTTGCACAAAGTGCTCGACATCTTGCACAAAGTGCTCGACATCTTGCACAAAGAGCTCGACATAGCTTCGATGTAGTTAAAGACTTTGTCTATCTAGGCTCTGCAATAAACTCCGGAAATGACAACATCGAGGAGATAACACGAAGGATAATCCCCTGTCTTTGAACAGCAATTTAAAAACTAAGGCATTGTCTCGAAAAATCAAGCTGTATCTATATAAGACCTTGATAGTCCCAGTCCTGCTGTATGGCGCATTCGGTTGGACAATGTCAAATGAGGACGAAGAGATGCTTGGTCGTTTCGAAAGGAAAGTCCTTCGAATCATATCAGGTCACGTTTGCGAAGAAGGAGTTTCGAGGAGAAGACGAACGACGAACTCTAGGAGCTGCGCAACGATAGTGGCCTAGTCAAACGAATTCAATTGTCTCTACTCTGATGGCTAGGACATGCAGAGAGAATGGACACTAATGCTCCGGCTCCGAAAGTCTTCGAGGGTAACTCTGAGGGACAACGCGGTAGAGGAAGACCTCGCCTCCAATGGCGTAAGCAGCTTAAAAGAGATCTTAATCAGCTGGGTGTACGAAACTGGAGGCGCCTAGCCCAAGATCGGGCCAGTTGGAGAAGAATGCTGACTGAAGCCAAGGTCCACACCGAACTGTAGCACCACGCAAAGAAAAGAAGATTGCCTTTTGCGATACTCCCTTGTAAGACAGTTAGTTCCGGTACTGCTTCATCTTGTTCCATTCCATGATCGTGGTTGTAACGCTTTTTTTAATTTAAAAGATATGTGACTTCCTCCGTCAACCACTTTTGTGGACATGCTTAAATCTGGGATCTAGGAACGATTTTGCCAGCTTACAATTGACCAAGCCATCTTTTTATAACATCGAGTAGTGTTGCCTTAGGGTGCTGAACTTCGCAGGAAGTTTTTTTGGTTACTTGGGCGAAGCGATTTCTTTACCAATGGTATCGACATGGTAGGATATTTTTCCGCAGATAATTCGGTGGTCATAGCTTCTACTGGCTTCAGAATTGCTCTGAAATCAGGTATTATCACCCACTCTGAAGTAGTTGAGACCTCCGGATAATTTGGAGGTCTTTTACAAGAAAATCTGTTCGAGCATTTACTATGAAGAATTCCGCCCACACATGGGGCACATCCTGCTTAAGCTTTAGCATTTTTGATCCCGTTTGTCTCTGCATACTTCTGAGTTTTTTAGTTGCAAGTATACTATGATTAAAATGTAACACGGTTGATATACATTTGACAGGTTACTGTACAACACAAATTAAATGCATGAGCGACATACATATGTTTCCCTAGACTGTCTAAACTTGACTTTCTAATATTATCTCCTTTGTCACTTCCTATAATGCTTACTTTGTATAGAACATTCCTCAAAAATATTTGTTAAAATGGTTGCTATAACTGCCTATGTTATCAGCAGTACGCTTCTCAGAAACGTCCCTCGTTGCCCTCTTGGAGAATGAAGTGTGTAAAAGCTCCGTTGCCATCCAGTGTGCAAATGTCCGTTGCAACAGACATATGGTTAACCTTTGTATGAACATCCTGTATTCTCTTGCTAATTTCCGAAGATTTTCCTGGTAGCATATGTATTTGATTGGGAACTCGCTGCATTTTCTGCGAGTATTCAAAAAAATGTTTTTCTACAATGGAGAGTGGCTGAAGGTCAGTCGTTAACATTTTTATTAAAGAAACGTCGATACTCTTCGACTTCGATTCCGAAAGTTCTAAACACTTTTTTATCTCAAAAAGGCTAGACTGCACCTTCCTTTAATTTTTTGGTACTACACCTGTTGTATTTTTGTCTACAATTTATGTCTGCCTCAAGTGCCTGATATTTGTGGCCTGATATCCATTGCGGTTGGAGATGCTGCATCCTTTCCTGTAAAATATCCAGGATGTCTACAGCGAAAATAGACGTTTAAATTGGAGTGTGAAAGTAAACCTTAACTTCTTCTTGCATACACTGCAACGAATACTGCTGGCGGTGTTCTTGCTTCTTTGACTCTTATTGGCAAAACTATCTCTTAATTCTAGGTATCTGCTAAAAGTAAGATCTAAAAAAAGGAAGTTCTTAAGGACACACAACATTGATGTTGATCTGAACAAAGCGTCACAACTTCGAGGAATTTATTTACTTCGTCTCTGCAATGACCTTATTTTTGCGACATTTGACATTCTATCCGAAAGGAGTTGTCCTCAGTCCGTTCAATATCGTGATTTCCGTAGTATTAATGTTGATAACTTGTTTTCGGATTGTTTAAATGTTGAGTGGAGTACGCTGTATAGGTCGTCTGACGTCGATGAGCAGATGAAACTACCTGTTGGAAAAACATGTCCCACTTCGTACGCGAGTCATTAGAAGCGAAACATCTTTATGGCTAACAGATTCTCGCGATAAGAAAGAGGGACGTTCTTTTCAGACGATGGAGAAGATTCCGTTTCCCGGAAATGCATAATGCATATAAAAACTGCAGAAACGATGTCACGTTGATGATAAGATCGGCTAAACTCCGGTATTACAAAACAAAATTCAATAACGACCGATCATCCAGTTTCTTATGGAAACAGGTTCGCCATATTGGACTGAGCAAAGCAAAGAAAAGAATTAACGATGATGATATAAATCCTGATAACTTAAATATTCAATTCGCTTCTACTATGCCGAGAGCATCCCAAAGGATGTCTTTAACACTTCCAAACAACACTCTAGTAAATGCATTTAAATTGGGTAGAGTTATTTCCTACATAGTCGGTTCCGCGGTGTTCTCGATCAAGTCGAAGTGCATACTGCTTCCAATAATACTCCCTCACATAACACAAATTATTAAGACAATAATCATGACATCAACTTACCCAATACAATGGCAGAAAGCTAAAATAATCCCTATACCCAAAAGAACCAATCTACCCGAATACAGACCCATTGATATTCTTCCGTTTTTGTCAAAAGTGTTTGAATATGTTGTTAGTAAAGACATACAAAATTATCTAGAGCAACACAACCTCTTAAACCCATTAAAGTCAGGTTTTCGGAAAGGACATAGCTGTGTCAGCTTTGTTAAGGATGACGGACGACATTCGAAGAGCTATTGACGAAGACAAAGCAACCATACTAACCTCACTTGACTTCTCGAAAGCATTCGACAGTGTTGACCCAACTATACTCTGTCACAAACTGTCCACGCAATTCAATTTTTGTAATCCCACTAATAAATTAATTCTCTCGTATCTTACTAACCGAGTCCAAGCCGTTTGCCATAATTCCAGACTTTCATCTTTTTGTGATGTACATTGTGGTGTCCCTCAAGGTTCTATTCTCGGTCCATTGTTATTCTCAATGTTTATAATTGACCTTCCAACGGTGTTATCCTATTGTAACTTTCATATCTATGTAGACGATGTTCAAATCTACCTAAGCTTCCCACTAGGTGTGGTTGAAGATTCAGTTGCAATAATAAATGAGGATCTGAGCTCTATAGCAAATTGTGTAATGGTCAATCCTGACAAAACAAAAGCAATCCCGATCTCGAAACAATCCCCTTCTCTATCCAATTTCCCGCCAATAGAACTCAACTCCACGATAATAGAATATGTTACATGTTTAAAAAACCTTGGAATAGTGTTCAATAGTGAATTGACATGGACTGACCACATTGATAGCTAAGTTTCCAAGATATATACGTCCCAAAGATGCCTATCTATCAGCAAATATATACAGTCTCCAAGACGGTTTATGTGTCGCCTTCACCGCAGTTTGTCGGAGAATGCATCGGAGGACGTGAAGAGGGACCATAATCAACTTGATGTGAGAAGTTGGCCACAGTGCTCGCTCGTTGAGGCCCAAATTCACCCCAAATTTAGGGCCACAGAAATTAGGAATAATTGGAATAATTGTGAACAAACAGTTCCTATATCACTTTGTGTCGCCTCTACAATTTGATGGGGGGACCTCACTTTTAAGAGATACGATACGAGAGTTTAACAGACTATAACTACAACGTATTGCCCTAAATCCATACTAGTAGACTAATAAGTTACTCCTGCAATATGTTTCAGAATACAACTGTGACCCATTGACTGCACCCAAGCACGGACTGTCGTACTGCGCAAAGAACTCGACGCATTCGTGGTGTGAGGTTACATGCGATCTTGGCTACGCTCTCTACGATGACGACAGCGGCGAATACTTCGACAACTTTCGATACCACTGTGACCATCAACATCCCGGTTGGAAGTACAATACATTTCCTGATTGCACTGGTACACGATTGTCCTTGTTAAACCAATGAATTCAAACCGAAATTTCCTTCCAGCACTAGGTCTTCCGGAAAGTATTGGACAGAGCTTTACAATCACAATGGACAGCGAAAATCCATTATGTGCCAATCAGGACACGGTTGATTGAACGATACTTTCGATCTTATCCAATGTACTGACGACAACTGTCTCTTTTTCTAGTTCGCCGGAAGCCTCAGTGACCAGATGAAGGCATACCTCTGCAGGGATCTCAGGGACTGCGAGTTAATTTCGGAAATTCCTGAGTGCATTCAAGACGAAGACGATGACGAAAATAACCAACTGGGCGATAGGGAGAAGTACCATATCGCCAAGCGTGAAGTGTCCCTCGACGCCGAACGACCTAAGAAGACCAACAAGAAACGAGTGCGCTCGAGAGTGCGGATCCGTCTGTACACAAGGATTAGCAAACGCTTGGGCCTGTGGCAGAAGAACCTTACACTCTCTGAGAATATCCGACAGATGAAGTATCAATTTCAACAACTGGATGCAAATGAGCCTCTGCAGCGGGTTCTGCACGATATGCAAATCGATGTGAAGAGACTGAAGGTTGAGGAATTTATTCGCTGCCCCGATGGCAGTGTTTCCAAGAGAAATGTTTGCTGTAAGTCCGAGGGGTAAACTGCGGTGCGAGTTATTTTTTTTTTTGTTTTCCTGCAGTCCAATGTGCTCGGGGAACGTATCAAGATGCAGCGTACAACCTCTGCAAATTGTGCCCTCTTGGGAGTTACAATCCAGACTTTGGCAGGACTGCGTGCTTCGGTTGTCCTTCATTCTACTCAACCCGGCGGGAGGGAAGACTGCAGCAAACCGATTGCAAAGGTATGATGCGCTCACATCTCCTTGGATTAAAGTAATCTATTTCTACTTACAGCTCAGTGCCCTCCTGGGACATGGGCGAAAATGCGGTCGGGGCCGCGCCAGTCTCGACCAGGTCTCACCGCGCCGCATAGCCTGATGCCGTTCTGCAGAAAGTGTCCAGCAGGCAGATTTCAGCCAGCGTACGACCAAACGCACTGCCTGCACTGCCCTAGAGGACTTACGTCAGCACGGGGATCAGCATCGATTTACGACTGCACTGAGCAGAGGGCGCACATTTGCGACAGACATCCCACCATTTGCGGCCCATTTGGCCGGTGCGTTTCCGAAGACGGGGGAGATGACTTGTACAGCTGCGTATGCCCCGAGGGATATCTGGGAGCCCAGTGTGAACAACGGGTTGACCCCTGCCACTCGGCGCCATGTTTCAACAACGGCATGTGCACGCGAATAAACGAAACAGCGTTCGCCTGCTACTGTCCGCCGGAGTTTACTGGCGCCTTCTGCGAGGATTTGCGAAACTCGTGCGATACAACGGTTTGCAAAAACGGTGGCAGTTGCATGGAGTTGGAGGATGGAGGTGCGGTGTGCGAGTGTCCGTCGGGATTCGAGGGGAGACTGTGCGAGGAGAGCGTCAACTATTGCGACGCTACGCCGTGTGAGTCTGGCTTCTGTCACAGTCACAGCAATGGCTACAGTTGCCAATGTCCGCCCGGAGTGATAGGCCGGCGATGTCACCTCAGACCTTGTGATAATTTCCCGTGCCATCGAAATGCAATTTGTGTGGACTTAATGCACTTGCCAGCAACGCGGGGCAGCTATGAATGCAAGTGCCCGCCGGGACTTAAGGGATACGACTGCATGCAAATCGACAATCCGTGTGATGACAATCCATGCGTGAACAGCGGACTTTGCAAGCCGGTTGCGCTGAGACAAGTCGGTGGGAACGTGTCGCACAGCAGCTCTGCTGCGGAGTCTGACTACCAGAAGGTCACGTGCTCGTGTCTGCCGTACTTCTACGGAGATCGATGTGAAATTTTCGTAAAGCCCGACTACTCGATGAAGTTCCAAAAGCCGAGCATACAGAATTACGTCGAGATCGACGGACCCGATCACGACCTGTCTGAGGTGAGTGCGATGTGATGACAATAGGGTGTGTTGAACGATTCCTTTCAGCTTTCATTCTGCACTTGGATCAAAACGAGCGACATCTTCACTTATGGATCGGTGCTGTCCTATGCAAACGATAAGCACGACAACGCCTTCACCTTGACTGACTATTCCGGGTGAGTCTTTTCACGTTGCAGTCCCAAACTGAAACTGACACTGTCTGCAACACAGATTCGTCTTCTACGTGAACGGAAACTCGTCCGCCACCGACATCGTTGCGAACGACGGTGAGTGGCATTTTATATGCGCAACCTGGAGCAACGAGAACGGCTACAATGAAATCTACTTCGACGGACGGCTTGAGCATGTTGGCATGAATTTGAGTGCGGGGGAGTACATTCATGGTGGAGGTGTATTTGTCATCGGCCAGGAGCAAGTAAGTGCGAGAATAAATTGATTTGATGTTCTAGTGACCTCTTATCTGTCACAGGACAGACTGGGCGGTGGATTCAGTGAGTCGGAGTCATTCATTGGCGAGATAGCGTACATGGACGTCTGGGATTCGTTTCTGTCTGCCGAACAAATTCATCACTTCTACTCCAGTTGCGATCCATACCGCGGCAGCCTGTACTCATGGACAGACTTTAAGACGAAAATTCACGGCGACGTGGATATCCTGCCGTCGACATTTTGCCAGAAATGTCCGGAAGATCTTCACATCACCAATGGCTTTGTGAAGTACAATGGCAGCGAAGCGGTTTATCACTGCCTTCCGGGATATAAGCTGCGAGGTCCCATCACTGTGCGGCATTGCTTGCGCACGTCCAAGTGGTCGCCGGGTGTGCCATACTGTGAATGTATGTCTAGTAGAGCGGCAAGATCCAACGAGGCTCTAGAGTTATCTGCTTTTTCTTTCCTTTCAGTGATTAACTGTGGAAAACTGATATCGCCGGAGAATGGCGTGATTGAGTACTCGTCTGGCACTACGCTGCACAGTGTGGCGAAGTACGTTTGCATCACGGACTTTATACTCGAAGGCAATGATGAAAGATTCTGCCCAATTACTGGGGTATGGTCTGGCACTGATCCAATGTGCATAAGTGAGTATTATTCATTCGTTTTGCTTGAACTGTTAAATAGGGGCTAGCTATCGGTAGGTATCGACCGTCTGTGTACGTTTGTAGGCTTCATTGGAAAACCATTCATTTTCAGGAAATTCATCTAGACATCGAGGTACCTTTTAAAAATATCCATCCTGGTGCACATTTGAAATTTGGTACTGAAAATAAACTCATCTCACTGTGTCTCCAGTTGGTTGTGAGCAGTGTCGTCAGTAAACAGGAGTGAACTACAATATCGCAACATGCGTGAGTAGATGCAGTCTACAAGGTGTCCTTTTCCTCCTGTCGTCAACGAACTGCTTCGAATCACGTGGCGATGGTTAGGATATTTTTATTTATTGGGAGATCTCAATCCGTCCATCCTTTTCTCGTGGGTACCAGATCGATTTTCGGCAGCATAGCTGTTTCATTTGGCATAAGTGACCACCACTTCTGCCAGAGGTATATAAGACTCATGGTTATGTAGCTGTGCATACTTGCTATAAGTTTAGAGTTATTCTCTACACTACTCGACATCGAAGTTTTCAGTTCAAAAAAATGTTAAGGATTTTTTTGTAGATTTTCGTGTTCATCCCTCTGCTGCCACACTGGCCATATTAGGAATATCTACGAGCTCTTTATATCGTTTTTCATGTTTTTTCACGTCTACTAATCGATTCTGAGACGTTGGCAAGTATCCGGCGACATCGAAATTTTAGAGTTAAAAAAATTGACAGTGGTTAGTAAGGTATTTTTGTAGATTTTCGTGTTCATCTCTCACTTGGCACAGTGGCCCTATTAGGCCCGCCTACGACCTCTGTACAGCGTTTTTCATGTTTTCTCACATCTACTAATCGATTCTGAGACGTTGGCAAGTATTGGGCGACATCGAAATTCGGGCTCGAAAAAATTGACAGTGGCTAGTAAGGTATTTTTGTAGATTTTCGTGTTCATCTCTCACTTGGCACAGTGGCCCTATTAGGCCCGCCTACGACCTCTGTACAGCGTTTTTCATGTTTTCTCACATCTACTAATCGATTCTGAGACGTTGGCAAGTACTGGGCGACATCGAAATTTGGGCTCGAAAAAATTGACAGTGGTTAGCAAGGTATTTTTGTAGATTTTCGTGTTCATTTCTCAGTTGGCACAGTGGCCCTATTAGGCCTGCCTACGACCTCTGTACATCGTTTTTCATGTTTTCTCACGTGCACTAATTGATTCTGAGACGTTGGCAAGTACTGGGCGACATCGAAATTTGGGCTCGAAAAAATTGACAGTGGTTAGCAAGGTATTTTTGTAGATTTTCGTGTTCATTTCTCAGTTGGCACAGTGGCCCTATTAGGCCTGCCTACGACCTCTGTACATCGTTTTTCATGTTTTCTCACGTGCACTAATTGATTCTGAGACGTTGGCAAGTATTGGGCGACGTCGACATTTTCAGTTGAAAAAATTTACAGTGGTTAATATGGCATTGTTTAGATTTTCGAGTTCATGCTGCAGCGCTTTTTCGTATACCTCGTCAGATTCATGCTTCTTTTGCTCACACTCGACATTATATCGCTGGATTCGGGGATATCGGGCGACAGTGCCACCACGTATCGGTCCCATGTCCCACGTAGGCATACCGATTGAGGAGAGTCTCTCACTTAATTGTTGTTAATGAAAAACGAATGCTGTCGTGTTGTGTGCCTTTTCGATGCGATCCTCTACTTTGTTTCATTCCTTTCAAAGTCCTTAAACATCTTATGGTTTCTGCAGGTGGCCCATAATTCAAATTTAATTAACATCATTACCCTTCATGTGTCTCAATAAAGGTTCCGTGTTATGTGAAAAGTTGGAGTTGTCGGACAAATATAAAGTCGCGTATGTGAACGATAAAGGAATGTTGCCTGCAAATTTGGACTATTATCCGCTGGGGGTGTACGCAGAGGTCACTTGCTTATTGACAAGGACAGACTACTTCCTGACTTGTGTGGACGATGGTATGTTTCATAGGCAAACACGAACCGAATCGATGAAATTGGTTTTCCTTTTCTTTCAGGTACGTGGGATGGCATACTTCCCAATTGTGTGGTACATGAGTCACCTGTTGCGCCACTAACAACCATATTCATACCATCACCGGGAATAAACGATTTGCCAAGTTCCACAACGGAAACATCAAAGCATTTGACTTTAGACTTATCCAGTCCAAACAGCGCTGAGACGTCGTTCGACTTCGAGCTGACATCCACCGTAGATGACAATGATTCGACTAGAACTACAGTCGAGGACTCGTCCCCTGTGGAAGTAGTGGACTCAACAATAGAACTTGATGCTTCTTCAGAGCCTACAGTCACTTCAGAGGAACAGACACTGGACTCATCCACAGTTTCGGAGACAAAATTCAAAAATTACAAGTTCCCCGAACACCCGAAGGATTTCTGGCCCCTACTGTATGAGTTTTTGTACAAAGGCTGTCTAGACGAGGATTCTGATGAACGTCTGCTGTGTGCAGTGAAATCGAAACCGATTAAGTTTACTAATCTGTACACAACGGAACAGAATAGTTTTGAAAGCTATCCCGACATTGATGTGCGACTGTTGGAGCTGAGTGAGCGGCACGCTATGGACATTTTATCCCTAGAGGGTGGTGTCCCATACGAAGACCTCTTCGATATGCTCCTGTTTGGAAGAGACTTTGCCGATGCCCAACGACTGAGTTTGGATCTCGAGAACGCATTGAGATTCACGCTTTGCATTTTAGTTGACGCCATCGCTTGGGACACAAGATTCGGCCCCGCTGCTCCTCTTGAAGACGGCACTGCCATGGAGAATCGCAGTGCGAAGCTAAAGAAACTGATTCGCGATCTAATTCGCAATTCTGTGTACGAGAATTTTAAAGTTCGCTTCTTAAACGATAGAAATCCGTCCGCTTCGACAGAGCCGTCAGCGGTGAACAAGATCAAAAGAAGCACAAGACCGGGTGAGGAAGATCGAAAGTCCTCCTCGGAAGAGGATGAAATTGATGAGTGGGGCATTGGAGCTGGAGAATTTGAGGAATTCTCTGGCTGCGACTGGGGTGGTCTGCCGGAACCGCCAGCGAATGGTATTATTATGCAATTTTGGGAGAGTGAAACGTTTGCCATTGGCAGTGAAGTTCAGTACGGATGTGGATTAAATTATGAGACAACTGGTACGCTGTGGACCTCAAAATGCGTCAGCAATGGCCAGTGGAGCAAAGTGGATTACAGCTGTGTGTGTGAGTAAAGAATGCAAATGGGGTTTGGCTGTTAAGTGAACTAATTTTCTTTTTTTGTCCAGTGACCTGGTGTGCGGCGCCAATAATCCTTCCAAATATGAAACTGAATTCCCCGGCTAGTCGATTCCGTATTGGCGATACTGCGAGCTTTAGCTGCAACGCTGGCTTCACATTATCGAGTAGCAACAATTACATCGAGTGTCTTCCCAACGGCGCTTGGTCGAAGCTGTCGACGTGGTGCAAGAGTAAGAGGATTTTACTGAATTCAGATGAACAGAATATGATTACTCTTCTTTCAGGAATTTCATGCAAAGCTCCGATTGTCCCTTCAAGAGCTGATATTGTCAAGGGAAGTTTTAACCTTTTCGAAGACAAAGTCGAGGTCAAGTGCCCAAATGGGAATATTGTAGAAATTACCTGCGAAAGTGATGGAAATTGGTCGAAATCTCCGAGCGAGATCTGTCCACCCAAGTAACAAAATCAGTTTATAGATGAATTGCACACAATTTTACGAAATAAAATAGTTTAGAATACTTAAACACAGAAGGAGTATTTTATTTAATAGCCATGACCGTGCTGGGCCTTTAAGTCGTTATAATTAAAATTGTATAAATGTTTATTTAAAATTATATGATAGGGTTTTTAAACATTCACTGCATTCTGAACAGCAGTCTTGTCATCGACCATGATTTTCATAGCGCTGGAACTGGGCTGATTGGAGCTGAGCAACTGTTTGGTTGACGAACTGGATGAGTAGCTGTCGCTTGAACTTCGTGTTGATGCTGAGTTTGCTCCCATTGGGCTGTCTAGCATATCTTGAAATTAGATAAAAATACGTTTAAGTTATTTTGTCAAGTAAGAAACATTAAAGTAGAAAACATCAATCAAAGACTGTAGGGATGGGTGAGGACGAATGTCCCCAGTACTTGTGGTTCCTAGGAAGATAGAATAACAATAATCATATAATATGGATGGTGCCAGAGCTCGTAGAGTTCCAGGGCCTAGCTTATACAGCAACCACTCATGCTTTCTCACAAGTGGGATGGGACTTACAGTTTTATGCCAACTCCGAACGGTCAAGTTTGAGAAGCTTTTTCCTAGACTCTTTAAATACCGAGTAGACAACTATGGCCGACTAACTCGGTACTGAACAACAGTAACTTCAAGGAAATCTAAGACTGGTCCTGGAGTAGGCGTCGGCACCCATTCGTGAAGCCAATGGCTTCTGGTAACGAACGGAAGCATCATCATCTGCACCGACAATCGAGCAGCAATTATGGTATTCGAATCACCATTTTTAAGATCGAAATTACTGTGGACTCTCCTAAGTCAAAATTCTCTCTAACTCGAACTTTTTAGCCATATTTTAGCATTTCCCTCAATTGTCCATATAACAACCTTGTCTTTAAGTCAAACTCCCTCTAATTCGTACACAATGCAGTCGGGAGCTGGTATGCTGGGTTCCTGGACATAGACATATTCCAGGCAACTGTGAAGCGGAAGAGCCAGAAAACGGAACAACATTCATTGGACAAAAGGTTGAAAATATCTGGTTGCATGTAGAAACTAAGATCAAAGATCTTGCGATCGGCATTACTTCTGAAAGATGGATGTTCGATAAAAGGAATCGTTAGAAGCTGACAGGTATGATGCTGGAGTTTGGTGTAAACCGGTTGTCATTCAAACCGAGGAACAGTCGAACCTCGTTCCTTCCCGTCGACCCAAGAACGACTAAAAGCCAAGCCTTGAGTGGATTGGAAAGGCTTGGTTATTCTAGAAGAGGTT
This sequence comes from Eristalis arbustorum, assembly GCA_916610145.1. Lineage (NCBI taxonomy): Eukaryota > Metazoa > Arthropoda > Insecta > Diptera > Syrphidae > Eristalis > Eristalis arbustorum. Next base: position 50,866,464 of record OU744316.1, on the reverse strand, counting down.
CGACTGACAAAGGCCCAGAGACCAAGAGCCTGGACCATTGAGTCTCACCAGACAGATCTGTCTTTGACTTGCGCACATTAAGTCAACCATTTGAAAATCACGAGCTCCTTCTCTCCAATTTGGGGCTACAACTTAGACGTGATCGTACTCTATTCTTTTCTGTCATGCGACCTCATCGACGACTCCATAGACCCCCGGGCAGAATCACATCGCTCTACAGATCTAGATCTCGCCCAGAGATGCCAAGCCGCAGTCGGCCCTACTAGTAATAATATAATAATAATATGGGTGGCGCTACAACCCATAGAGGGCCAGGGCCTAGCTTCTCAGCAACCACTCGTGTTGTGCGTGCTATTGTTCTCACACGAGTGGAAGGGACCTACAGTTTAGTGCCGACTCCGAACGGCCAAGTTTGAGGAGCTTTTTCTAGACAGGAAATACTCTTTGAGCATTGTCAATAACTCGAAAAAGGTGGGGTCGTGAACATAACCTACGACGTCGAGGTTGGGGTCGACGCACATACCCACAACGCCACGGGCCCTACAAGAGATGCCAATAATCGCCCATCTGTCCTACCTCTTGTTCAACAGGTTAGCTCCCTAAGCACGTAAAAATACTAACAGTTCAGAGCGCACAATCGACAATAACTGCATCGTAAATATTCAAAGTCCACACGAGTGGTCGAACCGCGGGTTGGGCGGTTGCGAATGATTCGGAGTCGAGATTTTGATTGAATGAATTGTGTGGTTGGGAGGGAAGGGTTCTCAGAGTTTCTCCAAACAAATTTTTGATTGTGTGTACTCTGAGCAGTGTAGGAGCCTATGAGTCGAAAAAATGTGTGTTTGAGGTCTGCGAGGACACAATTTCGAATGAGCAATGAAAGATCATTGGCACCCAGCAAACGAAGGCAGACCCTCTCAGACAGAACTGTCAACGATGAATGATGCGACACTAGCGCCAGTGGTCTACGATAGGTTAGGTAAGACTGGCTAGTTACTTATTGGAGTCGCACTTAGAACAATTTAGACGGACCAAACCGATTTTCCTCTGTGTGGGATGAGGTTATACGGTGTAACTGGGCATTCAGGTTGAGGTAAAAATAAGCAAGGTGTGGTTGCCTATAACTAGGCAGAGCACTGCTCGACCAGATAGGGGATACTGTGTAGTTCAGTCGGTTTTCGAACTTAATGAGCTCTGCTTAGCTCGCGTCTTCTTTGTGTAGCGCTGAAGACCAGTGGTGGCCCGTGACTTTGTGGGTATATGCGTCTACCCCAACCTCGACGTCGTAGGTTCGATTCATGGTCTGAGCGACACAAACAAATCATGTTCACGGCCCTACCTCTTTCGAGTCGTTGACAATCCTCAAAAAGTATTTCTTGTGTAGAAAAATAAAACTGTAGATCCCTTCCACTCGTGAGAAAACAAAAGCACGCACAACAGTGGTTGCTGAGAAACTAAGGACCTGGGCCTTTAAGGGCCTTTAAGGCCTGTAGTGCTACCCATATAAAGCCATTATGTTTTGGGTTGTTGAGTGGCTTGCTTTGGCAAAGCCAAAATTAACAAGAAAGTTATCGATTTAAGAATATGAATAGCTCTATAATAAGTAGTACTTCTAGCTTCTTGTCGCGGCAAATGTGAATTAGTGGTTCTTCACGAGGTGGCTCTCTAATGAGTGACTGGGCATTCGAATGATCATTTCAGTGATAATCGATTGATACATCTCGAGATCATCTCATTTCTCGAACACATGATCTTGCTCCTAACACAAGAGAACTCAACAAATGTACATATCTATTTAGCTCGAGAATAAATACCAAAAATATACTACTACTAAGCTGACGAAAACATGCGACGATTGAAAGAAGTAAATAACCGTGAAGTGGAGTAGTATTTTAGGTATTTTCCTTTGTGTTCTTCCTTCCTCCCCCCATTCAGGGGGGCAAACGTCGACTCTGACCACTTTCTTGTCGCAGCAAGATTCAGAGCTCAGCTGTCCAATGTCAGAAAGCTGCACCAGTCCACAAAGAGAAGCTGTGACATTGGACACCTGAGCACTCTGGAGGTTGCCAGAGCCTACGAAGAGCAACTAAATGAGAGACTCTCCGGTATGCCTACGTCGAACATCAACGCCAACGATATGTGGTTGCATTGCCGCTCGGTCATCAAAGAGGTAGCAGAATCCAGAAGCTACCTTCCACCCCCGACAAGAAAACCGTGGTATGATGGCGAGTGTGAGCAGAAAAAGCGTGCAACCGACGAGGCATACCAAAAAGCGCTGCAACGGATAATAAGAGCAGCGCAAGAGGAGTACCGGGCTAGAAGACAGGAGGCGAAAAAGCTTCTACGCCTGAAGAAAAGGTCTCTCGCAACCTCCCAGCTCAATGATATCGAAGAGTCTAGGGACAAGCAAAAAATACGGACATTTTACAAAAAAGCCAAAAGCCTGGCTACAGGCTTTAGGAAAGGCACCCAGGCTCTTCGAAATTGCGAGGGTAACCTAGTTACGGACCCACAGGGAATAGCGGATGTGTTTAAGCAACACTTCCAACAGCTGCTTAGCGGGCCTGACCAGGAGAGAATGATAGGGAACAAGGAAATCCCAACTCCAGTCGACAAAGTAGTCCTCCCACCTAGCTTTGAAGAAGTCGGTACAGCCATTAAAAGTCTGAAGAACAACAAAGCCGCAGGATCAAATGGCTTACCATCGGAGCTTTTCAAAGCTGGGGGCAATGTAGGGAGCATGCACCAAATCATTTGTCGAATTTGGGAATATGAAAGCATGCCCGACGACTGGAATATCAGCTCCATATGCCCCATCCACAAAAAAAGGCGATCCTTCCTCCTGCAAGAACTACAGAGGTATATCCCTGCTCAATGTCGCCTACAAGATCCTATCCAGCGTACTGTGTGAACGTCTAAAACCGTTTTGCACCGCACTAATCGGCACGTACCAGTGCGGCTTCCGGCCCGGCTAATCGACTATAGACCAAATCTTCACACTAAGGCAGATCCTGGAGAAGACCAGCGAGTTTCAAATCGATACTCACCATCTGTTCATCGATTTCAAAGCCGCATACGACAGCATTCATCGCAAGGAGCTATTCGAAGCGATGGCCGAATTCGGGATCTCGGGAAAACTGTTCCGGTTGTGTCGCACCACGCTAACACATACGCGATGCACCGTGCAGTTCGGTTCAAAAACCGCTGAACCGTTCGAAGCCTGCACCGGATTTCGGCAAGGAGATGCGCTGTCGTGTGATTTCTTCACTTTGGTACTGGAGAAGATTGTGCGGCGGGCAAAAGTCAACACGGAAGGCACTATCTTCTACAAGTCAGTCCAGTTGTTGGGATACGCTGATGACATCGACATTATCGCGCGGTCCCAACGTGCCATAGTGGAAGCTTTCACGGCAATTGAGGAACAAGCGAAACGAGCTGGTCTTAAGGAGGACAAAACAAAATATATACTGTCGAGTAAAAAACGATCCGCCGCACACCACCTAGGCCAAAACGTTACAATTGCGAGGTAGTAAAGGAGTTTGTCTACCTCGGGGCAAATGTAAATTCCACGAATGACATCGTAGTGGAGATCCGACGTAGAATTCAAAGGAGTGCATACGAATGATTCTCAGATTTACTAAACGAATATCACTCGAATAATCAGAATGTGCCCCTCGCTACCCATTCGTTCAATTTTATCGAAGGTTACTGCAATCAAAGCTTCCCAATCAAAATCATTCCCTGTTCTACTATGAGTTATGGAGTCGATAGCACTTAGTGTTCTGTATGTAAAGAAATAAATCAAAAACTCACCTGGCAATGAACTGACATTATCCTTAAGCACACTTAAGGGTGCCGATGCAATATTTCCCACCGACGTTGACTTCTGATGCAAACTCTTTTTGGCAAGGCTGCTCTTTAAGCCGATCGATGTTACGCCCATTGATGAATCTCTCTGTGAAAGCTTATCGACACTCTTAGACGGCTTTACAAAATTTCACAGAAAAAAAGAGGAGAAGAAGTAAGCAATACAAGGAAATGTATGGATTTATTTTTTTATCTCTGCCGTGTTTTATTTTTAAAAGATGAATGTACAAAAATCGAATAATACTACCAATATGAATATACATAACTAAAATATTTATGACAGTTAATAATGCTTACAAAAAAAGAAAAAAAAATGTATATATTTAACAGAAAGTAATTCGTAATTAAAATTAAAGCCAATTATCCCTTAAGACACAATTGAAATGGTATCAAACAATATTCAAATATGTGAAAGAATCTATATTGTACAAGATTATGTTTAGGGTTTTGTTTGTTTAATTGAATTTCCTTTGTTTACTTGCAAAGTGTTTTAACGCGTAAATTCAAATTTTGTGTTAAAAGCAAACGTGAGGTTTGGGAAAAAAAAGTTCACATTTCACCAGAATTAGTTAAGCAAAAAAATAAATATGTTTCAAAATTGTTTTGAGAATCTTGTGTAGCTATAAAGTGAATGCTTATGCGAATCAGACTTCCTCTAGTGAATAAGCTTTATTCTATGGGTAAGATACATAAATAAAAGATATTTGAAATATTCTCTACCAGGTTTTCGCTGTTAACGATCGTAGGTTGATTGCATGTTTCTTAGGGTGGATTTGACATGTGTACCTGTACTTTCTGTGTATTCTTGTGTTTTGTGTGCGCGTTCTGAACAGGCGGGGCCTGGTATGAGTACGAGTACTTTTAAACTGTTTATACACTATTGGAACTATCGGACTCGAACAATGTGACACATTGTCATGTGATATCTTTAACATCGTACTAGAAAGCATTGTGCGAAACTTAAACGGCAACACCGGAGGCACAATCTTTTAAAAATGGACCGAACAAGTACTAGCGTATGCCGACGACATTGGCATAATTGACAGAGCACAGCGAGCGGTCAGTAGTGTGTAAACTAATATCGAAACGGAAGCTATCAAAATGGGTTTAGCAGTAAATGACGGCAAAGCTATATGTTGTCAAGAAGAAGGGATACACAACATGGACGATAGTAAGTTAATTTGTCTACCTTGGTAGACGAACGAAGAAACTAAGGATTACTCTTGCCAATTGCTGTTTCTTCTTGCTGAGAAGGCAATTGAGCAGTAAGGCACTATCTCGAACAACAAAGCAGATGCTGTATAAGACTTTGACCATCCCAGTCGCTGAGGCAAGGACTTTGTCGAAAAAGGATAAAGACGTCCTCGGTCGGTTCGAAAAAAAGATCTTCGAAAAATATACGACCCGTATGCGTTGACGAGCTCTAAAAGAAGAGATTCAACGACGAACTATACGAGCTGTATAGCGACATTGATCTATTCAAAAATTAGTTTGAAAAAGAAATTCACACTTAAGTTTTTCTCTTGGTATGGTTGAAGGGTCAGTTGCTAAAATGAACGAGGATTTGAATTGTAGTAGGAGGTGCTCTGATACTTAATCCGGACAAGAGCAAAGTCATCCCATTTTCTTTACACCTGCCCTCTTTTTTCCCATTGCCGTCTATAGAACTTAACTCTATCGCCGTCGAATATGTTAACTGTGTTAAAAATCGTGGAATAATGTGTAATAGTGTACTAACATGGGCAGATCATATCGATAGTGGAGTGTCCAAGGTATACGCGTCTGTGCGAAGTTTTCACTGTACTCTCAAAAGAATTTACTATTCTTAAAGTACAGCGATCCAAAAAAAAAAAGAAAAATGAAAAAAAACTGCACATCAGTAGCTTAAGTAGGCTAGCAGAGTCTTCGATATAACCAGGATGAAAAATGCAGTAGAGAAGAACTTCACCCTAGGTGGCGCGCACACGTTGAAGGACCTCAACCGGCTTGGAGTGCGCCACTGTAGACAGCTAGCTAAGGGCCGTGCTAGATGAAGAGGCTTGTCAGTTGAGGCCCATGTTCACCCCGAACCGTAAAGCTACCTAAGAAAGTAATGTGCTATTGGAACAGGGTTGAATGGGAGTGGATCACATAGCTAGGTTCAACACCAGACATATATTTTAAAGGAAGATTCATCGTGAGGTTTGATTTTCAATAGGCTTTCTTTTTACAGATCCCGTGGTAATCTTTTGTCATTTTTATTCAGTATCGTCTGGCAAGTCATCATGGCGAGACTAACACCAAAACAACGTCTCTAAATTGTTCAGATTTATTATGAAAATCAGCATTCTGAAGTATATGCTTTTTCGTGCGATTAGAGGAACTTATGGTGCGCATAATGGACCTACTGAGACCAGTATTGCCAATTTCATTCTCAAATTTGAGTCCTAGTTTACATTAGAGAATGATACTCGACCGGTTAGTAGGTAGATGTGTGTCAATCGTTAAAAATCTAACGAACGAATCATTCAAGCATTGGTTCCAAAGACATTAGGTCATTTCAATCAATCGTTGACTTCAATCATCGCTCAATTCTACCGAAAGGTTGCAACCAACCAATCGATCATTCTTTGAACGACAGATACAGACTCATTGTAATTCATTGTATTGGTACACGAGCATAATGTTTACTACTTAAATAAGAAGAAAGTAAACGTAGGAGAAACTGCATGTGTATGTGGGCTCGAACAGTGTATTTTGAGGTTTGTGTTTCCATCGAACCAATGAAGAGATGGTGAGAGAGAATCATCTCGATTATTTTGCTCAGAAGGATATTAACGAATGAAATATTACAAAACGAAAGTTACGTTCAATGAACGAAACAATTTAAACGAACGAATCTTTAAAAGTATTAACTGATGTGATTGATTGATTTGTAGCTGTGTGATTGCAATCACCAACACTTTTGAGTGAACGGTTCGAATCAATCAGGATTGACACAGCTCTACCTGTTAGGCCAAATCCGGCACGTAGGTAAGAGACTGACTGCAGCTGAGAGTGTACGCGAAAACCCTGACGATTAGACTCGTCGTCGTTCTCAGCAGTTCGGCTTGGTCAAAATCGCTATTTGGCAACTTGGTGTGTTTTACGTGAGGATCGCACTCCAAAAGCGTACAAAATTAAACTTGTGCAAAAATTGAAGTCAAGTCACTTAAATTTGCGTTCGATTTCCATTGAATGGGCTCTGGAAAAACTCAATGAAAATCCGACGTTTTATCGTGAAATTTTGTTCAATGATGAGGCCCATTTGTCGCTCAGTGGATACGTCAATAAACGAAACAGTACAAGAGCACCAAGAGCTACCATTATATCCATTAAAAGCAACGATATGGTGTGGTGCATGGGCTGGTGGAATGATTGGTCAATATTTCTTCGAAAATCAGAATGTTACCATTATCGCGGCATGTTACCAGACTATGTGCTTCCTGAAATTCAAGCAAGCAAGACGGCGCTACGAACCATAAAGCGAGTGAAACAATGGACTTGTTGAGAAATCATTTTGGTGAACACTTAATTTCACGTTTTGCTGCGGTAAATTAGCTTATATCGTGCGATATCACACCAAAGGATATGTAAAGTTCCGGATCTTCAGGAATAAGTTAGCTACGATTGACGCTTTGGAATCCAATATTACTCGTGTTATCTTGGAGATACCAGTCGACCATATTTGGATCTTCTAAATAAACTACCTCAGACGTAGCAGTGGCCAACTATTGCACGATATCATTTTTGGAAAAATAAATTCCATGAATTGTTCTTTTAACCGGCAGTAAACATTTTAAGTTCGCTTTCAAATTTACGTGCTTTATTTGACATTAGGCGCGTTTTTTTTTGCACCTACTCGTATAGTAGTAGTGATGGGTGCATTCGAATGATATCTCGAGTTATAATCGATAAATACAATATATCGATTCTCAATCAATCACTCGAATGACTACTGATCTCTCGAGTGACTAATAATCTCTCGAGTGACTACTAATCTCTCGAGTGACTACTAATCAATCGAATGACTACTAATCTCTCGAGTGACTACTAACCAAAATATAATCTATATAACAAACTATTTTACGATGTTTTTATTAATGTACCGAGTAGTGGGGTAATACTTGAGCGTTTTTCTTTCATTCTGATGGTCATTTTATGTTCCTGATGAGTATTTATCGACGAGAAATATTTGTTACTTCTTCTTGCGCTGAAGTTAGACATTTATCGAGTTATCTTGTGTTAGTAGTCACTCGAGTGATTAGTAGTCACCCGAGTGGTTAGTAGTCATTCGAGTGATTATTCGATTATTAAAATATATCGATTACTAAAGTCTCGATTCTTAAAATCATTCGATTATGCCCATCACTATATAGTAGCTAACTCAAAAACCACAAAAATACGACTAACCCCACTTATCGGTTTTGTGAGAAAAAAAAACTTGGTGGCACACACTTTTTTCAATTCATTTTCAAACGAAATGTCAAATTGATGTTAACCATTATTGAAAATTTACCGATTGGGAAAAGAATGTTTATAGCGGCATTGTTTTTTCGTCGCTTGGGGCTTAACGTTTCCACACTAACTACTAGCACTACTAGCTTTTACATTTTTGATCTAGGGACTACACGCGTACAAAAAAATGCGCCTATTATAAAATAAACCTCACAATGAATTTCCCTTTAGAAACACAAAACAGATGTAGTTTGTTGTAGCAAAACATCACACATCTACTCAAAGTGCCATTATCTGGCTACCCTACAGTTTACAAAATTAAAATAAAAAGTGAGAAAAAAACATCAAACAGAACATTCTAACAATCCGTGGTAAAAGTGAACTCTTTTACAACCCACAACCGATCAATCGCCAATTCGAATCGTAAAAAAATTCCCTTCAAGCAAATTTTCAGTTAAACAAACCACTTATGTATGTATGGTACATATTTACAAAATAAAATAATAATACTACTGAATAAAACGAATTCATTTATTCTACTCGATAAAAAATACTAAATATATTTACAACTATGAGAAAAAAAAATAAAGATCGCGTATGAATACAAAATTAATTAAAAGATCTATACGCAAAAACTGTACTGTAACACAAATGAAAAAAAAAATAATAAAACAAATATGATTACAATTACATCAGACCCATACTTTTTCTGGGCACAGCGGACTTAATATAGTCGTGTGAGGATCTTCAGGTGTATAATAATCAGAATCCTCTGCCCCAGCCAATATATTCCCATCACCATCAGCTGATAGCGCAGGCCGATTCTTTTTCTACAAGCATACATAACACGGTTGGTTGTTGTTTGGTTTTTGATATAAACAGCGTTTGTAAATTTAATTTGAATACGTTAACAAAAAAAAAAACGAAAACCAGCTTGTTATAGTTCTGTCGTATGTACTTAGTTGTGTGTGTATCGGACTACGTTTTAGAGGAGTCTTGTATTAGCTTAAGTATTTATTAATTTGTGCTAGTGTATGTATAAAAGAAATGAATAAATTTTATGTGGGGAGGAAATAAAGAAAACGCAAAAAAGTATATATTTAAACAATTGTTAGAAAATAAACAAAAAAAATATTTTTTAAGTGAAATGATGATGGGAAACAAACGAGATCCTTTTTTTTATAACACTTTGCATAGATTGCAAGCCTTCAGACATCACTGAGATGTCATTTGTGAGCTTAGTGGTGATGTGATGAAGAATGACTTTTGGGAACAGTAGCAACTTCTGTGTCTTAAATCGGTGGTACTTAGTTATATCTCTCCTATTATACACTCCGTTTCATAACTAAAGGGTGATGTTTTAGCTAGTATCTTTTTCGCAACACTGGTCTAAACAGCTGACTCAGGTTTCGTGATTTGTTTCATTGTCAAACATCTTCAGGTTGGTCTATAATTTAACCATGAATCGTCTTAGAAACGAACAACGCTTGCGAATTATTGAATTTTATTATCAAAATACGTGCTCTGTCAAGAAAGTTCATCGCGCGCTTCTTCGAAAAATTGTGTTCAGCGACGAAGCTCATTTTTGGCTCAATGGGTACGTAAATAAGCAGAATTGTCGATTTTGGAGTGAATATCAGCCAGAAGCATTGCAAGAGCTACCAAGTCACAGTTTGGTGCGGTTATGGGCTGGTGGCATCATTGAACCGTACTTCTTCAAAGATGATGCGAATCGTAACGTAACTGTGAATGGTGAGCGCTACCGTGAGATGATATCCAACTTTTTCTTGCTTGACTTGCATGACATGTGGTTTCAACAAGACGGTGCCACTTGCCACACAGCACGCGCAACAATGGACTTATTGAGAGGCGAGTTCGGTGAATAGTTTATTTCACGTTCGGGACCGGTCAATTGGCCGCCTAGATCGTGCGATGTAACGCCTTTAGACTATTTTTGTGGGGCTGTGTTAAAGCTCATGTCTAAACAGACAAGCCCGCTTCAATTGACGCATTGGAAGACAACATGGAAGCATTTATTCACGAGATACCGGCCGAAATGTTGGAAAGAGTATGCCAAAATTGGACTAAGCGGATGAACCATTTGAGGTGCAGACAAGGTCGACATGTGCACGAAATAATCTTCAAACATTAAATTATATGGACCGTACTATCTATTCAAATAAAGATTTCATGCATTTTTCTGAATTTTATGTGTTTTTTTTGAAAAACTTTCCTATAGCTTTTAAAAAATTACCCTTTATAAAGCCACCAGTGGCGTGGCGTGGCAAATTCGAAATGGTAATTCGAAAAAAAAGTATCCGCCTGCAACCTACATTGTGTACTGCAAATCACAAGTAAAAAATCGGATGCATACTTCAGGTCTTTAATGGGAAAATGTACAGAACCCAAAGATTAATAAAAGCGTCTTCAAAAGAAACCTTCGATACAACTTCACTCAACCCTTGTGTCAACACATGAAAAATTATACGCAAACATTCACCCAGTACAACCGGGTGTGTCTTACGATTTTGTATGTCCACTCGCGTCGAAAAGAGTTAGAAAGATGATTATGTTGAACAGCAACCTCCAGGATAACTATAAAGCAGGAGGCAACGTCACTGTTGATGAACAACTTTATCCTTATCGTGGTGGCACCGGATTCACTCAATATTTACTTTCAAAACCGGTCAAATATGGAATTAAAGTTTGGTGCGTATGCGATGCTTCTTACCCATTCAAAGGACAAATTTATACTGATATGGCACCTTCTGGAAAACGCGAAAAACATCAAGGTGAACGTGTGGTCAAGGATTTGTGTTGCAATCTGTTCCGTGGAAGTGCTCGAAACATCGTATGGGACAACTTTTTTACGAGTTATAATTTGGCTTCTACTGTGATGGTAGACCACAATGTGTCGATATTGGGGACTGTAAACAAAAGACGTAAATTTGTACCAGCCGAATATTCCAATCCAAAAGGAAGAGCAGTCGAATAATCAATCTTTGGATTGAGCGACGGTGGCGCTACAGCCCATAGAGGGCCAGGGCCTAGCTTGTCAGCAACCACTCGTGTTGTGCGTGCTATTGTTCTCACACGAGTGGAAGGGACCTACAGTTTATTGCCGACTCCGAACCGTCAAGTTTGAGAAGCTTTTTCTAGACAGGAAATACTCTTTGAGCATTGTCAGTGACTCGAAAGAGGTGGGGTCGTGCAAATTTTGTCGCTCAGAGCTGGAATCGAACCTACGACGTCGAGGTTGGGGTCGACGCACATACCCACAACGCCACGGGCCACCACACATGTATACCAAAAAAAAAGGAAAAACCGGTTGTGGTTCTTTCCACTTCCCACTATAGCATCGAAGCTGAAGGTCCTAAAACAAGGCCAAAAATTATACTCGATTACAACAGTAGCAAAGGAGGTGTTGACAATATGGACAAGTGCCTTGGTGAATACCCCACGAAGAGAAGAACGAACAGATGGCCTTTAGCTTTTTTTTATAACATTGTGGATGTGCCTGCATATAAAATTCGTGGAAAATAATCCACACTTGAAAGCATCAACAAAACGAAACGCGTTGCAACTCGAGTTGACTTATTGTATTCCTCATTCAAGCCAAACTCAGGCTAGCTTGGAACATTATCAGCATAAAGCATTATACATTCACAATAACAGATGCATTCTCTCTGCATCAGATTGTTCCATTACCACACACTCAATTCAATTTGTTTGAGATGGCTGGTGGTTTCCAGTTATGATGTTCAATTTAGAGATAGCCAACCCGAGTCGATAAACCGAGTCGACCGAGTTGTTTGTTCAAACTAGTAATCAGAAATAAGAGAGCAAAGAGATATCCATCTTCAGCCATTTTTGCCCCTAGCCCATAAAAGAGAGGAATGTAAGAGTAGTGGAAATCCCTTGTATTTCACTTAGACTTTTACAAATTAGTCAATTCACCCCTATAATGGCGGCCGATTCATCAATTTCTGTGAGAAAATCGTGTGAAGTTGGCCGCAACCATGTACTAATGTTCAAAGAGTGTTCATTGGGTTCATGACTTTAGTGGTAGGGTTGGGTGAATAAAAAATAATGCCACGTATTATTTACAGGAATAGTTTGCATCAATTTAATCCATTCATGTAATGTATAACCTATTTCTATGTCATACGTAAGAAATGAGGTCACTTTGATAGCATTCATTCATATATTCGAAAAAAGGTAAAGAATTAAAAATTAAGATTTCTTAACTGTTAAGAGAAATTTCCAGATATTGAAACTAAAACTAAGTCAGAAAAGTAGTTGCCAAAATTTGGAAGTAACTTCCATCATATATCTGTAAAAAGGAAAAGCAGCAAAGAAACTGCTTATTTTTTTGATTAATGCAAATGTTTTAAAGTTATATATATGCCTGTACATAAGTGTCGGGCAATGCGTTTTATAGATATTATTCATATTTGAGAAAAAAACATTCATTTATCTGTTTCTTTATTAATATCGCCCTAATGTTGCAGACAGAAACTCCTATAAACAGGAGTTTAATTAATTTACAGCGTGAACATACGCTTTGTTCGTTTGCTTACTCCTCCTCATTGTGTTGAATACTTAACACTGAACATTTGAAAAATGTCGGGTAAACGAGCGAATTTTCAAATAACACCTTCAATCCACCCCAATACTATGGTTGGGGAAGAGGATCAGCTGCTCTCAAGAGCTCACACGTATTCACAGACACGGCGGAGAAAGCTTATAAAAAACGCTGTCAGATGGAATCAAGGGGCAAGAGAGGCAAAAGATGGATATCTCTTTGCTCTCTTATTTCTGCTAGTAATGGGAACTATCGAATGAATTGCACTATCGATAGATAGTAACTGAATGATTTCAACTATCGAATAATTTTATTCATTCATTCATTCACCGACTGGGTTGTTAAAACAATACACGGTGATGGTTGAAGAGGGGGGAGGGGGGAACTCGTTTTTTTTACGAGGTTTTCTTAGGAGGCCTAATCCTCGGTATATATAAATATCACAAAAACAAGAAACCAAAAAATATCACGCACTACCAAAAATATCACAAACAATAAAACAAAACCGTCTCCCACGTCTCTTACTCTTTTCGTGTGAATTCCCTTTGCCTCTCACAACGAACTACAAAATCAAATACCATTCTTATTTTATTTAATGCATACATAAATACATCATTTGTACTTAATTCATTTCATTCATAAAATACAAAGTTCATTACATAGTTCTAACTTACTAACTAATTACATCCCTCTTTCCGGTGTTTGACTATTCTTCCATCGTCTATAAGCCAAAATTGCTATTAAGGAAGATTATTTGATTCAATTTTTCTCCCTTCAAGCGAACATTCTTGCATCACACAACTGAACGAATCGTTCATAGGACCCGATAGTCAAAAATCCAAACGAACGACAAAAACCATTCATTCAACTAAAACCATACGAACATTTTCCCATCATACAAATGAACGAATTCGAACTCATCTCTTAACTGAGTCTAACTATCGATTCGAACCAAACCATAGAACAATATGTCATGCAAATATTTTGGCATTGTATGTATGCATACGAAAAATTCTCTCTCAGAGAAGCTGCCATGTCAACCATTTGACTCAGTCCAACCAGCCATAAAAGGCCCCTTTTACACGAGCTAAATTTGACAGCATGCATTTCCATTTTTTAGGCAGAAAGGTGAAACTTGCTGTCAAAATTAGCGTGTGTAAAAGTAAAAAAAGTAAAAACTATTGAATATTTTGTTCATTCAATTCGATGAATGAATACTTTTCGACTATCGAATAAATGAATAGTTTGCAACTATCGAATAACTAGATAGGTTTTATTCGATAGTTCCCATCACTAGTTCGCACCGTATCGAACGATTCGTAGATTTGTGTCCATTTATTCGTTTCGCTTTAGTTTCAGCAACTCGGTTTGACATAGGTTTAACTTGGTTGAGCTCGGCTTCGACTTAACTCCGGTTGACTCCTTTTTTAAACCCCAGTTGACTCACCTATAGTTACAACAGACGGACATCGTCATTATGACCAGCCTGCTCACTGGACCAAAATCCTATAGAAAATCTGTAAGGAATGGTTTTGCTGAAAATGTTGGAAAACAAGAGCAATTTTTGCAACATCTGCCTACCTTCAGACAGCAGTGATAACAGCTTTGGAGAAAACTAACCCTCTACAGTCTAGTGGAATTTTTGGAAACCTTGCAACCCTACAAACTACTAAAGTACATACAGTGGACTCTCTCCAAGTCGAATTGTCACTGGGAGTTCGACTCAGAGAGTGGTAGCTTATATGGAAAATTGAGGAGAGTGCAAAAATATGATTAACAAAACATTCGAGTTATGGAGAAATTCGGCTTAGAGAGAGTCCACTGTGTTTTGTTACCTTTTCTATTTTTAAAACTTATTTTATATTTTTGTGGTCTTACTGTCGGTAAAATATCGTTACATGTAAGCTCGGAATGTTAGTGTTGTATTGTAAAGTTATGAAACGGAGTGTATGGAGAGAAAGGCAGAGCTCTGTGCCTTCTAATTCCAAAAAAATTGTTCATGTTTGTTAGGCGGGTGAACGAAGGACAAGACAATTTAAATGTAAAGTGCTATAAAAAAAGGATTTCGTATCGTTGATATGTTTTGGGTTAGTCTTTAAATTTTGAAAGATGATTAACTAAATGTAAAATTGTCGCAGTTCCATTGCAAAAAAAATGATGATGAAAAATGTACGCTTATGCCTCAAATAAACTTACCTTAGATCCAGCATCAGACTTCAACTCATCGAGGTCATCAATGGAATCGTCAACACCCTCAATACGAAGTGATATATTCTTTTGTGCACTCAAAGAATTCGAATTAGCGGGTGCACCAGTCGAGAGTAATGGCGATAGATTTTCATTGTCACTGTCATCGTCGTTATTGTCAACAGCATTCGCTGCCGCAATAGCTTCGGCGGTTTTATCTTTCTTCTTTAAAGACTGACGCTCGTTTACGATGTGCAAGCTATCGCGACTTACTTGCCGCGATGCCGGAGTTTTTTCCTTACCTTTGATGCTGTTCGAACGTTCGTAGATAATCGAATTTCTGTTCGAACTGGGAGGGGATTTCTTTTCAATGGTCTCGGATGTTTCAGCGGTTGCATTAGCGGGTGGATTGGCTGCCGAATCCGAATTTATAACTGGCATACGGAACTGAAAAGAAAAATGCACACATTTTAATTCACTCAGTTTACTTGAGCTCCTAGAAAATAGTGTGGTACCTCCTGTGGGTGTTCATTGTTGTTTTTCTTATTCTTTGACCGACGTTGGCTGCCGCTCTTTGGGCTGTGTTTACCACTTCCCTTTTCGGCCATACGATTGAGGGCCTCAGCGGCTTGCATGCTGTCGGTTACATCCGCACTGTCGCTCGACATTGTACGCCCGATGCACTGAGGTGGACCGTTGAGGGCCTCGATCAAGGAGACTGGAATGTATCCAGCTGGAATGTGCTGCTCACAATTGGGCTGCAAAGACACATTTATAAACTTTTTTGAAACACTTTTGTGTAAGACTTACATCTGGTGAGTTCTGTGGTCCGAGCAGATTCGAACTGACACCTTTTTGAACTGCGCGAATTTGCAAGAGTGCACGGAATGGCGCCCTGCATATTGGGCAATTGTTCGCTTGATAACGCAATGAATCGGCGCATGAATTGCACAAGCACAAATGCCTGCAGGGTAGAATTAAAGTGTCCCGGGTGTCACTCATGCAGATAACGCATTCACTGCCATTGTCATCAGTCTCGTCGTCCATGGTTGGCTTATTGAGAGCTTTGTTCTCGATGCCGTAGATTTCCTGCAGTAAATAGCAAAGACCATCCACGAAAATCTTCTGCTTCAGAGCTCGCAGTGCATAGGTGTTGTCCGAGTGATGGTCGATAACACAAATAGTCGTGTGTGATTGCCGACAGTCTGAAAATATTTGAAAATATATTCGTTATACTTTACGTAGATGAATCTTTTTGTATATTTATTGACTTGAGTGGTGACAAGGAGTTGTAAAGATAATACAGAAGCATCACAACCCAAACCGCTTCATTATGAGCCTCCGTCACATCCTGCAGGAAGTGCCCCTGCTTCTACTGAAAAATCCGGTTCTAGAGGGAAATAACTCGAAAAACTCCGCAATTCCAGATATATACTCCAGAGTCTTGGAATGGAATAGATGCATTGCGTTTGTATGTCCTCAAACCGTAGCTCCGGACACCTGGGGCAATCTTGAATTGATTTCAATACAAGTCCCCTTCACTGGACACTGAGGTTAAGCACAGTGCTACCACACTCCTGACTCATTTGATTCAAAATTGTTCAAGAATCTTTCAAGGAGCGCTGATCTAATTATGTCGAACATCAGACAGACTATTTCTTAGACGTCCTCCAACGAATCCTGCAAAGTTTGTAGTGCTGCTCCACTGCTGGACACACTATTTCCTTAACAGAACCCTAGATGAAGTGGCTCAAAGTATGATCTTTTTACGAACACAAACCGATATGAGCATGTTCCATAATTAACCACGGCTCCAGCTCTTTTGAGGCCCTAACAATGTTACGTGCTCTAAAAATCGGCAAAAAATTGTAGGTCCGACACAAAATTCTACTGTAGCTCTACCCAAGACCGTCAACGAAATATCCTAGGTGAATTCGTCGGTGACTACCTGCTGTGTGCCGGGACATACTGGAAAACAAGCTAACGGCAAAGCGGATATTGCATCGAAGAAAGCCTCGGAGTTGCGGCAATATCTGCCAATCCCTTCCGACCACACACCGCACAGCCCATAAAGAAAAACCTACAAGACCAAGCACTGGACGGAGCCAGTACTCACTGGCTTGACCTAAATACTGCAGATACATCAAGATCCCCAGGGCCGGTGCTGAACGAGAAGAGATCAACATCATTGATGGGTTTAAGCAGTAAGAAAATGATCACGGTAATAAGAGTCTCTACTCAACAGGTACCTAAGCATGCAAGCGACTGAACATACCGCACAACTACCTTTGCAGGTGAGAATGAGGGAGAAACAGAATCTACCTAACATCTACTGTTGCGAATGTCCGATTTTGGAGCATTTGAAAGCGTTGACGTGGTTTCTCGTGCAGGCACACGCGTCTGCACCCAACAAACTCCTACTCTCACCGCCACGTGGTGAAAGCCGAGCATCTTCGACAAAAGACGGCGTACCCAACACTCGTGCGACGTCTTCTGCTGCCAACGATGGATGGCGACGGAGGATCATCGGATTGGTCAACACGGCGACATCCGGATCTACCTGGTGCGCTCTGTTTTAGAGCTACATTGGCTTATTCGGAGCTCAAATTAAAAAAAGGTTTCCTCCAAGGTCAGATCCGATCTTGAGATAGACCTGTCCTATGGGGTCAAAGGCGGTGCACATAGCCTTAGCACCTTATCGATAACTCATGCATTTCGGATTCTTAGCCCAAGGGTAAGATAAAGAAGCCTAGACTCCAAGTTAAGGGTTGTGCGTGAAGTTAACTCCCACACCAAGTAAAAGGCAAATGATCAGAGACAACCACATGTCCCGGATAATGACGGATTAACTGTTGACGAACACAGCAAACGAACTAGTGACAACGATGTGCCGTTTGGCACGTAGATTGCGAGGTTCCTTAACAGGCCAAGTGGAGCGGAAGAAACCTGGGAGGCCCTTGATAGCTATGTGAGAGAGAATGGCCCTACGAACAGAAACAAAGAAGAGACCTAGCTTCCCTGGAGAAAACAGAAAGAGCATGAGAAGCACGCTATCGAGGAGCTGAAGACGTGGTAGGGCAGAAATGATGCCCTAAAGTTCTAAGAACGCGTAAAACAACTGTTCAATGAATATAAACTTCAGACAGAAAGGCTTCGAAACGAATAGGACCATGGTGAGTACCCAAATACCGCTGTCAGCTAGAATGTATCACTGAATTTGGACGATGGTGGACAGTAAAAATTCGCAGAGTGGAGTGAAGTCTAAGAAAACAAACAGATCGTTAAGGCAGCTAGAGACGCTTTGGTAGGGCCTCCCGTGAGTGGAATCTCAGTATCCTTAGCCCGATCCTCAAGAAAAGAGACCCTCTCCGACTGTGCCAAATACAGGACAAGTCTTCTTAACATCGCGCACAAGATCATTTCTGCCGTTTTGTGTACTCGCCTGAAGCCGATGACATTCCTGCCAAACTCGATGAAGAATTCTCTCCGCTCTATCAAGGTCGGTAATGAACTCACCGAACCCTTCAAAGTCAAAAAAGGTTCTAGACAAGGCGACGCGCTGTCGTGTGATTGAACATCGCCCTGGATGTGTGCAAAACTCATACGCCAACACTAGAGGCACGATTTTCCAGAAGTCCGTACAACTGTTAGTATACTTAGATGACATTGACTTAATTGGCAGAACTCAGCGAGCCGTCAATGAGGCGTTTGATAATATTGAAACGGAAGCGGCTAAAATGGGTCTGGCGGTGAATGAACGCAAAACGAAGTATTGTTGTCTTCAAGAAAGGACATACCACATCGACGTCTTGAATAGAGCGTCACAATGCAGCTACACCTTGGAGGTGGTCAAGGACTACAGAGTAAAATGTACGAATAACATCAGTGATTGACACTGATTATCCCAGTCTTGCTGTAATACGCGGAGGCATGGACAATATCAAAAGCAGATGAAGAACTATTTGTTCTCTTCGAGAGAAAAGTTCTGCGTGCGGTCTTTGGTCCTGTTTGTGTTCACGGGATCTGGAGGAGAAGATTCAACCATGAACTCTACCGGCTTTACAGCGCCATGAACATAGTCAGGAGTCTACGGATCCAGTGCCTACGGTGGGTGAGCCATGTAGAGCGTAAGGACAACTCAGCTTCGGCCCGAAGAATCTTCGAAGCTGAAACTGTGGGGCAACACAACAGATGATTTCCGTTTTAGGTGGCGCGTTTAAGGTGGCGCACCCAAGTGGAGAAGGACCACTCCCGTCTACCACTCTTCCAAACTCCAGGCAAATTAATTCAGTAACTAGCTAATGGGAATATTTAACAAATTAAAGCAAAGACTGGTCCCTAACATTTTATGACGACATCGAATCTGCTGAATCGCCAGTCTGATATATCTCTCGTCAACCCATCAATCGGTCTTTGGTACTAAATCGAGTCATCGACAACCAAGTCTAGGCAAAACTATTTTCAATTGGAGATATCATCACCACTGCAGGTATACCGGTATGAAATGAGCGTCAAGATACAAATGTCTCGATAGCGAACATTTGTTGTGAACGGGCCCTTATTTTTGTTTGTTTGTTTGCTATGACATCTGTGAAAAATATTTAGTATACATCAAGTCATTGAACAGACAAAATCATATTTTTTCATCGTGTTAAAAATGTCGAATTTTGTACCAGAAAGTGATGATTTGCGGAAAGCATTAATTGTTTGTTTTCATTTGAAGAAAAGTGCTGCAGAGTCGCATCGAATGCTTGTCGAGGCATATGGTGATCATGCTCTATCAGAAGCAACATGCAAGGGATGGTTTCAACAGTTCAGAAATAAGAATTTTGATGTGAGAAATGAAGAACGTGGAAGACCACCACCACCCACGTGAAGACGCCGAATTGCGAACGATATTGGATGGAGATGACACTTTAAGTCAAATGCAAATGGCAGCAATGTTGAATGTTGCACAACAAACAATTTCTGACCGTTTAAAAGCTATGGGAAAGATCCAAAAGTGTGGAAAATGAATTAAATGCAAGACAGATGGAAAACCGAAAAAACCCTTGTGAAATTTTGCTTCAAAGACACGTAAGATAATCGGTTTTGCATCGGATTGTTACAGGCGGTGAAAAATGGATTTATTTTAAGAATCCTAAACGGAAAAAATCATGGGTTAATCCGGGGCAACCATCAACATCGAGTGCAAAACCAGATCGATTCGGCAAGAAGACAATGCTGTGTGTTTTGTGGGATCAGAAGGGTGTGGTGTACCACGAGCACCGTTAATACTGATCGCTACCGACAACAAACGATCAATTTGAAGCATGCATTGATCGAGAAACGACCAGAATTGGACAGAAGACACGGCAAGGTAATTTTGCTCCATGACAATGCACCTGCTCGCAAAACAAAACCGGTTCAGGATACAATCAAAACACTTGGCTGGGAGCAGCTACCCCACCCGCCGTATTCACCTGACTTGGCTCCTTCCGACTACCATTTGTTTTCATCGATGGGACGCGCATTGGCTGAGCAGCACTTCGATTCCTACGAAGAAGTCGAAATTTGGGTGTCTGATTGGTTTGCTTTAAAAGACGAACAATTTTATTGGCGATGGCAATCTACAACCACCACGACCAAAAAATTATGAAGTGTCAGTTTGCACCCGTAGGTCTCTGCCAATGAAAAAACTTCATATAAATGAACTGTCAGAGTGCGACATCATATGAATGGCCCTTTATGTCATACAACTGGCACTACCAGCTCCTCAACTGCGAGCGTCCAGTGCAGCGTTGCAACGCCAACCTAGAAGTACAACACATGCTATGCAACCTATAGAGAAGAATCTCTTTGCTTGGCTTCATCCAGCAGCCGTGGTCTTCTTACAAGTAAACTGTAGCGCCCTAGGAGCCCAAACAAGATGTGCATCATTCAGACTGTGTACAGAACGAAACTCTAAATTCAAATAGAATCCAAGTCAGGCACACCATGCTTTCTTTAGATCCTCCTACAGAGCAAAGACAAAAAACAACAAAGTCCTTATCGATCATAGTCTTTATTTACGCGTCACACGCATTTGCATTGCACTGGCGTTTAAATAACAGTGCACACAGCGTGCCAAGCATTTAATACAACAAACAGTTTACTTAAATTAGATACAGCGAATAGCCTAGTCGTCAGCATCCCCGAACGGGTTCAGATTGCTATCGTAGGTCTCGAACGGGTTTGTGCTCGTAACCTTCGGCTGCACTTCCTTGTCCCTGGTCACTGAGCCGGCGGGTTCTTCATCCATTGAGAAGGGATTTTTCGAGTCATCGTACCTGGCATCCCTGATGGCCGCTTTCTCCTCTGCCTTCGCCTGCCTCGTCACATCCTCCCGCTCCTGCTTTGTTATTCGACCGCTCCATTTGTAGGTGTTCACATGTTCGACCGGTATGGGGCCGTCGCCTTCCTTCCGCTTTGCACTCCAGTCGTAGGTGACACTGTTCTGATTTAGACGATTCTCATCGGCGGCCTTCTGCTCGTCCACGATGACGATACGGTTGAGTAGGCCGCGGCCAAAGTAGCTGGACAACACATACAGCATGTCATTGGAATGGTTGAGGAGCCTGTGGAAGGTTTCGTGCTGACCCTGTGACTCTTGTTGTGTTCGCAGCATTTCTGTGAGCTGGAAATTCTTAACGCTGCATATGCTGCAGTCCTTCTCGTTCTCCGAATACGTCCGCACGCAGTCCTGATGGAAGGAGTGCTGGCACAGGAAGTACACGGCCGGCAAGGTAAGTGGTTGGGTGCAAGCGTCACACACTGTGTTGCGGAACTCGATGGGATTGGACGAGAAGTTCTTCAGCAGCACCTGCAGGGCCTTCAAATCGTTTTGCAGCGTCTCCACTTCCTTCTCCTCCTGACTGATTGCTGTGGTCTCCTTTTGGAATGCTTGCGTGTAGTAGTCCCTGACGTGCGATATATTGGGCCCTTGCTCGACAGCGAGACACTGCAGGATCTGCAAGGGCGACTGCAGTTTTTCTGCCGTGATTACGTTCAGTATTTGTAAGAGGACGCTGATCGGGGCGTCTGGGTCATTGTGCAGCTCGTTTAGGGCCTGAATCCACAGATGCGGCTGGAACTGACCCAGGCTCTTGCAGCAGCTCAGCAAACTGTCGTAATCCTTGTTCTTCACGAAGTAGCGGATTGTCAGGTTGTACAATTGGTCCTCTTCGTACAGATACAAGATGCCTGGCCAGAAATTCGCCATGCGGCAAAGCACCAGCACCTGCTCCTTGTTGTAGCGCGGGCGGTGGGTTTTCAGTACGTCAAGTAACTGGGATTCTGTGCATGTGTTCTGCTTCCACTGCTTGAGGTAGAGCTCAATTAGAGTGTTGTAAATGGAATCGGACATCTCTGCCGTTGAGTGCATGATGGAACTCTCGAGGAACTCCAGCAGTAGCTCCCAGTTATTGTTGAACAGTGGAATGAAGTGCTCCGGCGACAGCAAGTCTCTTTTCTGCGGGTCGTACACCAGCTCTTCAATGGTATTGCTATTGTCCCGGCCCCCACATAACTGTTTAAGCAGTTCAGTGGTTTTCGTAGGCGCGTGGTTCATCAAGATCAGCCCGTATTTGTTGAAGAACGAGTATATGTCGTCCTCGCTTAGCTTCGACAGGAGCTTCATCATATCTTTGGTATCTTCGATCTTCTTCAAGAGCACACTCACGTTGAACTCCTCCTTTTGGTCCTCGCGGGCAAGGGACAGGTGGAAATCGGTGGTAGCTGATTGGTTCCGTATGGCCGCATTAATGTCGAATATAACCTCGTTGCCGTCCTCCTCATTGAACAGGAATTCGTCCAGCTTTTGCGGAAGGTCCAGCCGCGTGTAGCAGTTCATTAGCAGCGCTGTGTGCTGAGCAGTCGCCTGGGATTTCTTGTGCAGCGCATGCAGATACTCCGCCAGATGGTTGATGTTGCGCGAGTCGAGAAACTTCTTGATCACATACGACGGCTCGATAAAGCCAATTGTTCGCACGTACTTTTCGACCGCTCCACTGTAGTCCCCCTTCACGTACAAATGGTCACCGTACTGCTTGTAGATGTCGGCCAATCCCTCGTCATCAAATTGGTGGTCTTTGGTAATACGAATGACAATGTCGTACAGATTCTTCTTGAAGAGCAAGTTCAGTTTGCTGTGGATGTCCTTCTCCTGCAGGTGGAACACCTGCTTCGATTTGCTGACGATGTAGAGTGCGCCGAACTCGTTCAGAATTGCCACAACGGGGTCAATTGGCATTTGGAAAACAATGAACTTGTTTTCGACGTCGATGACCACCAAAACGAACTCCTTTTGCGAGATAAGCGAGTTCTTTGCTGGCTTCATGATGACCGCCAGGTAGTTGGGGAACCACTCAATGAAGTGCTTCTGTCCGTCCAGTGCGTAGCATGGACCCCTGCCCTCGCTTGTGTAGCAGTAAACCGCATCGTCTCTGCCGGCCATGAAGTACGTCTCGTTGCTCGCCTTCGTTTGCAAAGCGCAACACCGTGTCGGTGCGTTGGACGAGTCCAAGACTGTTTTTAATTCCTTTTCATTTTCACTCAACAGATAGACAAACACACCTGACTCCGAACAAACGAACATTTGCATCTGTTTGCCGTGCTGCTTGAATGCAATTCCAGTTATCGGATTAGTTCCCACGGTGAACTTTTTGAAGCCAGCCGTAAAATCACGGCCCACCGTTCCGCGGAACAACGATATCTCACCACGTTCGTAGCCCAGTGCAATGAACAGCTGATTTCCGTTCGCCTGCGCCACACCCAGAGCTATGGGCTTCTGAAGCAACACTTTTGCTGATCCCAAGCAAGGTGCCCCATTGCGTTTGGTCACCTTCGCCAAGTCCCACACTTTGACAAGGGGCGGATCCGAACAATCTCTATTCGACACAGTGACCAATAAATTACTTTGAGCGGCTATTGAGCAGAGAATAATTGGGGCGTTATGTCCTTGAAACGATATCGGATCCCAATTGCGATAGAATATATTCACCATTCCCGATGAGTCACATATGATTTTCTGACTTGAACAGCTCGTACACGATGTGATTTCTGCATCGCGAATTGTATCGGCCACCTTTTCTTTGTCTGCATTGCGTACAAGATTGAAGAAATCAAATTTTTTCCACTCGAGGTTAGCCATCTTGTGTTGGAGAATCTGAAAGGATTTCTTTGAATTCCTAACATCAACTTATTCTTCGTTTGCTTGGGTTCTATACCAGTGGTGAAGATGATTTATTGATAAGCTAGTCCTTCTGGATTATTTTCATTATATCGTGGGTTGATGAAGAGGAGCAGAGAAAATTTTGTTTTACTTGATGCACTTTTGAAGGGAAAATATATATTTTTTTCCTGTGATGACATTTCATGTTGACGACAAATGTCACATACAGTGGCCTTGCAACTGTGGACTGTCAGTAGTCATTCTTGTTGGTACAGGGTGAAGCGGTTTCTGTTTGTGATTATTTTTCTTTGAAAATGTTTAGAAACTAAATTTCATCAAATGAAGAATGTTATGGTGAAATTGTGGGGTTTGAGGACATTTTCTAAGGAGAAATAGAAGGCAAGGATATGTACATTCTTTTAATAAATTATTGTTGCTGTCAAAGTTGAACGCAGAGACAGTGCTGCCAAGTTACAGAACATATACTCTGGGACAAATAAAGCAGATCTGTATACACCTACGATTTATATTAGAAAAAATAAATTCGAATGTTATTCACAAGTCACTAACGATACGAATTTATTTCACATGCACGGCTTTTTTGCGTGCATTTTTAAAATAGGAAGCTTTGCAGATGTAAAATTTACCTGTTGATTATTCACTCGCGATACAGAAAAATGTGAGATAAAATATGCGTAAGTTATGCTACTACGACGTGATTATGGGATTAACTCAATTATTCGCAACACAAGAAGCCGAAAAGAAAGCGAACCAAACATTCCTTACAGACATGATGATGGAATCAATCTTGGGCACATCGTACACTTCCATGATGTCCAACACAATTTATAAATTCCTACCCACTCGTGGTACATACCTTCATTTCCTTCCTCGACAACACAATGTATTACAACTGGATACTGCTCCTTTGACGAATTATACGTTAAATCATCTTCAGGAAACAAATGTGGATTGAAGATATGCGATGGCTGAGAGAAATACTGATTGACGCCCTTCTTATAGTGAAATGTCTCCGATGTGAGTGATTCCTTTGGCACGAACGTCACTCCACTTGGGCTAACCTCTTCCGTGCAGAAATAGTAAATTGTTATCGCACACTTTGCGTCTGAATCGAAAATGAATTCAATATTGAGGGCATTTCCCTTGTTGGCCCCTCCATCTCCATGGGCCTTTGTTGCGCTATCGGGAGCCTTGACGAAACGCACCGATTCCTTGCGAATATTCACCAAACTTTTCAGCGTTTTCGTCGGTTCGTTGGCCTGCGGTGGCGGATAAGGAAACTACAAGAAACAAACAAATTGCAACATATGCTTCAGTCAAGTGAAGGACAGCACTTACAGCTGTTGGCCTGCTTCCGAGAAAGTTCAAATCAGCGTTCTCGCCGAACAGATATGCCTCCGGTTGGGGGGTATCGAAGCGTTCCCCACCCATAATGAAATGGCTACCGAAATAATTTCCTACACAAAAGAACCAACACAAAATACAGTCGTACTAATAAGGAATGTTTCCTCATAAAGAAAAAATAATTGACTTTGTCAATATTTTCACTTACCCGACTTTGGGGGATATTTGTAGGCATGATTTGAAATGATATCGGCTTCTTCGACGGCAGCGTTTTGCCTACTTGTTAGTGCTCCCATTATACGATGTTTGTAAATAAATAATAAACACTTGAATTTTATATTTTCGCAGAAACGAAAATGTTGAGTTTTTCACTTTTTGACAAGTGCTGTCTTGGTTGTTGATAGATTTGACAGTACGGAACGTAATGCAATGGTGGCGAGGGTATGTTCGGTAGGACTGTGCATTAGAGTGACTGTCTGTTTTGGGATTTGGCTATAAAATCGTGAGATTCCTGCTTAAATGGGTAGAATTCTTTGGAAAATAATAATTCCAGCTTCCACTTAATATTTGCAATCCGTCAAATTTCCGCTGTACCAAGAAAAGTCAAACAAGAAATTTGTTGGTAAGCCTATAAGTATGCTGCGTAACTATTGCCGTGTCCAGAAAGTGATTGGGTGCTGCAGTGTTTTCTTCACTCGCCTTGCGGCTATGCACCACATTTGAAATGGAGGATTGAGATGGTTCTCGAGTCGAGATTCACGAGGACGCACTGTGATCACTGGGAGGGCTTACAACTGCAGTAAATGGATTCTATGAAATATGAAAATTCAATGTTCATATGGAACAACCAATTTATGCCGATATGCGGCATAGGTACTACTTTTCCACCTAGAATTATGATGAAGTGTTCTTTGGTTGTTAATTCTTGCTGAACGATCTCAATCGAACTCCGCTTTATAAATAGGCGGACATCATCATCCCTAGATACGTAGTCATTGTCAATTTTAAGCCCCATCATCTTCTGAACAGCTTCATTGACACCAGGCTCGGCGTTTTAGACTGCAATAGCCAAACTAAAGCTGAGCATCAACAACATTCTATCGAATAACTCCCAACGACCAAGGATCACCTACAAATGGCGGTGATTTGGCACAATTAACAGGCTCATTGTCCTGCAGATAATGTCAAACGGCAGCAGCTATGTGATGGAGCGGCTGAGTAATGAAACACCGTCGGGTGGACGGCAGTGGTGTGATAGTTTTTTTTTTTTTGAGGATACTCTCAGGGTCATGTCTCGGTGTTGTGTCTCTTGTAAAATGACGATGGAGTTCAGATATCACGAGGTGCGCGTCGTATAGAGTGTCCAGAAGGAAATACTTTCCAGAGATGCAGCTATCTCAACCCATTCACCGTATTTGCTACTTGCCGTCATCCGAATCGGTCTACCGACGGAGGTAGTGGGCCACAGGCCATCCTCTGTACCTTTTCGAGTAGTTTGAGGTTTATGTTCTTATCGAGTGCGGTCAACCAAATTGAGGGTCTGACTATCGATGGATATAACCAGTGGACTATCATCTTCTTCTTTGTTTGGCTCTACAGTCCGAGGTGGACCTGGGCCTTAACCAACATTCCTCGCCAGTCAGCACGATCTTTCGCCAGCTGCCTACAGCTGCTCACACCAAGTTGGTTGAGGTCCTTCTCCACTTGTGCGCGCCATATTGTTCCCAACGTTATCTTCTGCGTTGTCACAATGGCTCGATATTGAAGACTTTTCAGGCCGGAGCTGCGGTTTCCAACCCCTCTACATGACCCAGCCACCTTAAACGTTGAATCCGAAGACGGTTAACTAGGTGCATTCCGCTGCACAGGCCGTCCAGTTCGTGGTTGAATCTTCTCCTCCAGACGTCATCAACGCAAACAGGATCAAAGATTGCACGCAGAACTTTTCTCTCACAACGACCAAGAGCTTCTTCATCGACTTTCAACAGCGTCCATGTCTCTGTGCCATAGAGCATGACAGGGATGATTAGGATGCTATATGAAATCAACATGGTGTTTCGAGAGGCGGGTCTGCTCCTCAATTGCCTCTTAAACACAAAGAAGCAGAGACAAGAGTAATTCTGCGCTTGATCTCGGTACTGGTGTCATTGTCCCTGTTTACTGCAAAGCCGAAGTAGACAAAGTCCTTGACTATCTCAAAGTTTCTGGTGCCCATTATGACGCTCTTTCCGAGACGTGGATGTTGTGCGTCCTTGTTTGTCCTTACTCCTTATCACAAGATCCATTTTAGGCACTTCCGCCTCAATGCCAGTAAACGCCTCATTGACGACTCGCTGCGTCCGTCCAATCACGTTAATGTTGTCCGCGTATTCAAAGATCGTACCTCTGGGGTTGACGTTTGAGTGTCGTACCATCTTCTCAAGTATTTTATTGAAAAATCACATGACTGCGTGTCGCCTTGCCTAAAACCTTTTTTGATATTGAAGGTCTCGGTGAGTTTGTTGCCCATCTTGATGCAGCAGCAAGAGATCCTGCACCCATTGCTCCTGCACAACGCTGTATAGCTCGTCTCTATGCGAGCTGTCATATGCGGCCTTGAAATCGACGAATAGGTTGCCGGTGTCGATCTGCATCTCTTGAGGCTTTTTCAGGATCTGCCGAAGTGTGAAGATTTGGTCGATGATGGACTTCCCCGGCCTGATACCGCGCCGATAAGGACCAATAAGATTGTTAGACGAGAATGCTATTGACGAGAATGATCTCTCTATAGTTGCCGCAGTCAAAGGGTCGCCTTTCTTGTGGCCCAATGGATCATGCGGAGTTTCAATCCCAATTTACACATAACAGCCTTTATGCGGCAATACATAGCCGTGGAGTCCTTCGTGATACATTCCTGGATAATCAGCTTCTATTTATGATTCGTGTCCGGTACAAGAGTACTAGGCGTCCAATTGACCGGTCCCGAACGTGAAATAAAATGTTCACCGAACTCGCCTCTCAATAAGTCCATTGTTGCGCGTGGTGTGTGGCATGTGGCACCGTCTTGTTGAAACCACGTGTCATGCAAGTCAAGCAAGAAAAAGTTGGATATCATCTCACGGTAGCGCTCACCATTCACAGTTACGTTACGATTCGCATCATCTTTGAAGAAGTACGGTCCAATGATGCCACCAGCCCATAAACCGCACCAAACTGTGACTTGGTAGCTCTTGCAATGCTTCTGGCTGATATTCACTCCAAAGTCGACAATTCTGCTTATTTACATACCCATTGAGCCAAAAATGAGCTTCGTCGCTGAACACAATTTTTCGAAGAAGGGCGCGATGAACTTTCTTTACAGAGCACGCATTTTGATAATAAAATTCAATAATTTGCAAGCGTGGAAGCGTGGAAATGGACATCTGGTAGTAGAGTCGCAGTCGATACTGAAAATCTGGAAAGATCATTTCTGCAGACTGTTAAACGGCGATGAGGACCAAAATACCGCTGTCAGGCAGAATGTTCCACTCAATCTGGACGATGACAGACGCGAATTCGGTCCCCCCGACTTTGACGAAGTCAAGATAGCGATATCTGAAGTCGAACAAAGCTGCTGGAGCGGACGGATTGTCCGCGGAACTGTTTAAGGCAGCTGGAGATGATCTGGTAGGGCGCATGCACCAGCTCATCTGCAAGATATGGTCTGAGGAAAGCATGCCCGACGAGTAGAATCTCAGTATCGTTTGCCCGATCCACAAGAAAGGAGACCCCTTCAACTGCGCCAACTATCGAGGGATCAGTCTTCTTAACATCGCGTATAAGATCTTCTCTGCCGTTTTGGGTACCCTCCTGAAGTCGTTCATTGATAAACTGATAGCTCCGTGTCAGTGTGGCTTCAGGCCAGGAAAGTCCACAATAGACCAAATCTTCACACTACGGCAGATCCTGGAAAAGACCCAAGAAATGCAAAGCGACACTCACCATCTGTTCGTCGTTTTCAAGGCCGCATATGACAGCGTGTATAGAGACGATCTATACAACGCCATGTCTAGTTTTGACATTCCTGCCAAACTCGTCAGGCTGTACAGGATGACGATGGAGAATTCTCGCTGCTCCATCAAGGTCGGTAACGAACTCACCGAGACCTTCAATGTCAAAAAAGGTTTTAGACAAGGCGACGCGCTGTCATGTGATTTCTTTAACATCATCCTGGAGAAGATCGTGCGAAACTCACACGCCAACACTAGAGGCACGATCTTCCAGAAGAGCGTGCAATTGTTAGCATACGCCGATGACATTGACGTGATTGGCAGAACTCAGCGAGCCGTCAGTGAGGCTTTTGGTAACATTGTGACGGAAGCGGCTAAAATGGGACTGGCGGTGAATGAGGGCAAAACGAAGTATATGCTGTCCTCAAAAAAGGACATACAACATCGACGTCTTGGACAGAGCGTCACAATGGGCAGCTATAACTTCGAGGTAGTCAAGGACTTCACTTAGCTCGGCTCCGGAGTAAACTGTACAAATAACATCAGTACCGAGATCAAGCGTAGGATAACTCTTGCCAACCGCTGTTTCTTCGGGCTCCAGAGGCAATTGAGTAATAGAGCCCTCTCTCGAAGAACCAAGTTGACTCTATATAAGACCCTGATCATCCCAGTCCTGCTATACGGCGCGGAGGCATGGACAATCTCGAAAGCGGATGAAGAAGTCCTTGGTCTCTTTGAGAGAAAAGTCCTACGCACGATCTTTGGTCCTGTTTGTGTTGACGGGTTCTGGAGGAGAAGATTCAATCACGAACTGTACGGGCTGTACAGCGACATGAGATTAGTTAGGCGTCTACAGATCCAACGCCTACGGTGGCTAGGTCATGTAGAGCGTATGGACACCACAGTTCGAATCCGAACCTGTCGGGCAACGCAACAGAGGACGCTTGCTTTTAAGGTGGCGCACCCAAGTGGAGAAGGACCTCAACCAACTTGGTGTGCGAAACTGGAGACAGCTAGCCAGGGATCGCGCTAGTTGGAGAGGCATGTTGGTTGAGGCCCAGGTCCACCCCGGACTGTAGCGCCACACAAAGAAGAAGAAGAATTTGCAAGCTATGTTCGTTTTTAAGACGATTCATGGTTAAACTATAGACCAACCTGAAGATGTTTGACAGTGAAACAAAACAAGAAACGTGAGTCTGCTGTTTGAACCAGTGTATAGCTAAAAAATCACCCTTTAGTAAGGAGGGTCGATGTAAGGAATTTTGTATTTCCTACTGAAGAGGACTAAGTCCGTTTTTGGTGAACTGACGCCTAGGGCTTATTCACTGGTCCACTTCACCAGCTTT
The DNA here is from genome assembly GCA_916610145.1 of Eristalis arbustorum. NCBI lineage: Eukaryota > Metazoa > Arthropoda > Insecta > Diptera > Syrphidae > Eristalis > Eristalis arbustorum. The sequence continues at coordinate 50,835,480 of OU744316.1, read as the reverse complement.
AAAAGGGCGGCTTGCATAATATCCCTGAGCGTGGATATGGATTTACCAGACGTCCAGTGAAAAAAACGGCTTCTGAGTGGCGTTACAAAACAAAAAGATGGCGGTTTTATAAATCTGTCCAGCATAACTTATTTTCTTTACCTCATGGCTCGACTGCTCTTCTAATGAAGATGTCAATCAGTTATGCTTACATTTTGAGGACAAAGAGTGATAGACTGATCCTTTGGTTTGAAATGCGAGTATTTCCCTGCCTTTGTGAAAAGCGCAATAACATCCATGCGCTGGCCATACAAGCAGACGAAGCATCAGCGAGGTGGGAAAGCAGAACCGTTTAAATAATCACTAAGCATATTATAGATGGTCGTAGCTCTACTCAACACCCATTGAAACTGAAGGGATGGGAGGAGCGGTTCTGGTACGGTTCTTAACCAAGTATTCGAAAGCAATATGCATCCATGTTAGACTGATGTGTCTGCAGAAGGAAATGCTCGAATTCGCACCACAACCCCTAAAAAAAAGTTAAAAACAATAAGGCAAATAAGGGGGGCTTGACCACATACCGAGAGTGGGAAGCCTAGAGTTTGCGGGACTAGTGGAAGAGAGTATATAGTTTCCAATACCTTGGGAATATTGTCTCAGCTGATGGCGGAACTCTACCAATAAGCTTAATCACCAAGCAATCACTGTTCAGTTCCAACGTCGGTACCTGGTGGGTGACCACAATTACCTCGAGGAAGGTAAAATGGTTTTCCAGTAGCCCACTGCCCACGCTACTTCTGAACAATAGTCTGGCCAAGCGGTATCTCTAACGAACAGCACAGACACAACCATGCGACGACGAAAGTGGCAGTTGATTGGTCACACTCTCTGACATTTCCATAACTACCCAAGCGATGCAATGGGAACAGGCTTACTCAGGATGGCGGGATACGTGGCGGTTCTTGGTGCACGTGGCGCAGCACAGTTGAGAAGGAAGCACGGCAAATGGGAAAAAATTTAGTAGTCAGCTAGTTACGTTAAAAGGCTGGTCTGATATTCTAGTTCTGTTAAACTGGACAAGGAAAATTAATTTATTCAGAATACTGTAATGGAGTGCGGAATGTGTTGGGTGCCATCAATTCGGGCACTACCAACGGAATTGCCCACAGAAGGGTGGCGGACAAAAGGGAGAAGGTGGCGGACAAGAAAGGAACTCGCAGCTGCTGGTGAGGTAGAACAGGCAGCTGCGGATCGGCACCAGGCCAAAGCATTCAACGATCTGAGCAGGTCAGAATATGTCAAGGAGGCCACAGTGAATAAGACTGAGGTCACAGTTTTCATCGACAGTGAAAGTGACTGCAGAGGAGGGCGGAATCGCCATCGATCGGAGGCGACTGAATGGTGGGAAGAGTGAATGCCGAGGTAGGTGTGGATCAACTCAGGTCGGGGTGCGAGGTCCTCATTGTGCCGGACGAGAGTCAGCCGTACCCGGTGCTAATTGGTCGGAAGCTGCTGGACCATCCGCACGTAAAAATAGTAAAGACGTACACATGCGTGTCCATCACCGACTGCAGGGCGGAATCATCTAGGGCACAGGTTGCGCCAGAAGAAGAAGAAAAAGGGAATCCACTTGGGGCTCCCATCAATGCGGTACGGGATCGCTTCGCCACGAACGCTGTTATAAAGAGATGTGGAGATCAGTGCAAGCGAGGGCGGAGATCACTCAGGGAGTCGATGCGGACGAGTTGCGAAGCTGACGAGGCGTGGCCGTAAGAAACACCAAAAAGGCCCAGAGGTAAGATTCGATGCCCAGAGTCAGCGCCCACCATCGTATCAGCAAGCGGACCTAGTGCTGATCAAAAACGAGCCAGCGGCCACCGGCCCATACACCACCAGGGCATCGCACGGGATGAAACACTGGGACTAGCTAACGAAGGGCTAGACAACGACAACAGCGAGGGAGACGGTTCCGATCTCGAGGGCGAGATCGATAGTAGGATGGCCGAGCTGTAACGTTAGATGGACGCGGGTATACAAAACAGCGTCATCGATGGCCCGGGGACAGTCTTACGGTCGTCACCCGCGCGGTCACAGCAGGAGTAAGAAAGATAAAAAAGGTCTCTAAACTTAACCGCCTTATTTCGAGGTCCATCATTTTTCTTTCAATAAGTTGTGTTAGGTACGTTGGTAGAGTAATTTCGAAGGCGAGTCCTTTGGTGCAGAGGATGTCTAGGGCCACCTCGATGTCCAACAGATATTCCGCCGTCGTTTTGTTTTATTCAGCTCTAGCAGGTGGGCCCGTGCTAGACTAAATCCCTTGAAGAATGCAGCCGCAGGCGGTCGATCGTTTCCAGCGAATATCGAGACAACGACAGCTCCGATGTGGATATTCTCAACCCCCTCGAAGCTGCTGTTTTCATCTTGTTTCGCGCGCCGTTCCAAGATGACGTTGAATGCTGTCAAGTCAACTGCGTCGAATAGTGGGTCGCCACAAAGCTGCTGATAACATTTGCTGGCCCCTGTTTGAAGCAGCACTGGGCAAGTTGCAATCGACAAGTTGCAAAACTCTTGCTCGCAGATCTTGATACCAATTCTTCTGCTAAAGTTTGTTGGCCTCCAGGACGTGTCCCATTCGCTATTTCATGTTATTTCATTTTTTTTTTCTTCAAATTTGTACGTCTTGCTCTTCGACCCGGCGTCGGATTTCTCAGCTTTGCCGCTCGTGGAGAGGAGGCCTTATCAAGCCAAAACAAATTCTCAATGAAGTTATCAGTGATGTTTCGCTGGCCAAGCCACAACAGCATCCATACACACATGGCCTGTCTTAACAAATCCAAGCAAACAGAAAAACCACACAGCGAGTTTCCCCAGAAGTGTATTTCATGCCCTGATATGCCCGCCACACAGATACGCCGCGCCGCTTGTGTCGTATGAGTTCCCTGCCCAGCTTCGCCCAGCTATGCCGAGAGTGTTTGCAATTTGATATTTCTAACTGATAGGGCAGCGCCAGCACCGGACTCAAAACCGAATTACTTTGAATTATCTCGACACACTCTCGATTCTGTGCTCGGCTACTCTCAGCCGTCGGACGGGGTCGCATCTATACGTTCAGTTGTGTTTTGACCTTATTCGTATCAGCATCACATTCTGTTGTCTTGGAAAATCAGCAACATGGAGTACTAACTAACTCTGGGGACTAAGTGTGAAAATCGATTGAATTGTGTAACAAGTGTGTAAGGTTTTGAGTGCGCGGCAGTCTGTGCGAGGCGAAATGAAAGCGAATCTTGTGGCGCTGGGCATTGCGGCCGTTTTGTTGGTGTGTTCCCGGGGAGTTTTGTCCTTCCCTGACCCTCACATCGGCGCTGCTGGCGAGGAGAATCGCGTGGACTCCGGCTTGGGAGCGAGCTCGGATAAGACCACAACAGCTCTGCCGTACTCGTCGCTGTGGAAAGTCGAGGGCACCGAGGAGAGCATCAGGGCCATTCACGCCAAGCTGATGCTGAGCTACATGAACCTGAGCGTGGATCCGTGCGTGGATTTCTATGAGTACGCGTGCGGCAACTGGGAACGCGGCCACCCGATTCCAAAGGACAAGTCGGAGTACACCGTGTTCACGCTGCTGAACAACAACATCCAGAATGAGCTGCTGGAGGTGCTCTCCGAGCCGCTGCCCCCGAGTCGGGCGAACCAGGAGCTAGGCGCAGAAGACAAAGCACGTGTTTACTTCAACACGTGCATAGACAAGGACACCATCAACCGGCGGGGCGTAGATCCTCTGCTGTACTTCATCGACGAGCTCGGCGGCTGGCCTGTCCTCGATGAGAATTGGTCCGAGGAGGGCTTCGACTGGATGCAGCTCGCCATAAAGACAACCCAGCTCGGGTATCCGTGCATCCTGTACTTGGACGTGGAGATGAACTTGAAGAACTCCACGCGCTACTCCATCTATCTGGAGGAGGCCAAGCTGGGCCTGAACAATCGAGAGGACTTCCTGAACGCCGAGAACATCGACCACTTAATCGCCTACAGGTGAGAACTAACTACACACATGTGCGGGCAACCCTCTAAACCGATCGCTCTTTCAGAAACCTAATTGTGACCGTTCTGCGACTGCTGGACGTTGACCCGGAGAAGGCGGAGGACACTGCCAAGGACATTGTCGACTTTGAGATCCAACTGGCCAACATAACGACGGACATTCAAGTGCGCATCGACATAACTGAGATATACATGCCGACGACCATAAAGGGCCTCAGCGAGAACTACTCGAACATCGACTGGATGGCCTACTTCTCTGGTGTCATGGAGACCACACTGCTGCCCAGTCAGCCGATAGTGCTGCTCTCGGCGAACTATTACGGCAACCTGACGGGGATCCTGAAAGCGGCTGAGCCGAGGACCCTGGCGAACTACATGATGTGGCGCGCTGTGCACCCATTCCTGGACGGGCTGGACGAGAACTTCCGAGCCGCGCTGCAGACCTTCAAGGAGGCTCTGACCGGGCAGAAGGAATCGCTGGCCCGCTGGAAGGAGTGCATTGCGGAGGTGAACACGCAGATAGGAATGGCCACGGGCGCCATGTTCGTTCGCAGGTACTTCGACGAGGACAGCAAGCGCGAGACGGTCAACTTGCTCAGTGATGTGAAGGACGCCTTCCGACAGACGCTGCTCGAGCTCTCATGGATCGATGAGAAAACCAAGGAACTGGCGCGCATCAAAGTGAACCAGACGAAGCTCGCTGTCGGCTATCCGGACTTCATCCTGGACTCTGCTCAGCTGAACAGCCTCTACGCAGACCTGCAGGTCGTTCCGGGAAAGCGCTTCGAAAACAGCGTCAATTTGGTGAAGTACACCTCGCGGGTGCGACGAAATCGTTACAAGGACAGCGTCGACAAGGAGCTCTGGCCGTCACCGCCGGCTGTGGTGAATGCCTTTTTCGAGCAGACCAACAACCGCATCGTCATCCCGGTGGGCATACTGCAGCCGCCTGTGTTTCACAAGCACTTCCCGCGTGCGCTCAACTACGGCGCGATGGGTGTGTTCGTTGGTCACGAACTGACGCACGGCTTCGACGACGTTGGCCGGGAGTTCGACGCCGCCGGCAACATGATCAAATGGTGGAGTCCCGAATCCGTTCGAGAGTTCAACGAGCGAGAGGAATGCTTCATCAAGCAGTACGGCAAGTTCTCGTTTCACGGCAAGTCCCTGCAGGGCAGCATCACGAAGGGCGAGAACATCGCTGACAATGGTGGCATCCGTCAGGCATTCCGCGTCTACCGCAAATGGCAGAATGTCAACAAGAAGGCGAAGCATGACGCGTCTGAGGCGATGCCCGGCCTGAATATGACCAATGATCAGTTGTTCTTCGTTGGCTTCGCACAGTCGTGGTGCAACGCGATACGCCCGGAGGCGGTGGAGAATCGCATTCGAACGAACTATCACTGCCCGGGTAAGTTCCGAGTGATCGGGGCACTGCAGAACTTCGACGAGTTCGCCGAGGCATTCCAGTGTCCGGTGGGCAAGTTTATGAATCCGCATAAGAAATGCCGATTATGGTAGGCTTCCCTGGGGCGGGAGAGGTTTTGTAAAATAGTTGAAAAATAAAGGTTAGGTTTTTTTTCTGTTCTTGTTTGGAAAATTAGATGATTTTTTGTTCACATGAACAGACTGAGCTGGAGCTTGCGTGATTACGGGGTCTGTCTTTGGTGGGAAGAGAAATATGCGGGCTTAGATGGTTCTTTTCGAAGGTAAGGCCGGTGGATAATCGAAATATCGTCCTTTGGAGATCAAAAACGTCTTTCTTTCTTTCACCTTAGAGGGATCTCAATTGAATCATATAATTACGCGCCTCCACGCCTGCTTATAGGTCTCAACAATGTCAAGCTAGCACTTCCTTTAAAGTGCAAAGAAGGAGGGTCGCAAGAGCCAGTCGCTACAAAAGCCCGCTTTGGATGGGTGATGAATGGCAAGTGTTCCGTTGGGCGATATAGCCAAATAAGAGATGTCGAAGGCCATAGCTTCCATGTATGTGAATGCAACGACTCTAATCTTCAACGCTTGGTAAAGAAGTTTCTGTGCACAGATAATTATGGTGCCCTAAATGCGAGAAAAACTCTGTTATCGAGTGAAGAACAGCGAGCTCTAGACCCACTGGACATCCACACAATTCACAAAAACGGAAGGTACGAAACAACGCTCCTTTGGAAGATAGATCAAGTTTGTTCGCCGGACAGCTACCCAATGGCCACGAGGCGGTTGGAATGTCCTCAAAAACGGATGCTACAGGTACCACAATTTGCTGAGACGCTGAATATAAGAATTGACGAGTACATCGTAAAGGGCTATGCTCGTATGCTGTCGCCTAAAGAAGTTGCGTATAAACCATGGTACCTCCCGATCTTCCCCGTAGAGAATACAAACAAGCCGGGTAAGATCCGATTAGTTTAGGAAGCAGCAGCTGCAGTTCGAGGTGTGTCGTTAAACTCGATGTTACTAAAAGGCCCTGATCAACTTACGCCACTGACGTCCGTAATTTATAAATTTCCTGTGGCACCTCTTATGGCAATGAGCTACAGCAGCTGAGCTTGGCGCGCGATTTGCGAAATGTATCGCTGAATCACGTTCCATCTATATACCAAGCGATTCTTCTGGTCGGACTCCAAACCCATGCTGTGTTGGCTTCGCTCAGACCCATCGAAGATACCGACAATTTATTGCGTTCCGGGTTAGCGAGATATCTGAGCTTACCGAGTCATCGCAGTGGAGATGGATACCCAATGTGGCTATGAAAACCGCCGGAGTTTTAACTGCACAGTCGGTGGTTTATCGGACCGCAATCCCTACGATCTTCCCTAGATTCCTGGCCGCAAGAGGAAGTAGCAGAAGAATTTACTAGGGAAGCTTTAGAGGCCATAGAAAAGAAGAAGTTACTGAAGGTCTTCACCACCACCACCACGTGTTGGAAGTTTATACCAGCTGGCATGGGGAGGAGGGCTGGAAAATATTGGTGTGGTCCATTGCGAAGTAAGCTGATAGAAGCGGAAAACGTTGTGAGTTCTAGACCACTGACATACATTCCACTGGAGCACGAAAACCAAGAGGCCCTCACGCCCAATCATTTCTTGTTAGGTTCGTCTAATGGTTCAAACCCTGCGGCAGTACTCGACGATAGGGCTTAAGTGCTAACAAATAATTGGTTGGCTTCGCGGGGACCTCTTCTGGCGGCACTGGGTAATGGAGTATTCGCCTACACTTACCAGGCGCGCAAAATGGGTTACGTCCGCGATATCAATAGAGGGCGATATTCTCCTAATTGCGGATCCCAACAGCATCAAAAATTGTTGGCCAAAAGAGCGGCTGACTAAAACCAGAATGTCCAAGGACGGACAAGTTCTAAGTGCGAGGGTGCAAGCCAAAAGCGGAACTTACCACAAGCCTGCGGTGAAACTAGCAGTCCTGAGCATTGGGAACTCGGACAATCAGAGCACGGGTCGACCTACGAAGGGAGAGTGTTGCGAGCAGAAAAGCACCTGCTCACTTGGGTATAATAAGATTGTTGGCGCAGCTCGAAGCGCCAACTACCGGCGCAGCTATATCGGCGGCGTGCGAGACGTTTTAGTAATTCATTCATCAATGAAAACTTACTGTCTCGGATGGTTAAGTAAATTATTATTCAAATTAGGGCTATCATGAAACTATACCACTTCTTCTCGCTTGTTCTACAAATGACAAATAGGAGAAGGATAAGATGGCGGAGCTTGATTTTCAATTTTATTAAAAATGCACAGTGAGCCTACTTATTATACCTAAGTGATCAGGCGCTTTTCTGCTCGCAACGCAGTGTTTAGCTGACGAAATAGAGTGACGCTAAACTCTAACGGGGGATGGAATAAAGTTAGTAAAATAATAAGGAACAGGTAGGCTACAACGTGCTTGTAGACCAGCAACTTCGACGTCTGGTTTAGTCGTTTCGGCCTTCGCGTGAGAAGGTAGATGCAATCAAAGACATTGTTGGCCTTTTGAGACCTCGGCCCCTGTTGCAAGTGTCAAATTATCAACAAAGTTGACTCGTTGGTATTGCGATTATCAATTAACGCTTGATCCTTATCAATTGCTCTATTGTGAATGGACCATAGTGGCATTGTGAGTTTCAATTGAAATCAATTTCGTTGATAAACATCAATTTCTTTGTTCTTTGTTTTTGAGGACGATAAAGCAAGCGCAAGTCATATTTTGTAAAGTATTTTAATTTTATTTTATTACAGATTTGATGTGACGTGAACTAAATGAAGTTTTTTGATTTAAATTAAATTATTTTTTAAATTATAAATCGATTTGTGATTCGAGTCCGCTGAACTGGAGTGTGTGCTTCGAGTACTATAAAGTCGTCTTTTAAAACCAAATTTACACTTGACTGGGTCAGACCAGTGGCATTGCCACTCCCCGCGCTGATTTGATATGACCCATGTGCACATTTGTATATATGTAACCACAATGCAGTAGCCATCTGTAGCCCACAACAAAAAGAAAATAAGAAACTTCTTTTTCTTGCCATTTCCCTTTTATGTGAAACGTGATCTCACTTTTAAACCTGCCTATTTGGTGTTTATGCGTCAGCAACTTAGCCAGTTCCAACGAAAAGACTCTTTCGGGATGATGCCTTTCCTTTATTTAATCTCTGTTGCGGCTATTTATTAACATGCGCGTCTCGAAGACTTCTTGACTTAAATGAAAACTGCATATACCGGCGATTTGAACTCATCACACTGCGCAAATATGTTCCAACGATCGATTCCTCCTGAAGCCGTATTGATTTGTTCGCAACGTCACTTCCACGGATTCGGAATCCTTTCAAAAAAAAGTTCGTGAACATTTTGCTCGGATTAAGCGCCAGCATAGTTCCTATCGCAGCGCCGGCTTTCTTTAAAAGTCCAACCAGAATTCCTCCATCCGCCGCATTACGTACCTATCTACCTCAGGTCTAGCTGGGGGGAAAGAAATATGTCACATCTTGATCAGCTGTTTTGGAGAGTCGTGTATGTTGTTAAGAACATCCTCCCAATGTCCCATCTAACTATTTGCTGTTGTTGCTTTGGAAGTATCTACGTCACTCATCCTTGATAGATTCATCCCTGCGTCGTTGAACTTTCCAGAAATCTTTCTCGCTAGGCGAAGCGCAACGATCTGATGTCGCGAAGTGAGGCAGAAGTAAATTAAATTCTTTTTATTTTATTGGATTCACCCACTCCCTTTATTTAAAATTTGTTTATACAAGAATACAAACTAAAAAAACACAAATAATACATTTCATTAAAAAATAAACTCTTTTCCATATACGTGATAGATTTTCTACCATATTCGGCATTTTTTAGTCGGATTCATGGGGCTCCCTTCGGGACATTGAAACACTTCACTGAATTCCTTGAAATTCATAAGACTGCCGATCACCCTTGACTTTGACGGGCTGTGTTCGTCGTATTTGCTTGCATCGGCTGCCTGCGGCCGAACGGCTGAGCAATACGATTGTGCAAAGCTAAGGAAAAACAATTGATCTTCGCTGAGGTCTAGATCCGGTAAGGTGTCAACCACTATGAATCTTGGGTACGAGAATGTTTTCTTCCAATTGTGGTATGCAATGTATGCAATTCGAATGCCGCCATTGTCAGCCAAGTTCTCGGTAACCGAGGAAACTACGTCAAAGGGAATGTCTGTCGCTGACAAGTTCCTATATTGCTCGTCGAAGCATTCCTTTTTCTCGTTGAACGCAGCCTCTTCTGCCTCAGTCCACCAGTTGGCAACATTACCATTTAAGTCTACCTTACGACCGTAGTCGTCGAACCCGTGAATCACTTCGTGCCCGATAGTTGCGCCAGTGTTGCCATAATTCAGAGAGTTTGGGAGGTAATAATGAAAATTGGGCGGTTGGAGGATCCCTGCAAAGACCATGATTTTATTTGCCGGTCGAATGTAATAAGCATTAACCGTGATTGGTGGATCGGTCCAATAATAAGGGTCGTAAGTCTTGGAGAACTTTTTAAGTTCTTCTTGCCGAAAGAATTTCGTAATGCTGATGAAGTTCTCGAAGTGCTCGCCATCGACGAAATTGACTTTATCGTGAAGATAGTTTAAGTTCTCTTCCGAGAGAATGTACTCCGAGTACCCAACAGATGCATCCATGGCCCGTACTTTTTTCAGTGCGTACTCCTTACTGCCCTCTCCCAACCAATCCATATCGGATAGATTTTCTTCGAACGCTTCTTTAATGTTATCTATCATTCCGTGGACTTCGTTTATGGTATATTTATTGAAGTGCTTCTCGACGAAGAGCGCTGATGTGGTCAGTCCCATATACGAGTTAATTTGGCGCACACACGACTTCCACGTGGGTGTCGGTTCAAGTTGACCAGTCGAAAACTGTTTGAACTCAAACCAAGCTCGTCGAAAGTCAGCACTGAGCGTTGGGAGTACAAACAGCACCCCTCGCCACACCATGTAGTTGGCTAGAGTCTCCATGTCGATGTCGGTAATGTTTTCTGAAAGCCTCTCATAGTACCAGTTGACGGGACCATCTTGCGTGCCAATGGGTACATCTTTGGTGACATTAGCTCCTTGCACTCCGAAGAAATATCGGTCCCATTCGATGACATTGTATTCCTCTTCGATTCTACTCATGTTCCATATCACAATTTGTGGTTGGACCTTTAGTTCTTCAGGCGTGTTCTCTGCATCAGCGAGGCGTGCTTCGAACTTGACTATTTCTTCGGAGGCATTCTGGGCCGTCTGCTCGTCGGCTCCCAGCAGAAGAAGAACATTTTCGACCAGGTCCCTGGAATGATTAAAGGTTGTATTATTTGTTGCTGAAAAGGTGTTGGGAAAAGATCTAGAAAAACAGAAAATATTCACCCAAAAATATATGTCACTGTGGTAGAATTGTCTTAGCCACTTTATGTGACGTTTGTCACTCCCTCTACAATCTTCCTTGCCCTTAGTCACATTTCATGACAAAGTAACATGGAATGTAAGCGTTTTTCTCATTTGCATTTTTGTGGGTCACTCCGAAGGACTTAGGATAAATATACAAGTTGGAACCCAAATATGTTAATATGGTCACTTGTGGGTATAAAATAACTAGGAGGCAAATATGTCAATGTTGCCACAAATTCAATGCAACATGAAAATCGTTTCTCAAAAATAAAAACGTTTAAACAGCTGCTAAGTTTACAGTCGAAAGAACAGAAGACGATCGTCGTATTGGCGATATGCTACTACATAGTGATGAGAACAATCGAATAAAAACTATATAGTTATTCGATAGTTGCAAACTATAAATTTATTCGATAGGTTGGGAGTGAGACGCACACTAGGTAAGTGGATGGAATGGTACCTAACAGGAAGGACAACAAAGGTGAGAATCTTAAATAATATTAGCGATGATAGGAAGTGTGTCTTTGGAGTACAGCAATTTATACTTTTCACGAATGGAAATGAACACACGACATAGCTATGGTCGATATACACAATTGCCTTGCAACTGCAACAATGATAATGCAAGAGGAGTTCGATAAACTAACGAAATGGTGTCATGTCAACGGCTTGGTATTTAATGCTGCAAAAACTAATTTAATGTATATATGTAGTCTACGTAAGCCGCAGACGTTCATTAAATTATATTTTCGAAAAAATTGCGACTGATTCACACACTAAAAGAGGTGAATCAATCGGAGTCGTAAAGACGATCAGATAACTGTGATCACGATCGATGACCACTTCTTATGGCAGTATCATAGGTTAGGTTAGGTAATAGTGGCTGACGGTTGCAGAGCAGTCACACTTAGGCCAGAGTAGGCCCATGGTGATACCACGCGGATTGACTTCTCCTAACGCTGGAACCAGTTGGTGCTGCTGATGAACCGATTAGGTGGCCAATGCTGGCACTTTTTAGCTCGTTACGGCCGCTGAAGTAGTAGCCTCCTAGGTGTAGGAACCTACGACTGGCAAGAGCATTGCAGGAGCAGAGAAGGTGATGAGCATTTTCTTCCTTCATCCATGCATGAGCACCCATCCTGCGAGCATGAGTGCCAATTACACAGTGCCCGGTTATGACTCCAATGAGGGTCCTTAATGAGGGCTTGCTGAGTCCAGGTAGACTGAGTGACCGGTTTAGGTTAAGTGATGGCCAGATTTCTTTTGTTTTAAGGCAGGTGGTGCCTTCTAGCCATTTGTCATTAGTGGTTTTAGTTGTGTAGATCTTAAGAAGATGGTAAGCTGTAGCGATTGGCATGGAAGGCGGTACTCCTGCTATCGATAGGGATGAGGTTGTACAACAGTTCGTCGGCTTTACAGTTTCCTGGTATGTCACAGTGTCCCGGCACCCACATGAGGTTAATGTTGAAATGCTCGGCCATCTCGTTAAGAGACAGCCTGCAATTAAGGGGTGTTTTAGAGTAGAACATGACATTGTCCAGGGATTTTATGGCGGCCTGACTATCGGAACAGATGGTGATATCCCTTTTTGATATCACATTGTTTTTAAGCCAAGACAGTGCCTCTTTAATCGCTATGGTTTCTGCCTGAAAAACGCTACAGTGATCAGGGAGCTTCACGGAGATGGCAATGTTGTGGTCTTCAGAATAGACACCCGCACCCACCCCTTCTTTTGTCTTTGATCCATCTGTGAAAATGCGCAGAGGATCTTTCATTGTTTGCCTGTCAGACATCCAGTCCGATCTGGAAGGAATGTTGATTCAGAATTTCAGCATCATATCAACAAGCTAAAATCACAGCTAAAATGCGCAATGTTTGCAATGGTGTATCTCAGGAGATATACACATACAGATGTACAAAAACAGGTGTATTATTCATTGGTGGAATCTCGTTTGAGGTATGGAGTATTAGCATGGGGAATTGCATCAAAAACTCATTTAGATCTTCAAAATAGAATAATGCATATAATAAATACTAACAATATTATATTCAAGGTATTAGATGTCAGCTGTCTAGAATGGCAGTAGTTTTCGAATACTACAATGACCATCGTTTACAGCAACCCATACGCCACAATTTAAACACACGAAGACGAGCACCAGGGTTACTTGAAGTTCCTAAAATCTTCAACGCTTATGGAAGACGACAACTCAGCTATGCCGTAACAACAATCGTCAATAGTTTCAAAAACAACACAAACTTTAAAAACGAAAAAAGAAAATTAAAGGCTTTTTTCCAAGTCTTAGCTGTGTAATAAATTAACTCCTACCTGTAGAAGTAATCTAATGTAAAGCTAAAAACGGAATATTAAAATTTATAGCAAAACATGTACTAAAACTTCTAAACAATGTACCACAAAAGGTTTCAAAAACCTACATATAAGCAATAAGCTTCGCAGGTAACTTAAACTTGAAATGTAAATTCTTCAAAGATAATAAAGAAATAAAGATAAGGATAATCAAAAACAAAACGCTCTGTACCTCCTATTTCAAAAACCAAAAATGGGTACGCTCTTCAAATCCTGGTCATACGTTCTTAAACACCCAGTATGTGACTGAATAAGACTATTCGACAGTTGAAATCATTCAGTTACTAACTATCGATAGTGCACTTAATTCGATAGTTCCCATCACTAGTAGAATCGCCTTTTTTGTGGATGCGCATAAGGAGCTGATGTTCCATTCGTCGGGCATGCTTTCGTCTTCCCAAATTCGGCAAATGATCTGGTGCGTGCTCCCTACCAGTGCATTGCCCCCAGATTTAAAAAGCTCCGATGGTAAGCGGTATTAGAATGCGGCTTTGTTGTTCTTCAGCCTTTTAATGACTGTCATCAAAGGTGGGAGGACAATTTGGAAGACTGCAGTTGGGATTTATTGGTTCCCTGTCACCTTTTCCTGGTCAGGCCCGCTTAGTTGCTGTTGGAAGTGCTGCTTAAACACATCCACTATTCCCTGTGGGTCTGTAACTAGATAACCCCCGCAATTTTGAAGAGCCTGCCTTTCCTAAAGCCTTTGGCCAGGCTTTTGGCTTTTTTGTAGAAGGGTCGTTTTTTGTTTGTCCCTAGACTCTTCGATATCCTTGAACTGGGAGGTTGCGAGAGTCCTTTTCATCAGACTGCAGTTGCAGCACTTTTTGGTATACCTCGTCGGTTGCACGTTTTTTCTGCACACATTCGCCATTTTATTACGGTTTTCTTGTCGGTGGTGGTAGGTAGCCTAAGCTACCTCTTTGATGGCAAAGCGGCAACGCAACCACATCTCGTTGGCGTTTGTGCTTGACGTAGTCTGGAGAGTCTCTCGCTTAATTGTATCGCATCGTATTGTATTGTGGAACGTTGTCCAGTTGTCAGTGTTTAAGTTCCCATGAATGAACTGTAGGGTTCAAGCTACCCGATGAACATTAGTAACCGCACCTTTCTTTGTGCTTTCGATTTCGCACGTCAGTTACAATCCAGCGTTCTTTGCGATCAAGTTTTCCACGAAGACAACGACTTCCTCGATGCGGTAATGAGGAGAATAACGAAGTAGATGCAAAACCACTACGTCATCACGGAATTTTCACACTTTTCACCGTATTTCAACTACACTGAGCACTGCAATCAAACCACAAAACAAATCAAAATTCTTTCATTTAATTTAACTCACCCACTTTTATCATAAATTTGTCTGTATAAGAATTCAACGACACACAAAACACATTAATTTAACAAAAACTGGTATTTCTTATACATTTCATGTTTGTGATTGATTTTCTACCATATTCGGCATTTTGTAGTCGGATTCATGGGGCTCCCTGCGGGACATTGAAACGCTTCACTGAATTCCTCGAAATTCATAAGACTCCCGATCACCCTTGACTTTGACGGGCTGTGTTCGTCGTATTTGTTTGCATCGGCTGCCTGCGGCCGAACGGCAGAGCAAAACGTTTGTGCAAAGGCAAGGAAAAACAATTGATCTTCGCTGAGGTCTAGATCGGGTAGGTTGTCAACCGTTGTGCGTCTTGGGTGCGAGTTGGCTTTCCTCCAATTGTGGTACGAATTGTATGCAATTCGAATGCCGCCATTGTCAGCCAAGTTCTCGGTAATCGAGGAAACTACGTCAAAGGGAATGTCTGTCGCTGACAAGTTCCTATATTGCTCAGCGAAGCATTTCCTTTTCTCGCTGAACGCAGTCTCTTCTGCCTCAGTCCACCAGTTGGCAACATTGCCATCCAAGTCTATGTTACGACCGTAGTCGTCGAACCCGTGAATCACTTCGTGGCCGAGAATCATTCCAAGGCTGCCAAAGTTCAGAGAGGTCGGGAGGTATTGCTGGAAGAAGGGCGGTTGAAGGATCCCCGCAAAGACAATGATTCGATTTGCTGGAATATGGTAAAAGGCATTGACCATGATTGGCGGATGGGCCCATAACTTTGGGTCGAATGGCTGGGATAACATATCGAGTTCTTCTTGGCGAACGAATTGCGCGATGCGGAGGTAGTTCTCGAAGTGCTCGTCAGCGACGACGTTGACCTCATCATGGAAATCGTTCAAAGCCTCCTCCACGAGAATGTACTCCGGATATCCAAAAGATGCCTGCATAGCCCGTACTTTCTTCAGTGCGTACTCCTTGCTGTCCTCTCCCAACCAGTCCATATCGGATAGGTTGTCTTCGAACGCTTCCTTAAGGGCATCAATCATTTCGTGCACTTCTTCTATACTCGATTTATCGAAGTGCTTATCCACGTAGAGCGCCGATGTGGTCAGTCCCATATACGAGTTAACATGACGCACACACGACTTCCACGTGGGTGTCGGTTCAAGTTGACCAGTCGAAATCTGTTCGAACTCAAACCAAACTCGTCGAAAGTCAGCACTGAGCGTTGGGAGGACAAACAGCACCCCTCGCCACACCATGTAGTTGGCTAGAGTCTCCATGTCGATGTCGCTAAAGTTTTCTGAAAGCCTCTCATAGTACCAGTTGACGGGACCATCTTCTGTGCCAATGGGTAGATCTTTGGTGACATTAGCTCCTTGCACCGCGGAGATATATCGTTCCCAATCGATGCCATTGTATTCCTCTTCGATTCTACTCATGTTCCATATCAGGGGTTGTGGTTGGACCTTTAGTTCTTCAGGTGTGTTCTTAGCATCAGCGAGGCGTGCTTCGAACTTGACTATGTGTTCGGAGGCATTCTGGGCTGTCTGCTCGTCGGCTCCCAGCAGGAGGAGTACATTTTCGACCAAATCCCTGAAATGAATAAAATATTTGGAATATTTCATGGCATGTAGCAGGCCAAGAAGTTCTTGGGTCAGTATAACCGAATGGGGTTGGAAGTGTGTTTCAAAATGAGGATGCAGGCACTCTCTCTCAGATTCCTAAAGAAGACTAACATACACAGCTTTCACATAACACGAGTAACAATGCTAAGACGAGTAACAATTCTATTGAACAAATTGTAAAATCTAAGGGTTCGTAGAGGGTCGGTAGAGGACCAGGGCCTAGCTCCTGTCGTAAGCACCAGTGTTGTGCGTGCTATTGTTGTCTGACGACGTGGAAGGGACCTACAATTTGATGATGACTCCGAACGGTCGCTATTGACACACTTTCTAGACAGTTAATTCTTTGATCTGTCTACTGCCAATAAATTAATTGTTTTTTAAATATTACGAAATTTATTCCTCCTACCTAAATTAAGTGACGAAAATCAAACCAAGGCAAAGTTCGGGTGCCACAAAAAAAACTCAGCTGCTTATGGTTTCAACCAACTTGCCATACGACGCAGACGATCGCCCTCGGACAGCCTTTCAAAATCTCTAGTGAGTGAAGCCCAGAAGGAGAAGAGGGACCTCATCTTAGGCTCTAATGCGGTCTGGGTAGAATGAACGCATACGACAGAGGTAACGATGTATTTGATATATTTTGAAGACACTGGCAACGAGCCCACATTTGTTACCAGTAATAGACGTGAAGTGATTGACCTTACCCTGAGCATTAAGACCGCCACTCTTGGTTGGAAAGGGTCAGGATCCCCATCGTTCTCAGACTATAGACCAATTAACTTTACGTTTGAAGTTCTGAATTCACATTGAAGTGAGTGGCATGTGAAATCCAAAATAACACGAACTGGGATGGACTCAGACGCGAAATCAGAAAGCAAACAGTACAAACTGTCTAGCAAAACCTTCAACAATTGCTGCTTTTTTTTATCGTTATAGATAGTGAAGTGAAATAAGATTGAGAAACAAAAAGATTAGCAGGTGCGAACTGCTTTTTATATGTTAACGTTGGTGCTCATACCGAATCTTTAAATACAATGCAACAGAGGACGCCCGCTTTTAAGGTAGTCCACTCAAGTGGAGAAGGACCTCAACCAACATAGTGTCCGAAACTGGAGACACCTGGCCAGGGATCGTGCTACATGGAGAGGCTTGTTGGATGAGGCTCAGATCCACTCGCACTGTAGCGCCATACAAAGAAAGAGAAGAAGAATTGCTCGTGAACCAGTTGCTTCACATCTACAACATAATGGTAATCTTTGTTTTGGATTGTATTGACATCTTTGAAGGATAACATAAGTTATTATTGTGGCTTTTTGATACGGAAAAAAACTCTCCAATATTTAAACCCTCATTGCAGTGACTTTTCATTGCCGATATTAATCGCAGTCATACGCAGTAGGTTGTTGCATGTTCTTTACGTACGAAATCCTACTTCACTATTTATAGATTTGAAAAAAAAATCAAAAACACGTCTAATATCACGATAACCCCATCCTCACAATCATCAACAACAGTGGCTATTACTGTTCTCCTATAACCGACAGCTCTTTTCGAACTGAAGAGGTGGATAGCCAGTTTACTGCTTTCTACTTTCTAGCAAAACCTAGGCTCTCATAGCGTGAGACTACGTTACCTAACGACTAAAGCAGCCCATACACGATTCAACTCCGTTGTCAACTCAGTCGATTTTTCCTCAAATCAACTCGTGTGTGGCCTTGTCATTTGATATTTGACGGTTGACGGTTTGGTTGATGAAAAATCAAAAGATTTTGATTTTGTGAAGTTGACCAGCAAGACCAGACCGCACCTCTTTCGAGTTACTGACAATGCTCAAAGAGTATTTCCTGTCCAGAAAAAGCTTCTCAAATCTGGCCTTTCGGATTCGGCATAAAACTGTAGGACCCTTCCAATCGTGAAAGAACACTAGCACGCACAACACGAGTGGTTGCTGAGAAGCCAGGCCCTGGCCCTCTATGGGCTGTAGCGCCACCCATATTATATATAGGTATAAATTCATTGTGAAATCGTGTCAAATTGCACACCGTATCGTACCATTGAAAAACAAATTGATAATATTTTTAACAGTAGAAGCAGTCTTTCAATTCAGTTGATGTAGTGTGTGGCCAAGTATCAATTCAGTTGACAAATCAGTTTACAATCGAATTGAATCGTGTATGCGCTGCTTAACGTAAATCGTCTGACCGACGTCGTTTCGATGAATGTATTAATGTTTCATAGAACTCAATTAATTGCCAAAAGCGACAATTGAACGATTGCTATTTTACAATCGTTTTCATACTTCGTGGAAAAAAGGTGTAAGTACCAGTGTTACCACAGGTCAAATTATTTATGAGTCCCAGAAGCTTAAAAAACGAGTACTTTTAGAAATAAATGAGCCCCAACAAAGGCTTTTAATAACACAATGCCTCCTTATGTGAGAACTAAAAAAAACACAGAAGAAACCAGTATGGTGTTTTTTTTTTGTGGTTTTGATACTTCACTGGAGCACTAGACTCAAGACTGGTCCTTTGTACTACCAGGTGGCAACCTACAATTTCTTCGGAAGATCAGCACGCGCTTGTGTGGTGAAGGGCCTACAGAATCAGCTCTAACCACATAGCGCCGAAGACCTGCCACCTGATCCAATCAATGACGGAACAGTGACAGAGGAAGTGCTCTGCCGTGTAGCCGTTCTCTCCATAGGCATCGCAGAGGTGTAGCGGCCCCGTTATTATGCCGGTAAGTCGTCTGCAGTCTTTTCTGTCAAGGGACAACAAGAATGCAGCAAATGCTTGGTCTATCTACATCCTGGAGAGTCATGCTCTACGATAGTGCTCTCGAGGGGTCCAACCATCACCTTCCACATGTTTTTCACATATAGTTGCGCACAGGTTGCCGCTTGGAAAACTGATACTTAATGAGGTGTACAGTCTAATGTTGTCGCCTTCCACGAAAGCAGCGGTCCCTTCATAGGTTCTGGAGCCATCTATGAAGATATATTCCTTTCCTGGCTCGAAGCCTGGCTAGATCCATTCGTGGGTGCAGTACTAGTATGTGCTTAGGCACTTTAAACGAAAGCGTTCAGGAAATATTAAAAAAAATAAGTCAAATCAAAAAATGATGAGTCCCCGAGTCAAGCTAAAACAATTGAGTCTTTTTGACTCTATAGAGTCCCTGTGGTAACACTGGTGAGTACCTTAGATGGCGTCAACTATTGTCGATACCGTCTCAAATCTGTCTCGCTCTCTTTCTATTTTTCCAATAGGTTAAGATCACATATGTATGTATAAACACATAATTTTTCAAAGCGTGGTAGATCTCGAAGAGAATGAGAGGTGGATTTAAAAAAACAGCGTGATAGATCAGGTGTGTCTATTCAATTACTAAGACATTTTGCATACTACGTTAAAGCTTCCAAAAATGAAATAAACAGCTTCTCCATATCCGCTATATTCACATTTTTGGAACGGAGTCGTCGGTTATGACATTTCTTTGTGATTTTGTGTACATATTTTCCTTAGAAATTGAGTCTTGAGAGGTAGTAAGAACCAAAAAACAACAATTAATTGTATAATGTGGGAGAATTCCAATTTGTGCTAGATTTTGTACTTAGGGTAGTCGATTTGGTAGATTTGAAGATATCCCAAATAAGAAATATATCTACCAAAATTGTGGTAAAGTACCAACACTGTTTTCAAGTTGGCCTTAAAGTCAGATCAAGACATATATATTCATTTCCCATTTTCATTAATTCAGTTTTGCGAACAGCTTTCGAAATTATGGCTTGTTTGTCTGTGATTCATCCGCCTGTAGTAGGAACTCACCTATTCTCAAGGAAAATAAGGTAAGAACCTGAACCACTCTTCTACGTGCTACCGTTCTCTCATGAGCTGAAGGAGTTAATCTACTTTTTGAGGGCGTTTCCGAAACCCTAAAAGAGAGAAGTTTGTTCTTCACAATTGTACTCTTTGCACAATGGCAGTGAGAAAGGTGTTCACCAGAAATATGAAAGCGGTCTGTGCTGGCTTGTGATGCATAGTGGTTACAATTCTGTGTAAAAACAACAATATTATGGTGGTCATGTGGACGATGAATATCGTGTAACCTTACCAGAGACTTACAGCCTCCAAGAGGCGACCGACGGAAAAACAATTGCTACAGCGAAATAATGGGTCTAATATCTCAAGCTTATTCAACTTTTTCGGCCAAAGTGAGCGACGTTAGGAGTAAACGTCTTTAATAAATTACTAAAGTAACGGTGGTACAGCATTAGTGACTAAGAGAGACCTTAAAGGAACTAACAGCGCTAGTTTCCATATATTTCTGATAATCAAGCAGCACTAAAGGCACTTTGGTCCAACAGTCTGGACTCCAAAACTGTCAGAAGTTGACGCTCTGCAATCCCTCGCCAGATATAAAAAAGTAAAGCTTATCCTTGGATACAGAAAGATTGTAGGCAACGAATACGCAGACGAGTTGGCAAGGGCTGGCCCGGAATCTGCTTTCATCGGTGCTGAACCGTACTGATATGTCAACTGGACAGCAGTTACAAATCTGATTAATGAATGGCAAAACAAATTTCGTCTAGATCAATGGACATGTAGTCATGATCTTAGGCAACCGAAAAGCTTAAGTAAGGTCTTATGCATACAAGGAAATAATCCTTTTCAATAGGGATAGCATAAGAAGTCTAAAAAGCTGGCCACGGCGCGTCGCGGCGGTCTGAAATATCACCTTAACAAAATAAACCAAGACACGGTTTGTCGGCTATGCCTCGAAGAAACTTTTGAGCACATTTTGCATGAATCCTACTTTTCAGGTCTCTTTCCGAGTAGATGGAAAACAGCATTTGTCCAGGCCGTCCCTAAAAAGGGCGAATCTTCGTCACCCACCTCGTACCGACCCATAGCACTTACGTCCCTTCTGTCTAAGGCCATGGAAACGCTGATAAATCGTCAGCTTTTGAAATATCTTGAATCGCGGAAGCTTCTAATGACCGACAGTATGGCTTCCGCAGCAACAGGTCCACTGGTGATTCGATAGCTTATCTCACCGAAAAGTGGAACCAATCTTTGCACAATGCAGGCGAAAGCGAGATAGTTGCGCTTCATGTTTTACTTGACAGAGTTTGGCATCAAGCTCTTTTGTCGAAAATGCGTGCCTATGGTGTTGATGAATCTCTGCTTCTATGGATTAGAAACTACCTTTCGAACCGTTCAATCCAAGTTGTTTTGGATGGGTTCAAGTCTGACATCCACAAAATAAAGGCTCTGTTCTGTCTCCGACACTCTTTCTCATTTTTATAAATGATCTCCTGTCTGCCACTTCTAATTCAATCCACTCCTTCGCTGATGACAGCACCCTCAGCTTTTCATATTCGTTCCAAAATTCACGACCCTGCCCTTCGGACGTAATATTGGAACGGCAGCGTATGCCAAGCACATTGAATTCTGATCTGGACAGCATAATTAACTGGGGTAAGAACAACAGAGTGGAATTCAATGCCTCCAAAACTCAATGCTTTCTGCTGTCTCTAAAGCGAACCCCTGATAATCAGCCATTATCCATGAATGGCGCTTGTATCGACGACACACAACACTTAGGTGGAACGATCACATATTCGAGGTCGCCAAAAAGGCTGCTAAATGTTTAGGTTTCCTTAAACGATGCAATAAATATTTTACCCCCTCTGATTTGGCTTCAATCTATAAGGCGTATATTCGCCCTAAGCTTGAGTACAACGCTCATATCTGGTCTGGTGCCCCCAAGACCACCCTGCACCTACTAGGTCGAATCCAAAAGCGAGCGATGAAACTTATAGGAGACAACGATATCGCGGGTTCATTAGTCTCGCTTGAACATCGACGAACCATGTCTTCTTTGTCCGTGTTTTATCGTTACTTTAACAAACGATGCTCAAGTGAGCTAGCCAACTGCATTCCTTCTCTCCTTAAATTCACCCGCAATACACGTCTCGCCAGGAATGCTCATCAGTTTACCCTTAAGCCTGCTTTCGGACGCACAGTGAAATTTAGAGGCTCGTTTTTTAGCCGCACCACACGAATATGGAATGCTCTTCCCAGCTCAATATTCCCCATAGATTACAACCCGCAGATGTTTAAGACCAATGTGCACAGGTACCTCCTCTCTCTCTCTCCCTCTATACCTTCGGCCCGTGCTGTGTCTTGACCCCGGACAATTAAGGGTATAAATAACTCCTTGAGCACGAAAAAAAAAAAAAAATGTCTGGTTCTAAGCTGGTTAAGGAAATTTATCTTCTATAGGGACATACTCACTTCAGTGGAACTTAAAAACTTCACTATAAAGAACGTACTAGCTTTCATGAGGGCAGCAGCAAGTCTTTTGATTTAACTGCAGGCCATCAATAGAATGGATCTATCCTGATCGTGGTGTCGTTGCTCTCACGGCACGGGTTGTACAAGAGACAAAATATGTAAGATAAACATAACAGTGACAAGATAGTGGCGATTATTGCTTTGCTTCTGTGCAGGCAATCCCTGCGAACAACCAGACAAAGTGCGAAATAAAGATAGTCGACGTATCGATGAAATATCAATTCGTTTTCTGAATCTTCTCAATCATCGCCAGAGAGTCAACGTGGAACATTTTATTATTAACTTAAAACTTAGAAAAGAAACACCACACACAACTGCCGTCAATGCAGCCAGAGCTCGACAAGATGGATATAACCAAGTTCCGCTGCATGCCACACAAGCGACGTACGCTCATTTCATAGACTGAGTCATCAATTGCACTGGGAGTCACTGAACTTCGGTGCCCCGGTTCGGTTTGACCAATGACCAGTGTTGGCGAAATTAATTTGAAACAAATTCAGCGATACGCTCTACACGAAGCAGAACTAACGTCGACAGATATTTTTAGATCGCAAATTGCATTCTCTGATCAGATGAATGAATGAGCTAAACACGCTGCGCACAAAATGACGTTTCACACAAGTGCCTAAAATTGACTACTCTCCACTCACGTGTAAGCTTCTAGCTTGTCCGCATGCTCGTTCTTCAGGTAGTAGTCGATGTTGTCCATTCCCAAGGCTGGTTGCTTCAAATAGATGATGTTTTCTGGGGATTCTATGCTCCTCTCAATGCTGTAGGCGAGCACCACACCGTCATCGACAAACGACAATTTTGCAGCCAATTCAATCCAATCGAAGTCGGTCTCATTCCAGTTCTCGTCCAGTGCCGGCCATCCGCCCAAGTCTTCAATGAACTCCAGAAGTGGCTGGGCGCCGCGCTTTTCAATGGCCTCCTCGTCTGTACAGCTTCTGTAGAAGATCTTAGCCTTGTCGACGGCATCCGGATGTTCGTCGTCGCTTCCGATTGGCTCCTCAAGGAGTTCTCTCACCTGTAACTCTATTTTGTCACTCAGTTGGTCTGTGGATGAGTGCTCATACGAATCCCTCGGAATTGGATTCACTTCTTCCCAGTTCCCGCACGCGTACTCATAGAAGTCCTCACACGGATCTGCCGACGCGTTCATGTAGCTCCGCATCAGTTGCGATTGACTGAAGCGAATTTTCGGAGTTAAGAGCCTAACCTCGTCTTCGTCATCGTCATCAACTGCTTCCACTGTAGTCTCTTGAACTGGCTCATCCTTTGACACCACATTGAATGGTAGCAGCGCGTAGAGTATCATGAATCCAAGTGCTGTCGATATCACGAACAATATCATGTACAATTGCATCTTCGACATCTTGACGGTTGGTGGGAAATCTGTGATGCGATGTTTCAAAGAATTTCGATAAAAAAACACACGGAAAATCTATCTATTCGCGGTATTTTTAGACTGAACTTGAGCTCTTATGTCATTTTTATTTTCAGAAAGTACTACGCGACAATTGCAGTCGTTGCACACGTACCTAGGTGCTTACACGAAGCAGCGAACCGATCGACTACCGCTAAAGAAGCTTTTCAAAGACACTATCCCACGGGTGGGCTGCCAAGTTTAAAAACGAACATATTTTTGTTTATTTTGCAATTCATTAGCATTTTTATCAATTAAATACGACTTTATAGAACTGTCTGGCGGGCAGCGTTAATGCATCCGGCCAGGGGCAGAGCGTCACATGTAATGCTTGCGCTTCTTCATACGGGCGAGTCGCTAAAAGCTCTAATAGTGCATTGACAATGTTTCAATTTGTTGAAGCTTTGGCAACGCATTCAGACAGTGATGCAGACAAGTGTTGGCGTGCTGCCTGCTATGCGCGGTGCTCAGTCACTTACCAGGCACATTTAAAATCTATGTCCCGCCTCAAATTACAAGCTGTTTGGGCACTGTTCTGATTTAATTTGTGAGGTATTTCTATGACGGTGTAAAATGAATCACTGTATGCCATTCGATCGAGAGAGCAGTTCGTGAACTCAACGAACTTAAAGGAAGGGAAGAGCACCGGTATTTCATCTATTCCACCAAGTTCATTCCCTCCGTCGAAAGACCTACAAATGACCACTAAACGCCTGCCAAATCAATCATTTGCGTGTCTCTCCTTTGCGGCAGGTTCAGAAAAAAATGCCAGGAACACATGTTCAGTCCGACTGATCGGCATACTCTTCAAATCTGTGATCTCTCTAGCATCTTCCACAGCCATCAGTCGGCAGAAACGCCTATTACAAACAACTTCACACAAAGTCCCGCTTTCCAGAAAGCAAAACAATCAAGCACACACTCTTACCAACTTGGACATAATGAAAGCATTATCCGCCTTATCGGCGAATCAAATCCGACTGCAGAGCGCGGCGCGGCAGCGTGAACCGATCTAATTAACTCGCGGAAGATAGTGCTGCTGCATTGGGTGCTCTGCAGTTGCTCGCCGACCACAGCGGTACGTGCAAGTGGTTGGGGCGATCTGCATCTATCTGTGAATGGTCATCGAATGCGAAGCATTCATTAGGGCAAAACTACAGCCGTAATTGAAATGTTCGATGCCAGATTGTGGTTGAGTTATGGATTGGTCGTGCTTTTGATTGCTGAACTCCGACCGCAGAGAGAAGTGACGTCATGAATAGTAATTTGCAGTCAGAATGGAATTTCATAGAAAAATGGATAATAATGGGAGGGATTCAAAGAACATTTGGGTGGCTGGATGGAGTGCTAAAGGGAAGAAGCTGTTTGATCTCGGATATTTGCATCTTGTTGGCGTGATTAGGGGAGTTTGTTTTACAGACTTTTTGTTGAAGGCTTCTAGCATCTGTCTGAGCCGAGCAGGTTTTTAACTGCTGACCCCGACAGATGCGCCTGCATTCTATGCTCAACCTGTTTGTAAAGTCATCAGAAATGCCTTACTTGCCGTTGGCAGTACTTGAACTCAGAAATCCATCAGAAAAGCCTTACTAACCACTGCTAAGATTTTTCGGTCAAAATCTCAATGTTGCCGGATGCATTCCAAACTCTCAGGATCGGTTAATACTTACAGAAGAATACGCAAAAAGGTGTGCCCAATTTGTTGGTGGGCCTAATAGGGCCGGTTTTTTCCTGTCGAAAGCTGAAAAATGCGCAGACATTTAGGTTTTGTTTGAGTGGTAGACGTAGAATTGCATGCATCAACGAGTGTTCATATTGTTGCCACAAAGGTTCTTAAAATCAAAGAAAACTTACTAGAAGTGGTTATTGCTTTACTCTTAGTGTTGTTCGATTACACTCATTCGGATAGAGTTTCTTATACTCAGTCTGATATGGAGCACAAGATATGGAGAGAGTTCCGAAAAAGGGGCCCTCGAACAACACCATCGTCAACGTCAATTACAATGAACAACGAATCATTGACACCCTGAAGTTCTTCCTGAGAAATCAAGATCTGATGTCTATAGATGCGATATACCATGCATATCGTGGCTCTACTTAATAAAACCTGGATCCTTGGAACGCAACCGACTTGTCTCGCTCCGGGATTTAGTGTGGTTCACCAAGACTTCGGTTACTGGGTCGTGATTAGACCTACTTAGGTTAGGTTAGGTTGTTGGGCTACCAGCGAAATTTGCCAATACACTTTGACCATGTTGGTCCATTGTGATTCTGATGGACAATACAAGTGCTAATGCTGTTAATTTGATCACAACCGCAGTTGGTGACTGGGCAAGATTTGAAAATCAAATAAAAATATATTGACTTAGCTTTCACTGAAATTCGAATCGCGGTTCCCTATAACCAAAGACAGGCACTCAACCAACTGCACCATCCAGTCATTACGCATTCTTCTTTTTCTTCTTCTCCTTTGTGTGGCGCTACAGTCCGGAGTGGACCTGGGCCTCAACCAACATGCGTCTCCAACTAGCGCGATCTCTGGCTAACTGTCTCCAGTTTCGCACTCCAAGTTGGTTGAGGTCCTTCTCCACTTGGATGCGCCACCTTAAACGCGAGCGTCCTCCGTTGCGTTGCCCGACAGGTTCGGATTCGAAGATTCTTCATTCATCGTCATTACTCATTAGACCTACTTAATTCATTGACTGTGTATAGTCACTAGTATGCAGCACCAATTGCTTTCAGCTTCACCTGGGACCTTTGAACACGAAAAAGCCATTGCCCAGCCTGGATCGATACCAACTGACGTTAATAGGCTATTGGTATCTATTGTTCTGAAGAGTCTAGCGGTGGTAATGTCCCTTGTTACCATGTTAACCAATGTGTCCAGTGCAATAGTGGTGTACTAATTCATAGTCTCCTCAACTTGTAAAAGAGCGCCACCAGCAAGCTAAGCACCCAAGCAGTGTTTTTTGTTCCAGTTCCACTAAACGTGGAAAAGAATTTCAACGCGCTTTGAAATCATATTGTCCTGTATTTGTGTTTATCTCCTCTAGGTAAATTAACTTGCAGAAAATACGTCACATACAAATAAATTAATAATGAACAAATAATAGATCTTTTTCGTCTGACCTGGGCCTCACCCAACATGCCCCCCAGGCAATACAATCTCTCACCACATGTCTCCAGTTTCCACGATGCCGGCTGAAAACGGCTAACTCGAGTTGTGTGCTCCACTTTGAGCAAGGACGTCGTCCGTTGAGTTGTTCAAAGGTTCCACAGTCGAAGATTCTTTCGGATCGGAGCTAAGTTGTTCGTGCGTTCTACATGGGCTCTCTTAGGCATTCGATCCGAAGTCTGGCTACACTCAGGTCGCTGTACAATCCGTACAGTCACATGGTGGTGGCCCGTGGCGTTGTGGGTATGTGCGTCGACCCCAACCTCGACGTCCTGCTCTGTGCGACGAAACCATTTTCACGACCCCACCTCTTTCGAGTCACTGACAATGCTCAAAGAGTATTTCCTGTCTAGAGAAAGCCGTTCAGATTCGGCATAAAACTCCCACTCGTGACAGAACAATAGCACGCACAAGACGAGTGGTTGCGGAGAAGCTAGGCCCTGGCCCTCTACGGGCTGTAGCGCCACCCATATTATTATTATTATCGTAATTATACCTCTGCGCCATATTGCAAGACGAGAGAGATGATTGCCTCTTGAGCCCAAAGAAACAGCGATTGGCAAGAAAGCGGAATCAGGTTTCACCTAACATGCCGCTCGAACCAGCATGATACTCTACCTTGTGCATAGACGTCCTCTGGTGCGTGGTCAAAATCAACATTTTTTTGGGTCCACGCTCAGTCTACCATCGCCATCTTAGACACTTGATCCATAGCGTGGCTAATCTCCCTGTATACTTCGTACAGTTTGTGATTAAACCTTCATCTCCAAATGCAATCACCGTAAACAAGTCCAAGGATCGCTAGCTTTGCCGAATAGAACAATATCCGCTTTGGATGAAGTTCAAACTTCTGCACCATAGAGCAAGACAGTGAGGAAAAAGGTCTACACAGCAACTTGGTCTTCAGAGAGATTTGTTAGTCAATTGCCCATAGAAACAATGTTTGGCAAGAGTTATTCAACGTTGGAGCTCGGTATTGATGTTATGAGTGGAATGGATTCCTCTTGACCCGTTGTGATCGGGTACATTCATTTGTTGACTAGCATTTTGATTTCATTAGATTTTTCAGAGGATTATGGCCACTCGTCTTGTGAAAACCTACTAGTCTTTTTATCCGCAAAAATAACGCACTAGACAACACCAAATATGGAATACCAGAATGACATTGGACAAATCACTCATGCGGTGTTTTTCGTTTCCAAACTGCGGCAAGCAATTTCGACGCTTGTTGTTTGCGATCTAAAGCCAAGTCAGTATTTGGTATGTTGTCCACAAAGTGATATATATGATAACACTAAGCTGAGACTGAGTTTTGTTGCAATATTGCGACCGTGCTGTTATACGGGTGCAGCACTTTGGCGCACCACAAGAAGGCAGTTTGTGAACTGGTACCTTCGAAATCTACCAAGGATTTTCTGGCTATTCAATGGTGCAACTGGCTAAAGGCGACAGTCTCTGTAGCTAAAAATGCGATGCAGTGGAACACGCTATCCTAGGCGCAAAATAGTAGAGCGAGGAGTCCCGACAGCTGGGGAAGAGTTAGAGAGGGCTGAAATTCATTGCGAGAAACAGTACACGATGGCGCGTAGTAGAGGCTCTAAGAGCGGCGAGGAAATGCATGATTTAAGAGGAACAACGCCTTGCTGGTGTTCGACAGGAAACTTAGATTGGTGTCACAACACATTTCTGTTTTCGAGGAGTGGTCTGGTTAGTGTGCATTATTCAAACCATTATTTGCATCGATTCCCGCTCCTCTAGGGACTCCAAAATATTTTCATGTTTTTCCTTCCAAACGAATGTGGTGTGACGATGACACTGAATGTCATGTTATGGTCATCGAGGCCGGTAGAACCAGTGCTCGCTGATTGCATAAGACATGTGGTTTTCAACAAACTCAGAAGAAGACTGCCTCTTTAAGCTGGTAATGTGAACTGGCCATATCGTGTACAACATCTGCAGACGGTTTGATTTTGATGACAGGATGTAGCCTGCGTATGATCGTGATGTAAAGTTATTATCAGACAATGGGTGGTGTGAATAAAAACTGAGAAAACACTCGGAGTAAAAACACTTGAGTCGAGTATGTTCGTCAAAGGAAATGCTCAATTTGGTGTGAATAAAAATGTTCCTCAAAGCAGGTTCTTATCCTCAATTTGACGTTTAAAAACTCTGCTGGAGAGCTGGCAAATTTATTCGTCAACATTCTTCAAATTCAATTAACAAACGGAAACACATGCGAATTATTCATTTTCAATCATGTTTTTAAATATAGAAACGCGAAAAATAAAACAATATAATTCACGGCGTTTCGGGGACACAGGGGATAATTTCAAGAAACATTACAGATTCGAGTTTCGCAACATGGAATGGTTAACCAATCAGTCCTCTCCGATATTCCTGGAGAAAACCGTGGTGGTGCAATACCAAGCATGGAGAAGATGAAAATATTCCTTTGATACATTGGTGACCCGGGTTTCCAAGTTGGAGTTGGAGAGGACTTTGGGGTTCATTACACCACTGTATCAAAAACGGTTTGCCAAGTGTGTTGCTATATGTGCAAAGGCGGATCTGTGGATGAAATTTCCTTCTTCGATCGAGGAATTGCGAGAAGTGAAATTGGCGCTCTAGATTGTACTCATATTGCAATATTAAAGTCTTATTTACATGGCGATGAGTACCTGAATCGGTTTGGCTTTTTTCCAGCAAACGCGGATACAGTTGTTAACACCTGATAAAATCGCCATCGCCCATTCCAGATTTTTTTTGTTTAAGGAATAAGGCTTAATCCGTCAAAATATTCCTCCTCCGACGCAGTAATTTCCATTATTTTTATTGTTTTTTACTTTTTTGTCTCTTGAGTCACCTCCTATGCACACTCAACTTCAACGATTGATATCTGAATACATTCCATCTTTATTCACACCAAAACTGAGGTAATACTCAACTGTGAAAATATGTGAGCGGAGAGGATTCGTTAAACTTAACGAAATACATTTTTATTCACGCCAGATGGAGCATTTCCTCCAAAATTCTGAGGAAATGCTCATACTCAGTTTTTATTCACACCACCCAATATGTCTGAAAAATGAAAACATTAACGCTCAAGTTTATCATGTAACGAATCCCCTAGTTGACTGTATAGCGTGAAAACAAAGCTTCGTACTGCACTTCAGAAATCAAAGTGTGTTACATCGCTTTTAACTTGACACCAAGATCCACCCACCCATCGATGTTTCTGCGGTTGTGGGTCGCTTCTAACATTCTCTTCATCCTCCTGTGCATTCATCATCCTCCGCAATGATTTCCAGAAACTTCTCCTTATCTCATATCTCATAGCCCTTCCGCTGCTCCACACAGTTCAGGAGAAGCAAACAAAACAAAGAACTTAGAATATACTTCTTCATATCCACCCATCCATTGAGCACAATTCGTTGCAAGAGGTTATGATCCTTGTTGACACTCCATGTCGCCACTTTGTATGCACAGTCGTACGTCCTCTCCCACAAGCCCGTTTGCGACTTGAATTTGATTAGAAACGAATCAATTTGCATATTACAACAGGCACGATCCTACAACGACACTACCGTGCCGCTGCACACTTCCATGGGACCACTCGAGGACAAGAAAATTCTCCACCACCAGCTTGCGACAAGAGGTGACGTCCAGCAAACAATCACCAGCAGTCTGCGTGGTCTTCTCAATACTGC
Organism: Eristalis arbustorum; assembly: GCA_916610145.1. Lineage (NCBI taxonomy): Eukaryota > Metazoa > Arthropoda > Insecta > Diptera > Syrphidae > Eristalis > Eristalis arbustorum. The sequence goes on along the minus strand of OU744316.1, from coordinate 50,804,597 downwards.
TTCCGTGCACCAGTGATTTGACAGCCAGGTAAACACTTGCCAACTTCTGCAACCTAGTTCTGCGCAATTATTCGCCCACGGCAACATGAACGGGGGAATATATGAATTCTAGATTCTGTGATTCAATGATTTCATATCTAGCCACGGGGCTGTGAGTATAACTGAAATAATATTGACGAGGGATTTATTTCTGGAAATTAAGTGAGAATTCAAAAGTCTGTGCTTCCGGTGGCGAATTAGCAGCGCAGGCAAATCTCCATGATTAACGCAGACGATCGGAGATGTGGAGAAGTGCAACGAACGATGGGTTTTGTTGCTTTTTCGGAAGGCGGGTGGTACACGGCCGCCGTGGAGAAGTGAGCATAAATAGAATTATAAAATCAGCGCTAGAGGAAGGATCTTAAAAATAGAAATCGAATATTTATTGATTGCTGATTTATGACCGTATTTGTATTGCTCACAATTCTAAAATGTTTGTGAGAGTTTTGAAGTGTCGCTTGTGAGACTTGCTGCGGGCAATACACAGTTCGATGTTTGGGGGAAAAGCTCTCAAGTACGCAGTGAAGGGTTTTAAGTTGGCACCACTTTTTTGGTCACAACTCATCTGACAGCTCTTGACTTTATAGTCAAGCTTCAGGCCAGGGCAATTTGTACCGATTGTTCTAGTTTAACTTGAAAAACATTGTTCAAAGCGAAGCCAATCGTCTAAACAGTATTGCTAACTTACTTAGTTACTTATCAGGCAGACTAACCATAATCTGAGCCTGAGCAATTGCTGTCTTCCATCGGTGATGATGGTCCTGGGCACGCTGCTTCCAGTCATCAAGGCCAAGCTGTCTTGCATCCGCGATTATTTAGTCTTTGTACCTGAGGTTCGGTCTTCCTCTTCTTCTCTAACCAGGAGGCTCGGATTCCCTCTTTGCTAGACCGTTGTTGTCCATTCGCTCGAAGTGGCTGAGCCAGTGTAGTCGACAGATTTTTGTCTTCCGAACTACATCCACATCCTTGTACAGCTCGTAGAGTTCGCGGTTGAGTCTTCTCCTCCATTCGGCTTCCTCACAGACGGGAGCATATATCCGACGTAGAATTTTTCTTTCGAAGGCACCAAGAATCAGCTCTGCAGTCTTACTTAATGTCCAGCTTTCGGCTCCATAAATCAGGACAGGCAGAATAAGGGTTTTGTAGAGCATGACTTTGGTCCTTCGAGTCAGGAGTTTCGAGCCCAGTTGTTTTGACAGACCGAAGTAGCATCGGTTGCCAAGGGCGATTCTACGTCGAATCTCCACTACGATGTCATTCGTAGAGTTTACATTTGCCCCGAGGTAGACAAACTCCTTTACTACCTCGAAATTGTAGCTGTCGATTGTAACGTTTTGGCCTAGGTGGTTTGCGGCGGATCGTTGTTTGCTCGACAGCATATATTTTGTTTTGTCCTCGTTGACCTTAAGACCAGCTCGTTTCGCCTGTTCCTCAATTGCCGTGAAAGCTTCCACGATGGCACGTTGGGACCGCGCGACAATGTCGATGTCATCCGCGTACCCCAACAGCTGGACTGACTTGTAGAAGACAGTGCCTTCCATGTTGACTTTTGCCCGCCGCACTATCTAATCCAGTACCAAATTGAAGAAATTACACGACAGCGCATTTCCTTGCCGAAATCCAGTGCCGGTTTCGAACGATTTAGAGGTTTTTGAACCGAACTGCACGTTGTATCGCGTATGTGTTATCGTGGTGCGACACAACCCGATCAATTTTCCCGGGATCCCGAATTCGGCCATCGCTTCGAATAGCTCCTTGCGATGAATGCTTTCGTATGCGGCTTTAAAATCGGAAACTAATGATGAGTATCAATTTGAAACTCGCTGGTCTTCTCCAGGATCTGCCGTATTGGTATGTGCTAATTAGTGCGGTGGAAAACGGCTTTAGACGTTCACACAGTACGCTGGATATGATCTTGTACAATAGCATTACATCCAGAAAATAGACACCGTTTTGGGCGCTTGGCAAACATTGGTGTTCATGTTCCAATTATGATGGTCAAAACGTCACTGTCAAATCAAGCTTACAAACATTTTAGTTAACATCGAAAGCAGTTGGTGCTTGTAGTGAAGCGATTTAGCTGGCCTATGCCGGCACTGCTTAGCTCATTGAGGTTATTGAAGTAGTAGGCCCCTAGGTGTAGGAACCTACGACTAGCCAGAGCGCTGCAAGAGCAGAGTAGGCGATGAGTGTTTTCTTCTTCCTCATGCAGCTTCTTTAAAAATCATTATATGGGGCACACATCCCGCGGGCATGGGCGCCAATTGCACAGTGTCCGCTTATGACTAAGTAGACTGAGTGACCGTTTTAGGTTAAGTGATGGCCCGATTTCTTTTGTTTGGTGGTGGGGCCTTCTAGTCATTTGTCATTGGTGATTTTTATTGTGTGAATCTTTAAAAGATGGTAGGCTGCAGCGATCGGCAGGTGGTACCCCTGCTGTTGATAGGGGTAAGGCTGTACCACACCTGGCGAGTTCATCGGCTTTGCAGTTTCCTGGTATGGCACAGTGTCCCGGCACCCACATGAGGTGAATGTTAAAATGCTCAGCCATCTCGTTAAGAGACAGCCTGCACTTAAGGGATGTTTTTGAGTAGAACATGACACTGTCCAAGAATTTTATAGCGGCCTGACTATCGGAACAGATGGTGATATCCCTTTTTGATATCTCGTTGTTTTTGAGCCATAACAACGCCTCTTTAACCGCTATGGTTTCTGCCTTTAAAACGCTAGTGATCAGTGAGCTTCAAGGAGATAGCAATGTGGAGATAGACTCTTGCACAAACCCCTTCGTTAGTCTTTGATCCGTCGGTGAAAATACGCAGGGAATCATCCAACGTCTGCCTATCAGATCTGTAGGAAATGCTGATCGAGAATTTCTTCTCGAAGATATGCTGGGATACCAGGCGGTCAGAGTCGCTAGGAAGGAAGTTGAATTCTTTGAGAATGGTTCGGACCACAGTGAGAGTATTTTGAGTCTCAAGGCTCTGCTGGCTGCTGTTTGTTTTGCAAGTATTCCCAGTGGTGGAAGATGGAGGAGAATATTCATTGCGTCTGACGGAGTACTTCTCAGTGCTCCGCTGATGCACACGCACGCCGTCTTTGTGCTCGATTTAGTGCCCTGCAGTTGATAGCCTTTTTTAGTGCTGTCCACCAAACTGAGACTCCCTACAGAAGTGTCGGTCTGACAATAGAGGTGAAAATCCATTGAGCGATGCGTGGTTGTAAGACCCATTTGCATCCAATAGCTTTTTTGCAGCTAAAAAGAGCAGAAGAGGCGTTTTTGACCCTTGCCTGGATGTTGACCTTTCAGTTTGGCTATCGATCGTGAGACCCAGAAATTTCGCACTGGTGGTTAGCTGAAATGAAGTGCCACACAGCAGTGGAGGTCAAACTGAGGGATTTTGTATCTTCTGTTGAAGAGTACGGGGGGGGGGGGGGGGGGGGGGGGGGGTTCCCCCATTTAACTCCTCTATGGATCTTAGCGTCGCCCATCTTAGAGCGTATTACCCTGCTGATGAGTAGCTGATGAATGAAAGCCACTAGGGACTTACCGATCCCGAGGTTGTTAAGCGCAAGTGTAATTGCTTTTAGGCAACATGGTTGGGGTCTTCGAATTTGTTTTCACGCGTCCCGAACCTGCCCAACGAAGCGCAACCCCCCGTATGACAAGAAGAAGAAGACCGACCTCGGACATCGTCTACCCTGGCTTGTCAGGGCCCTATTCGGAGCTAAGTCTGGTGACCGGCCCGTACCGCTCCGCAGGCGGTCGGTCATTTGCCTCTTGAACCATTTCGGGGATGTAGGGCAAATCACGCTATCCACAGAACGTACGGAGGTTAAGAGGCCACAAACTACTTTGAACTTTTGAACGAAATCAATTACGTCAAAAATAATTAATCCCCTTAGTATTTGTCATCCTTGTCTTTTCTACACCTCGCCACAAGCCGAACAACTTATGACTCTCACGAAGGGAGTAGCATGCTACGCAGGGCTAAATTGCGTTCATTTAAATATCATTCTCCTCTCAATTTGTCGTTCCGCGGAGGTTGTTGACCGCAAAAACGTACATAAGTGCCTCAACCAACAACTCCAAGGCCAAGGGGTCGCTCCCTTGTAAATTCCGTACAAGGTCTGCTCTAAGATCCATCACACGTTCAAACCACGCGTTCAAAGTTGACAATCATCTTTGCAAATTGAATTATGCAATCTGTCCTCCATCTGCACTGCTTCCATTTAATTAATCCCGGTTCCATGACCTCGTGACACTCCCAAATAAAGCGCACTCGCCACCACCGCATATCACTCATGCAGATCCGAAATAAGAACACGATCGCACCGCGCACTACGTTCCAATACGAATCTCAGCCCGGCAACTGGCACACGGGAACACGGCCTCGGCCGCGGCCGCACGGTACACCGCTGCCGCGTTGCGACGACCTCTAAAGACTTAAGCCAATTAAATTGACATAAAATTGTGGCCAATTAAGAATTTCCAGGAATTAAGGTTGAGGAAATCTTCTCGAGAGAGAGTTGCACCGTGTGCGCGAATGATGGCTGCGATCCATGCCCAGCTGGCTCGCTCCGGTCCTGGCTGTGGATTTGCATCTGGTGGCCCGATCATAATTCATCAAATCCAAAATTAATTGCGAAGATATGTGAGAATCAGCAGATTCGGATACATTTGATGTGACAATGCTGACGGGGCTCTGGCCCTCGTGTCTGTGCACTGAAGACAGACAGATTGTGAGTGAGTGGCAGCCCAGAAGATGGGCCATGTCCTCGTTGACAAAATGCCATGCGCATCAGGTGGGGCGAGGGAGGGTGGGAGGCTGGTGAAAATCTATCAGTCGCGTGGAACACCATCAAGGCTAGTGTGCGTGCCAATCATGCTTTCACAGACGAATACCTCACATCAAACTGGCGGAATGGTCCGAAGACGACCGAGTGCAGCCCAAAGTTGTGGAGTGTGCAATGCGGCGCAGATGATGGGTAAAAATATCTTGGGGGTATCTAAACTTAGAGCGCATCGGAGGCAGTTGCGAATTACGGCGTGAGTTCCGTTCTCGTGGGATCGAACCTCGTTCCGGCGTGGAGGGTGCAGACGGGGCGTTGTTTCTTTTTTTTGGATAAAAATACACACACTTCCATGCGTTCGCGATTGAGATCCCTTCGAGGCATCACTCAAAGCGCTTCGGCTCCCAATGGCGAGAGAGGGAGAGCGGATGAAGTGAATATGCAGAGCAGATGGTCGGATCATTGGGAGTCAATGAAGGCACCGACTGGCTGGCAACTTCAAATGGCATTTTCAATTTGTTGCCATCTCTAAATGGGATGCGCGTGCAGATGTGGGTGTTTGTGTTTGATGTTCGCTTGATCATGGGAGTCGGTTCAGAAGTAATGATTTCTCCAACGAGCTCTGCTTAGCACTGGATTCGATGGGATAAGAGTAAAAATAACGCCGGGAAGTGTGTGCTGGACTGGCAAATGTTTGACTCAAATCACAACTGGCATCTAGGCATCTTGACAAGTCGCCAAACTAATCAACAGAATTAAATTCAATGGAGCAGGCTTCCCTTGAAGGGCGTGCCAATAGTCCCTGTAATCATTTCTTAAATGCCAGCAAAGTGCTAGAAGGTGCTGGTCGCAGCCTGACCTGAACAGACAATCAATTGTTAGTTCTTTTTAGTGTGGCAGCTAAAAGTCACAACAGATCTTCGTCCTGGAAGCGATGCAAATAGCAATGTCGTCTTCTATGACTTCTATGAGCGCATATGGCTTGAGAAGCACTTCCCAGCAACCCTGAGCTATTTGTTGGTGGTTGCCGGAAGGTGCACAGAAGTCGGTGCTCTCTAATGACGCTGAGATTCCACTCAACGAGCATGCATCATGCTTCATACAGCCATATCAGATGGGTTGCACTGTTAAATAACGCAATGACGACCCCATAACCGCTGTCAGGCAGAATGTGGGTGCCGCTACAGCCTGTATAGGACCAGGGCCTTGCTTCTCAGCAACCATTCGTGTTGTGCGTGCTGTTGTTGTCTCACGAGTGGAAGGGACTTTTTGCCGACACCGAATGGCCAAGTTTGAGAAGCTTTTTCTAGACAGGTGTACACTTTGAGAATAGGGATCGATTCGGATCGATTTCGGTCCACGCACATACCCACAACGCCACGGTTTACCACAGGCAGAATTTTCCACTTAATCTGGACATGGATGAAGAAGTCCGTCCTCTCGACTTGGACGAGGTCAAGGTATCAACATCTAGACTGAAGTGAAACAATGCTGCTGGACGGGATTCCTGCGGAACTGTTTAATGCTGCTGGAGATGATCTGGTTGGGCGCATGCACCAGCTTGTCTGTATCATATAATCGAAGGAAAGCAGCGTCTTTTGTTCGGTGCACAAGACACAAGACCCCTTTGACTGCGTCAACTATCGAGGGAACAGTCTCCTCAACATTGCGTACAAGATCGCCTCTGCCATTTTGTGTGAACACCTGAAACCATTTGTTAACAATCTGATAAGTCGTTATCAGTGCGGCTTCAGGGCTGGTAAGTCCACCATCAAATCTCTACATTACGGCAGATTCTCGAACCCAAGAGATGTAGATTGACACCCACCACCTATTTCTCATATGACAGCGTGCATAGAGACGAGCTGCACAGCGCGATGTCTAGCCTTGACATTCCTGCCAAACTCGTCAGGTTGTGCCTGAAGACGATGGAGAACTCTCGCTGCTCCATCAATGTCGGTAACAAACTCACCGAGACCTTCAATGTCAAAAATGGTTTTAGGCAAGGCGACGCTCTGTGATCGTCGTGCAAAACTCACACGCCAATACTAGAGGCACGATATTCCAGAAGTCCATGCAGTTGTTAGCACACGCGGACGACATTGACGTGATTGGTCGAACTCAGTGAGCCGTCAATGAGGCATGTGCTAATATTGAGACGGGAGCGGCTGAAATGGGTCTGGCGGTGAATGAGAGCAAAACGAAATACATGCTGTCCTCAAAAAAGGACACACAACATCGACGTCTTGGTCAGACCGTCACAATGGGCAGCTATAAGTTCGAGGACTTTCATGAATATCCAGAGCAGATGGTCAAGGACTTCACTTACCTCGGCCCCGGAGTAAATTGTACAAATAACATCAGTACCGAGATCAAGCGTAGGTTAACTCTTGCCATCCGATGTTTCTTTGGGCTCAAGAGGCAATTTAGTAATAGAGCCTTCTCTCGATAAACCAAGTTGACTCTATACAAGACACTGATCCCAGTCCTGCTCTATAGCGCAGAGACATGGACGCTATTGAAAGCGGATGAAGAAACTCTTTTCACTTATTTTTGAAATTAGATTATTTTGACACCTAATGCTGAGGTTTGAGAATCATTACAGAGCTGAGTACTGAGTAGTAAAAAAAAATAAACAATCCTAATGAAAGATCTTGCCACTGACTAGACAAGTCAGAAAATGGCGAGTGTCTGGGTCTCAGCCAACATGCCTCTCCAGCTGGCATGTCCTTCCTCACTTGTGTGCAGCATCGGTCTCCTGAGCGGATGTGATGGAGACTCGAGACATATTCGGTCTGGAAAAGTGTTGGCCATACGCCTAGTCAACTTAGGCATTGAAACCGTAGACCTTTGCTCATATTTCTCTACAGCCCATATAATTCCTTTTAAGAGAAAAGTTCTGCGTGCGATCCTTGGTCCTCTTTGTGTTGATGGCGGCTTGAGGTGAAGATTCAACCACGGACTGTACGGGCATGCATCCAGTGAAGCGTCTTCGGATCGGTTATGTAGAGAAGATGGACATAACAGCTCCATCCCGAAGAGCCTTCGACGTAACAGAGGACGTCCTCGAACACAAGTGGAGAATGACCTCGCTGATGTGCGAGACTGGAAACAGCTAGCCAGAGATCACAGTAGCTGGCGAGGACTGTTGGTTGAAGCTCTGCTCCACCCCGGACTGTAGCGCCATTAGATGAAGATGTGAACCACCGAGTATAGGACTGAGAGGCATAAGACTACGGATATTTGTGGTAATCCAGTTTCAACATATGTTTGTAAACAGAGCGTACACCTCGCCCTTAGGTACGTAGGTGGTATAAGCTAAGTTTCATTTATTGCGCCGTCACTATTTGGCACGACCATTTCATTACCATACTTGTACCAAGAGGAGGGTCTCTCCCCGTTTCTTGCTAGTTCATCGGACTTCGCGGCAGATTACGGGTCTAAGCAATTAGCACTGAGGAGACGCATCGAGCATCACAATGGGTATATTTTGTCTGACAGCGGTATAGGTGCTTACATCGCCCAGTCAACCAAAATGAACCTTCCAGCTTCTCAGTATCGACTGTGACGTGTGTACATATAGTGGCTCCTGAGAAAACGCTGCTCATCCCTTCTTTTCGCATGGCTCACGAACTTCTTTCGTTCTGCTAAACTACGCTGAGGCCTTCTCTCGTCGTCCGCCAGGGTTTTTTACCGAGTGACAACTGAAAACACAAAGGCTGGAGAAAAAGTCTATGTCGGCTATATGTAGGTATGGTTCCGTCTGCGAGGAAAGTCAATGAATATAAATCTAAACTGTCGACTTGAAACGAGCGCCCCAGTGGTTTACCTTAGAGGGTCTTCGATTAGAAGTCTTCCGGTTTTAGGTAGAAAGGAGGACCTTCCTCACAAAGCCAAAGCAATAGCGGTCGCATGACAGTTTGGTCTTGAGCGTGGCCTCAGCAGTGATGGAAGGCAGCTATTACTTAGAAGCCCCTCAAGTAAGTTCGAGTACATAAGAGACAGTCTCTCTGATGGCTTTTGAAAGCGTGAGCACAGTTGGAGTCACTCTCTAAGAGGTTCAGGGAGACTAAGTTCCTTGTGGACACTTGTGAATGCAGTGTATTTTGCGTATTCTCAACGTGGACTTAACATTAGCACATCGCACGGAACCTCCTGACTTGAAGTCCGCCCTGTAGACTTCTAGGTCCTAAGGCTGTTAAGCCCACAGGCCACATTCTGAATGGAAAATCAGTGTGGTTATCCATGGTCATCAGGAGTAGGATCATGCATCCGATGCTGTGACGGTGGGAAACTCCCTGACCGGAAATGCTCACAACTTCAGCTTTAGAGACACGCTTATTTAATCAATTGCACAATTAATATTCCGACTGGTTCAGACGTTTTGTATGTCCTCCGCCTCTCGAGACAATTTTAATTCAAACACAAGGGAATACATCACTCCTGTCTTCAGCTTGCAGACGACCTTGTCTTCTCAAAAAAGTGCAGAAGCACCCCTGAGAGCAGACCTGAAACCACACAATCCAAAGCAGTCCAAGAAAGGTGGTAATCAATTTAATATTGACTTCCAGACAAATCAAAAGCAATCACCTTGCCACGCGAATAACTGGTATCCTTCGTCGTAAATCACGGCCCGCCAGCTCTGTCCGTCCATAACCTCTGCATGGAATAATCATACTTCTGTGTTTCTGTTTCACAAGTCTTCGGTATTAATTCAGCACTCAATAATAAATTGAAAATGCAAAACGATGGCTACCGGTAGCCTGCTTGCACTTAAGTCGAAGCCATTTGTAATAAATTACGTCCCCCTGGCATACATTCGCGACGTTAGATGTGAGATGAAGAGTTTGTCCTTGACCAGTGACATCCTTATTAATATTTTGGTCAGCTGTCAATTTACTGCGCCCGAGACGCATGAACTCTGCCAGGTACCTGTGCGCCCGCAGGGTTCCCGTTTTCAGCGAAATGTGTCAAGAGATCGCCCACGGATAACGAGATCCGTGCCATGGTCCTAAATTTACCTGTCAGCCGGTGTGTGCTGTTGCGTAAACATCGTCAAGTAGCACGTACCGGATACTAATCAGGATCAAAGGTGGTCGCAGTGTGCATTGTTCGGCGTTGGTGGTGGGACAACGACGGCAAACAAAAGGAGTATCGGCAAATGCAATCAGAAACATGGTGACACGGCCAGCACTCTTCTGCACACCAGCACCAGCACATCGGCATGGACACAGTTATCATTGATTTAGGGCCGCCGAATCCTGCGCGAGTAATGATTTATTGCGTCTGCTAGGGCAGCTCTGCCGGTGACAGTGTCTGGCCGAAGTGGACACGCAGGATAAACAAAAGAACTGCAAAAGCAACGCAGAGAGAAAAAAGAGACAGCACCCCTTGAGAGCTCTGTCCACCTACGCACCTCTCTGTGTTTGAATTTCCCGATGGACGAGGGCAGTGTTTGCCCGGGAGAGGATGCTTTGCTCCTTCTGCGGTCCGGGCCGATCGAAAGTGTCAATATTGATGTTCTGGCTTAAGTGAGACGCGCGGATCGCGGCAATCCGACTGCAATCTGCGGCTTGAAGAGGATCAGCGCCCGGGGAAATGAGACGAAATGAAATGGCTAGAGTATTACGATAGCGAGTATCTGGACATAATCTGTGGTAATTTATTGAAGAAGTCAATTAGTGAGAGGGTCCACATTTAGCTGGCGAGTGTGAGGCATAAATTGACGGCTTAAGTGCTGGTCGAGATATATTTTTAAATTATTAGCACTACAAATAACGTCGTCTCGTGTACTTTGTAGCGGTGTGTGGTGACACTTAACCTTGCTAAAACAAGCATTCGCCGTCGATTCGACTGCAAGGTGACATGCTTCGGTGGAGTGAGGATTTATTTTTAAAACTAATGTGAAATCATTTGACAAACAAGACTCTGCGCCGCTAATGGATGGGAGAAGTCGACAACCTAATCAGTTTTACTTCTTATTTGTCGGCTCCTTGGACGGCCGTTGGTGAGGAATGTCAAGGTCGGGAGGTTTTTGCTGAGATAGTGATCGGCGGTGGAATGGGGTGACTGGCTGAGGATGTGGGGATATTACATTATTATTTCGCCATCTGTGGTCGTGTGTCTCCCACCGTCTTCGACTGAGGCCGAAGGTGCAACACCGAGTGGCTGCAACCGGGAGTCGATTAAGTGGCGCAAAATTAAATCGTATGGTCGTGGCCCTTAAGTAAGATTGCAACTCAACGGAGTGAGCCAGCATTGTTGGGCAATCCATTCTGCTTTGCTGAGAGAAGGTAAGTTCGCTGAGGAACCGTTTTGATGCCACATCTCACGTACCTTGTAGGTAGTGCTTTTGGCATTCTTGATTCTTCTGAATTCTATTTAAGGAGAACACTAGTTCTTTAACTTCCATCGCAGAGATCTTATCAAGTGAGTTGGAAAAACATCTACCATACAGTCGCTGTCTGTCTCTCAAGACTCGAAATGTGAATAGATCTCCCTCTCAGCTACAGCAATGCATATTATGTGGGATACCTAAATTTCACAACACGATCTACTTTCTAATAGCGTCCCCGTTTTCGGCGAAGGAAATCTTTCGTTTTCGATCGTTTGTGGTTAGACCATATTTGTTCAATCTTGCCCATCTGATGTTAGCTACTTCAAGGAAATGAGTTAGCCTTGACTGCTTTTTTAGGGACGTACCTCTATAAGTGAGCACTGAGGGGCAGATCTTTGATAAGTCAGTTCGTGGGCCTTCTCATTTGAGATATCGCTGTGATGCGAAACCCAGATAAGGGCTATTTTAAGCTTACGTTTTCTAGAGTGTGCAGTGAAGAAGGAAATATATTCTTTTTGAAATTCATAAGGCAACCTTCTGTCTTGACACTATACTTGGATATATTTTTAATTGACGACCTGGTTTGCAAATAATGTTCCGCTTGGAACACACTGAAATTGTCTGTCAGTAGAACTTTATGAATGTTCAGGAACCGCACCGACTTCGACTTGAGTCATCTCTGTGGATGCCCAGTAAAAATCCCCTCACACAGCAAACGTACCCGCTCTGTCATTCCGTGTTAAGAGTGTTAATGTTAATAGTTTAGGTTTCAGAACACTGTGCCATGAATCGACAGGCTCTTCGCAGGAATTGCTTGCAAATCTGTTTTTTTTTGTATTCTTCTTCTAGCCCGTTGATGTCTTCTAATGCTGTCGGCTATGAATGAAAATTATGTACCATGGCATGCCAAGAGTTCAGCCTTGGGGTGATACTTTCCGCTCAACCAAAATGCAAAAATTGTTGACGTGCACTGGTTTTTATATTTGCATTCCTATCGTCCTTCTTACGTTTCTGTATGCTGTGAAAGATTCTGATACTGCGACACCCAATATGCTAGGTCTTGTAGAAAAAGTAAATCATCACCGCTTTGTTTATGGTAAACATGTATATTCTCCTAACATTTGATCCATGACATCGACGCTAACTTTCGTATGTTGTTCTAACCAATTCGGTGTTATAGTGAATTGAAGTCAACATTGTCTGTAAATTCAAAGATAGATGATTGTGTCGAGCGACTAAGACTCAAAAGTCGACCCTGTCAAACTCCCAAGAAAGACTTCGATACTTTTATTTATTTTATATACATACTTTTGTATGGGATCGTCATTGGTTATAACTGTCTGCCGGTGTATACTCAGTTTGCTAATGATGATTTAACATTGTCCATATGTCCTGAATGAGAGGAGTCTCTTGCTGTGTAACACGAGTCCCTTGATCGTCAAATCTCCATTAAATGTTATCATAAAGGTCGAGCTTGGTGTCAAAGCCAAGAAATACTGGTTTTCAACTCAGTACTTTCCAGCTCTCACCTATCTTCATAAAATGTTGGTAATGACCGAAAGAATAAGATCGCAAATAAAAGCTCCTGAGATGAGATTTCTTCATGGTTTTGTGGGAGTTACTCAGTGTGAGTGTATACTCAATGTTGAGAAATTGCTTCTTAGAACGGAAAGGACTGTGTATCGAAGCATAGTTTGGTCATGTGGCGTGTCCTAAAAGCTATTTGGGTAGGCGACCGCTTGGTTGAACCAGAACGAGTTGGTTGGACTAAATCCACAACTCCCCTGTTTGCACCAGGGAATAAATCCTGATGAGTTAGAGTATGTGGCTGAGGACCGAGTGGAGTTCGCTACCCCTTTGAGTCAAGATGATGATGTTGCTTGTACATATAGAGATTAATCTATAAGTTAGTACACATATCCGAACTGCCACTCCGTTCTTTCAAATGAATAGTCTCAAAGCCAACAAATTTTATAGTTTAAGTTTAGGGAAGTATAGTCCTTAGGGCATGTTGCCCTAAAAAGGACAGTACAGTAGGGTTTTGACGTGCAGCACCATGGTTCTCTGAGCCTGACAGCACTGTGTGATGAAGTGTTTATAAAGTGCATGTCCAGAGCGTCTGTTGTTGTCGATTTCTTCAATTTGGTACTGGAGACTTGCGGTGGGCAAAAGTCAACACGGAAGGCACTATCTTCTTCAAGTCAGTCCAGCTGTCGGGATACGCTGACGACATCGACATTATCGCGCAATCCCAACGCGCGGTAGTTTAGGGGAAGAGGAACAGGGGAAACGTACTGGTCTAAATGTCAACGAGGACAAAACCAAATATATGCTGTCGAGCAAAAAACGATCCGTCGCACACCACCTAGACCAAGTTTGTCTACCTCAGGGTAAGCACAAACTTCACGAATGACATTGTAGTGGAGATCCGACGCAGAATCGCCCTTGGCAACCGATGCTATTCGGTTTGTGAACAACTAGGGTAGAAACTCCTGACTCGAAGGACCAAAGTCATGCTCTGCAAAACTCTTATTCTGCCAGTCCTGCTTTATGGAGCCGAAAGGACTGGACTGGCTGCAAAACTGCAGGGCTGATTCTTGATGCCTTCTACGTCGGATATATGCTCCTGTCTGCGAGGAAAGCGAATGCAGGAGAAGACAACCGCGAACTGTACGACATATACCAGGATGTGGATGTCCGGAAGCCACGTCGCTAAGACCATACAGCTAAGAGAGTCTTCGAATTCGAGCCTGCTGGTTCTATAAGCAGAGGAAGACCAAGTCATCGCAAATGTAAGACACCCTGGCCTTGATGACTGGAAGCAGATTGAACATGATCGTCACGTTTTCTTTGTCGGATGATCACACAGTCAACGATGCAGTCGAGCAGTGAACTCCCACGCATGGTCTTCTCTCATTTTACGCCGATTGCGGACGCTTTTTCCTGCAACCTATGTTATCCGCGCACTGTCCACGACTGTAGTGGAATACGACGATTCTTGCTTCCTGAATCGAATCTAGACCTCCAGCGAGAGTAGTTGCGTACGAATTAGCAGAGCTTCACGAACGGATTTTTGCATCATAATGTTCGAAAGATATGCATATCATCATGCCTCCATACGAGGACCTTTCAACTGGTTCTATCGCAAAACATCCTATGGCAGTTGCCTGTGGTCTTCAAAATAATTAAAGTTCGACTTTGAAGACACTCGATGCTCGACTTTAAACTATAGTATTTTGCTTAGACTTCGTTCTAGTAGGAGCCCATTTCGAAGTCGTCCAAGAACTTCAGGGGTTGGGTTGTAGTAGGATCGGTAGTATCACCGACGGCATTGTCGCCCAAAAACTCTCTCAAAAAATTCGACCCTCGCTGGCGCACCAAAAGTGACAACCCATCAAGGAAACTCTCATTGATGTGCTCGATTATACGACACCACCGAGTGTGAATACTGGCCTGACAACGTTTGCAGACAGTCACATGAAGCGAGCAACTACATAAGCTATTCGCGTCTTCTACGTAACGAATCCCATTGCTTTTCATCATCTTTCCGTAGACACATTTAAAATGTCGCCTGTAAAGCCAACCACTACACGCTCCAACTGACTGACCACGTTCGCGTCATTCACTAAACTTCTTGTCAGCGACGGACTGAACACAAGTTCAAATCTTCAGCGCATTTCCCCGATTAGTTATTCCACTAGCGCCCCTCATATCTCATAATTCTTTCATAATAAGTACGTACGTAACCATCGGCATGGCGAGAGAAACTTCCGTATTCCGGCTTCAACACTTAACCCTCCACCGTCGCACGGCTAGATCTAGCCAAGCCGAATGCGCGCCTCTTTCGCGATCGCTGCAATGCCTTGGACTGACCGCTGCGCGCCTCGCCGCCACCGACTATCGGCTGCCGCAGCAGATTGGCTAATCAATTCCCAGAACAGCACCAATCATGGCGGGAGCCCGAGCCGAGTGTAAATCAACGTCACCCAGTCGAAAGGATGAGGTGGGGCCTCCAAGTTTCCAGGTTTCCCCGCCACGTGCAAAAAACTTCAACTAATTTATGCATAATTGTGTTTTATTAACCGTGTCGATGCAGCTATTATATCGACGCGAAGTTTGCCGTCCCATAGAGAACTAACTGTGCGCGGCCAATGGCTTCAATGTTTCTGTCAAGCGATGATTTATCGACGATATCTAGCTGCCAGAGGCCATATGGATTCTCGGACCATGTTGCGACCGACATGAATGGCCAGCTTTCGAGGCAGTGTGCGGAAAAGACGTCACGAGGTCTCCTTTCTAAGATTTTTGTCTTCATGCCCGATGGTGATGTCAGAGAGAGTTCTAGCGCTCCGCGGTACTGACAGGTAGCGGTGATTAAAACCTGAACGTGCTCGAGGTGACGTATTGTGTGGCCCCGGTAGATGAAGGCTATCTTCCGTGACTTTGGCTGCGAGGGGTTTTCAATTTGTGTGCCTGTGGGGATGGTTATGGAGTTTAGAGAGCGTCTGGCTTGTTGGGGCAGGAGTGAGTTAAGGCCTACCGTTGACGATGTCCATGTGCTGGGGCGGAACTGTTCGCCATTTTTGGGCCAAGTCCACGAAGGCTGCGGCATTCATCAGACCGAAGCCGAGCTTTGTGCTGTAATACAGTCCGGCTGCGTTGCGTTGCCAATCTTCGGTGGTGCTCAGGGGTTCACGGGTCGCTGACCGCACCACGATGTGCTGGACATCGCGCCACGTCAGCCTCGGACTGGGGAAGGGGATGAGAGTGAGATGAGATGTTTTATGGTCGGTGGCTGTACTTACTTGGCTTCCAGGCCTAGAGCAATGATGCCAGCCGCTAGGGGAGCTGACGCAGAGGTGCCCGTGTGCTTGACGGTGCAGGAGTTGCCGACGTCAGTTGTCGTCTGAAAGAGAAAGGTCTTGTCAATTGCTAGGGAGGAGAGAGCTTGCAACCCACAATCATTTGATCAGACTCGTTGCCCGACGAATACGTCACAGTCATCAGGGAAGCACATCTTTCGCTGTACCACGCGCCACGTCCCTTGTCGTCCGCACTGCCGACGGTTATCGTGTAGATGCTAGCCGCATAGCCGTCGCAATTGCAGTTGTCACCCTTCCGCCGGCCGTTGCCTGACGCCCACACATAGATGCTGCCCAGTCCGCGACGTCCCTTAAATCAAATCAAATGCATACAATCTGCAGATGGTCGCACACAAATGAAAGAGAAACTACCACAGTGACGCCTCTTTTAAGCGTCTTCATTGCAAAGACGCCGGGCAGCTCCATTGTCTTGCCATTGTCCATCGGACCCCAGGACGAGCTGTAAATGTCGATCTTGTCCAGTCCAAATCCCAGCGAGGACCCCTCCAGCAGATCGTAGACCACTCCGCCGAGCATTTTGATGCAGCCGATGCGACTGTTGAAGGCAATGCCGACTCCGCACTTCTTGTTGTTGGCCATCATGGCGATCTCGCCGGCGCATCTGGTCCCATGCGAGCTGCGATCGTCGTCTGGACTGGGATACGGATCCGGGCTGTCATCGTTGTAGTTCCAACTTATCTGAGGATCCTACGATGAAACAGAGGTAAGAGGCCAGTGGCGGGACACACATGCACGACAACTCACGTAGTTCTCGATCAGATCCTCGTGATCGTACTCCAGGCCGTCGTCCAGAACCGCAACCCTTACATTTCGTCCGGTGATTCCCTTGGCGTACACTGGCAGTACGTTCAGGTCCAGGCGCTTCGAGAGGCTAGAATTCGAAGACTAAACCACAAATGTGATCTGTTTTTGCTGAGAAAGTTGAATTGCTTGACTGACCATGTACCACTGTTGTTGCCAGAGCTCGTCGTTGAAGAGAGGGTCGCTGTTGGGCAATTGATTTGTTTCGAGTTCGGTCAGGATATCATTGTCGTCGTACTCTATGAAGTCTCTTTTGT
Source organism: Eristalis arbustorum (assembly GCA_916610145.1). Lineage (NCBI taxonomy): Eukaryota > Metazoa > Arthropoda > Insecta > Diptera > Syrphidae > Eristalis > Eristalis arbustorum. The sequence continues at coordinate 50,787,486 of OU744316.1, read as the reverse complement.
CGCGCTGCAGTATCTTTTGCTGTGAGGCCCACAAGACGCGCTTATCCGCCTCGAGAGTCCTGTGGCCTGATCTTTTCACTCCGAATCCGTTCCTGTGGTCCGACAGCTTCTCGAACAGAAATATGTTTCCGAAACCTTCGATCTGATGGAGAAAGGGGAGTCATCGTGTGAAATGAAACATAGCAAATCTCTTGAGAAAAAAATGTTTTTATTTTGAAGTGCCGCCTCTATCGATTGGTGTACAGGATCAGGCTAGGACACATGCTTTAGCCTTACAAGTACAATTGCAGAGAAGGTTGGGTGATCTATGAGTGACTTGGACGGGAAGGTTATATTTCTTCAACTCATAAACCAGTTACTGCGACAGATACCAAGACGGGATGCATGCCAATGGTACAGTAACTACCAACGACTCCTACCAACATGCCTTCATCCTAGTAACTTAAACTGACAATTCTTCATGATCTCTTTTTGTTTACGACCATCGACATTGATCACATCTTAGAAGAGTCAGCGACCGATTTCTGGTTTTGTTCAGGACTCCGGCCTCTGGTTCTTCTGTATAAGCTTAAGCCGTGTGGCTGCAAAAGGAATCCCACAATTCAGGGTTTCTTTTTTCGTTCCTTTCCTTGGACATCTTTGAACATGTCGAAGTTCACCGCATTCACCAAAAGTATACATGCATACCAACCATTTTTATGCCTCCACTCTGACATTAGCTATCATAAGGATAACCGGAATGATCCTTTTAGGTAGCTATGTTTCTGCAGCTGTCGAAATATTTAGCAAGGTTTGCCATTTCTACATTCATCGTTGTGGTCTTGCCGACCGTGTGGACGTTATTAAAAATGTTACCAAAGTTGGAGCTTAGTTGTGCATATGTAACGTGATTTTCGTCGTGACATCGTTTGTCATCATAGCGATTGGGTATTTTCACGACGAGAGTTCATCAGTTGGAGGCAGAGATCATGCGCCTCGTTATCACTCGAGTATTTTCTAGGAGACAGCCTCAAGTCCTTAGTGTCAACATTTGCGACAGAATAACGCCGCGCCAACCAGCGAAGCAAGGCTCTCAGGAAGTCTACATTTGATTGTAAAGTTTGCCAGAGGGTGCCATAATTGCTCTGATGATCTCAGCCTAAGCTGGGTTCTTTCGCCACTTGTGTGTGTCATCGGTTGCGTGGAAATCTCTCCAGAGTTATCCCATTGTTGAGTCGTCGAAGTATCTTCAAGCTGTGTTGGAATAACCATATTTGCAATGCTGATGGATGTCAGGACATGATAACCTAAACAATTGTTTTAAAGCCTATTCGGAAAAAGTACGGAGCGTCTCAAACATACGAAGGGTGAAGTACAGTTTAAAATGTTGGAACTGCGTACTGGCTTAGTAAGCAATAAAAAAAACAATCCATTGAATGTGCAAGTCTAGATGATAAAAAAAAGATGTAGCTGCATTGCCACTCGGCCATCAAAGAAGCGGAAACTACTTTTGAATACCTACCGTCCCTTATGATGACCAGTCTGAGCAGAAAAAACGACAAGCAATGCAACGAAAAAACAGGAGCAGCGGAAGAGAGCACCGAGTTAAAACAAAGGAGGAGAATAGGCTTCTACGACTGAAAAAAGGGTCTCTGGCAACTTCGCAGTTCAAGCATATAGAAGAGTATAGAGACAGTAAAAAATACGGGCCTTTAGAAACAAATTTAGAATCTTTACCTAAGGCTTTAGCAAAGGTACCCATTGTTAGGGTAATCTTGTAATTTACCCGCAGAGGTGTATTTAAACAACACCTCCAACAGGAAAGAGATCAAGTCTCCTGCTGGAGACTAGGAGAGTAATAGGGAACCAGGAAATGCCAACTCCAGTCGATGAAGTAGTCACGCCAACAGCTTTGAAGTGGTTGGCTAGGTGAAGTGTGAACGTTTAAAGCCGGAACTTTCCAAAGCGACTACCGACAATTCTTCGCACTGAGGTAAGTTTTGGAACAACCCGTTTCAAACCAAGATTTTCTCAATTTTTAAGCGATAGTTGCATTTTGGATCCCAAGAAAAATGGTCCGACTGTGTCACACCATATGCAATTCGGTAAACACAGAAGGCACTGTCTTCTACAAGTCAGTACAAGTGTTGAGTTAGGCAGATACCTTACCTATCTCGGGTCAAACTTGAACTAAAAAAAAGGGATTCCGCTTGTGCAATTGGTGACTGTAAGTGGATGGAACTTATAGTGTTATACCAACGCTTTTGAAAAGCTTATCCTGGACGGGAATACTCCTTGAGCATTATCAGTGGGAGTTCGAGGCGTGATTTATGAATGCTGATCAATTCAGTAACGTAGTACTCGCCACAGCAAAGCCATCGCGGTAAAATTTTTCTGAAATCACAGTGCATTTGATTTATTTACACCCCACTGTCTTCCGGTAGTGTGTTAGAGTGCAACCTTGTTTTAGACTATTATCAGATCTGCGAGTATTTTAGAGTCGATTGAAAACCAGACGTCTGTAAGCATCTCATAATTTGCTAGCCGAACGCACCCGGGGCGCGCCCTTTGTGTCTCATTTCGTCAACTGAACTTGATTGATCGGGGATGGCAGCCAACTTCGGGATGATCCTCGAAGCCGTGAATTGCAACCAACTGCGGGCAGATCCTCAATCGTACAGTCCTTTCTTTTCTCACGCAGACTCTGAAGCTCTTCGGAAAAATTTAAGAAAGACAAACGTAATCTTCTTCACTCCTTAATAAAAAAATGAATTTTCAAGATAAAACGTCAGACGCCTCGAACTTCTCCACAGAGCTGATTTTAAGTCATTTCTGACAAGTTAATTTCTATAATTCGTACTTTGAAAGAATGCACATAGTCCAAAATTGATTGGAGTCAAGCCATTATGAACCGATACGATACAGAAAGAAGCGTTAGCTACTACAATTCATTGCTGACTAATAGTCTGTTAACATTATTCCGGGGCCATGCTCGTCTTCTCGCTGCCATTTTCATGAATGCGCTGCACAACCATCTACAGTAAACGATGACCGACAAGTCACCCACCCAAAAGTAATTTAAACTGTCTGCCACATGTTGCTTCCTCTTTACCACTCAACACAAAGCTTCCACCGTAACCCTCTCATGTTACCCTTGACAAACACGATAAAACGCTGCTTTATCAGCTTAACCGAAACAACGTAATCGAAGCTCCCTCAAGTCGTCAGCAAACAAACGAACGAAACACCAATGACGTACTTAGTCAGGTAAGCATGCATCAGCAGCAACCGTCTTTCCGTTTAGGCACCCACCCAAAACAACGACCGTCGCACGCTGTCTGTTAAACTGTTTTACACATGTTAACATGTACCTTTCGGCGCTATCGATCGACAGACGCGAACTGATTTCGTGGGAGTCGCGCTATCTAATCTGTGTCGCAGGATAAAAGGCCTGTTGTGCTCGACGGTAATTAATATGACAGTAGGTCAGCGTATCACTGCCAAACAACGTCCGGATGACAGTTTGATGTTTGTTCGTCCCTTTTTTTCATTTTTGACGCCCCAACAGTGGGTGTGTGTCGGATGTGTGGGGACGAGTGTGTTGCAAAGGACGGTCTGGTAATTAACGGAGCGAAGGACACATGTGTACTTTGAAATTTGCATAAGGGATCAAATAGCAATCGTTTAATGGATATTGATTGATGCAAGCGGTCGTCACTACAAGAGTGTGGGATTTTCGACAGATGAGTGGACATGAAAGCGTCACTGGTTAATTATGCTTTTTTCAGTGTCAAGTTCATTCTTAAGTTTCAGTATTCCGTATTGACGACAGGGCCTTTGAAGTGAGTGCTAGAGAAATGTCCAATTATGATCACCGAGCCGTTCACTTAGCTTCTTTCAGTCAGAAGATAAAGCCGTCAAAGAAGCTTTGTCTTGAGTTAAAAATAATGTGACATCGAGGACATTAAGTGTCTGGATGTAGTCATGTTTAATTCTAAGACTTTCATGAATTGTCGTCTATCTCTTAAGGAGGTTGACGAGTATCAGTGGATTCCGATATATTGTGAAATTTCAGAAAAGTACGAAGCTGATGACATGGAATGTCTGGACATTTTGAGTAGACGTCTGCCATCCATGTCTACCACAAACGAACATGGTGTGGCCTACTTTTAATCACAGCCACCCACGAGTCTTAAAGGCGTCATTACTGTGCAGTGCTTACCTTGGATTAAGTGAGCTCAAACGCTCTTGGCTCCCGATGCCTACTTCGGTTTGTCTACAACTGGTGCCGAAGACTTCTGACGCGAAGGAGCGAAAGCGTTCTCTATTTTGTAAGTCCTGCTATATGGAGCCGAAAATTGGAAGTTGATCAAAATTATAGTCTTTGAATTCTACGTCGGATGTTTGGTCCCTTCTGCGAGAGAGGTTAAGAAAACACAGTCGCGAAGAGGCAAAAATCTCACGACTGTACTGGCTCGGCCGCATTGAGCGCATGGACAATTACGCTCCAGTGAAGAGGGTCTTCTCGGTTCGAGAAGGAGAGGAAGACCGAACCATCAGTACATAGACCAAGTCATCACGCAGGCAAGGCAGTTTGGTCTTGATGGATGGAAGCAATGCATCAGCCCCGGCATCGATGCAAATTGGCTGAGAAATGGGGTTTAAAAATGGTGCGCCACACGAAACAAGAATTTATTGAACAATATCTCAGCAATTTTAAAAGTTTGGCTGCCACTGTTCGGATATTTCAGGCAATGCGCTCTAAATAGTGTTATAAGTTCGTCAGCTGCGATGAGATTAATTTGAAAACTTGTGGACTCGAAAGCAATTGGAGTCACTAAGCTTACTGGGGGTCAAAAACAAGCCGTTCAAATGTTAATATTGAAGCAGTGCATGCGAACACCTTATTTTACGAGCTAAACATAATGCTCGTATGTGTAATCTGGTCTCCAACTGATTCAAAGACTGCCACAATAACGTAGTTTCCGCGTAGTCAAGGACATCGCTTTCGTCGGCACCGGAGTAAACTGTACGAATAACTCCGATCGAACGCAGGATAACTCTTGCAACCTCTGTTTCTTTGGTCTCAAGAGGCAATGGAGTAATAGAGCGAAGGACCAAGTTGACTCTAAATAAGACACTCGCCATCCCAGTCCTGCTATATGGCGCAAAGGCATGGATAATTTCAGAAGCAAATGAAGGACCTTTTGGTCGTTTTGAGAGAAAAGTTCTGCGCGTGATCTTTGGTCCTGTTAGCTTTGAAGGGATCTGGAGGAGAAAATTCAACCACGTACTGTGGGGGCTGTACAGCCAAATGAGCATCTACGGATTCAATGCCTACGGTGGTTGGGCCAAGTAGAGCGTATGGACAACACAGCTTCGGCTCGATGAGTCCTCGAATACGAAACTGTAGGGCAACGCAACAGAGGACGTTCGCGATTAAGGTGGCGCACCCAACTGCAGAAGGACCTCAACCAACTTGGCTTGCGAAATTGGAGACAGATAGCCAGAGATCGCGCTAGTTGGAGAGGCTTGTTGGTCGAGGCTTAGGTGCACCTTAGACTGAAGAAGAACTGATTCAAAGTCCCCGAATTTTTCTGCGGTAGTGAAGAGCACGGAACATCAATTCGGCGTCATGGACAAGACATTAAAAATTTCAAGAAGCTCTCTGCAGCGCTTACTCACAAAAGACGTGTGTCTCCATGTGTAAATTATCGCAAGAAACAACTGAAGCCTTATGACCATTGTCAGCGAAGATTGATAGAGACGAGAGGAAATCAAATGCAGCACCAAATGTGCCTGATGTGGCAATATTTTGCACCACATCGTTCAAAGCCGTCAGTAGTTAATGTCAGATTGATGACTTTCTTACTGAACTGCCGGCTTTAAAGACAGTAGTCCGTTTTGTGTCTTATTCACTTGAATGCAAAGTTATGCGATATCTACTCCACCCCGAGGGGACAGACAAAGTCACACGCAAACGAACACCCCGATGCTTAATTTTGTTACTTATGATTTTTCATTTCTCAAACACACAATCACTTCACAGTCTGTCGGTACATCTCTACCGTCATTCAAAGTTTCTCCTTCGTTTTCTAGGTTCACCCAAGTCACACTTTAAATACACCAAAACAAAAACTGGAGCATTTACCTTTTTCACAAACTTGTAGTGATTATGGGCAGCAACTTGCAAAGCATCAATGAAGCTCCCGTAATCCTTTAGCGCGACTAAAACGTACTTGTCCACGGGTGAGTTTAACTTGAAACCTTCGATGGATGCCAGTAAGACCGTCAAGATGAGCACAATCGTGCCATTCCGCAAACACATCATGCACTACTGCACTGCTGTTCGACTGGAGTTCACACTTTTAAGCGCTTAACCGTGACCAAAGCGACTTCAAACTGAACTGATTCATTATGCACGGGCCGCACGGATATTTGAAGGCGATGCCATTCGGGCGGCTAATGACGCCCACTGGTCCCAAGGAAGGCAGATAACACACTCACGTATGTTTTAGGGAAGTTCTGCGCAAGTATTCCAATTTTCAGCTAATCACTAGGGCACTTGCTTTGTCGGTGAAGGGAAATGTGGCTGCTGGGTTGGGATGGAGCGGGTGTGTTGTTTGGTTTTCGAGAACGAAAGTGATGACGGACTTTGGAGCGTAATAAAAGCTTGTGATTTGTGAATGAAATGCATGCGGATAAAGCGTGTGACGTGGTGAGGTGTTTTATTGCCTAAGATATGTCGCTTAGATATTGCTCTGAACCAACAAATAAGTGCACAGGTGATGTGAATAGAAGTTGCTGCAACTGTGTGAGGAACTTCTGGTGTATCCTCGCGTGATCGGTCAAGGTTATGAGGAGACTTTTTCATTACAGACAATTTATGAGCAGTTGGGTCAGCTGTTTTCTGAACAAGATGTGTTAATGTTAAAACTTGTTCCCCAACATGGTCATCCTCGTGCGGACACAACTTGGTCGTCAAACGCAGGCGGCTGATCAGCGTTCAGTGTCGAAATTCAAGTCGACCGTCAAGAAAATGCATAGTTTCTGAAAATGTGCAGCCGAACCCGAGACTCCGTGCAAGCCTGTCATCAACAACGGAGACAGGTCTTAGAAAAGGCGCCCATGGTCCGATTGGCGACACTTTCATCAACTTCTCAACGGACAGTACCTACGAAAAGAATATAATTGGGAGACTCTCTGCTATGCATACGACGGGTAGAAGTGCCAACTATAAATTTGAGCACTGCCGCGTGTGGTGGCCACTTTCTACAGGAAACCCGTGGTATCATGAGGCATGCTAAGATATGCTGCAACGAACAGCGCAAGAGGAGTGCCGAACTAGATGACGGGAGGAGAAGAAGCTTCTACGGCAGCTCAAGTTAATCGACAGCGTAGGGACGAACAAAAAATGTGGGTAAAAAAAACCAATGCTTGGCTACAGACCTTAGGAACTCAGGCTCCTCGAAATTGCGTGTTTAATCTTTTTACTAACCCGAATAGTGGATGTGTTTAAGAAGCCCTTCTTAACAGCTGCTTTCCATCTTCTCCTTGTGGAGACGTCGCAGGTGACTTGGCACATTCCTTATAAGCTTGGCCTGTCTTCCAGAACGTCATGCTGTAACGAGCGCTGCATATCATGAAACCGCTGATTGCCATTACATAGAGCTTATACACTGCCGTCAGTATCCGTTTCAGCCACCACACCACGATTGCTCCAGATTAAATTGGCAGCACTTAACTGACTCGACATCAAGATCGGGAGCATTCAAGAGAAAGCTCGTTTCATTAGTGATGTCTTCTCTTATATATGTTTGCCAAAGAAAAATAATCCCTAAGCATACACCACCTCATCCATGTGCTTCGTCACTGTGACACTGTAACCGATTGTATTCCTTCGTGCTAAACACCATCGTACCTTACATTCCACTGTAGCGGTTAGATGACTGGTTCTTAGTTTTACTTAGCGGCCTGACCAGGATAGGTCTTCATAACTTCAATCGATGAAATATGCCTCTCATCTAACCATGAAAAGTCGCTTATTAAAAAGCTGAAGTGGCTTTGTTGTTGCCACAAGGGATATCGTCGACGGCCTGGTAGGGAGCATGCCTCAGATCATTTGCCGAATTTAGGCAGACGGAAACATGCCCGACGAATGGAAACCTCAGTATAGTTTACCTGATTCACAAGAAAGGAAACCCCTTTGTCTCCTAAACATTTCGCACAAGCTTCCTCTGTCGTTTTGTGTGAAGCCGTTCATTAACAATCTGCTAGGTCCATATCAATGTGGCTTCGAGCAGGAAAGTCCACAATAGACCAGATTTTTACACTACAGAAAATCCTGAAGAGACTCAAGAGATGCAGATTGACACCCACCATATGACAGCGTGCCGTAGAGACGAGGTATACAACGCCATGTCTAGTTTTGACATTACTGCTAAACTGGTGAGGTTGTGCAGCATGACGATGGATAACTCTCACTGCTCCATCCACATCGGTAAAGAAGTCACCGATACCTTCAAAAAAGTTTTAAGAAAGGCGACACGCTGTCATGTGATTTATTTAACATCGTACTTAGTCGTGCAAAACTCAATCGCCAATACAAGTCGCACGACATTGCAAAAATCAGTGCAATTGGTGGCATACGCGGACGACATTGACATGATGGGTCGAACACAGCGAGCCGTCAATGAAGCGTTTACTGGCATTGAAGCGTAAGCAGCTGAAATAGGTCTAGCAGCACGCCACAACAAAGCAAAGTAAATATTATACATGCTATCATCACGGAAGGACGCCCAACATTTATGTCCCGGACAGAGCGTCGTAATGGCAGCAGAAACTTTGAAGTAGTCAAGGTTCAATCTTTGGTCCTGTATGCTCTGATGGCATATGGAGGAGAAGATTCAACCACGAACTGTACAGCTAGCTAAAGATCGAGCTGGCTGGAGACGATTGTTGGTTGAGGCCCAGGTCCACCTCGGACTGTAGCGCCGCCTTAATTAAGTCGTAGGATCCAGTAAGTGCCCAATTCTTTGACTTCGTAAGACTTGGTTTGCCTTATACCTAACTTAATCTTATATAAACCCTAAACTAACTAAACTATGCCCATGGACAGACGCGTGCACCAGGGCATATATGTCATGTACGTATATGCATAGCATATATCGTCTATACGCCGTGGTGCACCTTTTTTTGGATTTAGCCACCATTGTCAACTGTCTCTTTGTTTTGGTTAGCCAGCGACAATGACACTGCAGCCAAACTAAATAAGTGCTGTCGCGCAAAAAACGATCCGCCGCACACCACCTAGGCCAAAACGTTACAATCGACTGTACCTCGGGGCAAACTTGAAGTTCACAAATGACATCACGGAGATCCGACGTAGAATCGCCCTGGACAACCGATGCTACTTCGGTTTGTCAAAACAACTGGGCTCGAAACTCCTGACTCGAAGGACCACAGCCCGTCACCGATGGAAGGCAGCAATTGCTCAGGGCCGGACCCTTCATGGATCATGCCGGCCTGATAAGTGAGTAACTGCAGTCAAGTGCAGTGTTTACTCCTGATAATAATCGTCAGGTTGTCAGTATCTTGCCAGATTTCTTAGGATTTGCTCTCAGTTGGTGGAGAACTAGTGACCATAGAAGGGGAAGACACCCTTTGGCCGCTGTTACAGAAGCTGCCAATCCTCCAGAAAAGGAAGAGATAGAATGACTTTCCAGGATGGCCATGATCTCTTGGTGGCTCCCTTCTTCAGTGCCACAATTAGTGATCATTCTTGTGGTGGATGCACTTCCAGTTCAAAGAAGCCTTCGATGTCGAGATCTGTTCCGATGCAACCACCAGTAAAAGTGACTCTCTTTTGCACACTCTTTCCTATCTCAAGCGGAGATCGCTCTACTGATCCGGAGGGTCCTCCGATCTTATCAGAGTCGTCTCTCCACTGTTCGGTGTACAACATGGTAGATAATAGGACATCCTTCTTTAATCTGTATCAGGCCAATGGTATTGAGGAATGCTTCAGGAGGAATATGGCCGTTGAGTCGAACTCTCTCATGGTACATGGTATTAGGGTAGTAAGACAAAAAGATCAGACTGTTGGAAGAAGTCATAGCTCGAGCAATATGCAGTTGAACAGGACCTTCTAGTACTCAGACTGGGACATTGTCTCTCGAACAACCTCATCTTTTCCATCTGGGAAGGAATGACATTGAACCACAGTGGACAACAGTATGAGGGCCATGTAGCTAATGGTCTTTTCCCTGGTATCAAGTTGGCCCTCTTGACTCAGCAAAGGCTTTTGTCTGAGCAATATCTACCATATATGTTTGTAAAAATAAATATATTGATCCAGCCAAAGGCCGATATATCTTACCACACTTTTCACAGCAAACGATCGTCTCTGTTGGTCAACTATGCCGAACTATGCGCCAGTTTTTGCTCGTATCCCGCGTTACCATGTACAACGAGTATTTTTTGTTTGCATGTGCCTGCCTCCACTCGTTTCCCAAACGTTGCGTTTTTTCTTGGTGTCGTAAGTCCTAGCATATCAGTCCCAGCTTCTTTGGTGGCTTCTTGACAGCATTTCCATTCCTGTTCTATTTTGAGTGTAGGTAGCGTCGAACTTTCAGAGAGTTTGAGGGAGACTCGATCGTCAAAGTTCCTAGCGGTCGATTAACAGGCGAGTTGGGTGTATGAAAAGTCGTAGAACAAACATCTCCCTTCCATTGCAAATTGGAACCAATTATTTACCACAATGTACTAGTTTTTTAGACTGAATGCCCCAGTGGAATGTTTAAAACCCTCCGTCAGAAAACATAAACCCCTAAACCCTGGAATTCCACGAAAAACACTTATTTTCCGTCTTGATCTACCTCCAATCACCACAAATTTGATTCTCTAAACTTCTAGAAAAAAAAAAACCAAGCAGAGCAATAAGGCCCCCAGTAGTTTGAGAAAACCAAAGATTATCCAGTCGCTTATCTGCACCCACCACGGAAACCGTTCCCGGCATCGACATCTGTGACACAGCATCCTTCTTCCAATCCCAATTTCCTGAAGATCATATTTTGCCCCATCCAAGCTGATTGACAGCTTATCATCGTTATAGGAACAATTTATCACATGTGACGTTCTCGAGTGATTTGTCACTTGTTGTGCGGATAGCCAGAGAATGTGGCTGCCACCGTCACTAACGCAACCGCAGTACATCACTCCTCGCAGCGCATTCCACTTGAAGTTGCTTGCCGCTTGCCATGTTCATGGATCATGTCACGGTGACGCCCCAATTTTCGAGCAGCCGTAGGCGGAAGAGTTCGGCTTATTCATAATTCTTTCTCGATCCGAGACGCCCGCAATAGTGCTGAGAATATATGAAAACAAATGTTCACCCGCGGTGATTGTGGCACCTTGAGATGAAATATCCCACAGCAGAGGACCCCGGTCCGTCCGGCGATCTATGAATAGCATCTGCGATGCATCGGATGTTTGTGTGTAAGTGAAACTATAAAATTGTGACATAACAGCGCGGCGGTGTCTTAAATAACGCATCGAGTGGCGGTGCCCGGGTGTGGGAGGACCGACGGCAACACCCTGCGAACAAGACGATAATGATCCCACGAGATTGGAGCCTTGTTCCGGCTACCCGAGATACAAGTTCCTTTCGGCGGTCGTACATGAACGACCTGACACGCCGGTGGGTGGGGATAGGACACTGCTGCGCTTGACACAAACCTAGGCAGTACCGCAGCGGCGCGACCGCTTTTGTTGAGCAGACGAAGCCGACAACTGTGCAGCGGCACAACATATCGTGGGAAACGGTGATTTATTGCTGCAAATGAGAGATTTATTTTCGGCGACGCGAGAGGAAGTGGATTTTGGAGAAAATTAACGAGGCCAAGTGGTGGCCTGAGCAGCTACCGGAAAATGTGGCGGGCTGCCTGATGAACTTGTTAGGATGTTTTGTGTTTTCGGAATTTGTAATAAGCTCGTTTACGTGAGACCAATAACACACGCATCCGGTTTCGGGATCTCGGGATTCGTGCTGAAGCCTTTTAGTGTTTCCCGAGTGATTGCTGGTTGTGGTTGGAGCATATCCGATTTGAAATGTACACATTATACATGTATGCGGCTTAGTAGTGTGAAGGAATCTGTCCAAAGGGCCGGTGCACACACTGCTGTTGAGCACATCTCGATCGGAAAACGTGCACAAAAGGCCAATACCAGGCAGAGAGTATGGAAACGCGAAACTGATTATTTGTGGCGACTGCAATCAACAGCTGGTTTGTAGATTTTGAAAAGGTTCCGATTTCCTTGAAGTAAACTCTGGCGGGAGTATAGGATTGAGGGTCGGCTCAATTCATAAATTGTAGTACCTGTAGCCTAAGTGATACCTATCCTCAACCCAGACGCAAGCCGAGTGACCATATAAGTCGATACTAAGATAAAGGTAAACGTCGATGAATAATTTCATTGTTCCATCTTTTTCACGAGTGATGGGAGAAGCTGTCCAGCAGGGACCAGCCTAACTGGGTTATTTTTTTAAAATAAATGACCTAGATATAGGCTTCCGACCCTAGAAGGATCCCTGCCTGAGCGACGGCAATCTTTCATGCCTTGCGGTCTCGGGTTCGCTGCTTCCACTTCCACAGACCAAGTGCTTTAGCATTCACAAAAGTGTGTCCCTTTAAACGGAGGTTCGGCCTTCCTTTTCACCTCAACCTGTGAGCGGTGATTCAAAGCTGTTCTTTGCTGTGTGTTATTGTTCACTCGCTCGACGTGGATCTGATTTTTTGAACTGTAAGCACATCTTGGCACAGCTCGTAGAGTTGACTGTTGTGCCTTCTCCTCCATTCGACCTCATCGCATGTGTACTGCAAGAGTTCTTCGACCCCCCAACTTCACCTATGCACAAGCAGGGATCGCGTGTCGATTAGTGTGCTGCTGAAAGGATTCAGACGTTCACACAGCACGCTTAGAACAAGTTCAATCTTCCGTCGTGATAGGGTGAAAAACACAGCAGTAAGCAAAGATCTCGATTTTGAGCATTGGCTCCTTCAAACAGAACGGGTTACGCTTCGATGGTTTTGAAATTTCCGCAGCGTGCCTTGAATGTGATTCCATTAGGTAGGCTTACCGAACCCATGACGACATGGTTGGACCAACCCGAATTGTCTACCGTCGACTGGGTTCATTTATTGGCGTCAGCAGGCTCATTTCCGGATGTACATATGTATGTCCAAATTCAACCGAAAGTTGTGGCGCATTTACACTATGGTGATGTCCAATGCAGCTGATCAGTGCCCAGACCATATTTCTGGGTCTTGTGCCACACGACGAAAAACACGTTGGGTACTGGGCAATAATTTCGGTATTTTCTCTAACTTTCCTCAAACTTTGGCAGACCGAAATATTTTGATAGCCAATTGTCACTGCAGAAACACAACAAACTACAATTCATTGCTGTGTTCTTCCTTTTCTTTGAATGGCACTACAGTCGTTGATGAACCTGGGTTTCAATCAACAACCCTCTCGAGTTAGCACATTATCAGGCTGGCATACCATCGTCTAAAACAATTCTTTAGGTACGCTCGTCTCTGATGCTCACCACCATTTCGCTGAGAAGATAGTACCTGCTACTTACTAGGTTTAAGTTGTCATAGTACTAACGAGCTACCAACCGCTGCACTGATTCCGCTGCCTGTCATCACTTGCGAAATGAGATCTTCCAACATCCAAATTAAATCAAAGCCTGATTGACGTCTGTTAATAAAGTACTTCTACTAATATCAAGACATTCATTCCCTGGGACCCATTCCCTGCACCCGCTCCTGTTGCAATGGACAACTTGATCTCTGATTAATGAGGTGCGAGGGGAATTCCATAGCTGCCTACGCTCGATCTTGAATTCGAGCCTCTTCCACCCTGCCAGGCCAATTAGACACAAATTACAAACGCATGTCGACTCAAAAATGATCAAATATTGTAAACATCTCTTCGATTCCATAAATTGCGTACAGATCACTGATCCTGTGCTCCCTCCTCGCACACATCTCCTAAGAGATATCTAATTGGGTATGACATTGCCTGTGATGCCACGCATTGATTGTCACTTACACAGGAGTGATGACAGGCGGCGGGACTATTTATAACGAGAAGCCGAAAAAATCTCTCGAATCCCCGGTGGACAGAGGAAATCTCTTGTTTCCACGGACATGTGCACACGATTCGTTTGTCTGAAGCTCATCCTGTTCGTCGGCTGGTGCCCTTGATGCGGCTGCGATTTCGAATCGCCGCTGGATTGGAGTTTTAATATCTCGCGTGCCGAGAGAATAGATACTTCCGCTCGGCTGGCAATCGGATTAATTACCTCTTCTGACTTATGGAAGAAGTTCAGCGCTCGCGACGTTTCCTGTACAAATCACGATTAAAGAGAGTCGTCGTTGATGGATCTAGATTAGGTGGACTTTGGAAGGGGGAAACCATTGAATTTCATCAAGTTATCGAGAAGATGCTCAAGAGGTGTGTTTTTTATTAGCTCCCCAGGTGTTTTGGCACGTTGGTGTCAACTTTTCATTGTTAAATGATTTTCTCCGCCGAGTTCAACGAAACATTACAGTTTATGGAAAAACGTGATTTCAGCGACATCAATGCGCATCACCCATCAAACAAAAGACACTCGTATAGTGCCTCCTAACCCACGAAAGGTGTCTAGGTGCTCCCATCAAACAGAACAAGAGTGAGCGTCATCTTTATGCTTATCTTCAATTGCTGTCATCTATAGCCCTATCACACATGAAAAATAACTCATGCCCTGATTAAAGTTAAGCCGTTTAAGGTCATTGTCAGTGGGTTATCTTCTCATAACCGGGGGCCCTTATCCAAGGGCGTAATCGACCCTGAAGACGGTCAACTATTTTCCACAAATTTCCCAAGTTTGCTTGGAAGCTTATGATAATTGTAGGCTATGCGGTGACAGTCCTAATCTAACTCAATCTAGACTAAGTTTATGATAGCGGAAGTGATTACCTTCAGCGAGACCGAAATTATTTTCTCGACAAGAAAACCGAAAGGGGCTTCTGGACAAGGGAACCGAAAGGGATTTCTGGGCAAAGGAACCGATGGCCTATTTTCTCTTTGGAAACCAACTCGTGTTGTCGGCGCGGTGCCAGTCGCTATGCTCGAAATTCTTCTTCTTCTTGTGGCGCTACAGTCCGGGGTGAACCTGGGCCTCGGTCAACAATCCTCTCCAACTGACACGATCCCTAGGCAGCTGCCTCCAATTTCGCACTCCAAGTTGGTTGAGGTCCTTCTCCACTTGAGTGCGCCATCGGGTTCGTTATCGTCCTCTATTGCGTTGTCCCACTGGTTCGGAGTCGAAGACTCTTCGGGCTGGAGCAGTGTTGTCCATGCGCTCCGCAGCCATCTTAGGCGTTGAATCCGTAGACGCCTGAACTAGACTCATGTCGTTGTACAGCCCGTACAATTCGTGGTTGAATCTTTTTCTCCAAGAAACTTCAACAAAAACAGGACCAAAGACTGAACGCAGGACTTTTCTCTCGAAGAGACCAAGTGCGTCTTCATCCGCTCTTGAGATAGTCCAAGCTTCCGCGCCATACAGCAGGACATGGATGATCAAGGTCTTATATAATGTGAGCTTAGTCTTTCGAGAAAGGGCTCTATTTCTCAATTGCCTCTTGAGCCCAAAGAAACAGCGGTTGGCAAGAGTTATTCTGCGTTTAATCTCGGTACTGATGTTGTTCGCACTATTTACTTGGGAGCCAAGGTAGACGAAGTCCTTTACTACCTCGAAGTTGTAGCTGCCTATGGTGACGTTCTGACCTAGTCGTCGATGTTGTGTGTCCTTCCTTATACTTTTTTTGCCCTCATTCACCGCTAAACCCATTTTTGCCGCCTCCGTTTCAATACAAGCAAACGCTTCATTGACGGCTCGCTGAGTTCGGCCAATCACGTCAATGGATTTTTGGAAGATCGTGCCTCTAGTATTGGCGTGTGAGTTTTGCACGACCTTCTCAAGTACAATGTTGTAAAAATCACATGACAGCGCGTCGCCTTGCCTAAAGCCTGTTTTGACATTGAAGGTCTCGGTGAGTTCTTTCCCGACTTTGATGGAGCAGCGAGAGTTCTCCATCGTCATCCTGCACAGCCTGACGAGTTTGGCAGGAATGTCAAAGCTAGACATGGCGTTGTATAGCTCGTCTCAATGCACGCATATGCGGCCTTGAAATCGACAAATAGGTGGTGGGTGTCGATCTGCATCTCTTGGGTTTTTTCGAGGATCTGCCGTAATGTGAAAATTTGATCGATAGTGGACTTCCCAGGCCTGAAACCGCACTGATAAGGACCTATCAGGTTGTTGACGAATGGTTTCAGGCGCTCACACAGAACGGCAGAGAAGATTTTGTAGGCGATGTTAAGGAGACTTATCCCCCGATAGTTGGCGCAGTCAAAGGGGTCTCCTTTCTTGTGGATCGGGCAAACGATACTAAGATTCCACTCGTCGGGCATGCTTTCCTCCGACCATATCCTACAGATGAGCTGGTGCATGCGCCCAACCAGATCATCTCCAGCTGCTTTAAAAAGTTCCGCGGACAATCCGTCCGCTCCAGCAGCTCGACTTCAGTCTCGATATCGCTACCTTGACTTCGTCTAGATCCGGGGGACGGAATTCTCTTCTATCGTCGTCCATTGCGTGGAGTGGAACATTCTGCCTGACAGCGGTATTGGTGTCCTCTTCGCCGTTTAACAGTCTGCAGAAGTGATCCTTCCAGATTCTCAGTATCGACTGCGACTCTACTACGAGTTGTCCCTCTTCGTTCCGACAGGCTTCTGTCCGATGTTTGTACCCTTTGGATAGTTGTTTCACCCGCTGGTAAAACTTTCGAACATTATTTCTGCCGTACCACCTCTCCATTTCCTCGATCGCGCGCTTCTCATGCTCCTTCTTTTTCTTCTGAGAAGCCGGTGCTCTTCCCTTCTTTTAAGTTCGTAGAGCTCACGAACCGCTCTCGTCCTTCTATCCAGCGTCGCCTTATATGCTGCTAGCTTCGCTGAATGCGCCTGCCGACACTCGTTGTCAAACCATGGGTTTTTTCTAGGTGGCATTTTAAAACCCAACACATCAGAGGCAGCTTCTCTAATGGCGTTTTGACAACGGTTCCACTGTTCGGCGATTGTTTCGCCTGGCAGGGTTGGACTCTCTGAGAGCTTCAGGGAGACTCGATCGGAGAAGTTCCCAGCGGTCGATTGCGATTGTAGCTTTCCAACGTCAAACTGTTTTGGTTTTGCTCTACTCCGTTGTACAATCGATATTCGAGTTCTGACCTTGGCTACAAATGATCCGAGTCGATGTTGGCACCTCGGAACGTTCGGACATCTAGGACACAGGAGGAGTGTCTGACGTCGATCGCGATGTGATCAATCTGGTTGACGGTTGATTGATCAGGGGACCGCCAGGTCCCTTTGTGAATGTTGAGGTGAGGGAACCGCCTGCTGGCTACAGTGAGGTTTCGCCCCGTCACGAAGTCCAACAGCCTGAGTCCATTGTCAGATGTGTGTCGTGTAGGCTGTGTTTTCCGACGACTCTAGCAAAGATTTCTTCCTTGCCCAGCTTTGCATTAAAATCTCCTGGAACGATTTTGGTGTCGTAGCTGGGACGTTGATCGTATGTTCTTTCTAGGAGATCATAGAAGTCATCCTTGCTATTGTAGGGGTAGAATTGAGAAAACTCACTTCACTACTCAAGAAAACACACGTCCACTCGTTACAAGGTCTTCTTTATTTCTGTTAATGCTTAGTGTTAAATACATAATAAGTAACATGTCATATATAGAAGTGGAGACTTTTCGGATAGATCATCCGATCAGATTAACCGATACTTTATGCAGTACAAATTGGTGTTTGTGTGCTGAGAACAGTGACGTCCAAAAGTAAATATCAGTTTTTATGAAATCGACTACAGTTCGGCCATCCTGATCGCATAATCGCCCCGATTACAATCACTTCTCGTAATTAATAGTATTTAAGTATTAAATTGATGATGAAAGGAGTATATAATATCAATAATCAAAATTAGTAATTCATATTACAGTACAAAATTATTTAACAAATTCATTAGGAAAATGTAAAGTTAATAGATTGATTTATATCATGGAAATGTTACAGCAAAAGATATTCGGGAAACAGGTCTGGGTTTCTGGAAGAAAAAATTCATTAATAATCGTTAAGCTGTAAAAAATAATCAAACTTCTATTCGGTCCGACGAATCAACATCCTCAGAACGTCCTTCGGCCATCTCAATCTTGTCACCTGTGGAATGTTTTAATCCTAAGTCATATAGTCTCATATTGGTAGGTGCTGATATGCCTTTATAAGGTAAACGAGTTATCTGAAGGCCGTCTATGTCCCCAATGACATACCGATCATTAGGTAGAACTCTTTTAACTTCGTACGGACCACGATACTTAGTGAGTATTTTTTTATTAATTCCTGGTGTAGTAACAACATTTTTGATCATCACATAATCACCCTTTTGGCACGTCTTAGGCCTTTTGCGACGACTGTAGTAATAAAGTTTATTATCTGTTTGGTTCTTTTGGATTGCGTTTAAATTGCTTTCGTTCGGCCTAATACCATTTTCGGTAATTCTGTACCCCAAATATATAATTTCATTTTGGAGGAAAGTACATTTATCAAATCTTAATCGTAATCCCTTGTTTACGACAACATCAACTACTTCCTTGAGGATTTCCAAATGCTCCTCTATAGTATGCGTCGCAATCAGAATGTCATCTAGGTACGTAAGAATTCTTCCGGCCGAAATCATACCTCCGAAAACATGTTTCATATACCTTTCAAAAACCGACGGGGCATTTTTCAGCCCAAATGGCATTCTAGTGTATTCATTTTGACCCAAGGGGGTTGTAAAAGAAGTAAACTTCATCGATTCTTCTGACAACTGAACGTGGTGAAAACCATTTCTCAGATCCAGGGTGGAAAAAAACTTTTTGTTTCTGAGACGATCTATGTGATCTTCTATTACGAGCAACGGATAATTATCGCGCAAAGTTATTTTATTCAGCTCGCGAAAGTCAACGCAGAGTCTTAACTCTTTGTTCTTTTTTTGAACCAATACTATTGGCGAAACATACGGGGAATTCGATTCACGAATTATTCCTTGTTTAATTAGACCGTCTAAAATGTTTTGCAGCTCCAGCTTATGCGCATAAGGGAGCCTTCTAGGTGGACAATAAAAAGGAGTATCTCTAGATAGCGAAATTTTAATTTTGAAATCTGATTCTACTTTAAACTGCTTATCATTACTTGCATAAAATGCGGGAGTAACTATTGCTTTTACTTTTTGCTTTATATCTTCTGATAATGCACTATTTATATTAATCTCCAACTCACCAGTCAATTCACTTGTGTCGATATTCAAAATTTGATTTAAATAGTCTTGATCATCCGTATTGGTACTTTCAGCAGGATTTTCCAAAGATTGTAGATGACCGTCGCATGCTCTGAGAATATCTTGATTTGCGTCGTCCTTGTATTTCATTTTGCTTTGAAGAGCCAGACCCGCCTCCTTGAAGAAATCTCTACCTAGTACAACAGGATAGTTCATTGAAAAATTTTTAACAACAAGTAATTGCAATTCAATAAAATTGTTTTCATAAACTACATTGCTACTTATACTTCCCAATACACTCAGTGGACTAGAATTGACTCCACAATATGTTGATTCCGTATTCCTGAGCTTCGACAGCAAACATCTTGGCAGAAACTGCTCCTGGATGAAACTAATTGGACTGCCCGAGTCCAAAAGCGCCAAAATTGAAATTGAACTCTCCATTTGGTTGTAATTCCATTGAAACTTAACAAAAATTTCAAAATCCTTGGCCGACATTGACAGTTCTTCTTTCGGTTTGTTTACTATATTTGGCGACTCCAATTTCTTTTCCCCACACTCTTGGAGACTGCAGTTGGTATCATTTAGAGTCATAACCGGATTATGTTGGCCACACTGTGTTGATATGTGTCCGCGCTTACCACACTTGAAACACGTTAAAACTTTCGTCGAATCCTTCCTGTGGTGAATATTGCGATCTTTTGTGGTAAAGTTCTCTGATGGATCGGTTCGTGTCTTAGGTGTTGCAATGGCATTGAATGTTTTTATTGGATATGCCCGACGAGTATTATTTTTTTGTTTCTCATATTTTCGCAAAGCCATTTTAAATTCACATAGGTTATTTGCACTGTACAATATGGTTTTATTTACCTCTGTGTCGATAATTCCTTTTATCACGAACTGGATTAGATCCTCTTCGTCAACATCGCCATGTGATGCTATTTCCTGCATATGTAATAAATATTGCTGGGTGGACTCATCACGATGTTTTTTCCGTTCACGAAGTTCATTAAATATGTCCGATTTTAACACAACCTTTCGGAATTCGCTTTTTAATGATGTTTTCAGTTCTGTCCAACTTTTAGGATTTAATGTACGCACGAATAATTTGGCTGTTCCCGTTAAAAGTCTCTTACAATATATGAGTTTAGCTCTATCATTTAGATGGATTATTTCTGCACATTCCTCGAACTGCTCGATCCATCGATCCACTGGAAAATTATCATCAGCACTAAATGGGCATATGGAACCTTCAACATCTTGAAAGCTGCACGGTACTGTAGACCTCGAGCTGGATGGCTCCTCCACCTGAAGTTCTCGAATTTGCCGCCTTAGCTGTTCAATTTTATTTTTCTTTTCCAAGATCCTTTGCAACTTTTCCAGTTCCTTGTCGAGCTGTTCCTCCTCTGAACAGTTTAACTGGCTATCAGATGCAGATGAGTGTTCTTCTGTTAGGTGAGACTCGTCTACCCCATTTTCTCGACCGCTTGAAGCATCTTGAATTAATTTCCGAATATCGTCTTCCACCAAATCTTTCACCGCTTCATTTGCTCGGATTTTTAATTCCGCCTTTGTTCCAGATGTATGCACCTTCAACAAACGTAGCACTTCTTTCAGCTTTAATACAGTTGCTGATTCTAAGAAAATTGACCACTCATCCATCACAATGGATTATTTGTTCACGAACACTAGCTTTAATATTCCGACTTTCGCAATCGCGACGAAAAGAGAGTTTGACTTTGATTCGTTAATTTTATCGACACTTTATCCCACTTCTGAAAATTGTAGGGGTAGAATTGAGAAAACTCACTTCACTACTCAAGAAAACACACGTCCACTCGTTACAAGGTCTTCTTTATTTCTGTTAATGCTTAGTGTTAAATACATAATAAGTAACATGTCATATATAGAAGTGGAGACTTTTCGGATAGATCATCCGATCAGATTAACCGATACTTTATGCAGTACAAATTGGTGTTTGTGTGCTGAGAACAGTGACGTCCAAAAGTAAATATCAGTTTTTATGAAATCGACTACACTATCGTCGTCTTTGTCCTCCGTTGCGGCGTGGGCGCAAATTAGGCTGATGTTGCCGAAAGTTGCCTCGATCCGGGTTGTTGTGAGGCGTTCGCTTATGTATCTAAAGCTTAAGACTTCTTGCCTAAGTCTGCCTCGAACCACAAAACCGCATCCAAACAAGCGCTGCCTTCGCTCTTTGTAGCAATCGCCGTAATACATATATGTCGCAGTTTTTCAACCTCTTTTTGCCCGGCCCATCCCATCGCACCTCCTGGATGGCGGTGATGTCAGCCTTATAGTGTGAAGTGATTACCTCAGCGAAACAGAAAGGGGTTTCTGGACAATTGAACCGAAAGGGGTTTCTTGATCTTGGCTTGGCGTTGACGGATGATGTGTTTCGTTAATTTGAGGCACATTTAGTCGGTGAGCTCTGGTTTCAACAAGCCTGCGCGACGAACCATGCAGCGCGTGTAGGAATGGACTTGGTTAGAAATTATTTGGTGATGGCCTATTTTCGCTTTGGAAACCAACATAACTCGTGCTATCCGCGAGGCACCAGTCGCGACTCCAAAGAGTCGCCCAAAATTGGACCTTCCGACGTTTACCAACATTTAAATGATGTCATTTTCAAGAAATTGCGGCGAATTGTTCCCCTAACAGATGGTCGAAATGTTTTATTATAAATCGAATCTCCTGGGCTGGTTGTCCAGGGATAGCATACATATTATTACCGTCCAGGCGTCACTGAGTCATAGCCGCTTTAGTATATCGTAGTGAGATCCTAGAATAATTCTGGGCGATCGATTTGGCCAATTGGACGTCATTGTATTCAATTTTCAATTAGTAGTGGGATATCGGGTTGGCTGGACAGGCTTGGTTAATGCCCTGATGCGCATACTACAGTGGAGGCAAGCGCTGAATGTGTATGTCGTTAAAGTTCTCCCCTTGCACCATCTGTAGCTTTTTTTCATAATTTTGCTAACTTTTGTAGTCTTCCACCAAATTTAATACGAAATGTAAGAAAAAGGCTTTCTACTTTATTTAATTTACTCACTACGTTTTATTAAAACATTCAATACAGCAAAATAAATGTCAAAAGCAAAAAATAAATTAGTTTAAGAAATAAAAGTGGTTTCCTTACACCATGTGCAACACTTGAAAGTGGGCAAACATTTTCGACATGCCAGAATGGTTGACATGGCCACAACACGCTTCTGACACTCCAGCTCAAGCAGAGCAATCAGTGTACAGGTAATTTCCTACCATATTCGGCACTTAGTAGCCGGATTCATGAATGATCCTCGCGGACAGTGAAAGGCTTCACTGAACTTATTGAAATTCATGAGAGTGCCGATTGTCCGGGACTTCGCCGGGCTGTGATCCTCGTATTTGTTCACCTGCACAGCCTCCGGCCGTATTGCCGAGCAAAACGCTTGTGTAAAGCCCAGGAAGAACAACTGATCTCCGCTGAGGTCTAGATCCGGTAAGGTGTCAACCGTTGTGCGCTTCGGATGCGAGTTTGCCTTTCTCCAATTGTCGTATGCAATGTATGCAATGCGAATGCCGCCGTTGTCTGCCAAGTTCTCCGAGATCGTGGACACAACGTCAAAGGGTATGTCGCTGGCTGACAATCGCTCATATTGATCCTGGAAGCACTTCGTCTTTTGCTCGAAGGCGACCTCCTCGGCCCTGTGCCACCAGTTGGCTACATTGCCGTCTACGTCTACATTACGACCGTTATCGTCGAAGCCGTGTATGATTTCGTGGCCGAGAAACATGCCAATGTTGCCATAGTTCAGCGACTGGGGAAAGTATCGATGGAAGGTGGGCGGTTGAAGGATTCCCGCAAGGACGATGATTCGATTTGCTGCCACGCTGTACAAGGCATTCACCATGGTTGGTGGTTTGGTCCACATCTCGGGGTCAAACGGCTTGAAGAGCCTCTCAGCGTTCTCTTGGCGGAAGAACTTCGCAAGGCGCACGCAGTTCTCGAAGTGTTCGCCAGCGACGACATTCACCGCATCGTGACGCTCGTTTAAGGTCTCCTTCGAGAGAATGAAGTCCGGATATCCAACGGACGCCTTCATGGCCTGTGCTTTTTTCAGCGCGTACGCCTTGGTGTCCTCCCTCAGCCAGTCCATGTCGGCTAGGTTTTCTTCGAACGCCACTTTAAGGGACTCAATCACCTCGTTGGCCACTTCCTTGCTGGATTCATCGAAGTACTTCTGGACGAAGAGCGCCGACGATGTCATTCCGATGTTCCTGTTCACCTGACTAACACACGACTTCCACACGGGTTTCGGGTCGACTTGACCGGTCAGAATCGCATTGCAGTCATCCCAAGCTTTCCGGAAGTCAGCACTCAGTGTTGGGAGTGCAAAGAGTACAGCTCGCCACACCATGTAGTTGGACAGGGTCTTAAGGTTCTCTTCAAATAGGATTGCCGACAGCTTAGCATAGTACCAAGCAACGGGGCCGTATTGTAATCCGATGTCTTGATCTTCGCTGATATTCATCCCTTGGATCCCGGAGATATATCGGCCCCATGCGATTTCATCGTATTCCTCTTCAACTCTACTCAGGGGCCATCGGATGAGTAGGGAGTCCACCTTGAGCTTATTCGGCGTGTCCTTAGCTTCGGCCAGGCGTACTTCGAGGTTTACTATTTCTTCAGAAGCATTTTTCGCTGTTTGCCCGTCGACTCCCAGCAGGAGGAGCACGTTTTCGACCAGATTCCTGAAAAGGAGAAAGAAGGTGCGATTAATTGCAAATAGATCTCAATATTGAAGGCGGATCATTTGACGATGAAGCTGACCAGTGCTTTGTTAGTCAGTCGAATATGTTCATGCATGTTAACACTGTTGAAAAGTGAGTAAAGATCAGTTTTCTCAGACGGATGCATACGCAGACAAATCCGTGATGGGTATACCAAGGGATCTATTCGTGGTCGAATTTTGTGAAGAATACTTCAGACCAGTCAAACAGTAGTCTCATCCACCAAGACTCAATTCCCAAACATCAACGACCCCGTCTGTGTCTAGGACCGCATTAATCGTAACAATGCTGTCCATTTAATGGGCCAGATAAAATATTCCCACTAATCCTGTAAAGGTATCCAGTTCCAGAGCAATGTGCAAGAATTAGTCGATGAGATGGTCGTACATACACGCTGTACCGTGCTCTTCGGTTCAACGCGCTACGTTATGTAGTTTGTTCAACCTGATTGAGGAAGAGATACTGCGGAAGTGACTATCCAGTCAGTTCAAATGTCGAGTTACGCAGATGACATCGACATCGTCGCGTGTTCCTGAAGTGACGAAGTGAAAGCTTTAAAAATAAGACAAAGTATGTTTTGTGGAGCTTGAATCGATCCGCTGCTCACAAGCTACCTCTCCATCTGGGATTAAGCGTGAACACCACAAATGACATCTCAATGGAGATCAGACGTAGAATCGGTCTCGTCAACCGGTCCAGTTGGATAATAAATGAAACATGAGCACTCTTGCTACCTTCCAATTTAGTAATCTGGGATTCATGTGAATGGAGAAGCCGGAGAAGCGGCAACCAAATTCAGCCAGCTTCCAAGTTTCAATAGTCTTCGAATGCGAGCCTCCTGATTCCAGGAAACGGTGACACAAGACGTCTTGATGCAGCATGCTCGTCAGACCTATTTAAGCCGAATAGATTGTGTGAATCGCCAATGAAATGCCAAGAAGTTGCTACTAAATTAAAGATCCGCTTTTTGTAAAAGATCACTGAAAAGGCACAAACGACAACACGAGATTTGGCTACGAATTCTGCTTTGAATTCATTCAATATTTTCAAGGAAGTATATCCGAAGTGAAGAGAAACAATTACCGTGGACTACGGTTACGAATTCCTTTCCCCCGCCTCAGACGAGGACAAGATAGGGATATCTAGACTGAAGTCGAACAAAGCTGCTGGAGTGAAACTTTGTAAAGCAGCTGGAGATGATCTGGTTGGGTGCATGCACCAGCTCATCTGTAAGATATAGTCTGAGGATAGCATGCCCGATGAGTCAGTACCCCTTTCACTGCGCCATCTAGAGAGAAGTCTCCGAAACACTGCCTATAAGATCTTCTCTGCCGTTTTGTGTGAGCGTCTGAAACCATCCGTCAATAACCCGACTGCTCCTTAGTGCGGTTTTGCCACCATCGATGAAATCTACACATTACGTCAGATCCTGAAAAAGACTCAAGAGATGCAGATCGACACCCACCACCTATTCGTCGATCTCGAGGCCGCTTATGGCAGCGTGCCTGGAGAGGAGCTATTCAGCGCCATGTCTAGTTTTAATCAATCTAGCTTAGTCCTTCAAAACACATCAGGTTTTGCAGGAAGTCGATGTAGAACTCTCGCTGCTTTACTAAGGTCGGTAAAGAACTCACCGAGATCTTCAATATTCTGAAAGGTTTCAGACTAGACTAAGTGCAGGTACGATCTTCCAAACGTCCATTCAACATTGACGTGAGTGCGCGAACACAGCGAGCCGTTGAAAATAGGTCAAGCGATAAACCAGGGCAAAACAAAGTATATGGTGTCGTCACGGAAGGACGCACAACATCGATGCCTCAGTCGGAGCGTCATATTGGACAGCAGAAACTTTGAAGTAGTCAAGGACATCGTCTACCTCCGCTTCCAAGTAAACAGTGACAAAACCGGTACCGAGATCAGTGCGAGATGATGGTAATGTTTGCTTTGATGGCGTCTGGAGGAGAAGATTCACAAACTGCAAAGGCTGTACGGCGGCATGCTCCTTGTCAAATGTCTGCGGATAGAACGCTTACAATGACTAGAGCATGTGGACCGAACGGACATCACATCTCCGGTCCGAAGAATCTTCGAATCTGAGCTATTAGGACAACGCAATAGAGGAGACTCACGAAATCAAAACTGCAACCAACTGGTTGTCCGAAATTGGAGGAAGCTGTTAAAAGTCTTGACGGATAGAGAAACATCTTAGTTGAGGCCCAGGTCTATCCCGGACTGCACCGCCACTCTAAGAGGAAGAAGCATCCGAATTGACAAGTAACACAAAAAACAACAATACGATTGAATTGTCAATGTGAACTTGGATTGGATTCTCACTTTCGAAACTATGCCCCAATGTATGAGAGCTACAACTGGTAAGCCAAGATCAGGATTATTAGCAGATTTACTTGCAACTGTTTTAGGAGGAAGTTCATCAACACATGTTATCATCACAGAAGGACGCACAGCATCGAAATCATTATTAAGGATATACAAATCGAGATCATCTTCATCAATCAGAGCCAGTTGTCACGTTGCCTATGAAGAAAAGTCCGCTTTCAAAATAATAAGCTGTCGACACTTTGTCGTTTTTGTACAAAAAAATATAACATAATTGAAACGTTTATGTAAGTAGCTTTCAAATATTTAAAGTATTGCTCATCTGAAAGTATGACTTTTTCAATGAAAACAACAATGACAGTTGCCTTCCAACGCATGTTCCAATGGAATAATAAAAGTTACGCCATCTCTTAGCAAACTGCACGAAGTTCTTATGTATTAAGTTATAGACCTAATATTAATTAAACAAAAAGTTGCCGAAAACTTACTAGAATCGTGACCATACAAGGTTAAAACACACAAACTTAAATGCGATGAAATAATGCTTATGAATAGATCGCCACATGATAGTGCTGACAGAGGAAAAAAGTGTCCACCGAATCGATCATCACACAATTCGCTCATACGCTGGCTCAAGCACATATCGACAATATGCTACAAAACAAAACCGTGGCATTGTCAACCTCGACGTCGAAGGTTCGATCCCTGGTCTGTGCGACAAAAATAATTTTCACAGGCCCACCTTTTTTCGAGTCACTCACAATGATCAAAGAGTACTTCTGTCTAGAAAAAGCTTCTCAAATTTGGCCATTCGTAGTCGACATTAAACTGTAGGTCTCGTGAGAAAACAATAGCACGCACAACATGAGTGGTTGCTGAGAAGCTGTTCTAAGGGCTGTGGCGCCACCCTTATTATTATTGAAGCATTTGTTGAGATTATTGCGCAACAAATCTACATACTGGTAGGCGCTGATGTCAAAAGCGCACTACACTTGCCGATAATCAAAAACGAAAGACGACTTTGTTGTCATTGAAATAGGTACACACACAAAATGGCACCCTCCAACACACTCAATCGCGCGGATTTCGTTTTCAAACAGATGCAGCCATAAGCTCTTCAAGAACAACAGATAACATCGGCACATATTTTTAGACGTAACGTGTGTTGGCATCACTCAACTCTGAGCGATGCAGGCACACACAATTATGAGTTACGTTGATTTTATTTCCCACTCACGTGTAAGCCTTCAGTTTGTCCGCATGCTCACTCTTCAGGTAGTAGTCGATGTTGGGCATGCCCAAGTTGGGTTGCTTCAAGTAAATCATGTGCTCGTTAGACTTCATGTCCTTCTCAATGTTATAGGCGAGCACAACGCCATTCTCGATAAACGACAAATTTATTGCCAATTGAATCCAATCGAATTCGGTCTCGTTCCAGTTCTCGTCCATTGCCGGCCATCCGCCCAAGTCTTCAATGAAATCCAGAAGCGGTTGGGCGCCACGCTGTTCAATGGTCTCCTCGTCTATGCAGCTTCTGTAGAAGATCTTCGCCTTGTCGACAGCATCCGGGGGTTCGTTATCGTTTCCGATTGGCTGCTCGAGGACTTCTTTCACTTTTAACTCGACATTGTCATTCAGTCGCTCCACCGACGAGTACTCGTATCTATCCTTCGGAATTGGATTCACTGCCTGCCAGTTGCCGCACGCGTACTCGTAGAAGTTCTCGCACGGATCGGCCGATGCGTTCATGAAGCTCCGCATCAGTTGCGATTGACTGATGCGAACTTGTCGGGCCTCACTCGGGCTGTGGTCATCGACTTCCTCTCTGCCTCTGTCTGTGTCTGCTGTCGCACTGGATGGAAGGAAGTAGAGTACCGTGAAGCCCAGCACTGTCGATATTACGAACACTATTATGTACAACTGCATCCTCGACACCTTGACCATCGCGGTCGGTGGGAACTACAACGTTGACCCTGAATGGGTCTTCAAATGCGCGACAAAAGCACAAAACTAAATTCAATTCGCGTACTGTTCAACTGAACTTGAGTGCCTATGTCATGTTCTTCGAAAACACTAGGTACGCGACAATTGCATCCGTTGCACAAGTAGGTGCTCACACGATGCGGCGAACGGATCGACTGGCGCTGACTGCTGAGCATGCTTTTCAGCGACATTATCCCACGGCTGGGCTGCCAAGTTTACAACGAACATGCAATATTTTGTGTAATTTCGAATTTACTCTCATTTTTATCAATTAAAACCGATTTGAGTGCAATACATCTCTAGATCTGTCTATTGGCCGCTGATGCATCCGGTGGGAGGAGGTGAAAGCATGCATGCTTATCGTGACGCTAAAAGCTCGACATTCGCGGTGACAATGCAACAATTTGTTGAAGCTTTAGCAAATCATTTACACATTGATGCATGCAAGTGTTTGGTTGTGTGACACCACTTGCTCGCGGTTATTGCACGCCCTGTTATGCGCGGAACTGAGGCTCTTATGAGATGCAGTCATAATCTACATCACGCCTCAAGTTACAAATTATATGGGAACTGTTATGAGTTAGTTCATTGTGGGGTATTGCTGTGACGCGGTAAGTCAGGGGTTCTCCAATAGGCATGTTGAGATGTTGGAATTGAACAAAACAACATGACATGGCAGCGATTTACTTGAGAGGCCCATCAAGAAATATGACATCGTTGAAATGGCACATGGGAGAGGTCCAATTGACGACGACCCTAAAGCAAAGATCGGTATGAACGCATTGATGTGTTCAAATGGCATGGTGTTGATGTTCACACCGACTCTGTGAGAGAGGCAACCATGTCCTCAAAGTGTGCAAGAAGACATTGTGATATCTTTGTTGCACATAACTCTGTTCTGCTTGGACCAAAGGTCTTACTTAGAAAACTACTTTTCCAAAGCAAAGTCAATGCGATCCACAATAATCGTGCACTCTCATCAGTGAAATGTACATGTCGATGGCTTCACGCAAAACTTTACTTAGTACAAATTATGCTAATTTCAGGATAGTTTTTGTTAACATAACTTTTTTCATATAAAATCGATTATGTGCTATAAGCTATAAGCTATAATTTCAAGGCTTTTTGTCAAATGAAAAATATAAGTCCATGCGGCAGTTTCGATGGCATAAATAACGTAAGACTATGATAAACTCCGAAGGAAGATCAGCAAAGTATTTCTGTCTTAAGGAGCCTACATCAATAGCGCCTCATCACCTGATACAAGCAAAGGTGAGACAATGGTAAAGGAAGTGCTCTGCAATGTCGTCGTATTCTGCACAGGAGAGGGTTGAATCGCTCAGACCAAGCATTTAAGTGCTTGGTGAAGCTGGAGTAGCCTGTTAGTACGCCGCGCCGGTAAGTTGTCTGTTAAACCATGTCTATCTCTTATATCAATGCCGCGGATTTCCTACAAACATTAGAAAGCAAGCATTTGGTATTTTCTGGCTCTCGAAAAGCTCAAGTACGCCTGTAGGTTGGGGTCCTAAGAATACCTCCACTGATTGTTGTCTAGCAAGTTCATCTGCGATCTCATTTCCCAGATAAGTGAGCGAATGACTGCCAATCAAATTCAGAAGAGAATTCATCAATTAACTTGGTTTCAGCCTTGGGATGTTCACCATCGATCAAATCTTCACATTATGGCAGATCCTTGAAAAACGCAATAGATGCAGATCGACATCCACCACCTATTTGTTGACTTTAAGGCCGCATATGACAGCGTACAGTCGAGTCGAGTTATACAACGTTATGTCTAGTTTTGACATTCCTGCCAAATTCGTCAGTGTGTCAGGTTTAAGTGAAGGCGAATCGCTGTCACGTAATATTTTTTCACATCGTACTTCATAAGTTCGTGCAAAACTCACGTGCCAAGACAAGAGGCCCGATCTCAAAAATATCCGTGGTATTGTTAGCATACGCGGACGACATTGACGTGATTGTTCTAAGACAGTCAATGAAGTGTTGTTGGTATTGAAATGGAAGCGGCAAAAATGGGTTCAGCGATGAATGAGAGCATAACGAAGAATACATTGTCATCAAGAAAGGACATACAACATCGGCGACTCGGTCAGAACGTCACCATAGGTAGCTACAACTTAGAGGTGGTACACAGGGTAAAGGACTTCATCCACCTTGGCTCCCAAGTAAATAGTGCGAACAACATCAGTACCGAGATTAAACGCAGAATAACTCTTGCCAAGCGCTGTTTCTTTGGGCTCAAGAGGCAGTTGAGTAGTAGAGCCCTCTCTCGAAGGAATAAATTAGCATTATATTAGACCTTGATTATCGCTGTCTCGCTCTATGGCGCAGAAGTCTGGACTATCTCAAGAGTGGATAAAGAAGCCCTTGGTCTTTTTGAGAGAAAAGTTCTGCCTAGGCTTCTGAAGAAGATTCAAATACGAATTGTACAGGCTGTACAACGACATGAGTCTAGCCAGGTGTCTGCGGATTCAACACCCAAGATGGCTAAGCCATATAGAGCAAATTGACAATGCAATAGTGGACGACCACGAAGCCGATGGCGCAATTCGATGAACGTGTCCTGTCGATTGACTGTCGTGTAGCTTAATACCTCTAGACTTCTTATGTATAGTCTCACGGTAAGTTATTGATTTTTTGACAACAACCTGGTGTCGTTTGATAAGCTAAGAGCCAGTACTGATCGAGAGATAGCGGCTGTTTCGATCGAAATGTTTGTGGTCGCGTCATCGAAAGTTTTGCTTAAGGAATCGACCCCTGCAGGCGTGGAGAAAAATAGTACAAGTTACTTTTAATTTTACACAGAATGTGCGGCTACTAAATGGCGCTCTCCGTTGATGGCGATTGCAATTTCATCTGATGTTCGAAGTAATAAGCACCAACAAAGCGGCCGGTCCACGGAAGGATTGCCGCTTTGTCACAAATCCCGCAATGTTGGTTATTGAATTAAACGCTCCTGTTACCTTGCATCTTGGCCTATATTTATGCCCTCTTTGTAAAAATTGGAAAATCCGCGCAGTCAGTCAAGTGCCGGCCCAGTTGCATTTTGTGGCTGAAGTACATTAAGCCTAAGAGAGGCAACCGACTTTAATTACCAACATCAAGTCGGGATTTAAATCGATTTACAACCAGAAGACGCAGAATCATCTGCAAGAATAAAGGCACCTCCAAGGACAATTTGTAGATCTCCACAAGATTTTAGAGAAGGAACACATTTCTTATTCGAAAGAATGTTGACAATGGATCTACCCCACGATGATAAAGACGCATAAATTCACCCAGTAATTCCCTTCATTCACACCACCAGTGATCTTCATAAGCCTCACAGGGATTAAACTGTTTAAACAAGCACCCAGCAAAAATCCACGAAGGGCCACACCAAACACGACGGGTGATAAGATAACCAGATATACCCACTATAAAAGAGGCCCACCAGACAAGCATTCGCCCAAGTAAGCCGCGTTGATTCGATAAAATGATCTTTTGGGTAGCGCTCAGTTCCCTACTTGTGCTCGTCCATGGCGCAGCTTTATTGCCGAACGTTACGTCAAGCCCTCGCATTGTTGGAGGCTTCCCCATCGACATCGGAGACGTGCCCTATCAAGTGTCACTCCTGACGACTGAGCACTTCTGCGGCGGAACGCTGATCTCACCGAAGGTGGTGATCACCGCAGCCCATTGCACCTACGACAAGGCAGTGGCCGATGTGTCCGTGCGCGTTGGCTCAAAAAGCAAATCTGAGGGAGGCACCGTCATACCAGCGCACACGATCATAGAGCACCCGCGCTTCAACGAGGTCACCTTGAACAACGACATTGCCCTTCTGATCTTGAGCACCGCGCAGGAGTACACGACGAAATTCGCACTGATACCGGACGCCTGGGAAGAGGTTACAGACAGCGAATTCGCTCTGGTCTCTGGATGGGGTGCAACCACTGAGGATGAGGAGGGTTCAGAGTTACTTCAGGCTGTTCTGGTGCCAATCGTGGACTTGGAGGATTGCAATCACATGCTGGAGAACACGGTGACGGATAGGATGATCTGCGCCGGCGACGTGGAGAACGGAGGAATTGATTCGTGTCAAGGTGATTCCGGTGGGCCCTTGGTGTTGAACGGGTATCTGATTGGTGTCGTCTCGTGGGGATTGGGCTGTGCCAGGCCATACCTCCCGGGAGTCTACACTAGAGTTTCGGCTGTGAGCACGTGGATTTTAAGAAACATGGGGGCATAAATAAATCTATAGGATTACGGAATGTTTTGAGTTTTCCTTTTGCTTCACTCAATCTGGACGATGACAGGCGGAAATTGTGTCCCCAGATGGCAGGAATATTGTGACTGAAGTTCAAAAAAGCATACGAGCTGTGGCTGTAGATAATTTGGTTAAGCGCAGAAACCATCTGCGGAATCAGTCGAAGCATCGGTTGCCCGATCCACATGTTCAAACTTCTGCAAAACACAAATAACAAGCAGCTACAGTTTTGTTGTCCTTCTATCCGGCCCGTCTTTTGTTCTACCAATTTGTAGTGTATGTTTCAGCTTTCCTCCCCCCGACGCAACAGACTTTGTTTTATTTGTTCTTCGCCTTGATTGTAGAAACTCGCATTTCGATATATAGTATACCTCTACCTCAGCATCATTAACATTCGAATAGACTGTTGTGACTGACTGACGGATGCCAACATCGGCTCATCGAAAAATGTGATCCCACCGACAGTCATTCGTAGTTAGTAGAATCTTTTAGCAGATAAAGAGGACGGCCTTTGAAATGCCATTACGTACTTGTCAGGCTGGCGAGCCATTCACCTGTCTTGCGTCCGCGATTACTTGGTGTTTATACCGGAGATTCTTTCTCTCCTACTCGAACCAGGAGGATCGGATTCGAAACCAGAAGGCTCCTTTGCTGGAGCGTTGTTGTCCCATGCGCTGGCTGTCATCGAGCCATTGTAATCGAATTTTTGCCTACTGGACTACATCTACGTACGGTACAGATCGTCGAGTTGGCAGCTATGTTATGTTTTCTCCCCTATTCACCATTCTCGCTGGCGGTTCAATATATTTTTTTTCAAAGGTTTTGACAAACCCAAGTAGCATTGTATGTCGGCTCTAAGATGTCACTTGTGGAGCTCACGTTTTCCCCGAGGTAGTCAAACTCCTTCATTACTTCAAAATAGGAGCTTAAATTGTGATTTTTGGCTCAGATGGTGTGCGGCGGATCATTTCTTGGTCGACAACAATTTTATTTTGTATTCATTGACAAGCTAGCTACTTACGCTAGTTCTTCCATTGCTGTGAAAGCTTCCATTACGACGCGGACTGACATGTACAAGATAGACTTGTTCGTGCTTACAGCACCCGGCTACACTTTTTTCTCTAGGGCTCTCAGTACGTACAAGTTTGAATTCATACTAGCCAAAGATCATCGTGAAGACCCTTCTGTGGAAAAATCGAAGAAGTCTCCGACCTCCAGGCTCAGAAAAGTTCTGACATCCTATCCAAAAAATGAGTGAAACCTGGCCTCCTCCCTTCCCAGCTAACTGTGAAAGGAAGAACGTCGCTAGTCAGTTAATTCTCCCTCTATAGCAGCTCTCTTACAGTGACCAACAACAGCGTTGTCCTATGGGCCATTAACTCTTCAATAGGAGCGCTAAATTCCTAAGTCTTGTACTAGACACGAAATTGAACTGGAAACTGAACATAAAGGAATTTGTCAGGAGGGCCTCCACGGTGCTACAAAAAGGCTATCGGATGCAAATGGGGATTACAACCCCGCAAGGCTAACTGGTTACTTGTATCGATAGTCGGAATCTTCGAATTCGAACCTGTGTGGCAACGCAACGGAGGATGTCCGCGGTTAATGTGACGCACCCAAGTGAAGAAGGACCTCAACCAACTTGTGTTCGAAACAGAAAACAGCTAGCCAGAGATCGCGCTAGTTGGAAAGGCTTGAGGGCCAGGTCCACCCCAGACTGTAGCGCCATACAAAGCAGAAAGTCAGACCCATACTGCTGAATGGCGTCGCGATTTGATAATCCGCACTCGACAAGAACATCAACATCAAACCGCTCGAAAGAGTGCAGAGGATAATCTGCCTATGCATTCGTGGATCACTATAATAATATAATATGGGTGGCGCTACAGCCCGTAGAGGGCCAGAGCCTAGCATCTCAGCAACCATTCATGTTGTGAGTGCTATTGTTCTCTCAAGAGTGGAAGGGACCTACAGTTTTATGTCGACTCCGAACGGCCAAGTTTGAGAAGCTTTTCCTAGACAGAAGTACTCTTTGAGTATTGTCAGTGACCGTCAGTGGGCCGTGAAATTGTTTTTGTCGCACAGCAGGAATCGATTGAGGTTGGGGTTGATGCACATACCCACAACGCTACGGGTGTGGATCACTACGGAGAGCTAGAAACTTAACCGGTGTTTGTATCCCTTAAACTTCCACCGATGGAACTAGGTCTACCGCCAGCAAGCTGCTTACATGGTGATCAGGTTGAGATGGCTGCGTCTCTGGAAGGAACTTTGAACTGAACACTCTACGATCCTCATAAGATATAAGTCTGTACCTATAGACACGGATCTCACGATACCTGCTTTACTCGGAGTCTGAACATCAGATGCTGAGGGGTCCGCTGCGAGTTTGTACAGATGGATCGAAAAATGGACACAGATATGGGTGCTACAGACTTCAACATCCAGCTGCCTTTCCGATTACCGACTCAGTGTAGCGTCTTCCAGGCCGAAACCATGGCGATAAAGGAAGGCTCTATCCTGGCTAAAAACAATGTGCTTTCAAGAACAGATATCGTCATCTGTTCCGACAGCCAGGCAGCAATCAAATCTTTGAGCTCAGTCGCCTTCAACTCAAAGACTTCGCGTAATTGCCGCTTGTCTCTTAAGAAGATGGCCAAGTATGTCAAAATCCTTCCAATGCGGGACAGAGTGACATTCCAGAGAATTGCAAGCGGAAAAACTAGTTATGTGTACAAATTCGTTACTCTTCTCGGATGTTGACCGACCATCCATGTTTATCACTACTCTCAAGCATCTGTTGAGCCGGAGAGCAGATTGCTCAAGCAAAAGTATATGGTCAACTGCCACAGGATGCCTCATACCAAAACAACTCGGGTCCACGCTTGACTCTACACGATCGTTTAGCCTGATCAGCAGGCTTAATCTTCGAGCCCTCATTGGCGTTATTACAAGGCAATTGCGCCTAAGGAACTCACGCCTCTAGACTAGACCTTCTCTACAACGGAGCTTTAGAGAGGAGGCTGATGAAGACCAATGTGTTCTCTCATCAGTACTTCTGGAAGTTTGTGACTTCAATAACCTGACGAACTAAGTAACACAAAAATCTTCTTTGCTTCACAAAAACCTCTAACTGGCTTGTGGTATAGGTAGAGATCCGCGAGCACAATGGGCCCACGCTGGCCTAAGAGCGGCTACTGTCCTCTCGTCAGGCAGTCAGCCACTTCAACTGACCTGACCTAGTCTGCCTAAAGGAGGCACATACCCACACTTACACCTGTCTTCGACCCATTTTCGTAAATAGGTAGATTATCAGCCAACCTCTTAAAGGTTAGACTCTTAATCAGCTCTGGAGGCACTCAGAACTAGATTTGAGAGACTCTCGTCTCGTCTGGATTATGAAGTGTCTACAGAATACCTTACGTAGCTCTAAACCATTGCTAGAAGGTTAGTAATCCTTGTTTAGTTCAAAAAAGCCTTTTCTAAGTATTTTTCTCATTGAATATTTTTGTTGTCAATCGCTTGTCCAAAGCGTCGATCACCTTCATTAGCCGGTATCTCAATCGCCTAGAGGCACCCAAAAGCTGCCCATCTCTCCTCGCGCCATCCATCCACTCGCGACTGACTGACACTGATCGATTGATGGACGGATGCTTGGCTAAACAAGTGCAGAAATGGATTTATTTCAACAGATCGTTCGTGTTGGGAGTTCTGTTTGGACAACGTGACACTTGGAATGCACCCCATGCATGCAAATCGCTGCCAATTAGGTGTCATCACACCGTTCGCTCCTAATAATAGAATCACTTAAAGTTCCATATTTCATACACACGAGAGCGCACTGACACCGAATGGCCACGGACGACTGTTGACTGCCGACCGCCACCGATCGTAAGTGATCCTTGACGTCCAGACAAGAGTCTGAATGGTCTACACTCGAACGGAATCGCTGATGCACACCACCAGTCGGCCAGTGGTAGAATCACTTCATAGCCACCCAGGCAATTGAATTAAAATATAATCGAAACATAAAAAGGGTACAATATGGCCCCCTCCTGGTCAAGCGAAGCGACATCGTTCGCGGATTGATTTAAGGCCCACGCTCATATTCCCTTCTGATGGCCGAGGCCCGAGGCACATCAAACTGAATTACGACCCGGTGGCTCGTGAATACTGGTAGTTGGGGTTGTTGTAAAACTTTATGGACACAATGGTGCTGCATATTAAGTTCGCAGCATAAATCCTGAGACACGCTGTGATGCACGCCGGTTGCAAGGTCATTGTGTTTGCGGGATGCATTGTGGCCTGGATTTTGCCTTCTGACGAGATGACACCGCCGGCGAGAGAGACTCGAATGGAATTCACTCAGAAGACGTCAGCGAAGCGCGATCCATTTTTGGGCGGAGGTTTTTGACGTGTCGGAGTTCCATAAATGAATTTGGAAATATTTGTAACGTGTGATGTGGTGGACGCTGCCAGGTGTTAATCGCCGGCTGCCAAGTACGTAATCTTCTGTCATCTATGGACACACAGTCGCGGCCATACGAAATGCAGGGCACGTGCCTAACGCACTGGATCTGCATTCGCCTCGGAGTCATTGTCTCCCGAAAAACTGGCGATTTTGGTAGGAATCAATTGTTGGCTTATTATTCACGAGGGCCTTCGAAAATACGTGTTCGATTATCTGATTTCTGAAACGGATGGTGTGAGCATGGAATCGATCACGAGCTAGCCTTTGGTTGATTGTGGGCACAGGTGATTGTGGAGAGCTGGTCGCCAATGGATGCAGCTTTGGTGCATAGGCGAGAATAGGCCACTTTTTACAAGGAGATATACTCAAGATGGAAATAAATGTGGAGAGGAGCCCCTTAGTATTTACACTTCGGCAGATCATGGAAAAGACTCAAGAGATGCAGATCGACACCCACCACCAATTTGTCGATTTCAAGGCCGATTATGACAGCGTGCATAGAGACGAGCTATACAGAGTCATGTCTAGTTTTGACATTCCTGCCAAGCTTGTCAGGTTGTGCCTGAAGACGATGGAGAACTCTCGCTGCTCCATCAAGGTCGTTAACGAACTCACCGAGACCTTCAATGTCAAGAAAGGCGACACGCTGTCGTCTGACTTCTTCATATCATACATGAGAAAATCGTACGAAACTCAAACGTAAGCACCCGAGGCACGATCTTCCAAAAGTCCATTCAACTGCTTGCTTACGCGGACGACATTGACGTGATTGGACGAACACAGGGAGCCGTCAATGAGACGTTTGCTGGTATTGAAGCGGAAGCGGATAAAATGGGTCTAGCGATAAACGAGGGCAAAACAAAGTACATGCTTTCATCACGAAAGGACGCTCAACATCGACGTCTCGGACAGCGCAGAATTATTCTTGCCAATCGCTGTTTCTTTGGGCTCAAGAGGCAATTGAGTAACGGAGCAATCTCTCGAAACACCAAGCTGACTTTATATAAAACTCTGATTATCCTGTCGTGCTCTATGGCGCAGAGACATGGATGAGAAGCTCTTAGTCGTTTTGAAAGAAAATGTCTGCGTGTGTCCTGTTGGCGTTGGTGGCGTCTGGAGGCGAAGATTCAACCATGAACTGTACGGTCTGTGCAGTGGCATGCACCTAGTTAAGCGTCTTCGGATCCAACGCTTAAAATGGCTAGATCATGTAGAGTGGATGGACACCACAACTCCAACCCGAAGAGTCTTCGATACAGAGCCATTGGGACAGCGCAAAGAGGAGTGGAACACAGAAGAACCCATCAAAAACTCGAACTCCATTTTCGTCTACACAGATGGGTTGAAGATAGACAAGGGAACAGGCGCAGGTGTCTTCTCCGAATTGTTAAACATGCACTGTCAGATCAGATTCTATCAGATACCAGTGTGTTTTAGGCGGAGGTCCTAGTGGTCAAAGAAGTGGCCAAAATGATATCATTGTTAGAAACACCACCGGCTGATAGTCCAATTTTGTCTTTACAGCCAAGCAGCCATTAAAGCTATAGAGACCAAGTCCAAGCTAGTCACAAGCTGCCGAGAAGCTCAGGGTTCTTGACTCGCAGCATTCGATCACTTTATGCTGGGTCCCGGGTCATAAGGGTATAACCGGCAATGAGGTAGCAGATGAACTTGCTAGGAAAAGGCCGAATCCAACCGATCCCAAGTTATCCCATGCTTCTATACACCGCTTGCTGATGGCAAGAGCAAAGTGGACAGTACAGTACACCAGGGCCAAACAAACTATTATACATGCTGTCGTCACTGAAGGACGCACAACATCGACGTCTCGGACAGAAGCTTGTCAAAACGAAGAGACCCAGCTCGTAGTAGAATCGCAGTCGATACTGAAAATCGGGAAGGATCACTTCTGCAGACGGCTTAACGGCGAAAAGGACACCAATACCGCTGTCAGGCAGAATGTGTTTTCGGCAACAACATTGTACTTGAGAAGGTCGTGCAAAACTCACACGCTGACACTAGAAGCACCATCTTACAGAAGCCCGTGCAATTGCTAGCATACGCGGACGACATGGACGTGATTTGTCGAACTCAACGAGCCGTCAATGAAGCGTCTGCTTGTATTGCAATGGAGGCGGCAGAAAAGGGTTTAGCGATGGATGAGGCGCTTGGTCTGGCTAAGGATCCTACCAGCTGGAGAAGCTTGAGCAACCTGGGCCTGCACATGCCCACCACATCACGGATGCGAATTTCCAGACGTTTTTAATCCCTACCCATCTAACATCGCGGTCAGTACAAGCATTGGATTTTTATTTTATGCTAGGTTCCTCAAAATAAAGTCTACGTCTCTTTGATTTCAGCAAAACGTTAGTCATCACTACGGCCGCATTCTGCTTCTGCTCGAGTCTAATATGCCGACTCTACCTGGTACTTCTCGCCAATTCAAATTGCTATGAATGTGCTACTCTTCATTTTCTCTTCATCGGTAAGTGCATTTGGTTTTGAAGGGGAAGTGCAAGTAAATCTATCCCTGCAACAATGTCTTTCTCAAGCATTACATTATTAAGAGCTTACCATGGGTAAGGTTGATCCGAGGGCAAGTTTTACAGGCATGATTTTTCCAGGCGTCCACTGTTTAATGCTTAGTTCTTCTTCTTCTTATGGCGCTACAGTCCGGGGTGAACCTGGGTCTCAGCCAACAAGCCTCTTCAGCTGGCACGATCCTTAGCCAGCTGCTCCCAATTTTGCACGCCAATTTCGTTGAGGTCCTTCTACACTTGAGTGCGCCATTGTGTTGTCGCACTGTATCGGAGTCGGATACTGTTCGGGCTGGAGCAGTGTTGTCTATGCGTTCAACGTGGTCTTGCCCTCTTAGGCATTGAATCCGTAGGCGCCTGACTAGATTTATGTCGCTGCACATAGTTATAATGACAGCTCTTAAATGAGGTAATCCCTAAACTGTGTATTTTTGCAAAGACAAAAAAATTAACACTGAGGTACATCGACTCTGAATTGATTACAATCTTTCTTTACTGACTTCATGCAACTAAGAGGCTTCTTCTT
Organism: Eristalis arbustorum; assembly: GCA_916610145.1. NCBI lineage: Eukaryota > Metazoa > Arthropoda > Insecta > Diptera > Syrphidae > Eristalis > Eristalis arbustorum. Next base: position 50,747,160 of record OU744316.1, on the reverse strand, counting down.
CTTCTTCTTTGATTGGCGCTACAGTCCGGGGTGGACCTGGGCCTCAACCAACATGCCTCTCCAGCCAGCACGATATTTCGCCAGCTGCCTCCAGTTGCGCACACCAAGTTGGTTGAGGTCCTTTTCCAATTGTTGCGCTGTCCAATGGCTCGGTGTCGAAGACTCTTCGGGCCGGAGCTGGGTGCTTGGCTGTAAAGACAAAATTGGACTATCACCCGGTGGCGTTTCTAACAATGATATCATTTTGGCCACTTCTTTGACCACTAGGACCTCCGCCTGAAACACACTGGTATCTGATAGAATCTGATCGGACAGCGCATGTTTAACAATTCGGAGAAGACACCTGCGCCTGTTCCCTTGTCCATCTTCAACCCATCTGTGTAGACGAAAATGGAGTTCGAACTTTTGATGGGTTCTTCTGTGTTCCACTCCTCTTTGCGCTGTCCCAATGGCTCGGTATGGAAGACTCTTCGGGTTGGAGTTGTGGTGTCCATCCACTCTACATGATCTAGCCATCTTAAGCGTTGGATCCGAAGACGCTTAACTAGATGCATGCCGCTGTACAGCCCGTACAGTTCGTGGTTGAATTTTCTCCTCCAGACGCCAGAAACGCAAACAGGACCAAAGATCGTATGCAGAACTTTTTTTTAAAAAACGACCACGAGCTTCTTCATTCGTTTTCAATAGCGTTCAAGTCTCTGCGCAATAGAGCAGGACATGGATAATCAAGGTCTTATATAACGCCAGAGAGATGGCTCTATTACTCAATTGCCTATTGAGCCCAAAGAAGCAGTGAGTGAGTGATCCACCGCTTGATCTCGGTATTTTTGTTATTGTCACTGCTTACTCCAAAGCCGAAGTAGGCGACATAATCATAAACATTATCTTCTTAGCTCGGCTTTGGGAACCTATCTGCAAAATAACTTCCCACCTTTTACCATGTGATTTCTGCCGCGCCTGAGCAACTGGATAATATAATCACTTCACAATGCGCAGTCCAATCACGACTTCTCCAGATCAGTCAGACAGACACCTTCAGAGTGGTTTTTATTTTAACACCATCGATTCCACCAGAGCACTAGCGTGGACTTGAATGCACATGCCTCCCACAACACGGAGCCGAAATTGCAGACGTTTTTAATCCCTACCCATCTAACATCCCGATCAGTACAAGGGATAGCACATAACGACCAAATCTTGCAAGGGACTCTGCAGAAGATGCATTGGCCAACTCTGGTATTCGTTATACACACATTTTCAGGAGCTTACCTTTTCAACGATCTCAGGAACCTCAGCAACTTCTTTAAAAATCTGCACAGCATCACACTAAGCTTTGAATTGTCCCCAAGATCAATTACAGAACAATTGCTGTACAAGGGAGTAGGCCGGTATCACGTCTGATTGCCGCGCCGACCCACAGAAAAATCGCTTTATCGAAAACATACTCAATAACGCTCACAACGACGAGTTTCTACGCAGGAATTAAAAGACAGACCAAGAGAAGACCTCAAATAAAACAAAAATCGCACATTTATTCAGCAGCATTTATTCACCACTCAATCAACTACCACACTCTGCACTTGTCCTTCGGATTCATCGCCGAACTGGCGGGGCACGCAAAAGTTCTCGCGAACTCCTCGAAGTGCATCAGCGCCTGCTTCACGCGCATCTCATCGGGTTCGTGGACATCAACTCTCGTGTGGCCGGCCGGCTTCTTGTTGACGCCGCAAAAGAACTGAGCGAAGTCGATGAAAAACGATTGCCCCAGACTTCGGCCGGAACTGTCGAGGCAGGTCAAGGACTTCCCAAACTGCGTCACGGTCTTCCGGTAGGCGTTGAAGGCCAAGCGAATGCCCCCCAGATCGGCGATCTTCTCACCAACGCCCTTCGACTGCAGCTGCTTTTCGATGCACCGGACCCGCTCCATAAACTGACTGCTACGCGCCACTGCGCTCTCGACCATGGAGCCCTCGTAGTCGTAGTTGACGCCGTTCACGTCGAAGCCATGCATGAACTCGTGCGCGATTATGAACTCCAGCACGCTGTACTTGTCGGCGGAGTCCCTGCCGAGGATGCGCTCTTGCAGGAGGCTCAAGGGGACCACTATGCGATTCTTGGACTGGACGAAGAACGGACTCGGATTGACCGTCCATTGGTAGGCTATGGGCACGGGCTCGCCCTTCAGAGATGCCAGGTCCTTCTGCGTCTTGAATGCGAACGCGGATAGGAGGTTCTTGTAGAAGTGCCCTTCATGCAGCTGAAGCTTCTCGTAGTAGCTCGTGACCGCCTCCAGCGTGAGGTTCCTCTTGGCGTTGCCGATCTGCACGTCCATCACCGACGCCTTGGAGTACAGGAAGAGCAGGACGTCGCGTTGGTTTTCGTACAGCTTCGAGACCTGCGTGAGGAACTCGACCTTGAAGAAGTTGAACATGTCGTGCACCACCTGGTCGTACTCGGGATCGTAGAAGTACTGCTCGATGACGTAGCCCACAGCCAGGGGCATGCTCTGATGGAGCGCGGTCATGCACTCGTTGCGACTGGTGTCGTCGAGCGCATGCTGGTCGATGAACTGCAGGAACTTCACCATGATGTAGTTGCACGTCACTTCCGGCTTGGCTTTGCCCAGAAACGCGACTAGCCTTGACATCGGCTCGATGTTCTGGACGATCATCGGGGTGTACAGGTCCAGGTCCCTGCCGAACACGATCGAGAGGTACCGCACCCAGTTCAACTGAGGAAGTGTTTCGCTGAGATAGCCCAAGACAACTTCCTCGGAGTCTTCGCCTTCCATTGAGGCGGCCGTACCCGCGGGGAGGACTGCACTGAGCTGCTTCTCGAATGCCACCAACTCAGTGGCAAGGGCGTCCGGCTGCGGGATTGAGGCCTTCTGGAGGATCTCCACGAACGTCTCCTTGGTCCCCGCATTCAGCTTGACCACGTCCAGGTAGATGCTGTTCACACTCGTGTTGTCCCACTTGGGCATCACCGTCTGCTCGAGGAACACCGGAACCGCGTACTTCCTCAACTCCGCCACCACGTCCAACCAGCTGAACTCGGCCGCAACCCAGGCGCCCGTGTACACCGCCCAGCCGCTCTTCGGCTTCACCTCGTCCAAGAACGACCCCAGACTGTACTCCTTGATATCCCTGCAGGTCCGATAGAACGTCCTCATCTTCGCCGGCACGCCCTGCTGCGGCGGACTCGCCTCCAGGAGCTCCGCGATCTTCTCGTTGATCGTCAAATCGAGCAGGCTCAGGGTGTCACCATGCTCAATGCCACTGTTCACCGCAGCCCAGCGCCCGCAGGTGTACTGGTAAAAGTCTTCACACGGATTCACTGACGTATTTAAATACACTTCCACCACAGCCACCGACTGGCTGAGCAGAGCCACCGCTAGTCCGAGAAGGAACCACATATTCACTCGTAGCACAGTTCCGCGCTACCGACCGCTGTGACAAGACAACTGACAAACTCTGTGTTATCGCGCGCCCGGGCCAGATTTCGTGCAAGTGTCGAGCAAACAAAAATAATATGATATGATTAAAAACCGACCTTGAAACCGAGCAGCAATCTAATGTCACATTAACGACGACACTCATACGCAGATGCTTCAGATCAATTGAAGCGACGACCGATGGTCACGTCTGTTTTTAGACGCTGCTGCGGCTGCATTCGATGTGATTGGCTTTGAATGATCGCTCTTGAGGCAATTAGGACAGATTAAGAGAGTCTTTCGCTTCCGATTTGAGACATGCGAGTACAGTGTGGTGAAAGAAATGACACGCTTGCCCGATGGAGAGAGATTTTATTCTTCGTGGCATGGACTTGGCAACTGAGCTATGGTCGGCGACTGGATTTGCTTAAGATTAACCATTTTGCAATGTGGATCGCTTACTTGTAGAACTTATTACAGCCTGGGTCAGCTGTGACGGATGGGCGAGCGGTCGATGATGTGTCGTTAAGAGAGTCGTTGGTAGTGGGTGGAAGGTGCTGTCGCCGCAACACTTATTCGGTCAGGTACGTCGATTAGATAATACCGGTGTCTGACCTCAAAAGTATGCCGGATTGTGCTTCGTCGCGTGGAAGCAAAAGCTTCTCGACATACAGAGGATCTACGCACTGGACGAGAAACTAGTTCTTATGGCAGCAACCACCCGACTAGAGGGAGCAGCGGAGTTCTTCGCAGAACTAGGCTACAACTTACCGGCGGTGGACGACGATGCAGACTTCCATAACGGTCTGCGAGAACGTAGGCAACGCGCTGAAGAGGACACGGAGGAATACATCTTCCAAATGAAGATGATAGCATCCCGAGGACGCGAGCACGAGAACGGATGCTGAATGTGAGGAAGCTTTCCAAGCAGTGAGGCCGGTTTCTGTCAGCAATGTCTTCGAAAGTGTCCGTTGGGTCTTGGGACTAAGGGGCAGCTGACGTCCGGACATTAGACCACGACGCAGGAAGAAGGAGCCGCAAGGAAGTTGAAGGGGCAGTTGGCAGCATCTGCGGGATCCACAGGAGAGTAGAGTGCTTCGGGTGCCACCAATTCGGGCAGTATAAACGAGCCTGCCCACAGGAGGATGGTGGAAGAAGGGGGATAGGATCCAACCAGAGCGCCCCAACCAGCTTCTGGTGAAAGAAAGCGGGTTACCACAGCAACAGGTGGACGAATACGTCAAGCAGGCCACAGTGAATAAGCACGAGGTCACAGTATTCGTCGGCCTGGGCATTGATTGCGTCACGCTGTGACGATCGATTGCAGAGGAGGGCGGAATCAAGTACGCCATCGATTGGAGACGACTGAACAAGTCTTCACTAAAGTCATTGCGAAACACAACCTGCACGACATCAAGTCCAGTACCGGACTAAGGCTGGTTGGCTTTATTATGGGACGCAACCTCTCTGTTGCTAGCACGCGGTCCATAAAGGGACCTGGCGGTCCCCAGGTCAATCAACCGTCAACCAAATTGATCACGTTGCTATCGACGTCAGATACTCCTCCAGTATTCTTGATGTCCGAACGTTCGGAGGAGCCAATGTTGACTCGGACCATTTCCTTGTTGTAGCCAAGGTAAGAATGAGGATATCGAAAGAACAACGGAGTCGAGAAAGAAAACCACGGTTTGACTTCGCAAAGCTACAATCGCAGCGGACTGCTAGGATCCTTGCCGACCAAGTCTCCCAGAAACTCTCTGTAAGTTCGACGCTGTCTGCACAAGTCATCGAAGAAGAATGGAGTCGTTGTCAAGAAGCTGCCACTGATGTGATGGGTTTTACGACACCAAGGAACCCATGGCTTGACGACGAGTGCAGGCAGGCACATGCAGCCCAGCAGAAGGCCTACAAGGCAACAGTGCAACGAAAAACGAGGACTGTTCATGTGGTCTAAGAACAGAAGAGAAGGGAAGAGAACCGGCTTCTCAGAAGAAAATAGAAAGAGCAAGAGAAGCAACATAGGACCCGCTTTTAAGGTGGCGCACCCAAGTGGAGAAGGACCTCAAAAAACTTGGTGCGCGAAACTGGAGACAGCGCGAGATCGCGCTAGTTGGCTTATTGGTTAAGGCCCAAGTCCACCCGGACAAAGCAGAAGGAAAACGCTCCCATGGTCTATCCGTACACAAAACCAAAGTAATTTCCTCTTAACAGTGTCCATCTCTTTACCCACGGACACAGACTCTATTTTATTTAAATTTACTTTCTGTAGCACCGAAATAAATGACTCTTTATTTAACGATCGCCCAAGTATGCATTGTCGTCGATTGTGTCTAGACAAAAATGCCACATGTACTTCGACACCACATTACCACCAGAGATCTTCCCATCATATCCGCTCCGTCACAGTCCACGTTCCAATTCTGGGAACAAATTGCAGTGCTTCCCCCATTCAATCGGTCATTTCGCACATACTTTGTAAGAGCCTATTGACCACAACGAATGGCGGCCAGCACACTCTGCACATCATTCTAGGAACCTTACTTGGTTGCCTCTCGCTTCCCTGCGCGCCTTCAATTTAATTCAATCAAGCCGCCTCAGAGCGTGATTCCATTCAGTTAACCGCAGTCTTTTGGAGCTCAATTAACTGCAGCCTAGACCGAATAGATCTTTATTCACTTGAATCAGCGGCACTTAATCACCTTCAAACTCCCGAGGCGCCGCGCCACTGCCACAGCCGCTGCGTGCACAGATCGTCTTGCAATGCAACAGCCTCCGGCTACGGGAAATAATAAAAGTCTAATTCATCACGAAACACTGTATCCACATCCTTCCTGCTTATCCTAAGCCGTTCTCCGTTCCAAATCAGATTCTTTGCCCAATCGCTGCGGCACACTTCAGATGAAGGGATATCCATATCCACGGGCGGCATCCTTTGAACTTGCGTTTGTTGTTCCTCCCTCGGCAGGACTTCACGCATCGCATAAACAACGAACACACACACTCACCGAGCCCTGCTGCGACGACGCTCGCGCTGCATGGAGAGCTCATGGACTAGTGATTGTGGATCGTTGATCAGAATCAGAGGATCGCTTTGTGGATTTATGAATTTGCGATCGCTGGCCCGTGGGGGTCTCTTGGAAAATATCAATTTGTCCCAGGAAACTGCAACGGGCGGCATCTTTTGGTCGTTTTTCGGAAGTCGTTTGCCAAAATGAATCTTTTATCGGCGATCTTGAGGAAGCGCAGAGAGGCGAGTCGCATGAATATTTATGACCACAATTGGCGATTCTATTGGACTCTGTCGCGGCTAAGTGGCTAAGTGACACTGACATTCAATCGGGGAGACAATAACTTTGGAGTTGGCGAAGGAACGACGGGCACCACGGGAGGCCAATAAATCATCAGATGTGTGCCCAGACAGGCTGTCGCACAAGAAAGGAATTTAATTGGATTTTAGTTGCTGAAGAAATGCATGCAAACTGTTCAAATTCTGGCTACTAGACTGAAATCAATAAGCGAGTGCGATGTTGATGAAATTATTGAAGGAACACTGACTGATTTTTTTCGGGGTGACGCCAACACACGCAATAGAGCTGCCACACTGAAAACAGAGTACTAGCGTTGGACTAATTGCTAAGAAAACAACGAGGGAGAATGCAATGAGATGGGAAATGCTTTTCGCGTCTAGCCGTGCGTGTGTGTACATAGGTAAATTTCGGATCTCAGAAAAAGCGAATCAATTTACACTGGTAATGAATCATTTCCGGAGAGGACGACTGGAACCATAGACATTATTGGGACTGCAACCGTGCAGGTATGCTCATATATCTAAAATTAGCGTGTCATAAAGTGAAAGCAAGTCTGTCTGTGCAAGTAGTTCTTTTTAATGTGGCTTGAACAAATAAATGTTGACTAATGGATTTTCTTCAAAATACTGATAACCCGTGCTGCCACCATCAACGATTAGAGGGATACTCTTCCTTTTTTTCCTCGCGCTTACGTCCTACCTCCTTGCTGTCGGTAGGCAGTTCCCTCAAATAGGATAATTTTCCTCCGTCCGTCCACAGAATATTACGCCATTTTGTCGCCGGACATGATTTTTGGCAAATTTGATTCCGAACTTATTTGATGCTTATTTGTCAAGATTCTGACTGTGTTTGAGCTTCGGGCGACAAATTTATTTTCTAACAGGCGCATCGTTACATCACTCATAGGGAACTGAATCGTTATGACCTGTGAATCGCTATGACCTGTGAAGACGCCACTGGATTGTTTTTGGATAGGCGTGCTATTACCCTCTCATCAGCTTTGGAAGTTTTACCTACGTTCAGATTATTATGGACATGCACGAGGGAGATGTCTGATGTGTCCGGAGTCACCGAGGAGTTCCAATCAATGTCGGTGTACACCAGGGTAGCGTCTTAAGTCCATTTTTGTGCTTGATGATGTTTCTGATTGAAGAAAAAGTTCACATTTTTTGGAAAAGAGAAAGTCTTCACGTCAAAGAACATGTACGAATTGTACATGTTTCCGTTTTTACCTACTCTGCAACTTGCAATTTGACTCCACGCCAGTAAATGACCGTCAGGCGCTGTGTCAGCAATTAGTTGCGGCATAATTTGTATAAAAGACAGAGACAATAAAGAATATGACGAGTGCGAATTACGAGCTCATAAACGTATCACGCAGTTTTATTTCTGTTTACTTTGTCCTATGATATCCCCCCACCAGTAGTAAGGTGGTGATAGTGCAAAGCTAAACAGAACCTACTGCTTGAGCACGACCCGATCAGTTGGTATTATCATGTTCAAAGGAGAGATCCTTCGAACCCCGTTAAAAAGGCAATATCAATAAACGTTCCAACGCCAGCGCAAAAGAGAGGCAGGCCTGAAAACTCCTGGATCACATAAATGCAAAAACACCAGCATTTGATCGGCCTCAGTGACGAAGTGATCCGAGACAGGAAGGCCTCCCAATATTTCTTGAGGTTGAATCGGCGAACTAGCAGGGATGCATTAAAGTGGGAGGGTTATGATTCCAATAATTCGGATCATAACCTCGTCGTTCAAAAGTAAGAAGAAGTCGTTTCTGGCTTTTCGACTTAGAGTAAGGCATTGACAATTGCCGAGACACCACACCCTAGTGAGTCTTTAATCTCCTTATAAGCTTGACGCCACTTGCAGGTGAGCTCTTGCTTTTCCGAAATCGTGTGCCTACTACAACCAAATATTTTACAAAAATCTTAAATAATCGTTTAATGACAGAAGCTGTTTGGGTTCCTACTTTTTTCCAGTTAACTTAAATCAAATGGTGCCCCGTGGCGCTTTGGATATGTGCGTCGACCCCAAACCTCGACGTCGTAGGTTCGATTCCTGCTCTGTGCGACTAAAATAATAGTCACGGCCCCACCTCTTGCGAATCACTGACATTGCTTAAGGAGTACATTTGTCTAGATAAAGCTTCTCAAACTTGCCCATTCGGAGTCGGCATAAAACTGTAGGTCCCTTCCTCTCGTGAGAAAACAAAAGCACGCACAACACGTGTGGTTTCAGAGAAGCTAGGCCCTGACCCTCTATGGGCCGTAGCGCCATCCATGATATTATTACTATAAACTTAAATTAGTCTCTTTTCTGCAAAATACTCTTCATTAAACAACATCCTCAACGACGCAAGCGCGGATGTGTACATTTTTACTGAGTTTACTTTCAAAGTAACGTAAGAATATTTCGCACAAAGTTCTACAGTCTACGTGAAGAAATTTTTGCCAGGGATGCAGTTAAATCGATGTCAACGTCGCGTTCCTATTAATTTGAACACAACTGTACGTACATTCTACCCACCGTTGGTGGCTTTACTCTTGTTCCTTCAACTTACGAATTTCCTCACATTCCGGACAAGGGACAGTGCCTCTAGTTACCGAACCTATGAATATATTTCAATTAGGACTCCTGGCCCGACAGGTGTGTGCAGTTCCGTGTTCTCCTTTTGTAAACGTTTCGATCGTTGGAATCAATGAGTCCATCTACCTTTGCTTGTGGTGTCCCATCTATACATCTTTCAACATTGTCATTTAGGTTCCTCTTTCTTCCTTTATTGTATCCTGTTTAAGCCAGTATCTGAGCGATTTGTCGATTGGTCTGCATTTAGCCCTTCATTTAGGTAGATTCGCACACGCTCCTTCGTCCGAAATTCTTCGAGAACCGCTGATTGTTCTTATGGCGTACAGCCTGTATGCTGCAGGAATGGTTCTTCACTGTATATTTTGTAGACAGACCATCCGCCCGGACTGGCGTAGCATTTGAAGAATTGAACTCACCATTCTGGAAAGCAGAATCCTTCTTTGGGTACCCGAGTTCTCCGACGTTGGGTAGCATACTGGAAAGTGAACTTGCCTGCGTCTTTGACGCTTTTCTGCTGCTGTACTCGACGTCTTTTTAAAGCAACGACGGTTGTCTAGGTCTGAGATACCTAGGAGTATGTTGGAGCTTTCCTTTTAATCTAATTAGCGAACCCTCTTGGAAGTTTGCGGAATCCACAGTCTTTCGGCTGCTTATTAAATAGCCCCTAAATCGTGATCAGCTAATTCAAAGTCGTAAGATTGCAGCCAATTTCTGATCCGAAAAACAAAATCCGTTTCACAGTTCAGATTTCAAAGACTTTATTCCGCTCTCCCATAAAAAACCAGCCCATTGTGTAGCGCAGAGTTGGTTGAGGGAATGCCCTCTGTTAAAGAGGTCCCCGGTTCGAGTCCCAATGAAAGCTATTTCCGCTCAATACGCATTATCCGCTTTTCAAATCTGGTCTAGCCACAATTTGCGTTGGGACAGAATTGACACCGCTATCACTGGGATTGTCGATTAGAAGTAGTAGTCTGACTTAGAGATGTGCCAATCCGAAGCTTTCGAGTTGGAATTGAAGCGAACCGAGTTGCAACTCGAAGCTCTACGTCAAACTTAAATAACTCGTTCGTTTCATTTTAGTTTCAGCAACTCGGTTTGGCATAGATTTGACTCGGTTCAAGTGGGTTTGGGCGTAAGTCGTGTTGACCTGTCTGACTATGGGCATAAGTCCGCTAAAAATGTCACTGTCAGGCCACTAGTCCTACCAATTCTGGCAGTCACTGCTTGACCAAGAAGCCCAATATCTGGACAAAACAGTGACACGTTGTGAAAGAACTTTTGTTCCATTTGTACTAGCCCTAAACTAGCAGTCAGTGTTTTCAACCATTTGGCTCAAATACTACATGGAAAACCTTTCCTAAAACTTATTCGATCGGAGACGACAAAACTTAAGGGGCCCCCTTTGGAACTCCTGTGAGAACTTACACGATTAATTGCTGCGAAAGATTGGCCCTGATCCTCTACGATGTGTATCGTCCTGCGTCACCCATTTCAAAATGCTTTCCTCCTCAGCGTGTGCCAAAACCGAGAAGTTTCCTTCCAGCTTTTGTCGAACATATCTTGGCGCCAAACGGCGCTAAATACAGTGTGTGTGCATTTATATATGCACCACCTCAACTGCATATGCATGAGCATTTGGTGTGAGATTCATTTAACACTGCATCTTAATCGACCGAATATCATTAGTTGAGAGAACATAACATCTAAAAAATGCGTTGGATAATTAATGCCAGAATGTAGCTATCAGGTCGCGTCTATCTACGGAGCGACGACGCACGGCTCTTAGACGTCTGTGTTTTATTTTTCCTCATGTCGGTTGTGCAATCATGCAACTTGTCGCAATTTGGTGTAGGCAACTTGTACTTCCATAAAGAAAGTGGGTCCACAGCTCAAGGAAAACTATGTTACAAGATACATTTGGCATAACAGACAGACTTGTCATTGAGTTCAGCTAAAGGGAGTTGTATTTAACCATCACGGGAGTTACTTGGCTTTAGCAGATGCCGGTGGTAATAGGAGGGAAAGTGGAACAGATTACGGACAAATTGACTGGTGTGGCGTGTGAGAAAGTCGTTCGCAATTCATTGGCAATTTGAAGCGACAATTAACTTGTTGATGGTGTTTGCTTATACGGCAAGTTAAGTTATCGCATTGTTTTCGAAAGCGGATACATGCGAACTCTGGAACATTTTTAAAAAAATCATCCATAATGATGATAAGGGATGATGGAGAGGATTGTGCATCATTATGGCGAGAAGAAGTCCAGTCTAGCCCTTACTTAAAGAGAGATCACTAGTTCCGAGTGTAATTGCACGCATGCCTCGACTCAAAAACTAATCTATTTTACTACCAGGCAGTAACCCAGCTGCAGCTTCTGTGGTAGGGAGGCTACATCATCACCTCTCACCACATCAGCGCAAAGTAAATACACTACATTACCGACGTCATCTCCTCCATGGGGAACCAACGCAAATATACCTAACGAAGTGCTACACGAATACGCCAGCGCCAGGCCCCATCTGTGAAGATTCGACTACAATAATATCCTGGTTCAGATTCCGGTCAGCGAAAGTTTTGAATGCAGGAAAAGTCGATAGGTGTAAGTGGATTAGGTGTCATCTCATCCATGAGACTAGGGAAGAGGGAAACAAGCAACTTCAACCAAAGACCACTTCTTTTTCACGCAAATATACCATATAAAGCGGATACCAAGGTGGCCGATTTGAAGTGCATCAAGAGCGCAGTCAGGCGGACCAGGAATTCTGGAATTCAAGAAAACGAGAAAGCTAAAAGTTAATCAAGGAAGAGCTCTGTACTGTGACAAATAGTGGCAATCCCAACAGCGCACACGCCGCTACGCTCCATAAAGTAAAATCTGCACGACAAGGCCGTGGACAGAGCCAGTATTTTTGAGTGTATATTTGAGTGAACAAGAAAAATTGTTGTTTACGCTTTAAGTGCATGACATATACTGAACTGACGTACAATGACAGTAGCTTTACAACGCCATCTCTAAGCAAACCGCACGAGTTATAGACAATAATAATCCGAAGACATGGGCCGCTTTGTTAACGCATCACTCTCCTCTTCCAAGGGACTTACTCTTCATCTCACTTCTAAGAAGACAATGTAAGTTAAGCTCTAAATTTGTAGTGATCTTGAGCAACAAACACAATGCTCGTGCAACAACACGCACTCATATAAGTGCACCGTCGACGTGCATCTCTCATTCAAGTCGTCTACAATTGATCACAGCGCAAGCCAATGCCTCAGCCTCAGCAGAGTAAATAAATTCCATCTCAAAGACCTCTAAGACTCTCAAGTTAACGCAGTTTTTCTCGGTGACCCAAATTGGACTGGCTGATTGAGAAGAGCGTGTTCAGTGCGCCCATCAAGAAACGGTAAGCTGTGCATTGGCGTCGTCAATTACGGACTACACCCACGCACTGCACTGCGGAAGCTTGTTAAGGTGCGCGTGTGGTCAACTGACGTCAACCGGCAGCACAAGCGGGCACAGATTGAGGCGATGTATTCTGCTTTGCATTGTACTTCGAAGGCGGATTAGCCAATCTAATGATGCCTTAGCACGTGTGCCCTATGAAATGACGGCTATTAACCGGAAGGAATGTCCTACTGGCGTGATTGTGTGATTATCATTTGGCGCTGCTTGTTCGATTGGATACTCGAGTGGAGCTCGTTAGCCGAGGAAGTGTGCGGACCGACACTGACCAGCCCATTAGGTGGGGCCAAGGCATACTTGATTAATGGGTTCTTGTTGGGGCTCCTCACCGCGGACTGTTGGAGGCGATTGAAGCGAGCGAGCGCTATTGGTCAAGCCGTGTGCGGAGAACGGTTAATGCAATGCAATGCAAAAATTTGCTGCTGCCAAGTTTGTATAAGGGCACAGGTAATAGTTGAGAAGGAGGGGGGTGCAGGCTAGTATTCAAGCATGACATGATTAATAGGTGGACGTGCAACTCTAAGCCACTTCCTCCACAGAAATATTTACTTTGTGTCGTTCTAGTGTTTCTCTTCTAAGTTCTTGACTATTGCGCGTCACGAGTCATGCACTCGATGAGGGTGGGAATTCCACACATATTTTTATTGCAAAATGTTTGAATATGATTTTGGGCATGAGACCGTGCATGTATGTAGGCAATAAGTCATCGGATGTTGACCTCCACGTTGAAGTGTTGCACAAAAATATTACCAATTGTGGCTCCGTACCACTAATCGTCATTTTGACTAATTATGCCGTCGGCTTATAAAGCGCACCAAACTGTAATTCTTTGTGAAGGTTATGGTGACGGGCCTAGTCTAGCACCTTCGATTTAAAAAGGGGTACGCAAATAAGCCCTCGTGGGGCATCGTTTGCCAGCTGCAATCGAAAGAGGGTGGAGAATGATTTTGTATCGAAGCAAATTTCTCTTAACGAATGGCGGATGAGAAGCTGATCAACAGAACAGCCAACGGCGACACCCTTCCTTCGACTTAGAAAAACGTTGCCATATCCGAAGTTCAGATTTTTCACGTCCAGGTCGGGACCTTGAAGTTGGGATAATGGCAGACGAGTCATATTCTAAAGTGGCAACGAAGGCCGCAGTTGCCAATGCGCTCTACATAACGCAGCCATTTTATGCTTTCGATCCGTCAATGACTTGCTAGGCTAATGCCACTGTAAAGCCAGTACAGTTCGTGGTTGAATCTTATCCTCAAGATGCCATCAATCAGGACCAAACAGGACAAAGAATCGATTCTTTCTTGCGAACAAACTTTTAAGATTGTCTGTGTTCCGCATCGTACATTAGGACTGGAGTGATCAATGTCTTGTATAAAGTCAAGTCGGCCTTTCGAGAGACGGCTCTATTACTTAACTTCCTCTTAAATAACAAGCACTGAGAAGTACTCCATCAGACGCACTGAATATTCTCCTCCACCTTCAACCTTCGAGAAGAAATTCTAGATCAGCATTCCTTCCAGTTTGAATTGGATGTCTGACAGGCAGACGTTGTATAAACAGATGAAACGAAGATTAATGAAGGGGTGGGTGCGGGTGTATATTACCATGATCCCAACATTGCTATCTCTATAAAGCTCCCCGATCACTGTGGCGTTTTTCAGGCAGAAACCATAGCGATAAAAGAGGCGTTGTCAAGGCTCAAAAACAATGTGATATAAAAAAGGGATATTCATCATCTGTTCGGATAGTCAGGCCGCTATAAGATCACTGGACAATGTCCTGTTTTACTCAAAATTATTTCTTAAATGCAGGATGTCTCTTAACGAGATGGCTGAGCACTTTAGCATTCACCTCATGTGGGTGCCAGGACACTGTGACATACCAGGAAACTGCAAGGACGATGAACTTGCCAGGTGTGGTACAACCTCATCCCTATCAATAGAAGGGGTACCACCTTCCATGCCGATCGCTACAGCCTACCATCTTTTAAAGATACACACAATAAAACAACCAATGATAAATGACTAGAAGGCACTACCACCAAACAAAAGCAATCGGGTCATCACTTAACCTAAAACGGTCACTCAGTCAACGTAGACTCAGCAAGCACTAATTGAGGACACTCATAAGAGTCATTACCGCACTGTGCAATTGGCACACATGCTCGCAGGACGGGCGCCCCGTATAATGATTTCTGCAGAAGCTGCATGGATGAAGAGGAGGAAGAAAACACTCATCACCTACTCTGCTCGTGCAAATACTACTTCAACAACCTCAATGAGCTAAACAGCGCCAGCATAGGGCAGCTAAATCGCTGGTCGCATGCTTATTGTTTATGCATTCGGAAGCAAATTATGCATATGATCCTTTCTGTGAGCAATGTTAATGGAGACGAAGACATAACAGCGAACTCTACAAGATGCACCAAGATGTGAATGTTGGCCAGAAGGCAGTGCGCTGGCTCAGTCACATGCAAGATAGTCATTAACAACAAAGCTTCACTCGAGAAGGAGAAGATGACAGAACGTTCGCGCATAAAGATCGAGTCATCGTGGTCACAAGACAGGACGAAAGACAGCTGTTTGTTCAGGCTCAGACCTTACATGGGTCGCAAGCTTGATATGTGAGACAGTGTTTTTTTACTTGGGTTACAACATGTGACAAGCATGTGATGGTTACAACATGTGACAACTTTTTAAAGTAATTCAGAATTTGATTCACAAGAAAGCTCGATGGTTTGTATGGCCCACCTATAGCACAATATCTCAATTTTACGACCACGCGGATGGAGAATTTTTAAGTCTTTCTAAGTGCAGATGGAGACACTAACACAAGCTGAAATACACTGGGGCTGTAACGAAACGCCTGCTACTTCATTGTCAGTTATCTCTTGGTGTCTGGGACCCAAGAGTAATCGAATGCTGCGTGCTGAACCGGAATCCATCCAACATTTGCCAACAGTTTTCAAAAGAAACAAGGATGATATATAAGGTTTCATGTTAGCAGTACATTAACCAATTAGGCCAGAATCAAGCCAACTTCTAGCTCTAATTGAGTCGCAGCCGCAAGATCGTAGGGGTACCCAAATGTCCACCGACCTACTTAGGTATGTCATATTTGTATGGTTGTTCCAAAAATAGACAGAAGCCAAGGATGTGTTTTACACTCTGTCAGACAGAATTGCACATGCCGCTATGTCATCTGCCGTCTTTTCTGTCAAAAGGTTACAGAAATATCGCCCTTATCATAGACGAAGCTTGTCCCAGTGTTCAGATCCTAAGTGAGTGACTCCTCTGATTCTTGCTTGGCAACTTATTCGGCAATCTCATTTCCAGTGGCCCAGATGGCCCGAGACGAGGAAACCAGGAACTTTGCCGACCGAGTCTCCCTTAAACTTTCTGAAAGTTCGACGCTACCTGCACATACAGTAGAAGAGGAATGGGAACGTTGTCAAAAAAGCTGCCACTGATGTGCTGGGTTTTACGAAGCCCCCATCAACGAGAACCTGACAAGCTCGTTGACTCTGTCACCAGCGTGACAAGAAAGTCAAAATAAGACATGGCGTCGGTCGCGGTGTACAGATCCCCTCATTACGGACTTAAAATCCACGAATAAATGGTCGATCTTCGTCTTTTCCAGAATCTGCCTTATCTGATCCCCTCGCCGGCCCCAGGTGTTCACATAAAATCCTGCAAACCCCCGATCCACGTAATTGACGGGCATTCAGTCCTCGAGCATCATTCATAAAGTGATTAGCAAATTTGTGTTCATGCGGCAATTGGTTTCCGCCACGAACCGTACGAGACCGAGTTTGTTGCACTCCGTGGGTCGCTCAGTGTTGTGCTATCATTTACGGTGTACAGCGCTTAACGTCATCTTCACGGGAGATTAGTGAACCGGTGAAGAGCTAACATCGAAGGAGATAACACACCACTACCAGTTGGAGGCACTTAAATCCTTGTTGAGCACATCCCACCACATGCCCGTCGCATGGGGTCAGGCACAGGCGCTCGGGTCAGCGTAATTCATTAAAACATTTACGACTTCGATTCGGGACTTAACATCGATAGCGTGCACACTTAATCATCATCGCGGACGGACGCAGATCCCCTGAAACCGAACGTAACGCAATTAATGTACCCCCAGTGCACTTTAGGCAGCCCAAAGGTGCCGCCAATGTAAGTGCGACATAAAAACATTTTAACTACCGATAGCCCTCGGAATAGTCATGTCTGGCGGTGGTGCTCAAATGGATCATTACACAAAGGGACCTTATCTGAAACACAGCCTGGCGTGCACACAAACACCCAGCCAAGCCGGGGAGTGCCTCCTGAGGCCGGCCTCTCCGTCTGGAGTCAAGTACACCAATTGATTGCAGGTACAATCGTCCGGGCGAGCGAGGTGGCAGTCGTCGAACTGGGGACATTGTAAGAGGCAATATCAGATCTTGTTGCCCGGTCGCCAAACGGCATTTCCCCACCGCCACAGCCGCACAAGCACTTGTCGTCGTTCGCGCGCGCATTTTAATCATCATCTGGTCATTCCGATGTAGTTTCGTGTCTCCTGCTGCCCAATGCTTGTTGTTTCAGGCCTATGAAGCCGTGTAGTCATAGAAGATAACTCATGGTGGCATATGACAAGGTCGCCTCCCTGGCCGCGCCGACTCCCCAGCCACCGGTGGACACGGCCAAGCCGTTTAATTTATTCTAGACAAGTACTCGACCGGTGGAAGTATGCGCAGAGACGCCTTTTTCGTTTTGGACCTGCTGGCCAAACCGAGTGAGGGTGGCGGATGAGCCGAGGTTTCATTCCGCTCAGAGGTTCGTTTTGTGTGTTTTTTTTTTGTTGTTCGTGTTTTGTTTCTTCTTCTCCGGTTTCGTCTCCGTGTGCCGGTGTTGCTGCTCGTGCTGCTGCCGGTGGAGCTATGGAGCGGTGATAGAAGACCGCGTTTGTTATGGGGCCCGAGAATGTGTCGTTTTCGAGCTACCTAGCGATTATGCGGCCTCAATCGATTCGATGTAATCGCCGTTTTAAGGCCACCGAAGAATTTCTGCTTAAAGAAGCCACCGACGTGGCTGGAATAATTATTCATTTTCAGTGCGATGTTTAAAAACAGATTTGCTTCCACACTGGATGTGAGGAGAGATACTTTTTCTTGTGCTGCGAGGACGCAGATGAAATATGAATCCCGTGGGAAAGTCGCTATGTGTGTCACAGGAAATCTTAAATCTTACGAAAGTTCACCTTGAAATGCCAGAGAATGAGGCAGTCTTGCCGTGTCATTTGATTTGTTGAGCTTCATTCTTTGCTGCGATAGGCTCAGGGTGCACCCTGCAGGATGTCATGGGTACTGACTGAGTTCTTTGAATGGGAAGTGTCTAGGGTAGGTTGATGTGGCCTAGCAGTGGTCACACCAACGTAGACCTGTGACTTAGTCGATTCTACCCCGACACTAACCTCGGGAAGTTTTTTAAGGAACTAAGCCCCTGAGTTGACTTTCCTTCTAGAGAAACACAACATCTTGTTAAGAATGCACAGAGATCTCTGCTCCTCCTCCTTGCCACTGCAATGACAGCATAGGGCAGAAAGAAGCTAGGGTCATTAGGTTCCAATGCAATGCAAGATCTCCAGAACATCTTTAACTCACTTAAGCGGGCCATGAAACCATTCATGCCACGTCTAAACTGATGTCCGACATTCAATGGAATAAAGACCAAAAACAATGCACGGGTGGTTGCCTGATTGACTTGGAGAAAGCGTTCGACACAGTTTGGTTGGAGGGCCTCTTCCTCAAGCTATTCTGGCTCAGCATAAGTAAACAATTGCTCTGTATTGTCTATGACATGATAACAGGTAGAAAGTTCGTCGTGAAAAGTGGCGTTGTAACTTCTTCCACGGTCTTTGATTTCAAAAATGGTCTGCAACAGAGAGTCGTTGGTTCGCAGATCTTGTTTTCAATATTCACTGTAGATCTTATAGGTTCCATGCCGCACTTAATTGCGTACGCCGACGATTAAGTAGCGTACAGATCAATTTCGAAGGTCAAAGAAATAAATATCTCATTGCAACGCGACATCGAACAAATTCAGAGATTTTGCGACGACTGGAAGTTGATTAGCAACTACCCGAAGTGTGAAACTATCCTTTTCAGGACCCTGACATGAGATACGCGCACAAACTGGCGTAAGTTCGGTATTGTTGACCCGCAGGGATGATTATTAGATGCGAAATGTAGTTGGATTGGTTGGTTGGATCAATACATGGTATGTATTTTGAGAAACATATCGATATTGCTCTGACCAAAGCTAAAAAGGCCTTTGCTCTGCCAAGGGGGTGGTTTTACAGCAGCCAACTTGATACCAGAGTGAAGGTGGCCCTCATCCGGCTATTTATGGAGTACGGTTATCCACCGTGGTTTAACGTAACCCCTTCCCAGATGGAAAAGATGAGGCTGTTCTAGAGACAGTGTCTGCGGACGTGTCTCGGGTTGTATCGTATACCCGAATCTGAGTACAGGGAGTATTATCCCAACGAGCTCCTGAAGAGGGTAGATAATTTTATTATTAAGCTGACCAGAATGGTTGACGAAAAGCTATGAGTTCTTCCAACAGTCTGATCTTTGGGGCTTACTATTCCAACGTCATGTATCATGAGAGAGTGCGCCTTACCGGCTTTATTCCTCCCGAGGCGTTCCTCTATCTAGACACAATGGCCTAATACTGGATCCACATGGATGTAGTGTAATCTTCCATGTCGTCCGCCGAGCAGTGGACAGGCGACTTCAATATGAACGAGATGTCGCTAGCAGTCACGAGGATCTCGTCCGGTTCAGTAGAGCTATCATTGCTTGAGGCAGGAGAGAGTCTGTTGAAGCCGAAAGCTTTGAGGGTAGAAGTCTGAATAATGCTAAAACCGGACCAGAACAGAGAAGAATATTTCAAACTTTGTCGTCATTGGATCTGTAAGCAATCAATTCATAACCCTAGTCTTCGAATGTATTTTTCTGAGTAGCAGCGTTAGATGATTTCGAATGGCACTGTACAAATTGCTTTGCGCTGTGGATCAAGTTCGCCGAACTACATCTACTCAAAAAAAAAAAAAAAAATAGTCTTAAAGTAACATAATGCTTTCCCAACTTTAACTAAAAGGTGTCCAGATAGTGATGATTGTTTTTTTTAATCAGTTTGTTCCCAGCTTCAGTGTCCAGTGTTCATGGCTCCAAATTGTGTGAAATAAACAATACAGCAGCCTTAGGTTCGGTAAAGTTACAGGAAGGAAATCGTGATTGTTGACCATTCGGTGCCCTTTATGAATTTTAAATGAACCGATGTTTCAGCGTTGCTATGTCCGCAGTCTCTGTACAGAATCTGTGGTCCAGCAAAGCTAGTTGCCGATTTCGGAGAACTGCGCAGTGGCAAAGCAGATTTTGGATCGTTTTTGTTTCTTCCTCGTCGCCACAAGTCCGACATAGATTGCTGGATTTCTGATTCCATTTTCCGGAACATTGTTCCGATCCAACAGTGTCCTGTGAGCACTCTTGCTCAAATTTCGGTCCAACGGCTAAAAATTCTTTAATTTGCCTTTATTATTCTCTGGCTACGCTGATCTTATCGCGTTACAGTCATTCCTTGTAGGCCACCTTAGAAGACAGTTTCGAAGAAAACATCATCAGAGAGGCCCCCTTCATACTAACATGTACAAAATTAGCCGCTCAATCCTCAAGTGTTCTAACAATCACCAATGCATCCAGAAATATTTACTATTTAGTGATCATTAAGGCATAGCAGATAAACCCCAGATAAACCCATCTACGATCTCAGGTATAGAGCGAACAATTTATTTGGCTAGAGCTCGACAATACTTCCAAAAATTGGGACTACATGATCTGCTTAAGTAATCCATCGGCCACCGCGATCATATGACTTTACACCTCTCGATGAAATCTTATTCTGGTACAAGGTCAATTCCTTATTCTTCAATCTCCGCTAACAAGTCACAGTTTGGACGAAGTCTAGGCCAACATCTGCTAGACAATGGCGCACATTTTGAACAGAGTCATAGTCGGCATGTACATAGCTTTGAATCCAGAGCCAAGTTCAAATTGTATAAGTTACACCGTTCTTCAATTATTTAGATTTATTTTTTCACCTCTTTTATTAGGTTAGCAGGCGGGGTAAGTGACGTCTCTCTAATGTTTTGTTGAACTTATTATCATTTTCTTTGGGCTTCAGCCGCCACAGCTGATATCCTCATGAATCTGAAAAGATGTTTTACTGAGATATTTGAAAGATACTGGATGTCTTGAAAGAAATGTTTTCTATTTCAGTAGTAAAGGTAGTATCAGTCGACCACAGACCGTTGAACAGTGCACAAGTGTTTCGACTTCGCAAAGAGATATCTCCACAAGTTTACCGATACAAGGATCCGCAAGAAGCGCGCAGCAGAATCGGTTCCCTCCGACCCTGAAGATGAAGTAGAGGCGATCATCAGACGCAAAGAGGCGAAGATCGCTGACCTCAACGAAGGAAAACAAAAATTGATCCATGAGATCCGCAAACTGAAAGCAAGTAATCTCGCACGGAGAAAACCAGCCACCGATAAATCTTCACAGGGTGGACGTCATCCAAACTGCTCAGGTATGTAGAGCCGCCATAGGTAGTGGCAATTTTGTTATTAAAAAAAATAAACGGTAAGAAAAACACTCAATCAGCTGCAAGACAGTAGAGCAGCACAAAACTCCGAGGCATTCAACGACGGAGCTCTTCTCCTTTACTTTAAAAGGAGAAAAGCCCCAGTCAATGTTGCTAAAGCTCGCCGCACCGCTCGAAGCGGACGAGATCCTTCATCTGCTCAAAGAGCAAGTGTGTGACGGTCTCGAGTTCGTCGGGGTCAAGCCCTTCACCACAGCTAAGGCAAAAAAAAGGGCCGAAAATTACCGTTCTTCATTGTTTAGCTGTCGCCCAGCAGCAAGCGAGATCGGCTAAATGATATTGCTACATTAGCCGATTACGATTGCATACGGCATTATTCAATGCACTCGCTGCCAAAGATTTGGACACGCCGCGTCGAACTGCCAAATGAAGCACAAAAGCGTGAAGTGCAGCAAAAACCACAAGGCGATGAGGATTGCCCGCTGGGGAAAGAGAGAGCAGCTGACAAAAGTCAGCTAAAGTGCGCACTCTGCGGGAACGCTGGGCACACCGCTAACTATCGGCGTTGCCCTAAGTTCCAGGAGCGGAAAGCAAAAGCGGTTCTGCAGAAGCAGCCCCTAGTGAAAAATCCACTCGGGGCAGCCATACACGAAGTAACTTACGCCCATATGGCGTCTGTTATGGGGAGGACGGCAATTAGCAAAGGTACGTCCAACTAGTGTTAAGCATTTTTTGTCTAACATTTAAGATTGTCATGAATGCTAGACATGGTAGTGATGAGTCTTGTTTTTTTTAAGTCACCGAACGGTCTGCATATACAGCCGTTTACTAGTTCCATATTAATTTCATGATACTTCTTTCAGATGATTATGATCAGTTAGCGCTCCAACTACCGTCGGTGGACATTTTTTTTGTCGCATTGAAGGTGTACCGTATGTAGGTTATGGCAACTTGGGCCAAAGCATGCGAGTGGTCTCACGGGTGGTTTCAGAGTTAATGCATTCTCTATAATCGTGTCATCCCATACGATTGCATGAATTGGATCAAATTCAGCACCTTTTTTGAAAAGTTCATCCTCTGACGCATTTCCAGATGTGTGCCTGAATCCCAGCAAAGAGTGGGCTACCCGTGATACCTTGAACAGCTGGAAGAGTCACCATTTACTCGCATGTAACTTGATTTCTGTTTCTGAAACTGCATGGCAATACCAGACGATGGAATTTGCAACATTTTTACAATCCTGGCCGCTTCCTTGGCTTGTTGGATTTCTACTCAAAAGCAATCACCCTTTAATTTAGGGCCACGGCCCAGCTCAGCATTTGTGTTGTGAGTGCTATTTTTTCTCGAGTTGAAGGGATCTACAGTCTTAAGCCGACTCGGAACGGCCAAATTTGATAAGCCGTCCCGAGTCGATCACGACCTACGATTTAGTCGTTTTTTTCTAAATAGCTACACTATCGGAGCTAACTAAAGAGGTGAGAATACAAGGCACCACCTTAGAAGCAAACTTAACCTCTTCATCACAACGCTTCATGTCCATAACTTTAGATTCCAAATTCCCGATCAAACGTATCAGCTACAATCCACCATTTACTCGCCATTTACTTACCATTTACTCGTCTCATTACGAGATGTAGCCGTCTCTTCACCTATTAGTATTCCAATTGCAGCGTCTAGAGCGAAATTATCGACCCACATTCATATCAATTTCCATTTCGCTTGCGACAACACCCATATTCTCTGTAGACCAGTCCAGTCAGTGTCACACGATTGAAATCCTGATAAGTGCAACTTCAAAAGCTGCCGATTGCTCGCCGTCACTGAGAATCCCACGCTAAGCCATTAATAGCGCCAAGGACTTCTGAGTTGGTGGAGCATTCAGTCTGTATAAGATCATCTCACGTAGTGTGGACTTCAAACGATGCGCTGGCAGGTGTAAAAACATCGCGATGGTTTTGTAGTGCCTAATTGTGGGATGAACCTTGCGACTGGGGAGTCTTCGCTGAACACAGTACGCCGCTAGGTAACATCAATCATTGCTCAGTGACGTGTGAATTTGCGTCGCTCAATTGTTCATCACACAAGTGCTTTGCTTTTCACGACGTGAACGAAGCCAGTTGATTCGAAAATCGCTTTCAGGCAGTGGATCTTGTTATTCGGACAAACCAGATTAGCAAATGTTCTTCTACCGCGGCTCAAAACTAGTTTGGCATTCGTGGAGATCACGCTTACTCAGAAGCACTTCCTGGGCATCCCAGAATTGTAAAAAAAAGATAACTATGAACGCCCCATCGAACTCCAGCAATCACGTAATATCCCAAAATCGTAGGTGACTCGAAAACATTTCAGTTCCCAGAACAGACAACACAGCTCAACAGCAACCAGCCAAATCATTAAAAATCACATCACATCAACTGCACGTCTGAGATTCCCATCGTGAGAATCATCCCACACTCCCTATCGCTGCCGCTCGCATGCAGGATCAATGACAACACAAGAGAACAACTGAACAAGCAAAGTCGTGCAGATTCCTATCCGGACCTAAAATTAGATTCAATTATCCCACACAAGCGAGCAGCAACCTCAGAGGTGTCAGAAGTGTCAACGATCTTGATCGTCCCCTCAAAATAATAAACACATTGAACCCGAGATCGTAATCTTCGGCTTGTTGCATCGAATCCCTCTTCAGAATTCCAGATGAATCTGGAACACGCTCGGAGGTCACCGATGATGCCCGGACGAGAGCTACCTGCCCGTCTCCTGAGTGTAGGTGTTCAATGGGAATCTTGGTCACGGGCATTCGGTTGCCACTTCCGGATGCACGCACGTATCCGATGAATGCCCAGGTACTGGGCATAGCGTGAGTTACCTACATTGGCGTAGGGCCCTTTTGTCGCGCGTAAATGGCCGCGCTGCCGACATTCAGCGAAAGTGCACGAAAAGTGCGCTGTGTACGCTCAGTGCGGCATACTCGTTTGCCTACGTGCGGGTATTGGGAAACTTGATTTTTCAATTGAAGATGGATCCGACGTGGAGCGTGCTGGCCTCCTTCGCGTATTTTCGCGTGGCAACACCGGTTAGACGTTACATGTTGCAATTATGTTCCGCATCGTGGTTAGGTGCCTGCTGAGTGCATCGATTACGTTGGGCACGATCCCATCCGACTGCACATGGTGTCAGCATGCCCGCATGTAGGTGGAAGTCGAGTGGATATCGGTGTTCAGGCGAATGCATCCAGAATCTGCATTGCAAGTGAAAATCTGCCGAAAGTGAAGATGCCATCGGATGAAGTTGCTGCTAGGAGAGACACGTTTCACTGGTGTCTAAACGTCCTAAATGTTCGTGGGGAGATTGGGTTGCATTTGTGGTAGGGTCAAGGTCCTAGTGTTGCAAGAAGGTAAGACACCTGAGTGTGTAGTTTTATTGCTCTTCACTTGATTTGTGGCTGTGCCGAGTTCTTCAAAGATGAGAAGAACTAGTTCATCGACTGAAGCTGGGAGTTCTTGCCTTCCAACCACTCGCACCTGGTCGTGTCAGTTAAGCGCCTGTGGGCAGACTTAATAAAATAAAACCTCTATTTCCTGTGAGTTGGTAAAATGATC
Organism: Eristalis arbustorum; assembly: GCA_916610145.1. Classification (NCBI taxonomy): domain Eukaryota; kingdom Metazoa; phylum Arthropoda; class Insecta; order Diptera; family Syrphidae; genus Eristalis; species Eristalis arbustorum. Next base: position 50,722,114 of record OU744316.1, on the reverse strand, counting down.
CAGGACAATGGGTGCCTCTTCTGAATACTTCCTTGAATTATGGCTTGGCGACGATGCATTTTTTTTTAAAAGTCTCAGAAGGAGACGACGGGATGTTGCGAATCCTCTAGACTAAGAGGGTGTACGCACATAGCTTCGCAATCGGAATTCGTTCTTCTGGATAATCCTTTTTAGTTTTTTGAAAAATGTTTGTCTATTTGTTCCTCGAAATATGTAAAGGAAACGTTGAAGCCAGCAATTAGAACGATGTACATCGATACCAAACGTCATAAAGCTTGTACAGTATTGCTATGTGTTCATGGGTCATATCAAATTAGCGTAGGGAAGGAGCATTCCATTGGTCTGGCTATTCAACTGTGTCTCTGGTTTTAAAAGATGTTTTCGTTGTACTCAACACACGTTTGTCTAGTGAATCAAATGTATGTCCCTGCGCCTGTAGAGTACATTAAAGAACCATGTGCGTATCTACTATTGTCGATTCAGCCAGTAATAGCACTTCTTCGGATCTTAGTCATTTTTCGAAAAGTGAAGTAGCGATTCAAATCAGATACCGAATTTTTAGAGCTCTTGCTGTGGATTCATCCGAATTGCTCAGGTGTCCCATGTCAAGACTCCCCATTGCTGCTGGTGTCTTTAGGCAGTCGAGCTGCCTTAAAGTTGTAAATGCCTTAAGATGTGTCTTGGAACGTAATATGTATTATAGACGGCTCGGCCTATGGTGTAGAGGGAGAGGAAGTACCTGTGCACATTGGACTTAAATTACTGCGCATTGTAGTCTATTTGAAATAGCGGGCTGGGAGGTGCATTCCATATTCGTGCGGCTGAAACAACTAAAGATGGAAAGTTTTCCCGTTTCGTCGATACAACCACCATTCATGGATAATGGCTGATAACCATTGGTTCGCTTCCAATCTGTTGTTCTTACCCCAGTTAATTATGTTGTCAAGAAAATGTGGGAAAGGCAGAAAATGCTGCCGTTCCAATACTACGTCCGAAGAGCAGGGTCGTAAGTCTTGGAACGAATATGAAAATCTGAAGGCGCTGTCCTCAGCGAAGAAGTGGAGTGGATTAGAAAAAGCAAACAGGAGATCATTTATAAAAATAGGAAAGAGTGTCGGAGACATAACAGAGCCTTGGGGGACACCAGCATATATTTTTTTTTTGTTGATATTAGTCGTGGACACATCCAAAACAACTTGGATTGAACGGTTCGAATAGTAATTTCTAATCCAAAGAAGCAGTAACTCATTTTCGGCAAAGGAGCTTGATGCCAAACTCTGTAAAATGCCTTAGCAACTATCTTGCCTTCGTCTGTATTGTACAAAGATTGGTTCCATTTTTCGCTGAGATACGCAATCAAATGACCAGTGGATCTGTTGCTGCGTATGCTGTACTGCCGGTCATTAAGAGCTTCCGATTCATGAACATATGTATTCATAGCGAACGGCCCTACACCCGAAATGATAACACTATAGAAATATGCCCATTCGTATGTTGTGGATGTTGCGAATGTTGAGCTTAGTGGTGGGTCTTAATTTCTTCTTAATCTTTGATTGGCGCTACAGTCCTTGGTGGATCTGGGTACGATCTTTCGTCAGCTGCCTCAAGCTGCGCACACAAAGTTGGTTGAGGTCCTTTTCCACTTGCGTGCGCCATCTCTTGCGAGGACGTCCCATGTTGCGCTGTCCCAATGGCTCAGTATCGAAGACTCTTCGGGCCGAAGCTGTGCTTTCCATGCGCTCAACATGGCCTAGCCATCGTAAGCGTTGGATCCGAAGACGCTTAACTAGGTGCATGCCACCGCACAGACCGTACAGTTCATGGTTGAATCTTCTCCTCCAGACGCCACCAACGCCAACAGGACACACGCAGACATTTTCTTTCAAAACGACTAAGAGCTGCTCATCCATGTCTCTGCGCCATAGAGCACGACAGGATAATCAGAGTTTTATATAAAGTCAGCTTGGTGTTTCGAGAGATGGCTCCGTTACTTAATGGTCCCTTGAGCACAAAGAAACAGCGATTTGCAAGAGTAATTCTGCGCTTGATCTCGGTACTGGTGTTATTGTCCCTATTTACTCCAGAGCATCGACTGCGACTCTGTCGCACATTTTTTTTATGGACCAGGAAATGAAAAATAAAGTGCTACTACATATCATTTCATAGCGACTATGGCTTACTTACGATTTTATTAAAATTACCCTGAATTTAAAAGCACTCACCAATAACATATTCTGACACATGTATCTAATAATAATACCTCTTTACCCGCGGATGGGAAAGTTAAGATGTCTCTGTCTATCTGTAATGGAATTACCATTTACCACCGAGGGTGTTGTACCACATCGACTTGTGCGCGATGGCCGAATTCGGGATTCCTGAAAATTCATCCGGTTGTGTATAACCACAACCAAATAGCGTACGAAACTGGAGACAGCTAGCTAAAGAACGAGCTGGCTGGAGACGCTTGTTGGTTGAGGCCCAAGTCCACCGCGGACTGTAGCTCCACCTTAAGTAAGTGTATAACCATGCTAACACAGACGCAATTCGGCTCAATGTCTTCCAAGTCATTTAAAACCTGAACCATATTTCGCGGGGAGATGCGCTGTCATGTGATCGTATCAATCTGCGACAGGTAGATGTTAGCATGGAAGGCACTATCTTCAACAAGTCAGTCCAACAGTTGGGTGCTATAGTGTAAGCTTTCACAGCAATGAACAGGCGAGACGAGCTGGTCAATCAGGACAAAATAAAATATATGCTGTCGAGTAAGAAATAATTCACCGCACACCATCTAGGCCAAAACATCACAATGGCCAAAATTGTGTTCTCTGCCACATGGAGTCAAAAGCCTGACGCTATCAAAACTACAAATATAATTCTTGGTGCCTTCGAAAGAAAAATTCTACATCGGATATATGCGAAGAAGGCGTATGGAGCAGATGGCAGAACAGCGAGTTCCACGAGCTGAAAGTCCGGAAGGCAATCATCCGTTGACTACACTGGCTCACCCACATCAAGAGCATCGAGTCAAATCTACAGCAAAGAGGTTATTCGAATCCGAGCCTTCTGTTTCGAGAAGGAGAGAAAGAACGAATCTCAGATATAAATAGCAAGTCTTCGACGCAAGATGGCTTGGTCGTAAACGGACCCATGACCGTAGTAAGCAGCTATTGACTCAGACACTAAACGGTTCATTGCGCTGTAAGGCAAGTAAGTTGTCAGGACAGGAAGTCGAGAAAGTTAGCAGCCTAAGTATAAAATACTTAGGAAATGTAGTATGGACTACACGCGGTGGCATAGAGCTGGATATGTGCAGTAGTTCAAAAAGTATACTAAAACTGTACGCTACTATGGTGCTACTTTATGGATACATCACCTGGAGAGGTAGTAGATACCATTACCACACGAAAACTGCAATTTTTCATAAATAATTGCTTAAGAAAAATCATCAGGAACGTTTTTCCAATCGAAGCAGATTTGTGAACCGGATGAGCACAGGCGAGGCTGACGCTTTAGCCTCCCGTGAGATTAAAGGACATAACTTTCTAACTAGCGCATTAAGTGCATCTCAAAATAGTTCTACACAGGCCAGCAACAAACACAATCCTCCTCAAAATTACGACATCTTTTGCAAAAATCAAAACGCCCTCTTCCCCCAAATGCGAACCACTCAATGCATTGTTCTGGTTTCCAGTTTTGCCCGTGAATCACCTCGCATGCCTCGCTCATTCGTAGACTAATCTTCAGATCGGGTCTATAAGGAGAGACAATCAATTAAGATTATAAACGGCGATCAAACATGTTTTCGGCAACTCATTACGGCCGCACCGGCCACGAGAAAGAAATGCTAAATGTGCACAATTGGCATTTTCATCATCAACTCCGTCTGTTTGCAGTTGTCACCTTCATTGTCATTTCTCACACTTGCGAACGCGTGTGTGCTAACACACCCCACCCCAGTCGGCTTAAAGTGCGTCTCCAGTGCCGACACTCTGTGGGGTCCGCCCGTCCGTCCGTCCGTCCGTCCGTCCATACGTAACGTATTGATAATCATCTCCTAATTCTCGACGAAGAATTGATTAAGATAAATTGCACTTAACTACGTCAAATGGGTGTCGCACGTGTGGGGGCTCAACTGCGCCGCAGTCCGGTCCCAAACCGTTTCGCTGCCAAAACAATGACTTGTCGAATTCGCAAAATCGGATGCTTATGCCCAAATCGGCGGCGCTGTTGATGGAGCGGAGTGAAATTTTGTTTAGATTCGTGTGAAGTGCGAAAAGTGCTGTGGGACTCAACTAGTTTTGTGGGATAAACACGTTCCTTCCTGCGGCGATGATTGACGTTCGAATATGCACCGTGAATCATGGGAAACACACACGATTCGGGTTGGAGAAGCGCACTGAAGTGTGGCCCACAGACATCTCACCAAACATGGAGCACGGCAAGAGTGTTTGCTTAGAGGAGGCAGACTTGTGTCTTCGACTCTATTGTGTCTTCGGGTTCGATTTGCATTATTAGCTTATAACTCGTGTCATTTTAACCCGACTCGGTGATCAGAATTTATGGCTGTCTCGTGGCGCGTCATCGCGAGTGACTGAAAAGCTGTTTATTTGATCATGACTTTGCTGCTGCTGGTTTTCAATTGATAAACAAATAATTTATAATTGATGAAGGGTGTTCGACGGCGACTTGGTGGGGAGAGGAGGTATGTAGTGTTTTCTCTGCGAACTGGTTGGGTGCCGTGCGTTGGTTGCAGTCGGAATGATTTGATTAAGCAATTAATAGAAGGAGGGGTTGAAGTATGTTTTTTATGTCTTAGGCGTCAGCATAACGTCACACATCACATCTTTAGACTTCTCAAGCCAGAGTGGGTAGTGAGCATCAATGCGCCTTCCAGCTTTGGCAAAGGCGGCTACGTATCTTACTTCAGATCCCTGCCAGAGCCTGAACTTCGATCCGGGTGGCTTCCGATCGTCAAGAACAAGTTGTCTAGCATCGGCGATCACTCATTATCTCTAGATGTTTGGTCTTCAAATCCTTCTTTAAGAACTATTCGGCTCGGACATGAAGAATGTTCTAGTGATGGCATTGGCGTTAGGGACTATCAACGATGAGTCTTATCGTTGCCTTTGACCAGCCAATAGGTCTCCTTGATGCGCCATCTCTCGTAGACATGCGTGAAATCTTCTGTCAAATGCACCAAGATTCAACTCTTCTGTTCTGCTCGTCGTTCAATTTTCTCGTAGACATAACCAGCAATAAGGATGTTCTGTAAAGCATGACTATTTGCATCTTAGGTAGGACTTTGGTTTAAAAGGGTTGTAAGGGGTAGACATCACTTTTTCAAATTGCATAGTATACTCGGGGGAATTTGTCACGGTTGATTGCACACAGCGATCAATAAGTAGTTATCTGGCATTGAGACGAGTCTGAACTCTAGACTCTGGAGCAGTGTTTGGTAAGCTTGTAGAGGCAGTCGTAACGTCATATAAGCCTGTTTGGGATCATATAGTCCAAGTCTGGGTAACGTTACGATTGCAGTCATTAATACCAAATGCATTAAATACCATTAAAACATTTTTATGATGTAAGACAGCTTAGCCGTGGTGAAGCGAAGCAACTCACCCAGGACCGTCACCGATGGAAGGCATCAATTGCTCAGGCTCGGACCCTTCATTGGTCGTCGGCCTGATAAGTAAGTAAGTAAGTAAGAAAGTAATGTGTAGCAAACTTAATGAAGTCGAATTATGATCTTGTGCTTGCTTATTGCGTAGACATTATTTTGATTACCTGCAATACCATGTCGTTCATGCATGAAGTTGACTAGGCCGATCCGGGTTTGGCGGCAAAGGAGCATATTTAAGTAAGTACATGCCGTTTTCGAGAAGCAAACCGGACACTTTGTCAGTAGATACCTTTTGCTTCGAAGCTGTGCGTTACTTTTATATAAACGGAAAACAATATAAACTTAAATCAAACGTAGAGTAATTACTGCCAATCGATGTTTAAAAGAGACCCTCAACTTCACCAAAGACGTGAAGTCTTCGCAATGGCACAATGACTAGGACAATAGAAACGATGAATAATGTCTCTCGATAGAAAAATTCCTACGAGGAATCTGTGCATGCATCTGAAGAAGAGAACTAAACCAAAAGCTCAACAGGCTGTAAGCTGACATAAGTGCAGCCAGGCGTCTACGGATTCAACGCCAATGGTGACTTCACCTAACAACTCATAAACAACTAAAACCAAAAGAATCGTGTTGTCCGAACCAGTGAAACAACGCCCGTGGCCCGTGAGTGGAACACATTCAACACAGAAAAAGGACCTCAAACAACTTGTTGTGCGAAAGTGAAAACAGCTAGACCTAGGTCAGACAAGGCTGAACTCATGGTACTTGCGGAAAAAAACTTTCAATTGTGATCTTGTCTATCTTTGGTTCCACTTGTTTGTGCCGCAGCTGATGGCATTTTCTTCACTTTGCTACATGTGGATAGTGAAATTTCGCTACTCAAAGAAAGTGGCATTTCGATCACTTAGGCGAACTAAATAAAAATCAGCATCAGCTATCGGAAGTCCAAAGCGGTTAATTTTTCCGATCAGGTTGGTCACACAATGTACATATGTACTTAATCATAAGAGTATCAGTAAATTGGGCTAATTGCATATTTTTGCTTAAGAAGTAAGCTTATTTCGGTAAGGTTTAGTTTCAATCCTTAATCCTTGCTTTGACAATGCTAAGTGTGTGACTCAGGATTATTTCGTTTTTTAAGTGTAATTCAGCAAACAGATGTAAGCAATCTTGGGTTTTTTAACTTCCCCTAGCATAAATTTATGCGCGTAAAATTAACTATACTGGCATCTAACGTCACTCATATTTGACATTTGTGACTTAAATAACTGCAGTATCCAATCAGACAAGCAATGGAGCGCTATATTTGCCAAGAGCGTGGAATAATTGTATTGATTATTTTATCAATAATCTACGCATTGTACATAGGCAGTGATAAGCAAAATATTATATTGCCCTGAAAATCTGCCTGTGTACAGGCAGGAAGAGCCATTGCAAAGCCAATGTGTAATGCGACGTTCAGGAGTGATTGGACCGAATAGTTTTGAATACTCCATCGGCAATACGATCACTATTACTGGCGAATTCCACAGGGCCATGAAAAATGATAGCTGGCGGAATTGAATGATCAGGGCTGGGTGTTGTTTAAACAAGACGGTGCAACCGCGCACTGTTATCAAGTCACAACAATGGATACCTACTATGAAAGAATCGTATTCTGGTTGCGTAATCTCCTGTTTAGGCGATTTGGCATGATCAGCAACATCACCTGATTAAACCATTGCACACTTAATTCTTTAGTTAGACAATCGCACCACTTAAAGAGAATATTCAACCGGAATGCAAGAAATAATCGGAAATCTTGCCGAAAGTTAAAGACATTTCCCATGGCGATAAAACCGGCAACATCCACTTGGTGAATATCATATTTCCACTTAACAGAAAAAAATGCAAAGGTCCTCTCTATAAAGGGGGTAGATACAATGCGACCTTTCTTTGCTACTGGCTCAGAACTCAGAACATTTAGGCCCAGAATTGAAAGATAAGAAAGTAATTGAAACACGAAATTGAATGATTATTTGTGCACCAACTTGTAGTATTCACTGATTTTACTGCGGAAGCAAGTCAAATGAAGCAACTGCCTACATCGAGCATGCTGGTCATGTTATCGGTGATGTTCGTTTTCCTCTGATAAGGGAATATATTGAACCCTATTTTTCCAGCCACTTTGCATTTTTTTGTCAAAAATTTAATGTCTTTCGTATATACGTAACAGTTCTCCATCCAAATATAATAACGCCTGAGATTCTTCACGATACAAACCTCTGCCTTTTAGTTCCATCTAGGATGAGAAGAATTACATCAAAGTAAGCACGAGTTACGTCCCGCAATATTGTTTTGTTAGTCGTTTTATTCTTCATGCTTTATCTCCCATATTTGCATACTTATTTGTGATAGCGTCCTTTTCCTATTTCTTCTAATACACGTCATTTCTTATCTAATTATCATCCCGTACAGGATTTCCCCACAGCACACATAATTAAAAACAAGATCACTGCGAGCAAGGGAAATTCCTGAAATCTCTCCTCGCAAACTACTTCAAAATTCCCTTTCGTTCCCACTCAACGCCGCATACCTCATTTGCAGTAATTGCTCGCAGATAAACCCAACCGCACATCATACCCACCCTCGGACGGGAGCCCATCAAACCGAAAAATCATCTCTCTCTCTCATGAGAGAACGCGAGAATATATCGTATTTTCCCATCATTTAGGGCATCCCTCAGCTCGCGTCGGCAATGCAGTCCAGCACATGGTTCGATGTGCACATGCACGCCAACCGAAACCCACACCCAATCACAGCGCATAATGCAGCAACGGCAGCAAGTTCGACGAGCATGACTTCATGAATGAATTTCTCAGTTGGCAGTCTGACAACGATCGCCACACACGGTTGCGTCCAACACCGATCGGTCTTCGCTTGTCCGCGCACAGCCTTCTTGCGAGTGAATCTCTCGTATCTTCTCTCATCGTGGTCCTCCGGCCGCGGCACCGATAGTGTGTATCGGAAAACACAAGCAATTTTCCCCCGAGCATAAAGGAACAACACACCGAACACATGTTGCTAATGCGCCGCCATCGTCATCGTCGCTCATAGATACGACACGACGCGACGACTCTCTCGCTACATATGCGGGTGTATGCCGCTGCCGTTGCCGCACCGCCAAGTACCAACCCACGGTCGGGCCGGGCCGCACATCCAACGCACACGCACACACTCTTTTTTTTCGTTGTTGTTTATTTACGTTCAAAGAATTGTATATTTTCTGGCAGGCAGCGCGATCGGTAGTCGGCCAAGGGACTGACGGATATTTTCTGTATTTTTTTTTATTCTTCGTTTTCTCGGATTCGGATTCGGATAGTGTAGTAGTAGTCCCGCGATTCAAATGTTTTCGAGTGGCTCCGTTCAGTTTGAATGAGTTCGCCACCGAGCAAAGTGACTTCGTCCGCCGACTGACGGTTTGAATTTTTGTTTCTCGATCTGTCTCTACTTTTGGACGAGTATTTTTTTTTTCCAATTTTTTTTTGTTGACAAAAATTAAATAAATTTAAATCCCAACCGACATTATTTTTTTGGATTACCAGTGAAAAGTTTAGAAATCGTGTACCTTTGACTGAAAATCGGGAAAGGAGAGAATTCAAAAATTTACTCCACCGGAAACCGCGATTGTGACCTGAGGGTGGCTTCCGATTTAGTTGAAAATAAGTAATATAATAAATTCCTTCTCGTTGCTCGGTACTTGTGTGTGGTGTGTTTTTTTGTATGCGCGGCAATGGTGTTTATCTATGAATGTTCTCAGCAAATCAATTCGTAGCTGAGACGAATACTAATCGAGGTACCAAGTTAAATTTCTCATTTTGAATCATTTTCGAAACGGGTATACACGGATAGATACTTAAAGTGTGCCATATCCGGTGGAATTGTGTGGAAATTGAATGTGAGCGCGCGCGGTGATTAAGAAACAAATCGAAAGATACAAAAACAACAAAACAAAAAATATTTCAATAAAAAAAATTATTTTTGGAAATGAATTATAAAAATTGAGAAAGAGAGAAAAAAAAACGCAGAAGCGAAAAAAACAGATATTCTGTTGGATTACACTAGCAAGCAAACTGACGAACGAGAGAATCGAATTTTGGTAACATTTTTGAAGGTAAGGCGATGATGTGAATATTGTTTTTTTTTTTTTTTGGTTTCGAATTGTTTAATTATTTTATTATCGTCGTTGTTCGTGAGTGTGGTGGGAGGTGGGATGGAGGTGTTTCGAGGTGGATTGCAATTGAGGGAGGTCTATCGGTGTGATGTCGTTGGTTCACTAACCTCTCGAGGACACGGCTGAAGTTTGGTGAATTGTGGTTTTTTTTTCGGTCTAGAATATTTATGAGCATAATTCTGCTTGGAAAATGTTAGACATTTCTATTCCACATTCTCACGGAATAGAATTCAGCGAATAAGAGTTTTTTTTTCAAACTATCTCAAAACCTAAGTCAACTCCTATGCCGCATGAATGAAAGGCTGGTCGGAAAACAAAATTTAGTCCCACTCCAGGGACGCGGCGATTTTTGAAAAAGATCTGTTAAGCTTCCTTAACGAGTTACATACACGTGAATATTTTTTGATTTGAAAATTATATCAAAGTCGAATTAATTCAACAGACTTTGGACTTTCCCTCAGTCGAATTTCTCTCTAAGTCGAATCTTTCTGCTTGCCATATTTTGGCATTCTACTCATTCCACACAGAAAAAACATTCTCTAAAACGAACTTATTTTGATATTCTTTGAAAAAAAAAATCTTACCTCGGGGGAGTCCCCTGGGCCTTCCACTGTCTTCCTTTGCCTTTATTGAAAAAAGATCAATTATTACCCTGCCACTCTATTATAATGCTCATTGTTCAACAGAAGCAAATTTTGGAACAAAAAAGTGTTATGGGTGCTGATATGCAATTTAATTTTTTTTTTTCGGGAATTGGTCTAATGAGGACGATTTCACAGATCTCCTATGTTTTTTCTCGCCTACACGCGTTCACTGTGCCATGATTGGCGCTACAGCCCGTAGAGGGCCAGAACCTAGTTTTCCAGCAATCACTCGTGTTGTGCATGTGTCACGAGTGAAAGGGACCTACTGTTTTATATCGACTCCGAACGGCAAAGTTTGAGAAGCTTTTTCCAAACAGATGCACTCATTGAGCGTTGTCAGTGACTCGAAAGAGGTGGGGCCGTGGATATTATTTTTGTCGCTGAGAGCACAACGCCACGGGCTACCGCAAAGAGATTGGCATACTCGTTGAATAAAACTCTTCGACAAGGCAGCACACACAACGGCCACCGGCCTTGTGCACAATTGTGCTCAAAGCTGACATTTCTACGCAAACTTTGGTCATTCGGCTCCAATTCTTGCACGAGCAGTTCTGTATCCTGTAAGTCTGCAAACTGACATCTTTGTAAAAAATGTTTTAAACAGCGGCATCTACCTATAATCTCATGCTGACACCGAACGGCGAAGTTTGAGAAGAGGAAATAATTTTCGTGGCTCCCCCTCTTTCGAGTTAGTTTGGTATTTATTGTGTTTATTTTGTGGATCCCATCCCTAAAGAACTGCGCCGCCTTGGCAGCCAAGAATACATCAAGCCAATTTTGGATATTCTGCTCTGACTCACTCTCTCTGCAATCAAACCTAGACACGGCAGGATCAAATCGACGCCCGCTCGTAAAGCCAAAACGCCGGTCAAGTAAAACCACTCTCTGGCACATGAATATGAAGAAAAAAAGCATGTATTCCCTGCTCCTTGACAAAATAGATTTAAATGGACAGACAGTTCAGTCTCAATAACAAGCTCAATAAACAAGAGCCACTGCATCCTGATACATGAATCCAAACTTCGAAATGAGAAAAACCCTAGAATTCCTGACAAACATAGCACGTCGCATTAAACTGATTGCGACCACAGGAGAGGTGATGGAACAACTGAGGACCTCTCCTGTGGTTGTTCTGATGTACCCAGTTCGACTGTTACAGGCTGTTAGGTTAGGTTGGGTTATGTCTGTGAATAGACGCCGTTGGCCACGTCTCACTTAGGTCCTGCTGGACCCATTGTGACTGAAAATCTGAAAATCTTCTATCGTCCTACTCGCTATTGATTATGGTGGCCTCCGGGCATACAGTGTCGTGCAGTCCCTTTCAGCCATCCGGTGTTCTTGACAAACCCATTATGCGGCCGATGGCTCATAAAGTTGGAGCATTAGTTCGTCTTAAAAGCAGAACCTAAGCTAATGTTTTTGAGGGCCTTCCTCTTGCCTCGAAAAATATGAACATGTATTGTTCTGAGAGCTCCTAGTGAAAAATCTGATTTAGGAACTGACTAGTCAACTGTTGAAAGTGCCCATCCACGATTGTATTGCTTCTAGAATAGTGTAAGCCAATGCAAAGTTATCTGGGTGAATATGGGTACTTGTGGTACATCATCCTACTAACTCTGGTTTGTAAGAACTAACTTGAAAGAACTTTTATCAATTTTAAGACAGTTTTAATGCTATGTCGGCAAGGGAACGTTCCGTCTTTGACATTTTAAGTAGGCTACGTGTACACCATTTGCATCAGTATAAATGATGCGGTAGCGCGATGAATCTTTACAGAACGCAATGTCGTAGTCCTGAGTACAAAGTCCTTGGAACATCTATTCCCTACTCAATCTGAGGTTTTGGTGACTGTGAAATGTTTTTTTTTAATTTATTTCCGAGTTTTGGCAAACAGAGGCTATTATTTGTGCCATAAATTACTTGATCTTCTTCTGCAATCAGAAAGGACAAGCTTAGTCTCAAACCCAAATTACCGGTTTTAAATTCAGTATTTGCTCCAAGTCTCAACTAGTCACGAAGTTTGGGTAATGACCGGACGAATAAGATCGCGAATACAAGCTATCGCGATGAGATTTCTTTATTGTGAGAAACGCGGGGAGCTCAATGTCGAGCAGTTACTTCTCCGAACGGAAAGAGCTATGCGTCGATGGTTTGGACACATCGCGCAAATGTCTTCCGAGGCGTGCCTTACATGCGACTCCATCAGTAAGGCGTCCCATTGGAAGACAAAGAATGAGGTGGTTGGACAAAGTCCAGAAACTCGCGGGTGGGCATACAAGCTGAGGAATTAGAGTAGATGGCGTGCTTTAACCGCGCGACTCCTTTAGTGGATCAGGCTGGTTAAAAAATGATGATGATGATTCATTTCTTGACTCCCAGTTTTCCCATGGAAATTATTTTTCAAAAGCAGAGCATTTGACTTGTTAAACGCGCAAGTTGCTTACTGACACAACATTCTCGTAAAGTCGATAAAACTCTCCAAAACGCTTCCAAAGACGCTGGGATTTCCTTATATATATGCTATTAACAGTTCCCGAGCGAACATCTCGCAGCCGCAAAGTACTGCTCAAATGAGCTGGAATCTGTGACCGCAATTTTTGGAAAAATTATCGCTTTTCAGAAAACATAAACAGACATATGTGAACAACGCGATTTTGATCACCCATTCATTTATCATGTAGCAGCTCTTTAAAATTGGTCTGAATTTCCAAATTACCGATTTAACGAATTTTGCCGCCATTTGGCGACTTGTCAATCGGAGAACAGATCCATAAACTTGTGCATGGTGCATGTGTTCAGTTGTAGTTTTTTTCTCTTCAGATGAATATGAGGTGGCAGTTGATTGCGTGCAGCTCACAGAAATGTCTCTGAGCATTTGGGTATTGTGGCAGTTTCTGAGCTTTTTTAAGGACCTTAGAGAGTTCTTATGGACACAGACAATCTGATTGACTACTCATCCTTTTGATCCAAGAACTCAAACTCATTTATTGTCAAACTCCTCATTTTCCGCCAAATTTGTCAGAAGGAAAGGGGTGTTTTACATTTTTTTTCGACACATGAGTCGCGATTTGCGAACTGCGAATTTCGTAAATTCTAACATTTTATTCGCATGACATTTTCTCTATTCGTGTTTAGAAGTTGCGACCTTTTGAGCAGGAAATTTGTTTATCGCGCCTGCCCCTTTGTGGATCTCATTTTCAGTTTGACAAGTGACTAAGATCAAGCGTTTTTTAATCCGTTTGAATTTGTGGATCGCGTGGATTTAACAAGTGACTACGAAATTCCACCACGTCCAAATTGTACACAATTTTACACCTAGCTAGACTTGGCAGCCTGTCAGAATAAAACTTGACAAATGTGTGTATTCCAATTATAGAAGGATTATGACAAATCGAGATTTATGATAATTATAGTGAATTCCGTGTAACAGGTCATAATCTCAGCTTTCTAAGCAGTTCGCTTATAAGGAGCAATCACGCACACCTCGTCTATAAGTATTCATCACGTGTTCAGTTAACCCGCTGACGTCTATTTATGCCAAACGTCATTGCATTTAATTTAAATTCACAGCGCTGTGGATTGCGTTATCTCCCACTCCTAAGCTTTTGCGCTAAATGTCATCGATGTGTGACTTGTGACAACCACAACGGGGACATTCGTTCTTCAACCGAAATTCCACCTGTTAAAAGTTCATTCGACAATTCGAATTGTCATCAAAGCAGACCCCTCATCCATCTGTCACTCTCTGACACCATTTCACGCGGATTGTCAAAATCAGATACCCAATCGAGTGCGACAAATAAAACTCCGTGTCTGATGTCATGTAAGCAAACACTGGTGTGTTCGAATTCCTGCGCTTCCCTCGACAGCTGACGGTTAAGTCTAAGCCCAGCACATGTACGAATGTAAACTACAAGTGTAGTGCTTGAGAAGACTTTAAATGCTCGTTACGAAACTGCGTACTTGTCGCTTGTAAGCATTACTATGCAAGCAATTTGAGATCGTTAAGAACCGTTGCCGTACTGTGATGAGATTTACGTGCCGGTTAATGTGCATCGTGTGAGATTCGTTCGTCTCCAAGCACTCCTCCACTGATTAGAACACCGAAGTGTGTAAGTGAAAATCACACATCTCACAATTCGGACTCCCTCCGTCCGGACGGAATCTATTCAATATCCACAGCTAGAGTGTGTGTGGTGTTCGTCACTGATCCGAAATTGAAATTGAAGTCACGAAGTCAAATCATCGAATGATTTAGTTTAAATTCCCCGTGGATTTATCGTCGGGGACAACAGCCTCTCATTTCAGATCACGTACGTCTAATAACAAATTGAATACTAACATTTATGCGCATATATATTACGCATTAATGGGTCCATAAATGAAATTGCACTCGGGAAAGGGACGAGCGCGTCAACGCGATCAATTTGTGGCTCCTCGCTAATCGACTAATGACACGGATCACATGCCATAGACAGCCAATAGACGCGACGCGCCGACAATAAAGTCCTTTGTTCCCGACAAACACTCCTTTAACAGACTGCTCTCGGCATCGGCACTTCCTCAGGCAGCCAGAGGCCATGAGTTTTATGACAGTTCCCATGAAACATTCCCCGCGCCGACGACTGGGTTTATTTTCTTCTGTTTTTTTTTTGTCTCGAAAATTGAAGCAATTTTTAACGACGCGCCGCACTTAACTTAAGCCCAGCGTCGACAACGAGGCACCATTCATAATGATCAGACTGATTTCCTTGTGGCCTGTCAAATTTCGAGACCGATAAATTACGAATTGAAGGCAAAACCAAAGCAGAAATTATTCCTCTCGCATGTGTCGAATGTGCAATCGATGCGCGGCAGAGTGCCAAAATCGATTTCGAAATTCGAACATGCCCCCAGTTCAAGCCTCAGCACTGCTGGTGATGGCGGCCAGTGATAGCAGTAAATTTGTATGCGTCCCAGCATTGACGGATCGGGAGTACCGTTTGTCCAATTCGTTTGTCAAATTTTTTGACACATCGCCGCATGTATTCGATTCACGCATAAAAATACTCGTTTTTTTGCCTTGCTCTGTCTGTGGATCTGTTTCGTTTTTTTTGTGTTTCTTTTCCTCTTCGCGCTCTTGGGGCTTATGTCATGAAAAACAAATTGAGAATGTTTCTGAATTTGTTTACAAATATGTCACCATGGGCGTGTAATCCAGCACGAGTTTAGGGTGTAAACAGTTCCCTGGTGGACGTGACGATGAAGAGAATGAGAGAACGGAGAACTTTCTGCCAACATTTTTTTGGCCGTCGTTGCTTTTTGTCCACTTGAGGGCCATCAGTGGAAATGACTTATCGCACTCGAAAACGTCAAGCATTAACACACTTGTGCGTTTAATTTATTTTATTGGCATCTAATATATCCCACCGATCATGTCGATAATTATTTGAAGAATTTCTTCTCTGAGCAATGATCAGGAGTGCAGCGTTCGTTAGAATTCTATGCGCATAGATAGTCTGTTGCAGTTTTTTTCAATTAAATCATTTTGAATTGCACATGCGATGTGTCAACTGTCACTTTAATCGGCTGACACTTGTCTGGGTACAGGGAACTTTTTTTAATTTTTAGTTTACATCATGTATCTGGTGTGGGTACTAAGTTGAGACAGTCAATTTGCAGGTGGTAAAGTGATGCTGGGTCTAAGGGAAAAGTCTTCAAAGTGATGTTCTGGCTGTCAAATGGAAATTTGTGTATTTTTTTTGTGTACAAAGCAGAAATCGTGAAACTGTCGAAAATTTAGTTAAGTCTGTCAGATTTGCCGGTTGGCGAGGGAGCTTCTTGTTGAAAGGTTGGAAAGGTCTCTAAATCGACTTTCTCCTTAACTCGAATTTTTCGCTTGGCATAAGTTTGCATTCTCCCCAATTTCGTATACAAAACCCATTCCTTTACTCGAACTAATTTTGTTATTCCATGACAATTCGAATAAGGGACAGTCCACTGTAATTGTTTAATCGATAGAACATGTTTATGGGTACAAATACCTAACGCCTATAGTCCAGCAGACCTCTGTAAGGTCTCACAAATCTCACTGACATCGGCTAGATAAGTGCTGTCACACGTGAGTTAAGTCTTATGACCTCTGACATTTCATTAACTTTGCCTATCCTCTAGTCGCAGATCGTTGCAGGTTGAATTCGCGTATGTTTTATCAGTTGTGGATCGCGTCTGCTTCTAGTGGATAGTGTTTCAGCCTGACAAGACGCTGAAAAAAAATTTAAATCGTTAATTACGATGTCGAAGCAAACTTTTATGAAGATTGTAATCGATAAAAAAAACTCCATAAATTATTGCACAACTTTTGGCATACGAAGTAGGAACTCTTTGCTTACACTTCGCAACTCGTGTGAACAGCACTGAGGTTGTAATGAGTCACAAATTGTGATTTTTTTTCTTATTCTTCTGGGTAAAAGCTAAATGTGATGTGGTTCGAGAAAAGGGAGTGGATGGGAGTACGAAAAACGAATAAAAATTATATTTGTGTGCTATTATTGCGATGATAGAGAGTTTCAGTGGGAAAAAGTAGACAGGTAGACGTAGCACTCCGTCGGTTGCATTTAATATACACCACCACCTCCGCGGTACATTGCCCTAAGAGTCCAGGCACTTCCAGGATTGTACTCCGAAATCAGCTCCGGTGACTCTTGTATTCTTGAGGAATTGATCTTGGAATGACACCGATCGCAAAGACTACCGGGAGCCTTCTTCGAGAAAAGCTTCCTTACCAGATTCTTTCGAGATCGGACTGGATGTCTGACAATAAGACGCTGAATGGTCCTCTACATATGTAGGTACACAGACAGATCGAAAGCAGACAAATTAGTGGGCGTGGGAGCGTATTCTAAAGACGCTAACGACTGTAGCTCGATGAGATAGAGTAGACTATCACCAGAATCGAATTCAACATAATATCCAAAAGACTGGCTGACTGCGCTTTGCACATCGCAAAAGTGCCCGCTGTCTCCTTGCAAAATAGCTGAGACAATAAATACTTCATGTGAGACCACAGTGACTTACCAGGCAATTGCAAAGGTGATGAAGTTTCTTACTTACTTACTTGTCAGGCCGGCGACCCACTAAGAGTTCGAGCCTGAGCTATTTCTGCCTTCCATGGCTGACGGTCGTGGGCACGCTACTTCCAGTAATCAGTCTTGCATTCGCGACAACTTGATCACTGTACCATTGGTTCGGTCTTCCTCTCCTTCTCGAACCAGGAGGCTCGGATTCGAAGACCCTCTTTGCTGGAGCGTTGATGTCCATGCGCTCGATGTGGCCGAGCCAGTGTAGTCGACGGATTCTTGCTTTCCAAACAACATCCACATCCTAGTACAACTCGTAGAGTTCCCGGTTGTGTCTTCTCCTCCATTCTCCTTCCTCGCAGACGGAACCAAATATCCGACGAAAAATTTTCTTTCGAATGCACTAAGAATCAGCGGTGCAGTTTTGCTTATCGTCCAGCTTTCGGCCCATAAAGCAGGACTGGCAAACTAAGAGTCTTGTAGAGTATGATTTTGGTCCTTCGAGTCAGGAATTTTGACCCCAGTTGTTTCGACAGACCGAAGTAACATCGGTTGCCAAGTGTGGTTCTACCTTCGATCTCCACTGTGATGTCGTTTGTGGAGTTAACATTTGCCCCGAGGAAAAACTACTTTACTACTTGTCGATTGAGATATTCTGTCCTATGTGATGTGTGACGGGGCGTTTCTTTGGCGACAGCATATACTTCGTTTTGTCCTCATTGACCTTAAGACCAGTTTGTTTCGCCTCTTCTTCAATTGCCGTAAATGCTTCCTGTATATCCCAACAGTTGGACTGATTTATGTCGCGATGAAGTCGCTAGATGTGGTCCAACTTCCTCCACACAATGCCGCTGTACACAGCCTACCATCGCATTAATATTCACACAGTTCAAGCAAGCAACCATAAGTGGCTAGAAGTGGCTAAAATATAATCTCAAACGATCGCTTAAGCAGACCTGCATTCACAACCCTCATCGATGTCATAACTGCTCACTGCTCAATTAGCACAAACGTCCGCAGAATGGGTATCCCACGTAATGATTTTTGCAGAAGCTACGTGGCTGAACGTGAGGTTGAAACGAAGCACACCTCCTCTCTAGTGCTCTGACTAGTCGTAGGCTCTCACACCTAGGGCTCTACTTTCACCCCAACCTCTATGCATTGAATGGTGTCAATATGAACCAGCTACACTGCTTTGTCACAAGCACCAAATGATTCCCGGCACAGGAATAAGTGCCAGAAAGGATCTATTTTGACCTAAGACCGATAAAAACACATACAAACACTAACATTGCTTTGACTGGGATTCGAACCGGGGTTTTTATAACCAAAGGCAAACAACAGCGCCTTACAGATGTCCAAGCTAATCTAGGTGTGACAGAAGACGCTTGATTGGTGATTTCTGTAGAAATGTATTTTTAAAATTGGTTCCCACTCAGCTGCTGTTTAATGCCACTTGAGTGGGCAATATTTATCAGACATAATTGATCTCACCATTAGCCAATGGAATGTGATCTATTTTGCGAAAGTTCTTCAAAAAACCATAAAAATCCCAGAAAAAGACTGTGAGACATCGTTTGTTTTTGCTAAGTGATCATAAGAGGCATAGAAGCAACTCCTCTATGCATCTTATGAAGAAACTGTCTATGTTTCCATTCTCATTGACCAACATCCCACATTTGTCGGTACTAATAGGTGTAAATGAGGCATCTAATTATCGTGCATAAATATGCCATTAAGGACAAACGATCCAAGGTCCGTTCAGCTGAAACTACGACAGCTTGTGTTGCAAGATTCTGATATCTTTCTTATCTCAAGAGATGCCGTGATCAGGTGTTCGATATTCCGGTCGAGTTCCAACGAACGTCACTAGAACAATTGAGGAATTATGTCCCTGCGTGTTCGTCAGAAGAAACCGGATCTTTTTACGAACAAGAATGATCCGACCATCACTGATGACAAACTCTATTTGCATATTTGTCGTAAACAATGAAGATGGTAACATTTGACATTATTTGGGGTTCTCTCAAGAATTCAGTCAGCTGGGCGCTCAAATGACTGTATCCAGACTTAATTGCAGCCGACTGCAGACGACAGCGCTCAGACAGATTATTTGTTGGCTGCTCTTATTGCGTCATGCGGAATGATAGACCAGTTTATGTTAGCAGCAAATGTCATAAAGCTTGTTGCGGATGAAATGATGAATGAAAGCTTGGTGCACTGATGAGTGGATAAATATGACGGACTGTTCAGAGGTTCGTGAGTGTCAAATCGAAGATCGTAAATGGTGGACAAAGGGACAAGGACTTCTTTTCTACTCACAGACACCCCAATCCGTAGTGGCCCGTGGTGTTTTGGGTGTGTGCGGCGATCCAATGTACTTGTCGATTCTTTGTTCGACAAAATACATTTCACGGCCCCACGCAAGATACAACGAATGGCGTGGAGATTCGACTCTTAGAAGGTAATAGCTATTCTGCAAGAGAGAGAGAGAGAAACCTGTTCCTGGTTTCCATCAATCAACTTTATTTCGATTGCATGTCATTGCGATCATTGGTGCGCTCAACCACCCCTAGACTTCCTTGTGTTGTCGTCCCGACCGTCAGTACAAAATAAAAAAGATCTCTAAATTCCTACCAAAGGCAATGAGAATAAATTCATAGCAACTCCACAGTCCCAGTCAATACCTTCTCACATTTACACCTGATCATCCGGCTCACTGATTCGTTTTTTAGGTCACTGGTCACTAGTCACAGCTCACTAATCTCAAGTTTCAATACGAAAACATATCAATTTTTGTGTGTTTGCTTGGACTTCACTCTACAATCTTGTTTCTGATGATAGCCGGCTTGTTTATACCTCTCTATCACCGTTAGGTATCAATGAAATGCATCTTTATCCACGGTACCTTGTTCCCCCCCAAGAGTGTCAATGACTGATAGTAACTATCGGAATTGACATAAAATCAATCAAAAATGACTTACATACGCGTCCAGCGTCTACTGTCCACCAAGGATTGAGTTACTATCAAATGGATTTCCGGTTATTCAGACGGTGTTTGCTGATGAATAATTTTATGTAAACCATTAGATGCGTTATGGAATATGCCGTGGTCGTAAGCTTTTATTGTCAATAAATTTTTGGGAGAAAAACTTGACGATATCGAGTTGTTTGGGATCGCTATTGCGTGAAGTGGAAATAATTCCTGTGTGGTTTTGGGGGAAGAGATAGACTTCTGTATTCAAAGTTGAAATTTGAGCGCATAGAGGGGAGTTTTGTTTGGCGATGTGTTTGTCTCTGAAGAAGGGTTAAGTTCGTCTGTTTAAATTGTTCTTGAAGTCAATTCAGAAGAAGGTTCCTTCATGAAAATGTTAATGTTTCAGATGTCCAATGAACACCAGCGTTTGCAATTTTCCCTCATTTCCGGAAGTGTTTAATCTTCGCTATTGCTGCGCACCTAGAATTCTTGTATTCAATTAAACGTAGCGATGGGCGATTGCGAATTAATTTCACAACCGAATAAATTGGCAATTGCTAAAAATTGTATTCGATTGTCGATTTATTCGGTCCCATTAGAAAACAATCGAATCGAATTTCTGAGTACCTACTAAAATTAACAATCCCTCTCCGACTTGACGAAACGGCGAATTCACACATTCGTTGACGATTGGAATCGTACCTACAAGAATGGAAAATCAACAATCGACTCCGCTCAATTTGAATTCGAATAATTGCGTTTGCGAGAACAATCGAATTATTCGATCGTTTTTCATCGCTAATTGAACGGCCTGTACAAGTATGAGACTGAAATTTGCTAGAATTTGTATTGATTTCGAATGAATGTCAGCAAGTTGGCTCAAAATGCCTGTCTTTGTACATCACAAAGTGGATGTCGAATAGCTAGCGAGATGATTGTTGTTGTTGAATTTGTGAAGAGCAATTGAGAACTGTTCCTAAAAATCAAATATGTTCCATATATGAACAAGCACATTAACTTGCAATTTTTTATAAATAATCCTCAAATGCCCTTCGCTTATGAAGCAATTTATCTCGGAATAAAGCTTAACTGGAAGGTCCCCATCAAAAATAGATGGGAAGAGCTTCAATCAAGGTATGAAACACTTACTGGCTTATTGGCAAATATTCCAAACTAAGTGTTGACAACATTTGCAACAGTAATTGCTTGCTTTCACATGCAAGCGCTAAAGCTTATCTGGACATATGGTGCACAACTATGGCGTTGTACCGGAGATAGTTATAAGAACGAAGTACTAAGAACCAGCGTCAAGACACCGTAATGACGATATCCACAGAGGTCTTGAAATTTCATGAACACAAGATTGAATTTAGAAGTTTGCCAGTAAGCACAAACGTCACGTAGCCAGGCTACGCACACAAAATATGCTTTCCTTCAATTATCGACGAAATGAATGTTTTTACCGACGTGTTCAAGGGACAAAATCTCTTGTCCTAGCACGATGAATTCACTCGGCACTTAGTTGCGATATAAACAAGGACTTTTTTGAAGCAAGACCTCGCAGTGGAGAATTTCCTGCCAAATGTGTCTTGATCGAAAGAGTAAAACTGCTGGATGAGTGTAAAACTTAATTGCAGCATGAATGTGTTGTTTAGCCCTTGTGTCAACACCCAAAAATTGTACACAAACAAAAATTGCTTGTAAATGTTGACAAAAAAATATGTATTTTTTTGGAATACGAAAAAAAGCAATATTTTAGGAGACTTTTGAAAATACCAAGTTGATCCGGCACCTACAAATGTATGTTAACGGGTATGCGTGTTGACACAAGGGATAAAGGAAGGTTTGATTTACAGGATAAAAATCCCATTCGCTTTGTGGAACGGTCCCCATTGTGTCTTCCAGAGATTGTCACCTACACTGGCAACAAAAAAGATAACAAATATTTGTACATGCGTATTACTTTTCAGTCCCGTGGTCCATTGAGGAGTCTGAGACTGCACGACAGTTGCCTTACATCATTGACTGAGTTGTCTTGGACCTTTTGTCTGCTTTTGTCTGACTTGGTCCTTGAACCAGATATTCCGTCTTCCACTCCTTCCCAAATTAGAATCTTCGGAACCTTTAGCTGAAGCATTGTTGCCCATGTGCTCGGTGTGGCTGAGCCCGTATAGCTGACGCACTTCTTCAACATCTTGATGCAGCTTGTAGAGTTCGCGGTTGTGTAGCCTCCTCCCTTCACCGTTTTCGTAGACGGTACCATATATCAAACGTCGGCGAAGCCACGTCCAGCATTCAACTTCTGGCTAAATATATAAGGACTGCCAAAATTCAACCGGTCAATTTATTCCTTCGACACCGAGGCTGATTACAAAGAAAGTTCGCCAAGAAGTCTCAGAAAATTGAAGCTTTCTCAACGTATGCTCAAACATTGAAACGTTACATCAACTGAGTGTGACTCCTCTCTACTCGTGAAAGGAAGCAAGCAGTTGTTGCCATCTTTAGCTAGGTGCCTCCAGTTTTGTTGTTGCCACTTGCGTGTGCCATCCCGAGTCGCGGTCTCCCTCTAGTGCTTCGTCCCTCGGGTGTGGATTCGAAGACATTCCGAGCAGAAGCATTGGATTCCATCGGCTCTAAATGGCCGATCAAAACAGCCGAGAGCAACCTCGTCCGTTTTGACAACGTCCATGTCTCTGCACCAAACAGCCGGACATAGCCAATTTAGGTCTTGTAGGGGGTTATTTTGGTTGTTCTTACCCCAAAGAAGCATTTCCTTATGGCGCCACAGCCTAGGGAGAACCTGGGCCTCAGCCAACAAGCCTCTCCAGCTGGCACGAAGGTTAAGGTTTGCCAAACAGTTTCAGAAACTTGAAGCTTTCTTAACGTTGTGACAATTCAGTCCTACGTACATTAAAACATAACATCAACCGACTGTGACTCCGCTGTACTCGTGAAAGGAAACAAGCAGCTGTTGTCTGCTGCCAACACTATCGCACGGGACCATAAATCTAACCAGCCAAGTTGGTTGAGGTCCTTTTCCGCTTGAGTGGCCATCGGTTTCGTGGTCGTCCCATATTGCGTTGTCCCACTGGTTCGGAGTCGAAGCAGCAACTGGCAAGAGTTATTCTACGTTCGACAGGCTTTTGAAAGTTGTGTCTCTGCGGTTAACGGGCTAGTTTTGAACAATTGTGTCAAGATCAACGTTGAAGGAGTCGCACGACAGCGCGTTGCCTTGTCTAAATCTGTTTTTGACATCACAGCTCTCGGTTAGGGCTTTACCGACCTTGATGGAGCACTGTTTATTCGTCATCCTAGTAATGGGACACGTTTGTTTGGAGTGTCAAAATGAGACAATGTTCTGCAGAACTCGTCTCTGCTAATGCTGCCATACGTGGCCTGAGAA
The DNA here is from genome assembly GCA_916610145.1 of Eristalis arbustorum. Taxonomy (NCBI): domain Eukaryota; kingdom Metazoa; phylum Arthropoda; class Insecta; order Diptera; family Syrphidae; genus Eristalis; species Eristalis arbustorum. The sequence goes on along the minus strand of OU744316.1, from coordinate 50,698,184 downwards.
ACGATGAAAAACTGGTAGATATCGGTCTGTTGCGTTTTTCAAAACTTGCCGTAGTGTGACTATTTCTTCGATGGTGCATTTCCCTGGCGTATGGACCGACCAGGTTGTAGACGAGCGGCGATGTTGTTTCACACAGCACGCGATTCTCAATCTTATCCGCGATGTTCAGAAGACTGATGCGTCCTTAGTTGTCACAACTCAGTTGATCTAAAAACGCATCCAAAACATCCCCACGTAACCGAAAACCCTTCGCACTCCCATGTCCTCGCTTCTTAACAATTAAGTGTGTCACACAACACGTCGCAAGTCGTTAGCAAAAGTGTAACTTTTCTCAATTTACTCCAGTTCTTTGCTTTTTTGACAAATAAATGTCATAACTCGTTATCTCATTGGGGAGCTGTCACAAATTGGATTCCATTTATCAGTATTCAAACTCATTAGAGCCCCCAACACACCAGAGCGGTCTAGATTCCAACATTTTTAGGTCAAAAATGCACAACGGTCTCGTTAAGTATTTTTTTCTGTTTTTTTTTTCTATTTCGAACACTCTCCTTTTGTTTTCACTCTCCGTCTGGTCTGCACGGATTTGTGTCGTTTGGGGACAGAAATCTATTTTCGGAGGACCAGTGTCTTCTTCGCCCCCAACAATCTAATTAGATTTACCATTCACCGTTGCACTGGGCGAGTCACTCAGTAATTTGGTGGAAATCCTCTCGGAAAGCCATCGTAAATTAGATCGAATGCATCTATCTCTCGGATGAAAGTTGATTTTTAATGATCGCACGGTTTATGCTTCGTCCCGTATTCTTTTTTCGACGGTGTTTAACTGCAGCGTGCACATCTGTTTGATGTCTCGCCCAGGCTCCGGTCTCGTGCGATGTGCGGGGATTTCAACTTAAAGCTCTTACCGTGCCCGGTCGTCGGTGGTCGGGGCTTTGTGCAAGGAGCGCATTCGTCTAGGCGATTTATGTGGACATCATTTTCGACACATAATTGTCATATGCAACATTAAAGTTGAAAAAAGTTTTCGACACACCGACATCGCACTGCCGGGCGGCGCGGGCGCGCTCATCGCAAGATGGGGCCACGCAAGGCGGATTGTTAGGCGGGTAATTTATTGGAGCGGCGGCTTCTTAACGGGGGGATGAGTGGTGGGAAATCTATGAAGAACAGAAATCATTTTTGAAGAACCGTAAAAGTGTCGTGAACAGGAAATATTATTGAAATTCATCATAATATTTGGTGGCTGCGGAGACGGCCGTGTGTGTTTGCGCGAGCTGTGTCAAAATACTGTCATGCCCTAATGGCAAATAATGGCTACATGTGTCCGATGTTCTTGGAGAGTTCTTTCGTAATTTATTACCGCAGCGAGTATGCATCATTTGGGACGAACAGTGTCGGGGCTATTATGAATTCTGGAGAACTTGTCGCATTCGGTTAAAGGCTTCGCCGAGGAGATTCTTAATTTACGATCCGTGTAGATATTCTGAGTGCCAGTCAGGGAATGTGCTGATGCTGAGGGAGGGCATTGTGGGTTTCTCGGGAAAAAAAACCGAACAGATTTGATGTCAAGAGGTGGTCGTTTTGGTTGGATTGGTTCAAGAGACTAGCAGGAGATATGAAGGGCAATATTTCAGCTGGATTTCCTAATCAAATCTCGCAAATTGCTCGGAAGAAGGACGGCTTTGGAGGGAAGAAGGAGTCGGATCTCGAAGATTGAGCCTTTGACAGATTAGTGCTCTTGTTGGAGGTTGCATTAGTTGCTTATATTCATCATCTCTTACATTGCGTGGACAAGGACGAAGTGACTGGGGAACTGTATTGATGCCATGCTGCTTTCTTTACGTGAAAAACTAAAATTGTTGGGCGTCTTTACGGTTCGCTTTTTGGTTGTCAGGCTTACTGACTTATTTATCAGGGCAATGACCTGTAGGTGGTCTGAGGCTGAGTACTGACTGGCGCTGCTTTCAGCCATTAAGACCAAGCTTTCTTGCCTTCTCGATGACTTGCTCTTTATATCAGAGGTTCGGTGGTTCTCTTCTTCCTTGAACGTCGTGCTCTGATAAACTATTCTGTTCGGTTTTACATTTCAGTTGAGAGGTTGCAGAAGCTCAAAAGAACTCTAAGCCAGTGCTAAATGCCGCGTGAGACACGAGAATATTCTCAACAGCGGTGTCCAAGCGCAGACTGGAGGATCGCCGCTCTTGTTTAACCTGCTCTGCGAAAAACAGAGCCATGTGTTAGGGCATGGGTAGTAGCCTTGAAGACCTTCACTATGCTGAGAGCATTGCCTATCGCCCACAACTAGACCCATATAACTTCCTAAATGGAGGCAGTTAGTCACTTTGCAGAACAAGCGCGCCTAAAAATCAACAAAGATGATAAGCATCAACACCAATGTCTTGCAAAACTTTGCGTCCGGCTCAAATGTCGAAGCAGTGGATGAATTCTGTTACCTCGTTAGCATCAAAATGGTGGCTCAGTGATTGATATGCGGAACTGAATAGCAAGGGGTCGTGTCGCCTTCGGTATGATGGAGGTCATCTGAAGCTGAAGCTTAAACGTAAAATCAGTTCTTCTGTGGGAATAGGGAACGTGGAACGCTACTCCACGAGAATCACAAGCGCTCCAGGTGTTCATCAATCGTAATCTCCGAAAGATCATGCACGTTTTTCGACAGTAAGCAGACGCCGACCTCTGGGAGTCTCCCATCTAGAAATCTGCCGCCGAAAATGTAAGTGGATAGGCCACACACTCCGCAAGCCTCATGGCGACATCACAGATAAAGCTCGAGATTGGAATCACACGGTAGTCGCAGACGCGCAAGCAAAATTCCTAGCTCAATCAAAACTTGTTGATTGAGCCCCAATATTCCACCTAGTAACCACGACCACGCTTTGCCATTTCAACACACTTAGAAAATTGTGCGAATTTATGGCCTCCGACTGAATGCCATTTCTTTACTACAAGCAGCGGTCAAATCATACAATCCTAAGTTAGTTCACGGGCTAAGATTTTCAACCCCATTTCATCATGAATGACTCAAATAATATCTTGCCAACTGAAAATATGCCGCTAAGTTCAGACATCCATCAAAGCCACATTTGGTGTACCACAAGGTAGCCACCTAGGTCCATTAATTGCCCTACTTACGATTAATGATCTTGACGGTATTATTCGTGACTCACTTTTTTCTGTCTACGCCGATGACATGAAAATTAATTCGCCCAACTCATCTCCTTCCGACGCCTACTCTGAACAAGGTGACGTGAGTAGATTTTCTGCTTAGTGCCAAAAAATGATCTTCAACTTATAGTCAGTAAATGCCAATCAATCACGTACTTCCGCAAATACCTAGAAATCCTTTTGTCTGCAGTGACCTTGTCCCTTCAGCCTCATCTTAGGCATGATCGGCGATCGTGAGCTGAACGTTCGTGCACACCTTGGCAATACTATTGACAGACCAAAGTGCGCACTTTGTAAACACTTGTCAAACGCTGGTCGAAAGAATTCTTTAGTCACTATCTTCACAAGATCTTTGTGTATAACCTTCGTCAGAACCATTTTTGAGTTTCTAAGCCTAGAAGTGGTGTCACCTCAGTACGCGGTTCATATTGGTAGTGTTGAAACTGTCCAGAGTAGGTTTCTACGCTTCCCTCCTTACTCTGATCACCTCAAACATATTCACATCGGGTCACTCAAAAATCGTCGCAAAACTGCCGATGTGCTCCTCCTTCCTCAGCTAATAACTGGGAACACAAAGTGCCCCGGACTTCTTGAATTGGTATCTCTTAGCGCCAACTCTTGCAATCAAAGGTCCTCTGTCGCATCCGGCCACTTTGTCACTTTGTATGGCTTTAACTCACCGTTGTCAGGAATGTAATGCTTGGCTAATAGTACGGAATACTCTTTTGAATTTCATCTCAGCAAAACATCACTTCGTAACCATCTTCAGACCCATTCTGCCTTTCCCTGTCTACCATCTAAGTTAAGCTGGGTTGTTGTCCCCACTGCACACTATTCAAACCATTTTATCTCCCTATTCCCAGCTCTGTAAAAAAGTTCAAGGTGAAAGACTCACACTTGCGGAACCCATTCATTATTGACTACTCGCGTGTAGAGTTGTGGGAAGAATATTGATCTCACAGCTTATTGTTTACTGCTCAATCGAAAAATACTAATCGCTCACCGCAACAGGAGCCCATAGATAATTACTTTCAGTCCATCCATCCACTTCAAGCCCATCGATCGAGCTGCACACTAAGTGCTCTTCAGTCTCTGATTTTTGTTCACATCCGCCCTGCTCTTTCGATCACCCAATGCTGGTTGGCCACTGCGCCCTTGAGTCCCTAAATTACCAGCGCACAGTAGGGCCTCAACTCTTCTTGCAGACGTCCAAATAAACTGCCGTAGCCCCTCGAATGTCAACCGCAAAGTCTATCATGTGTCAAATCGCTGAAAAGGGGGCCGCACTGTCTTCTGCGCTGCGCTGCCAAATCTTCAGCGACATGCACAGCACGTAAACACCCCGCCAGTCGACAGAGGCGCAACAAGAGAAATGAGAAAAAATGTTTAATTAAATAGAACATCCGCACGACTGGCAGAGGCCTGCAGTGTGTGCACGGACTGGTGTGCGGAGCACATTCAGTGCGTGTATCCACGCAGTGAGTGTACGAATTTTTTGCTCAGATTTATGAATGCAATATCTGCAGCCTGCCGAGCGTCGCGCAGAGGAGGTTCACAGTTTGTTCCGAAAATAAAATCAAAATTAATTGATTACCCAGAGTGAGCGCAAGAGGTTGTGTGCTGGTTGATTTCAATGTCCCCCTTCTGCTGTTTGGCGGCAGTGCGAAGCAGCAGCAGCAGCAGCCCTCCAGATAACTCCCATCGGGCCTGACAGCGCACACGAATTGCTGCTGAAAGTCATGTCGCGGTCAGCCGCTTGCAATGACAATCTGCCAGAAAGCTGTGTGCGAGCGCATTTGGATATGTTAATCCCCATCTGTTGGACAGATTCACTTTAGTGTGTGCCTACCTACTCTCGGTGCGTTCGCCTATTGTCTGTGTGACAGGGGGGATGCTGAGATGCTGTTTATGCTGCCGCTCTCTGGTCAGAGCCCTCTTTAGATACAAACAAAAAATGCCATCTTGTCGAGGCTCACCCCACCATATTCAGCGACGAACCGAAAGAATTGAATTAAAAACACACACACACGCAGCCACTGCTGCTGCGACGAGGCTGCTGATGATGATTACGCCGTCGCGGTCGGGACTGGCTGCTGGATGCTGGACGCGATCTCGTCCGAGAGTGGGTACAGTGCAGACCCCAAAAAGCCGAGATCATCCACCAACTCAGTGGTTACGAACACACAGCCGATATAAATCTCTTTTGTTCCATTAAGTGGTCGCTCAATTATTCTATTAAAGTCTTGAACTAAAAAATTACCGCTGCGCGCTACTGTCGTCCCGCAAGGAACACGTTTGTATCTCTGACAGACACTCGCACCAGCAGCGCGCACTGCCAGATGTGCTCGCTATCTGTGAAATAAATAAATATTAATGTAAATATAAACAATTGCCTAATCATAGATGGATGGATACACAGACTGTGTGCGCTCGGTGCCTGTGCATGTGCCCACATGAAACCGTGTATCTGTGAATTGATAAAATCGGGAAATCAGCTTCATCTTTTGCCACCCAATAGCCGAGGTGCTGTGGGCTGGCTGGCTGGCTGGATGGCCACAGTAGACCATTAGTCCTCCTTTTGCGCGGCAGCAGCAGATGCGATAGATTCCGGCAGGCGGTTGCAAGTCGATTGAGTAATCTGTGCGACGCGATGAACTTGAAATTGATTAACTGGGACACACTACGCCGAGGGAGAGCGCTCCGATTCATTGTTTTTATTAATTTTCATCATTTTCTAGCTTTTTTTTCTTTTTGGCTCTGCTTCACTTTAAATTGACGCGATTCACACATCACATAGTTGAGGGAGGTGGTTGAGGCTGATTGGAAGTGATTGGAGGATTGAAGCGGCTTTTAGGTGCGATAAACGCGATTCAAGTGGCGGTTGGGTCTGGCGTGTCACCTGGGCTTCGGTTGCATGCCGGAGATTGAATGCTGAGGTCAATGTAATTGAAGTCTGCTAGTTGAGCGGTATTTAGGGTGGTCAAGCGGAAGAGGCAAATGTCAAATTGCTCGGAAACGAACCGACCGGTCGGGATGAACGATGGCATGATTGACAGCATCTGTCAGGGACGATATGTGTGTGCGGCTGATGGTTGGCTGGCTTATCCTCACCGAGGATGTCGTTTTTCAAACGTCAGTTTCAGTCAGATCATGCTTCGGTGGGTCGGATGAGATGTTGCCATCAGCGTTTTGTGTGTGGGGTGTGGAGTGTGCACCGCTGACGTTGAGACGTTGCGCAGCAGTTCGTTGGATTAGAGTGTTTTTTGTTCGAAATTGGATTGGTAGTTAAGTTCAGTCAAAGTAAGTCTATTTATTCCAATGGAGGCTACTTTCATTTATTGTCATCACTTGCTCACCTCATATCTTGCTCAAACGCACAATAGAGGCGTTCACATTGCACTACGCGGTTAACTGACTTGAATTTTGAAGGCAGTTTCTTGGCATCAACATCGAAGCACAAGTTCTTCTTTGATTGATGGTGATGTCCCAAAATGAATAAACGACCTAAACTCTATCGAGAAAACATGTCATTTCTATTGAAAATGTGTACTTCGGACGTACCACTAGTGTTCAATGTACAGGGGTACTACCTGCTGTACGACCGACGGAAAAAAATAGAACTTCCACACCACCGCCATAAGGAGCGTCGTACGGATCGTTCACTCTTGCACGACCTAACCTGGTCTATCCGAGTTGAACTACGCTACGCGGTGATCATGAAGTCCGTACTTAGTGACGGCCGTCCTGACTATCCCCGCGTTCGACCTGCGCACTGTCATTTAACGAACAAGTAAGCCTCAACTAGGTGATATCAATGTGCCTTAAGTCCCCCCGCAACTGATATTAGTCTCACTAAGCAGAGAAGAATTTATCATAAAAATCGGAAGGATTACTCGTTCCCAAGATCAAACTGATCATTTGCAGGGCAGGGCTTGAGCATGCAGTACAAAGTTGTTGATTGTCCCCAACCTGGTAAGATGCCAACCATGATCCATATAGGAAGGAACCTTTGAAAATGACACATGGCCTGCTTGTGACGCCCTATGGATGTGCTCTTCACCTAGGGTTCGAAGGTGAACTAATGTAAGCAACTGTTCCTCTGATCAGCACCGGGCTTAAAGACGACAACGAGCTTTGGAGACCGATGATTCCGCTACTGACTACTTCGATGGACAACTCTAATCTGGTGGAGAACACAGAAAATGCAGATTACAGACATCACAATAATCCAGATTGATGTTTAAAGCAGTGGCAAGGAACGTATACAATCAGGGTTCCGTAAAGGACTGTGATACGGCCTTGCTAAATGTAGCTGATAACATCCGAAAAGCCATTGACGAAGATAATTCAACCTTATTAGACTTACATGACTTTTCTTGTGCATTATCGTACAGTGTTAACCCGGCAATACTTTGTCCACCCAACTCAACATCAGTGGTTCTACTAATAAGTTACATTACTAACCGTACTCAAGGTGTCCTATATAACACAAAACGGTCGTCCTTTTGTGATGTTCACAATGGAGTACCTCAGGGTTCTATTTTCGATTCGATATTATCCTCAATGCTCATTAATGATTTGTCTAGAGTGTTGTCTTATTGCACTTTGCGACTTTGCTATACGCACACGATGTTCAAATATTTTCCTTGGTATAGTGTGTAACAGTGGGGTTCGCATGATCCACTGAAATGGTCGCTGGGTAAAGTATACCCGAGGGATCGTCATACCACTCGATATGCCTGAGCGTACCCAAGCGAGTTTTTGTTTTTGACTTGGTTGAGCCACCTTGGCCTTCGTCCTGGGTCGTTAGTCTTTTACAGCACGCCTCATATGACGTGATGATGGAGACATTCCTGCCACGTAACCATACCATCGAAGCATAGCCCTTTCGGTTCGAGGAAGTAACTGCTCTGCAGGGAATTCGTGAGTCACGGGGAGTAATTCTCACAACAGCACCATGAAACTGTGAAATCAGCTACATTGAGCCAAATTACTGATCACAAATCTGCCCAGCTGTTTCAAAATAGTCCCAGCTTGGCCAATCCAGGAAAGCTGAGCAATACTCCACTCCAGGTGTTGAGTGAGTGACCGCAACCCGAACACAGCTGCAACACTGAATGTGTGGAACACTCAGGACTTCATCCGGCACAACTCGGTCTTATGCCTTTCACAAATCTACAAAACAGCTCCAGATCGGTTGAAACGCCTGTTGCCCTTTTGTTTACTACTAACGTCACCCTTTCAGAACAAACTCATGAACACTCTCCACTTCTCAACCACCCTGCATCCACCCCATTCCCGTTCAAGCACTTCGCCATCCTCAAAGCAGCACCTCAAGTGCCGTATCGTATTAAGCTTCTCCCCATCAAGCAGCTTACAATGTAGCTAATAGCATGCAAATCCAAATCGAGCATACATTGTTGCCAATCCCACTGCGCCCGTAATTAGTCACATTCAATTGGATTTAGACAGATGCAGGCGCGATCTGTCACCTGAAACCAGTTTCGATCATCAATCACACATCGGCGTGACTTGGCCGACGCACATCTGAAAGCCAAAATTGGACGCCAAACACAATCGCAATAACAACAGCTGACAGTTAGTTTTGCTTGCAGAGATTAATATATTCTATTACATCTATCGGTCTACTAGATAATACGATTACTTAAAGCACGCTCCAAGGTCTCCTTCTCGTGGGACAGCCGGTTTAGTGGATCAGCGACAGCAGTTGTGGTGAGGACTTCACCGCATACCCGAGCGAGGCTGGGGCCCGGACCAAGCTGCTGCTGGAGTATGCTGGTCCTGCGACGCTCTTGATGAGGGTGGGTGCCTGCAGCAGTGTCGGAACGGACTTGATCAGGGTTGGCTGCTGGAGAATGGGGACGCTCTTGATGAGGGTTGGGGCGGCGACCACCTGCTTGGTGAGCGGCGTACGCGACACGATGGCGTTGAAGCCGTTCAGGCCGTCAGAGGTGTACTGCACCACACGGGTCAGGCCATCGGCGTCGAGCAGGGAGTAGGAGCCCTTCACAACGTCTCCGTCACGGGACTCGATTTGGTTCTTGATGTCGCCCGTGTTGGGGTCCTTCACCTCGTAGCTGAACGTGTACTGTGGTCGCACGTCGATGGTCTCCACTTGTTTGGTCAGAAGGGTCGGCTGAATGAGGCCGGAGCCGGACAGGAGGACGGCGTGGGCTGCTGTTGCGACGCAGGCAAAGACGACAAAGCTCTGGAAAGAGGCGAGAAAAAATTAGTCAATTTATCGCACGCAGCTGTGCAGCGCTTACGTAGTGGACCATGTTGCTAATACTGCTAACGATGCTAATTTGATGTCGATAGGACCACTGGGGTTCCTTTTTATACGAAAATTTCCAATCCACACCCAGCGCCGAAATGTGCGAACAGATTAATTTGGTTACCGGTTCTCTGGGGCACCGGCGAAGAGCTAGTTTTGCTCGCTCTGCCGCTTGCTGCTCCAGATTGTGTGCGTTTGTGTGGTGACCGGCCCGGCTAAGAGAGCGGGACATGCACGCACGCACACCGACGCCCGAGTGCAAAGAGTGCACCGCGCAGCTTTTCGCATTTGGCTGATGTAATCCCAAAACTAATCGAAGTCACCTTCAGTGCGTAGGAAAATTGATTGCACATTCGAATGTAGAAAGGGAAATGGAAATGTGGGTCAATCTATTATTTTGAATGTTATGGAACGTCGATCATAAACTGGGTCCGGCTCGGCCGGGCTTTGATGTGTGTTCGCTTTGATTTTGATTTCGATGGACATCCTGCGGTGTGGTGCGTGATTGAATGATATGCGGTGGGAGTTTGTCCAAGGGATTAGGCGCGAAGTGGCGTGTTAGAATGCGTAGTTATTTAACTCGTAAGAAAGGTGGGTACTAGAAGTGTGGGGCTGGGATTGAGGATATTTTAGAAGATGGTCGATGATGGGTTGACCGCCACTGACTGTGATCTCATTTGATACATTTTTGTTGATCAAAGGAATGAAGTGGTGTCTCTGCCATCGTGCGAACGGAGTCTTGCAGGATTCCGTGGTCCATTTAGCGTATGGACGCTACAGCTTTGATAAGTGGCTATCAGGGACTATCATTCACACTTTTGCCATCACTCCTTTGGTTTTCTTGAAGATCAATATAATTAGGAATAAGCTGGTTTGGTGCCTTTGGGATAGCTCTCAAATGAAGGCTGTCATGCCAATGCATCGTTACAGCTGCGGAAGAAACTATCTTGGGGAATGTCCAGAACTCCTTGTGTGTTGCCTCTGTTGGTCAGTTTGATGTTAATGATTATTTGCTGTTGATGTTTGCTGTAACCAAATACAATTAGTGAACCGAAACTATTTTTCTCTGGCTGATATCAAGAAATATAATGTAGTGGTGGCAGTGGCACGTCCTTCGGTGGTGAACAGACAAAGGTTGCATGGCTAACGACCTAATGAGTCTCTATTATAGACGTCATAGTAAACATCCGCTGATGCAGCCAGTCTTGAGGACGAAGAAGCCGAGACCTAATTTCTCCTAGCAGCTTGACTACTTCTTCTTTGGCTGGCGCTACAGTCCGGGATAGACCTGAGCCTCAGCCAGCATGCCACTCCATCTTGTGCTAGTTGCTTCCAGCCACGCACATTCAACTTATTCGGGTCCCCTTCTGGCTGCGTGCGCAGCAGCTTGATTATCAACAAAAATAGCTATGATCTGCCTTTGTCGTGCGTTTGACTATGATACATCCTGACTTTCCATTACAGCCTAAAGGTTTTAACTTCAGTTCAATTGAAAGTGCATTGAGACCATTGCACCGCCACTTATCACTTTAGAGATCACTTTAGAGGCTCAACACAACAGCTCACTGTGCACAAGGAAAGCAAGCGAAAACGTCTATGAATCCTAGAAAACTGTAGACTAATGAGTCTTTTGCTCGATTGGGTTGAAAGAAGTACTCCCAACAGCCACTTGAGCTCAACAAGCAACACAGGAGACCTAGTGTTTATTTCGATAGCGCTCTTGTCAGCTGCCTGACATAATTAGAAGGTATCCATAAATGGGACCTTCTTCTTCTAGTGCAGCTACATTCCTGCTCCTCAACCAACAAACGTCTTCAGCCAAATGGATCTTTAACTTGGTGCCTCCAGTTTGGCAAGCGTAGTTGGTTGAGGGCTCTTGGGTGCGCCAACCTGAGTCGCGGACGTCTACTATAGCTCTGCACCGTCCCTGTGGGGTCGTTAAAAAGGCTTCCGAGCTGGAGCAGTGGTTTCCATTCGTGCACTACCTAGCCATTTCAATCGGTGGAACTTCACTCATCTGGCGTCGAGTCGATTTCGCTGGACAGCACCCACCATTAATGCAAACGTAATTCACGAACTTTCCTCGTCCCTTTTCGTTAAAGACCAGGTCTGTACGCCATATAACAAGACTGTCAAGATTAAGGACTTGTAGGGAACTACTTTGACTGTTCGAGAGAGAGAGCTTTGATTGTCAATTGCTTTCTTAGCCTATAAAAAGAAGCAATTGCCAAGAGTTATTCTTCTACGAGAGTAGTTGGATGGACTTATGCAAAATTGTGCCACTGGTTTTAACAAGCGCTTTCACGAATGATGATCACCATCGTCATTCTGCAGAGACGGACGACTTTTGCAGGGAAACTGACGGAAAACTAGACAATGCGCTGTGTAGCTCGTCTCTAGAAATACTGTCATACTCGGGCTTCAAATCGATGAAAAGATGATGCTCCTGGGTTTTGTTTTTTTTTTAAAACCTGCCGGACTGCGAATATTTGGTTGATGCTGGATTTTTCTGTCTCATAACGGACCAGCCGACAGCCGGCAGATAAGATCTTACACGGGATGCTTGGGAGACTGCCTTCATAGTTGTCTCACTTCAGAGGGTCTCGTCTTTGTGGATCAATTCGTGTCAACATGGCCTTTTAAGTCTTTCAATTTACTTGGAGAACTCGCCCATGGCCCTACGCTGGTTATCGAGTCATACCGAAGAAAAACAAAAAATCAGATGACCTTTCGAAAGAGAGGTTTGGGAATTTCTAGCAATCTCTAATGGACACACACTGCTGTACTCCACGAGGATAAAGCTGGCAAACGAAGCTCTTGATAAAGCCAGAATTCGATGGGTTAGTCTGAACATTGCGGAGTCCATGATGGAAGTTGTGGAAGAAGATCGTCAATGGTCTGTTTTTCGGACCCTCCCTACCAGCCAGTGTGCCATAGGTACGTTGAACATAATGCATAGTGATGTACAGAACTACAGTGAAGAGTAAAACACATTACCTGTCCAAAATATGCCCTGTGAATGTCCAGTTCAGCAATGGAGAGGGCAGCTATTCCAAAAGTCTGTCCTTGTAGAGCTGGAGCACTTCGAAAAGGGTGACCTGGAAAACCCTCTGAGGTTCACATACAAAACTGAGTGCTTTTAGAAATAAAGAAGGTCTTCACGGTCGAAAAGCATTATTGACTCACGGCCGTAAGGTTGTGAGGACTGCAACCATTCCAAGCTCTATTTGCTTCGCCGTCCATCAAAGTGCCTTCTCGAGTGTGAATCTTAAGTAAAGATTTCCAATAGAGACTTGACAATTTTTTTAGAATAAACATCGGTCCCTACAAATGGTCCATAAAATATTTGACACTATTTATTCGAGAATGTGCGACTAATTATTGAAGTGCCTTTCATATTCCAACGAGACCACTCTTGTGTGTTGCGGTGCGATATTAGCTGCCTAGAACCAGCCCATGTACAAGTGGGTTGCAGAGAAGTTATTTGCTTAAGTTAGCAACAACTATTTAATGAGATAGCATATATCTGCCTTTAAGTATTCTTCTCATCAGAACACTTCGTCTGCCTTAAAGTATTCCTCCATCCCTCAGGTGTGGACATTCTAGCTTCCCATCCATGCACCTTGGTTCTTTTAACTTCTCCCGACTTTGGAAAATGCCACCTAATCTTGGGCTTCACGATACTCCTATCGAAAAGATGAGCCTGTCTGTTCAATATCGACTGTGTGGATAAGTTGAAACACCTTTGAAACTCATGGTTCCTACTTAGTGATTGGCATCAACTGAAAAAAAAAAAGGGAAGTGAAGTATGAGTACAGCTCCTAGGGACGATCATCTTCTATGCGATCTAGACGTGTGGGCCAGGTGTGTGATTTAGGCTATCAATGCAATGAGTCCCTCCATCATCTGTCTTCAGAGCGTTAGGCACTCCTCCAATACGGGCTGTTTCTACAACAATTGCTTATGCTTGATGCTTCTTTCTAGCTCCTCCCAAAGACGATGCTTCTTTTGTTACGTACTCCAATAAAGGCAAACGATGACCAAATGCCTTTGAGTTCTTCATCGTCTTTAGAAATACCTCTCACAGCATTCAACAGACCCAAAAATTCTCCTCAACGGCATTCTCAAGCTCACTTGGCATTTTCCACACACCGGCATGCAGTCTTTTCGTCAGCGAGCACTGGGATAAATTCACAAAACTAATGACTATCTGTTCTGACATAAAACCAGCAATAAATCTCAGTCACGCCGACAGATGCCCACTTAAGTTCAGCAACAATCTGAAGATCTCTCAGAATGTCTATCTAACTTTCACTGTAATCAAATACGACATTCGCTAAAAGCACGCCGCGCCGGTATCTCTGAGAATCACGTGCATTCCTCGCATAGTGCAACCCAAAGGCATACGAAAGGAAACAACAGCATTCCCCCTTGGCAGCGTTCACAAAAGCAAAACAAAAAAGGCATTTTTATTGAAACGTTCAATTCTTTCACATCTCGGCGTGATTTACACCCGTGCATTCATGCATCCGTACCGCACTGCGACCTTGGTGGACACGCACACGTTTATCAATGAAAATCTCCACACAGTAGTCGCGGCTAGGTCCCCAGAACGTGCATGCACACAGCACCGCTTGGGTGCCTTGGAGGTGCTCTAACCAAATGCCAATGCCAAGGGAGAACAATGCTAAAGCGAAACGTGACTTCTCCGTGCGACCGGGTGGTGGCACAAGAGGTTCTCGCTTCTCAGTCGGCCGCCAAGAGATTGATCGTTGATTTCGGTCTTGAATTCCTTGTGCGGAACACCTGGCCGCGCACGGAGGACACCACAACACCCCGACTGTGGTCAGAAACACAGCGACAACATCTCGAGCGACACCTCTGAAAATGTCACTATTGTTATGCAGATCTATAAATACGACAGTGCAACCATCTGATCTGATCTCTGAGTCAACTACCTCACCGACCGAGGATCGAGCGCGACTCGACGATCGCCCGTTGACGGCTGCGATCGCAATTTTATTGGCAAGTGAATTTGATTTACTGGCATCATCACGGTCTGAATCTGTGTGCACCGCCCGACCAGCCCACGTATGCATAAGTGAACATGGCCCCAGAAGGGCATAAATCAATTTTGTGGATCGCGTAATTGTCAATTGTCGGCCTGAATGGGTGGATCGTGGATGGAAATTTGTGACATTTCTATATAACCTGAGACGTGCTGTGCTGCGCTGTCTGCCCCGCTCTGTGACTCGGTTCAATGTCATCCGTGGCTCTCTGCGTGAGCTTGTTTTTTGTGCATTTCACAAAAGTGGTACGCAATAAATTTCAGGTCTCCCTCTGCCGCCCAGTGTTTGACGGCTGAATGGTGCGCGAGGGTATCCTCGAGCCCATTGATTGTGAATTTATTGAGAGTTAAATTGAGGATGACAAATGATGTGTTAATTTGTTGCGGAGTCGGGACATTTTTTTCTTGTTTGCCTCTGTGTGGGTATCTTCGCAGTGGACTGGGGTGTGCACGAGTATTTTCGCGGATGTGCAGTTGACAGAGCAGTCGAAGTGATGGGTATTTTTAGACCGTGAACTGTCGAAGACAAGCCCCCAGATTGACTATTGGTGTGTGGCGAGATTGTTTTCCCATTTCTGTGAGGTGTTCTGTTCTGTAACTTTTTTGCACGTGATTCGAGAGAAACATATTTGCTTTCGGCTTGTTACACAAGACACGTGGACATTTGCTTCTTCTGTCATTTCTTCTTAGAAACTAAAGTGGACCAGGGCATTGCTTCTCGGCAACCACTCCTGTTAAATTATTTTTGTCTCACGGACCATAGATAAAACCCCGAAGTGTTGGGGTTGACGCACATACCCACAAGGCCACCACTTGTCATTTCTTACTCTTGATTAAAGCACGAGGCTGTCCTGCATTCCCAGAAAGAAATCTGGTGGTTCACGACTGCCCGGCTTCTTACTTCGCATCAATCTATGTCTGGTTGGAGGCCCAAAAGTGTGCACTCACGATCAATCTTATCCATCGTGGGACACATGGACATGAGTAGTTCGATCTAAGTCACTGTTCGAAGACTAATTCTGTTCAAGCAGCCAAATTCCTCAATTCAGTGATCTCCTAGGTCTCTCAGCGAGGTTTACTAGTTCGTCTTACTCATATATATGGTATATATGGGTGGCGCTACAGCCCGTAGAGGACCAGGGCCTAGCTTCTAAGCAACCACTCGTGCTGTGCATGCTATTGTTCTCTCACGAGTGGAAGGGACCTACAGTTTTATGCAGACTCCGAACGGACAACGCCACGGGCCACCACCTCCTCTTACTCATATCACCCATATCTCCTGCCGCAATGTTATTTTCTCTCTAGTACTCTGTTAAGACAGTCCCACATCAAGCCGCCATTTCATCTCAGATTCCCTTCAAAATTAAAGATCGCCTCGTTCTCACATAAATCTTTGTAGTTACCTTCGACATTTCATATCCTTACTTGATGTGTATACAGCGTTGCAATACAAGAGAGAATGGTGTTTATACAGTCTTTTGCACGACCTGCCGCTGTACCAATGTTTTCACTTCCTCGTCCTGAAACCACACTCATAAAGCGTATTGTTATCGTGTGCGTACACACTTCCAGACTTTCCCACGTGTTGGGAGATAAGTTATTAGCATGAACCGAGTTCTGCGTCAGCAATTTTTTTGAATACCAACCAAAATGTAGTTAGACCTCTGGTATGCCGAACGGTTGCGTTCAAATGCGTATTTTTTGTCGCCTTTGAAATTTTCTTCTTGATGACATTCATTCATCTTCAGGCGGGTCACTCAAAAAAAGGAAAATAAATTCACAGAACACCACTGTATTCCGTTCAAGCAGTCGATCCAATTTTTAATAACCCTTAAACACTGCAGCAAAGTTGTAAGAAATATTGTTCTCCATCTCGGTTCAAAGCTAAAAATGGTTCTCCGTTCGAAAAGTTCACCATTCCAGCGTTCAATTAGCATAATCACAGCGTTGTCCATGCTTCCTTCGGCTTATTTTGTTTATCACCACGATCGTGTACGGATGGACGCTCGAAATCGGGTGGACTCTAGAGTTGGGCTTGCGATTTTCTGATCACAGAATGAATTCAAACTTTCTCTATTCAAGCTGACTAAGCTCAAACCAAATATCGCTCTTTCAAGCCAATATTGCGGATTGATTTCATGTCATAGGAATAGTACATGAAATGTCAATAAATCCACTACCTAAGCTACTCAATTTTCCCTATATGTTGCCCTATGACGCGATGTTCTGATTCACAGATCTACCTCAATCACATGTATGTACGGAGTTGTAAAAAGAGCTAATACTGTGATTGTGAAAAAAATAACAACTCAATCGCAATCGCAGTTTAAATCACATTCGCTCGCAGATTGCGATTTTTCAATCCCTATGCAAAAATCGCAGTTAGTGATTGCTTGCTCAGCTCTAGTTGACTCCATACGGTGATGTCCAATTCAGTTGATCGACAGGACTGCAAATGTTGAGAGTTGCAGCACGAGGGTCACGCCAAAATTGTGCGGGCGAAAAACCATCAGTAGGGGGATGTGTGGGGCTTGATGGCTTTATATTTGTTTTTTTCCTTTGCGGGCTAGCTGTAAAGGAAGCAGTGGTGGTTCCTGTTGACTGGTCTTAGTTGGAGTGATTTTTGACGAACTGTTTCTTTCCGCCGTCGCAGCTGAAGGGGGAGCTGACTAGCAGCGCCTGCACCTACAACTTTCGTCGAAAATCGTCTTCTTTTACTCTTTAGTTGGAGATTGCCTCGTTTGGGGTCGTATAACCTTTTCGGTTTCCCGAGTCCTGCTATTAGATACCCCATAACCAGGTGCCCCGATCAGCCACCTGGTTATGGGATTGGAGATAAATCATAACAGCTAGAGCCCCTCTTCTACTTTCTCCATTTTTTCCAGTCTGAACTACCGAACATCGGTTCTTAGAGTGAGCGGCAGGTATTTTCGGAGATTGCTCTGTTAGCTTTGCTGGGTGTGGGGTTGTGGGAAAGGGGTTGGGAGTATGATGGGTAGAGCCTTCAGGATTGTTGCCCCCAGCCGCAGCCGAAACAACAACGGATGGATTTGCGCTGTAGCGAGTACCACCTGGAGTAGCAAAGCCTTTTTCGTCCGTCGTACTCTTTGGTTTTTGACCCATTTAGTTTCGAATTCGAGACGTTCTGACTTTTAGTTCGATGTCTCACTAACGATCTTTGACTATTAAGCCCTCCTGTCACGACAAGGTATCCAGAACGGTATCACTGGAATTGTCTCTCTGTGGTAATAGTCTGACTATGGAAATCAAAATGGAACAACATGGCCTAAGTGTGTTGGCAATTCCGATCACTGCCAATATCTTATCAATAACTCTCTAGTTGCCGGCTTAATGTACAAAAGAGTGAAGTCAAACTCAATCATTATCCTGCAGACTGCAGCCATGATGATGACGTACCTCACGCCGAAATTCACGCTTTTGGATAATTTTCGCACGCTCGGCAACCGCGAAACGATGCATGAAGAAATTGCTTAAACACGCTTAACCTTACTGGTTACCTTGCCTGCTTAACCTAAGTGAGGATTCCGACAGCTAATGTCATTGGTAACTTTGACAGCTGATTAAACTTATCACTATTAAAAACTGTCATTGCTGTCTGGCAGCTTTGCTGTACCTAGATATAAATTATTGAATTCCAGATACCAGTGGTGTTCCGTGCTTTACTATGGAGGGTTGTAAGACAGATTAGTATTGAACAAGTTCAAAGTTCGCACGCCTTCACGAAAAAATCCAGTGCACAGACAAAATTACGGCATTCACAACAAATGAGCCTCAGGTCACACAACTTGTGCGTCTCGCAAATAGAGTCTGAAGTTATATGTAATTGTTGCGCTAAAGTGAACGTCGTGTATTTTAACCATCCCATTGACAACGTGTGCATTGCATACTCTGACAAGACGCCTCTGCTAAAAACATTCATTCCTGCGCGATGACATATCGCCCCGCATGTTTGCTTTACATAAAAATGTCAAAAACTTGCGACTTCTGCGTGCATCAAGTTGCCGTAATCACATCTCCACTTGATATGACTCAACAAAATCCTCTTCCTCCTCTTGAAAAGTGACGCACGTCGCCCGCATTCCTCTCAAAAGCTCAACGTGATCCACACACAAAAAACGGCTTCCTTAATTTTATGACTTGTCCACGTTGTCTTCCACTTCGAAGAAAATCCCTCACAAATTAGATTAAACTCTCATCCCATCCACTTACCCTTGAAGTGTAGATGCCACTGGTTTAATTAAAAGGAAGCATACATTCGTTCTTGATCCACAAGCACTTACATTCAATTATGACATTATCCAGGCATGTGCCTTAATTGCCTCGAATGTGTGCACTAATTAAACGCGTGTCGAAACAGTAACACAGAAACGAAGGGAAAATACGAACAATTTGTCCAACATTTCCTTAACTGAATCGTTTGACGACACCCAATGGCACTGTTTACACGTATCCGGCCCACCAAGTTGCCCACTGATCGATCATAAAGGCGAAACCGAAGCAAAGGAAATCTCTTTGATATCTAGCGGTAGTGTTGCCTTACGATAAATACAGCAAGTAACCGCCACCGCCAAACAGTCCGCGCATACATCAAAAAGGAGCATTTTCCGATCGAGGAAAGCGAAACGATTCTGTCAAAGAAAAACACTTCTAAGAAAATCTGACATCAGCGTGTTCAGAAAGTGCAATGCCCAGGAATTTTTGTTCTTCGATAAATTAGTGGAATTAAGTTTATCAATTCATTTTGCCGGCAATGGGAGGCGTGCCAGGATTGCGGTCAATAAAATAAATGTCATCGTGTCGCATCAGTGGCTGGCCGTCATCCATTCTGCCTTAAACGCGATCCTGTAGCATTCTCTCTGTCTCTCTGCAAACAGCACTGGCTACAGGGCCCCCTATTTATTGCTTAACATAACAATAACGATAACAATAATCGCGCACCGCCTGCCAGCAGAGTGGTTGGCAGTGGCGTGGCGGCGACAGTTTCCGTGGGTGGGTTGCGTTGCGCTGAGAATAAATGACGTCTCACCTTATATTCCTCTTCTTTAAATGTAATAAAGCGATTCTCTCGCTTGATTCTGTTTTTCTGATGTTTCTCCTTTGTTTTGTTTCTTCCTTTCTCGTCCAATCGCTGATGCGATTAGTTGAGGGGGAAGATATAATTCGTTGGGATTGCTGGCGGACAGCTTAAACACAAAAAAAAACGACGATCTTGGCCCGTGGACAATTCCTTTCCATAAAAATGTGTGTGGAACTTAATTGAATTTAATGACACTTGCGCGGAATCGATAAATCATTTCAGTTTTTCTCGTTTCTTCGTCTAAACGTATTGACTTTAATGAGTTGGTAACTCTTTTATGATTTTATGGCTCGGATGTGTTCGGTCTATTTTTGGCCCATCAGCGCAAGACGTGACATTTTACGAGATCTTATCGAATTGATGTGCAGCTGAATGAAAATTAAGAAAGTTATTTTCTAACTGAAGGAAGCGGGGATTTTTTTATGTTTATTGATGTACGTCCCATTTTCTGCTCACTGCTTGGGGGGCCTTGATCGGTGTCATAATTTAACAGACATCTACACATCTGTCATGTTGTGAGGAACATTTTATTGTGATGGCTCATAGTGTTGGACATGATCTTGATTAGATGGTGAAACGTTAAATTTAGAGTGAGGCCGACTGTGGTAACTGAAGAGAATCGCTCTCTACCCTATCTCACTTTGAAATTTGACGACATTTCTGGCTACTTTTCGTTCAGTTCTGACGGATGTAAGCTTAACTCAACCAAATACTAGTTCCTTTTCAAAAATGCAATAAAAAGAACCAAATTAATTTTTCCGTGTATTACGGCTTCAATAGTAATAACAAACATTCCCATTAATTATGGAACACAACGTCGTACAAGTGGCTGCCTCGACTGGCTTCCCATTTCCCACCCCAATTCTCCAAGACCTTGTTGACGCTTTCGGGCTGTGACTCGCGGCTTGCTTGGATGATATTGGCTTTGAATCGTTTCGGATTCTGGGCATAACATAAGTCTTTCACGGTTTCTCACAAGAAAAAAGAAGGTGGCCAATTGACATCGACAAGACGGATGATAACACGATTTGGGCATTTGGTTCGCATGGATCGATTGTGGCATTCACTAAGTGGCATAACGCAACAAACACACGATCGTCCAAGTTCATGTCTTCAGTTTCAGTAAAAAAAAGTCGGTTACCACGACTCTGTAACGTCCACTCTTGGCGAAAACATTGCTTCCAGCTCCAATTTAAAAAAATAAAACTGGTGCCAGTATTCCACATCCAGTCGCTCATCTGTGCGACGAAGAGGACCATGAGTTTTACCCACTAGCATGCCAGTCTCACGAGCTTTTGCACAACTTTGCGTACACTGTACAGCCGTAGCGGCGGGTGCTTCATTTCGGGCACAATTTCTATTCAACAAACGCGCGGTTTATTGAAAATAAGTTTTCAACATTTCTGAACGTTGTTGAAGCGCAAAGCTCCCCATTTCATTCCGCGCAAGTATGATACTGACTGACTTCTGTCAAGATTTCGAGCGACAAACAGCTGTCAGTGTCAAAATAACATATGATTTGAAAAATCACTAGACGGCCCACCCTGTATGTTTTATGAAAAGGAACAAATTCAGGTCAGCCCTCAAATTATCATCCGTCGCATATATTAAGCAAAATGTCTGCAACATCATTGGCACATCGTTAATTTTCACGTTGGCCTGTGTATCGTTCACATGGTTCCTTTGATGTATCCTCATCATCCTCCCATTTTTAATTTTCAAAAAACGAAGTATCTGTTATTTGAAGGTAAACTTCACTCCAAAGTGCTCTCAACAAAATCCAATAATTGGCCATAACAGCCCGTGGGAAGTTGTTTCAATTAAAATCCACGATGAAACATCCATAAAACGCTCCTTCATTTCCACCGAATTCGAATCGAGTTTCGAACGTTGCTCTTTTTTCATAAATCATATTCCCACCCTTTGTCAGAATTTTTCACCGACTCTTGAATAAACAAATTAGGAACTTCAAGAATCTCTATAAATATTTCAACGCATACTTAATAAAAATATTAGTTTTTAATAATCGAATTTCAGCACCCACGGGCCATAAACCAGCGGACGGCCACTTTGAATCACAGAGTTTCATTTCGTTTCAAAAGCACGTCCATGGCTTGTCTTGTGCCTATCGCCGATATGTTTTTGTGTTTTTCGAAAACTTTAAGGTGATGATCTCTCTGATTTCTTACAACCGACAGTTGTTGTGTTTTCTTGAAAATGTCTGTTCGAGCTGGCATAACAACACATCGTTGTCGTTGTTCGACCGTGGCGAACATTGAAAATGTGATGTTCTTTAAAGTTTCGAAACTCTTTTGCGCCCACTTTGCAGCCGAAAACGAAATGAAAATTAATTCTCGACTGGCTACTGTGCATCTGCCAAATTGAAAACAGTTTAGCAACCGAAACTCCTTTAGACTGCGCGTGTTGCTGATAAATATTTAGAGAGTATTTTTAGAAATCATTGACGTTCGAAATTGACTTTGATGTGGCCTGGGGTGGGATTAAGAAATTAGGGCGACTAGACGTCTGAGTTCTGGGTGAGTAAGCACTATTTTGAGAAAACAGTCGTGAACGACTCGACAGCTCAGGTATGCAATTTGATTTGTTGAGAGTTTCAGCTAAGAGACGAGAGACAGCATTTTGGAATGAGAGGGCTTCGTAATAGCAGCCGACGTTGTTGTTCCTTCAACGAGTTCAATGTTTGCGAAACTCTTGTCAACATTACATATGCCATCGCAATGTCGGCTCAACACGGAGGGGAACGTGTGTAAGATTATCACCTTCTGGGTCCATCAAATGAGGCCATATCTTCTACACAAATTGTTCGTTAGGTTCGGTGGAAGTGGCTGACTGTTGTAAGGGAAGATAGCAGCCACACTAATGCCAGCACAGGTCCATTGTCCTACCATGCTAATCTATAAGTGTGGGCTTTTGATGAAGCGAAGAAGATGACCGATTCTTACGTTGCAAGCTATGAGCCAGCTCTGCAGCTGCATAGCGTGGCTCCTTCCTCATCATCATCTCTAAAGCTGCTGTGCAGAAGTCGTTGCAGGGAAGGCCTAGTCTAGCAGACTTGAGCTTCAGTTGCAAAAAGTCCTGTTTAATGACGCCTATGATAGTTCCATGATTAGGTCGGCTCATATTGACCAAGCCAATCGATCATTTGAGTTCGAGTGAAGACCTGAGTTGGCAATTTGCTTAAACAAATGATTCTCGCTTGATGGATGTTGGGTCGCCCTCCGAAAGAAGTTCAGGGATTGTTCTTTCCAGCGGGTTCCTCTTGAATGTCACACTATCTCGGTACCCACATATGTCGGATGTTTAAATACTCAGCCACCTTGTTCAGAAATTGGCGGCAATTAGAAGAAGCCTTGGAGTTGAAGGTGACTAAACTCAGAGAATTAATCGTCAGAACCGATGACGATATCTCTGTTCGACATTAGAGAGCACTCTCTCTAAGTCGAATTTCTCCTTAACTTGTTTGTCATAATTTGCCTTTCTCCTCAATTTTCCATGGAAGTCCACTACACATAGTTTTTCATCACAGAGCTTTCTTAGTGGCTATAGTTTCAGCCTGGAGAACACTACAGTGGTTCTGTAATCGTTAAAAAAGCTGGAAATCAAACCCCTGCATTAGATTCGTAAGACCACCTTAAACAAATTGAACCATTGAACAGAGGACGTTCAAAGGCGTACATTACTCTTGACAAACAAAAGTCTTCGTATGGGGCTAGGTTTGGCTGCTTATCGTACGAGAGATATTCCCTCCACGTTTCTTTTTAGATATTGCATTCGTTAAGGTAGATCACAAATTGTTGAGAATTCCGCTTTCTGATAGGATTTTGCTTCGTACTTGAGAATTCCCAATAAAACAGCTCAAAAGAAACCTAGTTTTTATATGTAATCATTCATTTAAGCTAATCAAGCTGTAGATTCATAAACTCTGTCGCCACCAAACCTTCTTCTGATCGACTGTCACTCATTCGCTCGTTCTGATTCGCTTTCTTGTTACTCTTTACCCAAGATGAAGCTACCTACTTATATTCTGTTTTTTCAAGTACTGCCAATTAGCCATCAAATGTTGTCCAAGTTTCATGAATAACATTAATTTAGGTGTACCTCACGGGTCCGTACTAGGGCCTGTTTAATTTCTGATTTAGCTTAGTTCTCTTTTTATTCAATTTATTTCATAAATTTGGTGGTGTATGGTAGCCTAGTATGCCAACAGACCAACACTAACTAGTTTTAGTGATGACGCTCATGGTGCACCAGATTGTCTTGTGTTTAAACGGGTGGTTGGCCTTAAATACTTGGGCTTAGTTGGTTGGAGGATACTTCACATCCTCATTAAAGGAAAAAAACTGCCACTACCTGACATTCCCATCACGTGGTGGGAGATAGAAAACGATTTGAAGTTTTAAAACAGAAAGAGAATCCTGTCAAGACGTGGATTCAACATGTTAAGCCTGTTCCGGGAAAACTCGAACCTCCAACAAAATAGTCACTGCTCCACAAAACATCTTCAGGTTTGCTATCGTCGAATTGTTGCTACAACCTTCGCCATTCCCCATAATCTAGTCGTTAAGTATTCAGAGCGTTGCCCCACAAACACACACGACACGTCTAGCCAGCCATCAACAAAACAAAACATCTTTCGCTTGGTGAGACAGCAGCGACTGTGCAAAAAGCGCTAATACCCTCAGCCACAGACAACTTCAATTGACATCAATCCCCATCGCGGAGATACCATCAAACCTAAATCAACTTTCAATTAGCAATGAAATTAAGCAGATCATCAATCATTTCGTGGCCCACATCCACCCACTGCATAAGAGAGAAGACAGTCTGTGCCCCAGAATGCATCGCTGTTTGCATCTGTTACCCGTCACTCCCCAACAAACACTTGCCCAGGCACTAGCCTTTAATTGAATACGCTCCCTCGGAGAGCCAAATTGCATGATGACCAATCAAATCAATTAATTGCACAAAAACAAAACACATTGTGTCCCCCCGTCGGCTGCATCAGCATATCTAGCGCAATAATTTCAAACGAATTAAGCACAAATATATTGATTGCGTCAAGCCCCTGAGCGGAACAAGGTCAAGTGTGTGTGCTCGATACCTTCACGAAGCACAAGACACCGCTCTAGCATACGAAATAGACCGGCCAGACACAATATAAATAAAATAAGAATTAAATAAAAGATTGTGCAAAAAAGAAAAAACAGAAAAACACTCTGAAAGATACAGACAGCCTAGTCAATCCGAGGAGCCAGACATTTGGTTTGTTTTACTCTTTTTTTCTTCGTGTTCTGTTCGCTCGTTGCGTTCTGAAAGCGAATCTTCTCTCATTTAAAATACCAGAAACGTACCATATCCGCTAGAAACAGAGAATCTCCTAGAATACACGATCCAGCCGAACGTAAACAAACTGAGAATGAGTGAAAAATCGCCATGGAACTGCAGCTGAAATGCCTGCGCACGCCGCCGGGGGGATGAAAAATTGTTCACAGTGCGCAGTGCATTTGGTATTTGCTAGAAGCTAACGGTCTCACGGCTTACAACTCACAGCTATAGGCCGATTGTAAATAAATTGCATTTTGATTTGAAAACTATTAAGAAGATATTTTATACAATATTATTCGTGTGTGGGGTGGGGCCGGACGATGGTGATCGCTTCACAGATGCCCTGCTGCTGTTGATAGGGGGGTGGAGGAGAATTAATTAGAAATTTATGTGCCTCGCGCCAATGCGATACTAAACAACTGACTTGAGAGCAGTTGAATTTACGACGGACATGGCTACTGTTAGACACATTAAGAGCTTTAGCTAAATTGAGTGTGAACAAAAATTGAATTGAAGACTTCTCGAGCTGGGCGGAGGGCGTGAGTAGAGGTGCGGGTCGCAGATGTGGATGAGTTTATTTTGGAAATAACCAAGGCTTAGAGA
The DNA here is from genome assembly GCA_916610145.1 of Eristalis arbustorum. Classification (NCBI taxonomy): domain Eukaryota; kingdom Metazoa; phylum Arthropoda; class Insecta; order Diptera; family Syrphidae; genus Eristalis; species Eristalis arbustorum. Next base: position 50,672,588 of record OU744316.1, on the reverse strand, counting down.
GGGAGTCAGAGTTTATACGTGACACTTTATGAATTATGAATCCTCCTTAAGAGATTCTTTTTAACTGATGGCAATGACAGATGCTTCGAACCCAGGAAGGACGGAGCACTTGTGCAACTGAAGGGTACATAAGCTCTGGGAGAATGAAAAGCAGGCACGTGTCTATCTCAACGCGGTGGACGGACGTAGAAGACAAGACTGACAGTCGAAGCGTAGAATATCCTAACTTTGATATTTGTCAGCTTGCTTGCACATGCCTTATAGTAAACACGGTGGCCCTTTGCTGGATCCCCTATGGACGCATGAGCTTCTACAGTCTGAAAGGAAGAAACTGAATGTCTAAGGCTTGAATGGAGGCAGAAGTCAGACCAACCAATGGGCCTTACGCTCGTCGCTGAACAAGAAGAGATCATCGTCAGCAGGCAGGCTTAGACACCGACCAATGTACCGTTGAGAGCCATGCATAACGTCTAATTTTATGGTGCAACAACAAGTCCAAACAATGTTTTTGTTAATTGAATTTTTGCCCACCGCGACAGCAGTAAGTTAGTTTTGTCAACTGTGGACGTTACAGAGCAATGTGAAGGGACTTTCCTTTATTGAAATGCAAGCCTTTGATTCATGGAGGATGGCCACACAGACCATGCCACAATCGGAATCAAATTTTACTTTTTGTATTATGAAAAAGGAAACTCTTATTTGACCCACTTTGCACTGCATGTTCGCGCAGGATCAGTGTACTGCATGATTTTTGAACTCATCATACATATTTTTATTCATATTTATAATCAAACATCAATTTAAACACATTTTTTTTTTCTTTCAGAACCAGTGAAAATGCGCCAAAATTCGCGAAGCAATTTCCTTTTCATCGATCTCCCAAGTCAATGAGTAATGTTTGGATGCCAAGAAAATCGTGCTGATTAAAACCAAAAGATTATTTCCGAAAATCATCGAGTGAGATAGACAGACCGAGTGAGAAAGAGTGAAAGGATTGAAGTCGAAAAACCGCTCTGTAATCAAAACAAATAGATTATTAAGCGCGCGCGAAATAAGAACCAGCAACAGAGGTGGTTATTTTCTGTTCTCTATTTTCAATCCGGCATCCAGCACAGAATTCACACAGCATGACTCATACGAATGTGTGTTTACATTCGACGTTCCAGAAACGTTCTAAAATGAAATCAACAGCTTCCACCGATGGAGTGCTTACGAACGCTGTACTCATAGTCGTAATGATTTCCATATTCCACATTCACTTGGTGGCTGCCCATCCCCGTAAGGCGACCTGGCAATCGGCATCCGATGCGGACACATTGGAATTTATTTTAGGTGAGTTTTTGTTACATTCTTCTTTTTTACCCCATTTCTGACAGATGTCAATAGTCTGTTCGAAAAAGTCGACTGTTCGAAGATCACTGCAATGCTCGAGCTCTTGTGTCAGATGCAAATTGGCGTTCGTGAATATTTTAGCAAAAAGCAATTAAATGCGGGCGAGACCTTGTCTTATGAAAACATTTCGATGCGCATAAATCACCCGGAATCTCGGGGTGCTGAAGAACAAAGAGCCGATTCGAGAACGAGTGAAATTGCCATTGAACACTGAACATATGTTTGCACTTCGAGAAGCGTATTGTACGGCACGGAGTTGCGTTCAAAAGAAGGCCACTTACACGAGCGAAATCGCAACACTTATGTGCCTGAAAACTGAGACCGAAACGTCTGTCTGTCGGACGGTACTCCAATGTCAAGAGATCAAATGCAAAGAACGCCTGTCTGCTCTGCATGGTGTTTCCCAGGAGTTCTGCTCTTGGCAGATGGAGAAGGATTTTGTTTCATTTCTGCTGGAGGCCTCTTCGAAGATGCGCCGCAGAATGCGTGTCAGACTGACAGAGAACAGCAGATGTGACCACTGGCACAGACATTTGTCTTCTCTAAGTTACTGAGAACTGATTGGGTCGCCACACTGAATTTACGTGTTGGTTTGGCAGGCAGTTAAACATTTGCCAATATTGAAGGTTTTTACTTGATTCTCCTGTCAAACCTGGTCGATAAGGTAGTGTCGCTAAATGGTTGGTATAGGCAAAGCCAAAACTACAATCCCTCTTCTTCACCAAATGCAATTTGAAAGAACAACTCTCGCTGATCATGTATCGTCCCCCCAGCTTCTGGGTGATCTTGACATTCGCAAGACAACATTCATCACAATCCTTCAACGGCCATGAACTAAATTAAGATAAATATTTACAGACCATCACATGGCCTAACATCCAAATCTCTTCAGCGCAACCTCCGGCCTCCTGTAATCCCAGAGCCCACTGCTCTTCCGTCCTGTGCATCGCATATCCTTCGGCATGTGGATGGCATGCACGAAAACTCATTAATCTCATGAAAAACGTCATAATTACATTTTCCTCAGCACAGCGTGTGTGTTTGTGTGCGAATGTTGAATGCTGCCTGCGCGTCGCGCATTTGCTCAGCCATTGACTTCTGGCTGGTGAAGAGCTCTGTGCCTGGGCGGCCGCAGCTTGCAGCGATGCATAAGAAAGAAAAAAAAAACAAGAAGAAACTGTCAACCGTGCTGTAGTTGTCTATGCGACGCAGACGCAGCACTGACATAATGGCAGTCTAATGAAGTGACACAACGCACGGGCCACGAATGGTGGCACACACACGGTGGGCCCGTCGTTTTGGCATGAACCCAAGCTCCGACAGTGAAAGCAAATCGCTTGTGGTTTTGCGCGCGATTTACCTTCGTCGTGTTGCGCTCCAAATAATCGATCGAACCCACTCAACTGGGCAAACGAGTCCCTTTTTCTGCGCCAGAAACTGTGAGCGAGCACTCATCGATATGTATTAATCTTCAGCTGTCACCGGGAACCGCTGGGCAATTTCGTTGCGTTGCGACTAACTCGGTTAACAAGGTAGACCCACGCGCTTATTCTTCTCCACTTACATAGTCGACTGGTGATAAGTGAGACGAGCGAACGCATTGTCGTCGTGTATGGCTGCAGTCTCATCAGTTGTCTTTGGTGAAATTCGCACACAGTGGAGGATAATGTGTGGGATGAGGCTGTTGAGGGTTTATGTGGATTTTTGCTGTGAAAACAATCGAAAGTTGGAATCTTGGAAATTATTGTATCACGCAGTAGCACCCTCTTTTGCCACCAGTCCTTTTTTGCGCGCGTCATTCACTCACATGCCCTGACCTTAACAGAGTCTTCGAATGTCGCTTATGCTCGTTGTGGAAGATTTTAATAATCCAGCAGAATCTTAGAAGACCGGACATCAACCAGCAGAAAATTAGTGGACCTGACATCAAATTGCTGGTGATGTCACGTCTGAAAATGGCTGTGTTCGCAAGATGATTCAAAATATTTCTTCGCCTCAAACGGAAGAGAGTGTCCCAAGGGACGCATAAAACGAGTTATTTTTATAGAAGGTGTCTAGAGGAATGAAGGTTTCGGACATGTATTAATAGTGAAGAATATTTTCACTTCAGTGAATTTTTTGACTTCGTCTTTTTTTGTTGGCTGGTACAGCCTTTTCAGTCAACATACCCCTCCAGCACGGTCTTGATCTACAGTCCTCCATTGCCATAGGTTGGATGCATGGATGTTTTGCATAAACAGCTTAGTTAGGTGAAATTGATATTTTAAGTCTAAGTAAACACATCAGGACCGAGTTGGCTGCTTTGTGGTACACCCAACTGTTTGAGTTACTTTTCTAGAAACGTAAGCCACCGGAGGCATGGTTTTCTCATACTGGTGTTGGAATCGAAGACTGTTCGATCCGTCCACTCTACGTGCATCACCTAGCCATGTGCTAATAATCCAATTCGTCAGACTATGCCAATGTCGTTGCATAAGCTGTCTGTATAATTCTTCGTTCAATCTACTAACCCAGGCTCCTTTTTTGATCAAAGAACAAGGCGAATCTCTTTGTCGGCATGTGATACTGTCCATCCTTTGGGGCCATATAGCAGAATTGACACTATCAAGGTCTTATTTATGTAAAGATGGCTTGGTTCTTCAAAGTCATTAACAACCTCGAAACGTGTTTATTGTTAGGCTTCGTCCAAGATGTCGGTGATGGTGGATATTATTTGTAGATCCTTCTTCCTTCTCGATGCTCACAAATGATCCACTGACAGCTCGCTAAGTTATTCCGATAATGAAAATGTCATCGGTACATACTAGCCGTTGCACAGACTTGTGGAAGATCGTGCCTCTAGTGTTGACGTCTGATCGTCGATCTTCTCGAGATTAATGTTAAGACAGTCGCATGACTTGTCGCCATGTCAGAAAACGTTTTTTGAAATTAAACGTTTCGGTAAGATCCTCACTTTCTTTCCAATATCCATCGTTACCCTGCAACGATGGCAAAACTAGAAAATGCGGTGTATAGCTCGCCTCTCTAAGTACTGTCATACGCGACCTTAAACCTTATGAAAGATGTTAGGTATCGACTTGAAACACTTGTGCCTTTGCCAGGATCCGCCTTAATGTGAATATTTTTTTAGAACCTGCTCTGATATTGACGTATCGCTTCAGGCCTTTGTAAAAGATGGCAAATTCGTACACGCTATTCAGGGGACGTATACCTCTGTAACTAGCACTGGTTTAATGAGTCTCCTTCCCCTAAAATCGGATAGACAATGTTGAGTTTCCACCGCAGAGATCACTGGATTCCTGGTTCAACTTCCGGAGCATTGTTCCGTTCAGGCAGAGCCCTGTGATCACTAGTTTCAATCTATTTAGCTCTGGTCACGTTGATATTGTCGTGTGACAGTCATTCCAGGAAAGACGAGTTGCCTTCTTTTATTGTTGTGTCACATATGATCCGGTTGCAGTGACGTCTTCACTACTCTGATATCCATTTCAGATCCTTGACTGGCCAATTCGCCAGCTCTTTCATTCCCTTCGATTGAGCTGTGGCCCGGGACCCAGAAGAGTTTGATAGATCCTGTGTGTTCAGGATTCTTTTGGGAAATAGTACAAGCACATATGGATAGGGTAAGGCCATCGGTGTAGAGATTGGTTATGTCTCTTCTGAATAATATTTCAAAGGATGCAGTATATGTGAAATAAGACCGCAGATCATTGACTTAAGGGTTATCACTGACTGTCGCTGATCTTCACGACGCAGAGTGGTGTCTGCTACACTACAATAGAGCATGACAAGTTAAGCCATTTCCACATCCGGTGTTATATTTTATGTTCGTCGTCCGGGCCATTCGTTTAGTTGCGTTTAAGAAGAGTCAAATTAAATGCAAGCATTCATAAGCTTCTAATACATTCAAACGATTACGTTCAATTCTGCACATTGTTATTTGGTCAATTGTCCTAAGAAGCCCAATAAGCGAATAATAAGGCATATGAACTATGCCAAGAAATAGCTTCGAGAAAAATTCAGAACAGAGTTTATGTAAACACGTTATTAATATCATCAGATCCGTATCTTTCGAGTCATAGCAACCGTTCCTCTTCTTTGATTGGCGCTACAGTCCGGATAGACGTGGGCATCAACCAACATGCCTCTCCTGCCAGCACGAGGTAGCAACCCGCTCCATAGAAATAGGAATCCTCTACTTCGAGAAAGTATTGCCCTCTTAAAGGCTCCCGAAGAATTTTCAGATGAAGACAACCGATAATGAGAGCGACTTATTTAAAATAAAATAAAAATTCAGAATCACTTTTAATCTGTTACCGAACAAGAAAATCCATAGTTAATTGATACCAAGCGAAGCAGGAATGACGATCCTCTTACTTACATCCTTATCAGCCTGACGAACCATGAAGGGTCCGAGCCTGAGCAATTGCTGCCTTCCATCGGTAACGCTGTTTTCAGTCATCAAGGCCAAGCTGTCTTACATCCGCGATGACTTGGTCTCTGTACCGGAGGTTCGGTCTTTCTCTCCTTCTCGAACCTGGAGGCTCGGATTCTAAGACCCTCTTTGCTGCAGCGTTGTTGTCCATTCGCTCGATGTGCCCGAGCCAGTGTAGTCGACAGATTTTTGCCTTACGGACAACATCCACATCCTTTTACAGCTCGTAGAGTTCGCTGTTGTGTGTTCTCCTCCATTCGCCTTTCTAGCAGACGGGGCCATATATTTTTCTTGCGAAGGCACCAAGAATCAGCTCTGCAGTCTTGATTAATGTCAGCAGGGCTGGCAGAATACGAGTCTTGTGGAGCATGACTTTGGTCCTTCGAGTCAGGGGTTTCGAGCCCAGTTGTTTTGACAAACCGAAGTAGCATCGGTTGCCAGGAGCGATTCGGATCTCCACTATAATGATCCTCTAGGTGTGCATAATAACACACTGTGATGTCATAATATTCCACAATGAATTGACATATATTTACGCATCCATTCGATTTCCCTTCCAACCCGTTCAAAACGTCCAAATGTTACTCATCACATCCCATCAACTGATAAGCGAAAAGTGAAATTCCACAAGAACCCCACTGTCGTCGTCCACTTGTGCAATCAGCGACCAAAGCGTGGAACAAGTTGTTTCGCAAAATGCAACGCACAACGACCACTGCATTCCTGAAATTATAAATTGTGAGACCATTCATAATGATGATGCTCTTAATGTTTATCTAAGAGATTAAATGGTCACATTAGCCGATTAGTCCGAGTATACATGCTCGAGGAAGGCCTCCGAATGCCATCTACGACTAAATTGCATGCCAAGTGCGTTCTTAAGTATCGTGTTTTTCTTTTTTGCTGCTGCTCTTCTCTCTGTCTTACGAGGCCGTGCGGCGTTCGTTGATAAAATGTGTAGTGTACTGTCATTCCATTCTGCATGAAGTGATCCGTAGGATGTGTATAAGGGGCGGTTATCTGCAGCACGGTCTCGGCTTCACATAAACAATACTTTGCTTTGTGTTTGGGCAGAATGAGAGATTTATTGAAGGCCTCAGTGGGATGGGTGTGTTCCCTTGATTGGTCTCATTATTTATACGATTCTTTTGTTTCTTATTTTTGGGAGAGAAAAAGAAGAAAAAAAATGTGAAGAAAGATAGCGGTCATGAAAGGCGATGAATTAGGGATAAGCTCAGCTTTAGCGATCGCGGATGATGGCTATAAGGTCGGCACTTCGAGTCTCTGCCGAAATCATCAAGGAGTACTGTATTGTGTTAAATTCACCCCCGATTTGACTTGAATTAAGCTCGAGGAGAGCATGGACAGCTGAAGGACCACCTACAGCGCACCTTTCTACACGATGCAACTGTGTCACGGCGGCATGAAAAATGTGGAAGCAGAGGCTGTTGAGAAGCCTAGACATATCCAGCAGAGCAGTCGACATGCGATGAAGATGAAGATCAGAATGGTTTTCAGCAAATTCTAAATTTGCCTGAATAGCCACTGAATTATCGCATACTCGTCGATGTTGCTTGCAAGCCGCACAATCTTATTCCGCATACCTGGAAAAAATAAAGCAAAATTCCAATACCATTAGAATTTGCATCTGTTTACACTGCTCACCAGCACCACCATCCGCGGCGTGGATCGCGAATGCAAATTCTCACACCTTCCGCCGGGGGCTCGTGTTTGTTTTTTTCGGTCAAAGCTTCCGGCTGTATTTCGAACTCCTCACCCCATAACTCACTCATCGACGTCTCGAGAGCACATTCTTTTAATTGAATCGTAAAACCAAAAAGAAAAAGAAAACACTTTTTTTTTCAGAATGTTAATCGATTGTAAATGGCGCATGCAAGCCATTTGTGATGAGTTTTATTGGTTTTTGTTGCGTTGCGAACCGAGGTACCGCTGAAACGACAGCATGTGAACTTGCACGGGGAACTATCTACACACACATGCTGGATCGCATCGCGGTATGTGCGAGGAATTCAAATAAACACGTTTGCACAGTAGTTCTAGCGGCTATCCGCTAGTCATTGTATCGCACCCATGTTCTCGCGTGTGTTGCATGATTTCCGCAACTCATTTCCTTCACTCGCCGCCATCCAATGGGAATTTTCGCCCCACGACGCACGGGCCGATGAAGTGAGGGAGGATGTTTCCCGAAAAGACAAGCCACACGGCTTTTTGGAAATGTCTTAACAAATTGATGAGGAAAAACTTTTAGCCATGATTTATTGATGTGTTCAATTTTGATTTTCACTAGTGGGCATCGCATTGGCTGGGTTCTTATTTATTTTTTAATTTTTGTGTTGAATTGGAGGATTTTTGAGAAATCGGGCAATAAATCTGCTGAAGGCAGATCATGACACCTACATCTGGTTCAACAGCGGTTGGCCTCTTTTGAGGGTCATTCGGTGGGGATGGAAAATGTCGAAGATGTTGATAGAGATTACAAATTAATGGTGCATAGTGCTTGGACGCGTGTTTGCGTGAATCCGAGTGAATCCAGAGTCTGTGAAGAGATCCAAAAAGAAATTGTACTGGGATTGTACTGAATACATTTTACTGAAGAACAACTACAAAATACAAAATGTTGAATCTTTTTTTTTTTTTTTTATTGAATTTTTTAACTAATATTTTACAATTCACGAGCATTGCAATCAATCTAATTGAGAGCTCATGGCGTCGACCCCAACCTCGACGTCGTAGTTTCAATCACTGGTATGTACGACAAAAATTATTTCCACGACCCCACCTCTTTCGAGACACTGACAATGGTTAGTATTAGAGTATTCCTGCTCCGAAAAAGCTTCTCTTGGCCGTTCGGAGTCGGCAAATAAAACTGTAGGTCCCTTATACTCGTGAGAGAACAATAGCGCGCATAACACGAGGTCCTCTTCGGGGAAATACCAAATTGTGCTCCACAACAAAGAAACCCAAAGCCTCTTATAATTGGTTTGCCTTTTCATTTAGACTGATGACATTTTCTGTGCATATAAATACGTGCTGCCCATTCCTTTGATTTAGTATTGACTTTTAAAGGCGAGAAGAGTGGAAAGCATTTTTCCGTCAGTAGATAAGCTACGATGAAAAAATCTCGCTTCTCCATCAAGGTCGGTATCGAAATCACGTTCAATGTCTAAAAAGGTTTAAGACCAGGCGAAGCGCAATTGCATGTGTGATTTCTTCAACATCGTCCCGGAGAAGATCGTGCAAAACTCACAGGCCACCACTATAGGCGCGATCTTCCAGAAGGCCGTGCAGTTGTTAGCAAACGCTGATGACATTGACGTGATTGGCAGAACTGAGCGAGCCGTCAATGAGGGGTTTGCAGGATACTGAAAAGGAAGCTACTAAAATGGTCTTGCGTCTGGAAGTATATGCTGTCCCCAAAAAAGGACATACAACATTGACTTTTTGGACAGAACGTGGCAATGGACAGCTATAACTTCGATGTAGTCACCTACTTCGGCTGTGGAGATTGTACAAATGACAATACTGACATCAAGCGTAGGATAACACACTTGCCACCCGCAGTTTATTTGGGCTCAAGAGGCAATTGAGTAATAGAGTCCTCTCTCGAAGGACCAAGTTTACTCTGTATGTTCCCAGTCCCAGTCCTGCTACACCATGCAGAGGCCTGGACTGGTCATTGGTGTCTTCGAGAGAAGAGGATCTGTGTGCCATCTTTGGTCCTGTTTGTGTTGACGAGTTCTGGAGGAGAAGATTCAACCAAGCCCGACCCGAAGAATCTTCGAATGCGAACCTTGTGGGGCAACGCAACAGAGGCAGCCCGAGCTTAACGTGGTAGAGAGAAAGTAGAGAAACACCTCAACCAACTTGGAGTGCGAAACTGGAAACAGAGGCTGCAGAGGGAGTAACTCGCATGTATGTCCCTTTCTTTCAGATTTGTGAAATGATTCAGGCCGACTAAAGCAGCATTAAGATATTTTATTTTGGTGACAATACTGCCACCTGTGGTAAGATCCACATCCTTGACTCCTAAGGAAGTTGGCAGTATGTTAAATATTCCTGGCTGAGGATGGATATCAAATCGGTACTGTCCTTTGTCAGTACGTTTAAAGTTGGAATGGTTGGAATGGTACAACCACATTATTCAGCTGTTCTTCCGGAGGTTCAATTGCGTTGGGGTCGGCGCTCATATCCCAACTACGGAGGAATATATATTTTAAGGTGTTAGTGCAGCGCTCTAGACTAGTGGTCTAGTCCAGGATGGGGGTTGAACAGTGCGGCTTTCGTCCCAGTAAAAGCACAAGTGACCTCCTTTTCACTAAATGGTAATCGAGAAGACTTGGGAGTAGATCTTTGATCGAAACTACGATGTCGAGGTTGGGATCGAGGAACAAACCCACAACGTCACGGGGTACGGGCACGCCCTAGACATCAATGCCAGATGTCTTCAAAAAAAAAAAAGCAAAGCAAATAACTCATAGTTAGTTGAAAATGCTTTCGGTTCTATCACAGCCATGCATCTCTTTGGCATAGAGAGAATTAGGTGGTCTATTACATCCATAGGCGCTCATATCCATGCATCTTCCATTGTCTCGTATTTCTGATTAAAATGGTTGCGTTGGTTGCGGTTTATTCGGCTGTCAACTATCTCTCACAAGTTCTCTATTGAGGTAAGGTCCAGAGACTGAGGGTCAATCTAGAACCTTGCAATTCTAGGCACCAAGGCAGGCATTGACATTGATTTTGTCTTCAAGCGCATAAATATAGCAGCATTTTACTTAAATGGATTCACAATACCGTTGAAACTGAAGACCGGTCCTATTCCTCAACCAGAAAAAACAGCCACAAACGGGGCTGTACAATTTGACCAAATCCTCCACCTAATTTGAGCCCAGTTTAGGCATGGTGCTTATGCGCAAACGCTAGTATCTTCTTTCTATTCGAGCTTTCGTTGCGGGCTGAGAAAGCAAAATGGTGCTTATATCTTGGACGCGTGTTTAGTGTGTTCGCCGTGGCAAGGTCTGTACTCACATTCCCTGAACACTCTCTATTTTGTCATTAAAACCACTGGAATTTCGGTTCTCGTGTGAATTTTCAATGACTACTCCCCTGAATAGCACCTCTCACATTTATTCCCATAACTCATCGCGAACCACTTGACTTGAGTCGGCTCCTTTTCAAGGAAACCCTTACTTTCGACGACCCACTGATCATCGATTATGTGAAAGTGCATTCCTAGTAACATCCATTAAGCCGTGCACTCACGTCAAATTCATAAGGAATGCACTTTGTCTCAGCCCTCAGCCTCAGGTTATCACATATGAAATATGACACTGCACAGGAGTCAAACGCTGCTCGAGCATTATTACACGAAAAAAACAGGAGCTCCCTCTTGACGCTAAAAAGGCAAAGGTTAGGGGGAGAACAAAACCGTGTATTCCTCTCAAGTAGGTACCAAAAATAACCTCCACTGACCCTGATTAGAGTACGTTTCGTGATTATTCGAACTCTTCCCGGCATCCCCCACACATTCGAGAGGAGGGGAGCTGCCGTCAATGTTTGTATCTTTATGCATTTTTAAATGTTGCCTCACGGTTTATTTTTGGAACAACCCCCTTTTTTGGAGTCGCAACAGGGGCAACACTAAAGAACTGCGTTCCTTTGTTTGTGTTTTTGGTTTGGCGCCGCGTACCGTGAAGCGCAGTCCTTAGAAGGTCAAGCGCCCATAATTGTACTCTGCATAAAATCATCGCTCGAGAAGAATTATGACTCGCTTGCTTTTATTTCTATTTTCTTGTTTGTTTTGTCGCGAAAACTAAGTGTGTCTGGAGACGAAAAGTGACGACCGGATTGTCGAGCAATTCCAGACGGCAATGGCGCGGCAGACAGTGGGATGTGTTCCCTTATTTCTCAGTAAATTAGCTTAAGTGCTCTTGAAATGTGCCTGCAAGACGACAATATTCAGAAAGACATTGTCTGGCTGAGACATTATGTGGTGATGGCATCTGCACTGGAGACTTGCGTATCACTGGAATCTGGTACTGAGTAATTTTCGATTACATTTTGAGGAGGAATTAGTCAGACTCAGACGATGGAAGAGACCTACTTTTAGGTGATTCATATTGTGGATGTGGTTTTTTTTTATCTCTTGGTTAGGGGAACACGTACGCAGGAGGTCTTTAGATTATTGCCGGTATTTTTGATTAATCTGATCATGCGTTCAACTGTGTCTCGAATCTGATTGAGAACGAGGAGTGAACATTTGGGCCATGGTTTCCATAACCGTTTGAATGGCGCGAGAGTTCAAGGCGGATATACGCATTACTTCTACGCCATACACTGGTTTTGCGCATGCTCCCCCACTAGTCGATGAGACATACTGTTTTATGCTCCGAGCAACGAGGTTTGAGAAGCTTGTCGTTATGCATTGTCAGTGAATGAAGAAAATGTAGAAGATCCCTGCTGATATTTTTGAGAGATCTTTGTGCCTACTTGCGATGAGGGTATCCCTAGGAAAAGAACTGTACGGGCTCATAAGCGACATGACTCTTACGAGGCTTCATCGGATGCGACAGCTATAGTGACAAGCCAGTAATAGGCAACAGACTACATCTGGGGTTAAGGTGATGCACATTCAGGGTGTTTGCTTTTAAAAATGCAATAAATTAAGAAAAACTAAATTGTTTCTCTAAAAAACAAACATTCCCACTAATTATGAAGTAAAGCTTCGATCAAGTGGCTGCCTGTCACCCCAATTTCCCAAGACCTTGGTTTCGGGCTGTAGCTCAAGGGTTACTTGCATGATATTGACCTTTCGTCCTAGAGTCGTTTCTGGTTTGATGGCATATCGGTCATGACAATAGAAAAGCCAATAGACAAGAACAAAACTAAATTTCTAACCCTTCTGGATTTTTCCAGCTTTTTGAATGGCAAAATAAAAGTTTTGTAGAGCATGATTTTGGTCCTTCGAGTCAGGAGTTTCGAGCCCAGTTCTTTTGACAAACCGAAGTAGCATCGGTTTCCAAGGGCAATTCTACGCCGGATCTCCACTACAATGTCATTCGTGGAGTTGAAATGTGAAAGTGAAAAGCGAAATTGTAGGTGCTGTCGATTGTAATGATTAGGTCTAGGTGGTGTGCCGCGGATCGTTTTTTGCTCGGCAGCAGCTATTTGGTCTTGCAAAAGTCTTTTTACTATACTGAAAAGTTTAGGAGGTTCTTCAACTTTACACAGCATAAGATTTTCAGCACTGCTAAGTACTGTTTTTTTTTTCTTTGCTTAGGGCTGGGCATTCTATGTTGGGGCAAAGCAGATGTTGGATAGATTCTGTTTCTTCTTCCTCATCTCTGCAGCTCTTACAAGAGTCGTTGTGTGGTGTATTCAGTTGTGATGTATGCGCGTGTATGGAACAGTGTCCGGTGAGGACCCCTATAAGTATTTGCACCTCATTGCGACTAAGATTGATCAGTGGGGTACCTTGCTATTGCTTCAATTTCAAGAATGAGTTTTGACTTACTCTCTAGGGTTTCATCTTCCAGTTTTCTTGTTAAAGAACCAAGCAGCGTGAGCGCGTATGTGATTGTCACGGATTCTCCAAGCTCAGATCCATTATTTGCGAGTCTGTCCACTTTTTCGTTGCCTTGAGTGCCAGTATGGCCAGGTACCCAGCATAAGGTCGCCTTATTAACCAAAGAAATGTCTGCATAACCTGACTAGATTCGAAGTCAACATGTTCGATGCTATGGCTTTTATTGCCGCTTGGCTGTCGGAGATAGAGATAATTTGGTTAGTTATGTTATGCTCCTTCGTGTATTGCAGCCACTTCCGCTTGAAAGACGCTGCAGTCGTCTCTAAATGCCAGTGATTTTTCAAATTGGTTACAGAAGACCCCTAAACCTGAGCTCCGACAGTAATTTTTGAATCGTCGGCATACAGGGAGAAGGTGTGTAAAACTGGAGACATATTGACGAGTGATCGTCTAGATCAAGGTCTAGGTAAATGCGCCTTCTTCTCTTACGTCGTGTAGTACTTTAGTTTAGCATTAGCCTCAACCATCCAGCCTCTTCTGCTGTCGCAATCATCGCTGTCTCCGTCTAGATGTGCGTATGCATTAGGTGGACGTGATCGACTACTAGACCCGTTCTATTACCACGCGGTTCTAGTCGGTACTTCTGATAAAGCGATATAGATAGCTGGCAACAAGTGCTGCTTAACTGGGCCAAGCCTCAAAGTCTGATCTTTCTTCGACAACATAGCGAGTTCGTCAGCCGACCGACACCGTCTGCATGCAATGATATAAATTAAATGTTGAGTAGTAGTATTGGTCGTTGTTTCAGGAGTTTGGCTTGATTTCAATCAAAAAAAGTGACACCCTTATGTCACTTACGCCTGCATTTGACAATCTACGTCACAGCGGCATCTTCAAACTCACATTCGTTCGCCTTCAGCTCCGCATTTTACGCCAGCAATTCAGCCTCATAGAAAAGAAAAAACAGAAGTCCCACAAATTCGTAAGATCAAATAGAATGCGTCCTCAATGAGTGCTCTTCGGAAGTGTATCTTCAATTATCGCCGCTTTTCTCATTACAGATCCAAATTAGAAACATCAAAAAATATGCGAAATTTGAATTCTTCACAAGACCCGATAGGACGTTGTCCACTTAATGCGGATGAGATCATCAGTATTTCAATTGTTCGGCTGACAATGTGTAGCACAGCTGGTCTGATTCCCCGCCCGAATCGAATTGAACACAATCGTCAGATCGTCGAAAACTGGTTCTCAACATTTTTGCGGCACTAATTTGACGAGATTCACTTGATTTGCTTCGCTAGAATTCAATATCTTTGCCACATAACCTTAAAAAATGGATTATCAATGCAAATTATCCAAGGCTCCCGATCGAATCAGAATCACAAGCACTCGACATAAGCAACCACGAACAGCGGTTCTGTGCCATTCCCCTCACTCAATAATGCGAGTACTTCACTTCACTTCACGTCCCTTTCAATTAAATTTGATATACGAGAGGGGACCACCGCACAGCCCGCGTATTGATCGGATTTTCATCAACTCAGTGATTTTTCATTTCATGCTAATGAACCGAAACCACCACCCAGCGAACGCTTACCACCATCATGGGCAGTATTCAGCGTCAACGTCACTTCACAAAATCTGACAGCGAATCCTAGACATTCCCCCGCACACAATAGACCGTCGGTTTTGTTGTCGAATTAAGAGCGCCCCTATGCCCAGACGCATCCGAGAACCATTGTGCGATGAGAAAAAACGAAAAACCACAATTATCCACGCATGCAATGTTGCGAGTTGCGATCGCAACCGACACACTCTGCCCCTCTGCCAGTCTGCCACTTTTGGCATATTCTCAAGATCATCACAGCGCACCGATGCTCTTGGCCACTTGCAGCGGGTAAAGTGGCACGAGCCTTCCTCCCGTCCGGCAAAAGGGGGTGAATGGGTTTAATTAATGAAAGCCGGGGTGGGGGATGGTCTAATTACACAACGAAATGATCCTTGAATGAGTTGTCATGATTATTTGTCATTTTTCATCTTTTTCGTCTTGGCGGTAATTGTCGTCGGCTACATCATCGTTGTTGTCATCAGAACGATCATCGTTGAGTGCTAGAGAAGGAAGGTTATCGAAATGAAAGGCATTCAATGTTTCAAACGCACTTACAGCTTCTTTTTGACACACACGCATGTGTGCGTTTATTGCGTCTGATTGAAATAGCACATGTGCCTTGCTACCGCTACGGCACGAGTGATGCTTTGTGAGGCTGTGCGATAAAATGTGCGCCCCAAATGCGAATGCTACGTTACAAATTATAATTCTTAAAATAAATGGCGCACATAATCAGACGAGAAATTCCATGTCTTGAGCAAGTAGAGTGCGGATGAACGGAACGAGAATCGCATTCTCATTCATTCAAAAATGTTGATCCTATCGAAAGAGATGTACTCAAATTTTCCAATTATTAAGTTAAGGTCAGTGTACAAACGTTGTGTTAATCGAAACACGGTTCTTGCAATGTGCCATTTCATTGCGATCGACTGAAAACTCTTGAGGGCAGATCAAATGTGGACAAGTTCTTGTCATACGACGGAGACTTTCTCAAAGGATCATGTTGGTTTTATATGAAGCCTTTCTGATTTTCAAGAAAAAACTTTGAACACGGGTCCCATTCGCGTGGATGACAGTTTACCGAGAGCTGCTGTAAAGCTGTCTTGCCAGACTTTCACAAACGCAACAAGGTACATTGCTATGCTGCCATTTATGTCAACAATTTTCGAAAACGTGATGATGAAATATAATTCCAAAATGTTGATGTGATAAGCATCTCATCTGTCCTTTTCAATCAGGTTTTCAAGCAGATCTACATTGCATACTCCATTGGCACCATAGACAGTACTACTTTGTTGTGTATTCACTAAGACGTGCATACACTCAAGACTCACTTTAATTACTGCAAGCTGGTGCGAATTTTGTTAGTGCACTGGATTTTTCCTCCAGACGTTCGAACATAGAACTTGTTCAAGACTGAGCTAATTTCTCGACACCAATCTTAATACGTCACTCGACGCTACTATGTTCAAGCTGAGCATATCTGTGCATCCGCCCTCTTACAGATTGTCTGAATAAAATTAAATTGCTGACCCTCGTGCATTTTTCTAAGGCTGAAACTGGTCAATTAATTTTGCCACTAAACGTTGGCAGGCAGCAACGTACAGCCGCTAAAGTTCGATTCTCCAACTTTTCACATAAAGTAGCTGGAGTATATCAAGGCTCCAGTCTTGAACCTGTTCTTTTGTCGCCATATGCAATCGAGACCCCTCAAATCTGAAATCATTAGTTCATCATCAGGTAAGCTGTATCCCTTCTAAATTGTCTATCAATGCTATAAATGTAGACCTGAATAATATTTATTCATGGGCACTCAAAAACAGTATTTGCCTGAACAGTGAAGAAGCGTCTCAGTGCTGAACTTCTGACATCCGACATCGGAGTTAGCAGGCCAGGAAATGTGGGGCTCACTTTGAATTCCACACTCACGTGGTTCGACCAAATGAGTGTTACTATGTAGAAAAGTTCTAAGTGGTCCAGAGCATTTTGTAGGCCTCACAGGGCTTAATTCCAACCAAAACCAAATTCCTTTCGCAAAAGCTTTTGTGATTCTATGTTTATAGGTGCAACTGCGATTGCGATTTTTCTGATTAAAACTATTTTAAATTGCTATTTTGGTTTGAATTCAAACTTTCACATCAAATATCGCTCTGTTGAGCCAATCTTTCTGAATTATATGAATATACTTAGTCGTAGTCTGCAGTACATGAAGTTTCAATGAGTCTACTACCCCAACTACTCATTTTTCGATGTATCCTGCCCTGTGACATTCTGATTTACAGATCTGCCTCAATGACGGTGTATACAGGATTTCAAACTGCGATAGCAGGCAGAAAGTTCGTAGTATGTTTGGTAGGCTCCGGTTTACGAACACATGTAGCCTTCTTGTGATAATGGCGGTCAGTTTCCAAATTCGATTTGTGACGTCAGCTGCGGTTGCTCCAGTAGCTGAAACAATACTGTCAAGATATTCGAATCTCTTTCAATCGGTTTTTCCGCAATGGCTACTTGATCTTCTGCCCACGGCGCAAGCCTCTGTGGTGAAACTGTCCCCCGAATCCCATGTGTACTCGATGCCAGAAAAGAGTTAAACCAATAAAAACAATATTGGGGATATGATGGAAGCTTGCTTGACTCTTCTGACAACATTACTCTGTGCAGTCCACTTTCCAGGTACTGCATCCATATAGCAGCACCGATTCTAAGTTGGAGCGGAACAGTCGCAGCTTGGTTCTTAAGCTGATGACATTGCTTTTCCAGATCCTGGATAGCATTCCGAATGCAGCTTTAGCCTTCCCGATTCTATTGCACACGTCCAGTTCGGTGCCACCGCGATTAGCCGAGACCACACTTCCTAAATATAGAAAGCTGTGACTTGGCAAAAACCTGAAGAATATTTGACTTCAAGTTTGTAGAACGGATCAGTAGGGAAGCCTTGAACTTAAGGTGGTACACAAGAGCTGAAAAGGGTCCTAACCAACTTTGTGTCCAAAACTGAAGTCAGTCTGCTTATTCACCGCGTTCGTAGGTGCCTCAGATAGTGCTTAGACTCATGATTCTTTCGGAGTGTGGCACCAGACCAAGTTGCTTGAGTTAGTTCCTTTCAATTGGCAATTGGATCTTGCACTATGATCAGTCTCTTCCATATACTCAATTCATTTTAAGTCTAGTCGTGATCAGCTTCAAGACTTCTGCCCCAACCGAGCAACATTCAAATCTTCGAACAACAGCTCCACACTAGGATGATGTAAAACTCCACCAGACCACGTTTACCCACTAAACCACTGATCTTAGCGCTCATTTTGAACATGCGAACAGCGTATACAAGACAGATGAAGATACTCACTTCCTTGAGATAATAGCTACTGCTGTGACGTTACTGCCAAATTATGACTTGTGTACGTTTTCCTTCGTTTCACTGCGGGTGTACGTGTCTTACCTCCAGACATATTTTAACGAAGTACGTGTCAATATCAACTGCGTGACGACGGGTTACGTCAATGTCATCCGGCCAAATGATACACATTTCAACATTTCGGGGAGTGTTGTTTTTTTTTTTTGACGAAAGAAGTTAGATTTCTGGCCGGGATGGAAGCTGCTTTGTGGAGAAGTTGTGTCTGAGCTGGAATATTAATCACTGTGATTCAGATCATTTATTAGACATTTGCTAAATCGTAGACGACGACAAGCTACGCTACGTTGGTAAGTCTTATCGAGTCGAATGAAACACAATAGCCTCCAGTTTTGAGTTCAGCTTAAGTGATTATTCAAAGAGTAGCGTCACCATCGAGTATCGTGACAGGAATCTAAGCCACACGGCTGGATGCCGCAGTTGGTTGAGTGCCTGCCCCTGGCAATAGGGGTTCTCGGTTCGAATCCCAGTAAAAGCAAAAGTACTTTTATGTGGTTTTAAAATCTGGTCCAGTCACCATTTGCTGATGGGATCAAATTGGCAGCACTGTGTAACACAATGGACCAACAAAGGTCTAAGTGTGGTGGCAATTCGGCTGGCAGCCCAATAACCTAACCTTAACCTATGCCACACTGCCAGGGTGACCACATATTTAAATAAAACAACAACCGTCTGCGGTATGAAATTGACTCTGCCTTTATTTTGAAACTACAATTCATGGCATTTCACACAGAATAAACGGTCCAACATTAACGCATTATTCCGGCGGTATCTCCTCGAATGTTGGGCTCCATCTCGTCCCAAGTTTCTGGTTTCTTAGAAGTAGACTGGTGTCCGGTTCAATTGATGAACCTAATACGTCGCCTGACTGCGACCTGGATATCGCCTGTCGCAACATGGACTTAATTTCCCAGTCCTCCTGAGGAAAGTCTCATCTGTCGCCGCAGGAGTGTCACCAACCCACGAAATCGTCTCCTCTTTCCAGCAGATCGTCATAAAGTCCTCATTAACTTTACGATGCCCTTGAGGGAATCGCATCGCATATCGTTCAGCCAACTCCTTGACTTGACGAATAAGAGTGTACAATAAAATTATTCGAACACACATGCGCACCGTATGCCCAGTCCTCGCGTCCATCACTCAATTCCGATGAGAGCAACAAAACCCGAATTATCAACATTAAGCGACGAGTGATCTACTTTCTTGGCCGGCGAGCAAGACAATGCAACGAGACGACACGTGTGTGAAAAGGAGAAACAAAAAGGATTCACGCCAAGTGAAATCCTTTCTCATTAAAAACACATCCATGCCGTCGCTCAAATTCACGCATCTGCCGCACACATGGCTGGGACCTCCGAAAATATTTCCATTTGGTCGCTTCCCTTCGGCGCGGCGCTCGCCGTTCGGCGTTCGATCCTCCCCCAACACAAAACAAATGAAAACTGCCGGAGAAACGAGCTGTCAGAAATGTCAATTGATGTTTTTTCCCGGACGCATGGGTTTTCTTTTTTGGGGAAATCTTTTCTTTTTTTTGTTTTTCCCTTCAAAAGTGACAATGTCATTCATCTGGGTCTGATGCTGCCGCTGTTGCGCTGCCGGCGCGCCCCTCTGTGATGTGAAACAGTGGTTGTCTGGTCGTTACTGGAGTAGGAGTAGGAGTAGGAGTGGAATCTCAATGAGGGTTCAATGACGAGTGAGACGCTTAGGGATACAGTAATTAAAATAAGCACCTTCTGTCGCGCCGGAATTTCGGTTCGGTGTGTGCTTGGGGGGATAGATTGATGCACACCCCTTCGCCTTCCGTTGGAGGGATATGTCGCCCGGGTGCTGTGCATCCGTATCAGGATGTGATAAATATTTATGGCCCGTTGACATCGAATGCATATAAATCTACGCTAGGCACGAGTGCATGTAGGGTTTGTTGCGGTAGGCGGCACCTGTTCCGCAGTGGCACCAGAAGGACAATTGTCTGTTGCTTTCAATTAATTCGCTCGACTCTTTCGCACCCACTGCCCCTCTCGCTGTCCTCTAGCGATGGTCTGGGACAGAGCTGATCATTTGCTGGGCAACATTTAAATTCTTCTCAATTGATTGACATTAATTAAGCGCTCCGCCAGACTTAGAGGTCAATTGGGGGTAATAAAAAAGCGAATAACATGTCAATAATTGGCTCTTTCCGATCAGTAGAAGAGGAAGATCGCGTATTCTCTGCTGTATGAAGAGCATCGAGTAATATTCAGTCGCAGGCGAATGGAGATGACGGGCGATTATATTTGAATGTCGCCTCGCATAGAGTTTCTCATTCATTGATACGGCCACCTACTCGAACAGAGTGGAGTGTGGGTGGGAGAAGTCTTTGCAAAAGATTACACAGTCAACGAAATGTTCATTGATCCACCGTGTGTCGCGGTGAAACATCAAGGGTGATCGTGAGGTTTGATTTATAACGTGAAATAAAACACATCAATTTGAGAGTGAAATTAAAAATTGTACATATTATCGGTTATAAGAACGACTCTTCGTGAACCTGAGCCTCAGCTAACAAGCCTCTCCAGCTGGCGATCCTCAGACAGCTGCCTCCAGTTTCGCACGCCAAGTTCGTTGAGGTCCTTCCCCACTCGTGTGTGCCATCGGTTGGACTATGCAGATCGAACGTTAAATATCTTTGGTAAATTCGGTGATCCTCTGCTGGGACACTTTGGAATCCAAGGTAACGAAAATAACTGGGGGAATGCCTGCCAATCCAAAACAAGCAAACGCCGCTCAGCTCTATAGAGAAAAACCAATACGACGAAGCCCCGAAAGGAGCTAGTACTCGGCGTCGTGGTCGTCCTCTACTGCGTTGTCCCACTGGCTCGGAGTCGAAGGCTCTTCGGGGGGAGTAATACTTTTCATGCTCTCTACATGACCTAGCCAACTTAGGAATCCGTAGACGTCTGGCTAGCTTCATGGTGCTGTACAGCCCGCACAGTTCGTGGTTGAATCTTCTCCTATAGACGCCATCAACGCAAACAGGACCAAAGATTGAACGCCTAACTTTTCTCTCGAAAAGATCAAGCGCATCTTCATCGGCTCTTGAGATAGTCCAGGCTGTCGCGCCATAGAGCAAGACAGGGATGATCAGGGACCTTCGAGAGAGGGCTCTTCTACTCAATTGCTTCTTGAGTCCAAAGGAACAGCGTTTAGCAAGAGTTATTCTGCGTTTAATATCGGTACTGATGTGGTTCGTACAATCAGCTTGGGAGCCAAGATAGATAAAGTCCTTAACCATCTAGAAGTTGTAGCTGCCTATGGTGACGTTCTCACCGAGTCTTCGATGCTGTGTGTCCTTTCTTGACTTGGTTTTGGCCTCATTCATCGCTAAACTCATTTTAGCCGCTTCCGTCTCAATGGTAGCAAACGCTTCATTGACTACTCGGTGTGTTCGACCAATCATTGTCGTCCGCGTAAGCACGAAATGCACGGAATTTATGAAGATCGTGCCACTTGTGTTGGCCAATGAGTTTTGCACGTCTCAAGCTAAAAAATATCACATATCACATATCACAAATATCACACACAGCGTGTCGCCTTAAAACTTTGTTGACCTTTTGTGCGTTACCTTGAAAGCACCGAGAGTTCTCCAGCGCCTTCCTGCACAACCTGACGAGTTTAGCAGGAATTTCAAAACAAGACATGGCGCTCTATAGCTCGTCTCTATGCACACTGTCATATGCGGCCTAAGAGTCGACAAATAGGTCGTGGGTGTCGATCTGCATCTCTTGGGTTTTTTCGAGGATCTGCCGTAATGTGAAGATTTGTTCGATGGCGGGCTTGCCAGACCTGAAACTGCACTGATAAGGATCCATCAGGTTATTGACGGATGGATTTCAGGCGCTTACAAATGACAGAGATCTTATAGGCGATGCTTAGAAAACTTACCCTTCGATAGTTGGCGCAGTTGAAGAAGTCTCCTTTCTTGTGGATCGGAACAATTCATAGCATTTACGTTTTAAAATAATGTCATGTAAGTGTTGCCTACGACTACGTCTGTGGTGGTCCATTTGAAAGGTCCAACATTGGGCGACGCCATTCAGCAAAGCGACTGGTATCTCGCGGATGACTCGAGTAATGTTGACACACTTTTGTGGTGTCCGTCTTTCTGTGATGACTTGACAAACGTACTGAACGAATATGACACTTGATAGGACTCACCCGTGATCTCTCAAAAATACGCCTTTTGAAAAATCAAACCTCACAATGAATCCCGCTTCATCCAACCTGACCGAGTCCTTGCTCCGGTCAGTTGCCTTCCTCACATTCTCTAACAAAAACCACACAACAAACAAGTGACGTCGCTCTTAACATTCCTGACAAAAATTATTCTCTCAACTATAAAATGCCCAGAACTGTCACAAATCTTGAGAAAATCTCGAGCAGATCTCAAGATTTTCCAAGATATTTATTTCACACATCATTTAATTGGTTTTGTTCTGTCCGCGGCCGAGGGAAGCAAACCACAGCCATAGCAGCCCACATAAACAATAAAACACCGGCATCCACTCGGCCGGTGCACAACTACACTCTTGTGAACAATTACATTCACTTGGCCAAAAATAAACGAGACAACGACAATTACTTCGAATTGTGTGAGTGAGCTGATCAAGTGGATTCCGTGGAGGGGTTGCTCAGTAAGTTAATCGTTTTAAATGTTTCTCAAGTTGTGATCATTTGTTTCATGATGCATTTAATTTGTACACAAGCACAGATCTATGCATCATTCGATGAGCTGATCTTTGTTTCACTTGATATTTATTTTACTGATGCTCTGATTGCTGATGAGAATTCTGATTTCGAGTTTTGCTTGATTTTATTGCGAATTAAACAGCTTTTGTCGCAGACAATGGTTGGCACACTCACCAGATAGTCAGGGATGGTATACAGTTGAACAGAAGTTGTCCCTTTTTCTGGGATTCTCCTTGAACATTGCATACGGCAATGTCAATTTACATATGACATACTTTCATTCATTTCAACTTTCCAAAATATCACTACGACACCCACCGTCGAGAAGAAGGAAGACCCTTAAAAGGTTACGATCAATCTAAGAATCCAATTCGTGATCTGTACTTCTTCTTCTTCTTGTGGCGCTACAGTCCGGGGTGAACCTGGGCCTCGGTCAACAATCCTCTCCAGCTGGCACGTTCTTTAGCCAGCTGCCTCCAATTTCGCACTCCAAGTTGGTTGGGGTCTTTTTCCACTTGAGTGCGCCATCGGGTTCGTGGTCGTCCTCTATTGCGTTGTCCCACTGGCTCGGAGTCGAAGACTCTTCGGGCTGGAGCAGTGTTGTCCATGCGCTCTACATGGCCTAGCCATCTTAGGCGTTGAATCCGTAGACGCCTGACTAGACTCATGTCGCTGTACAGCCCGTACAGTTCGTGGTTGAATCTCCTTCTCCAAGAACCTTCAAACAGGACCGAAGATTGAACGCAGAACTTTTCTCTCGAAGAGACCAAGTGCGTCTTCATCCGCTCTTGAGATAGTCCAAGCTTCCGCGCCATACAGCAGGACAGGGATGATCAAGGTCTTATATAAGGTGAGCTTGGTCTTTCGAGAGAGGGCTCGACTACTCAGTTGCCTCTTGAGCCCAAAGAAACAGCGGTTGGCAAGAGTTATTCTGCGTTTAATCTCAGTACTGATGTTGTTCGCACTATTTACTTGGGAGCCGAGGTAGACGAAGTCCTTCACTACCTCGAAGTTGTAGCTGCCTATGGTGACGTTCTGACCGAGTCGTCGATGTTGTGTGTCCTTTCTTGATGACAGCATATACTTTGTTTTGCCCTCATTCACCGCTAAACCCATTTTTGCCGCCTCCGTCTCAATACAAGCAAACGCTTCATTGACGGCTCGCTGAGTTCGGCCAATCACGTCAATATCGTCCGCGTATGCTAGCAGTTGAACGGACTTCTGGAAGATCGTGCCTCTTGTGTTGGCGTGTGAGTTTCGCACGATCTTCTCCAACACGATGTTGAAGAAGTCACATGACAGCGCGTCGCCTTGTCTAAAACCTTTTTTGACATTGAAGGTCTCGGTGAGTTCGTTACCGACCTTGATGGAGCAGCGAGAGTTCTCCATCGTCATCCTGCACAATCTGACGAGTTTGGCAGGGATGTCAAAACTAGACATGGCGTTGTATAGCTCGTCTCTATGCACACTGTCATATGCGGCCTTAAAGTCGACAAATAGGTGGTGGGTGTCGATCTGCATCTCTTGGGTTTTTTCGAGGATCTGCCGTAATGTGAAAATTTGATCGATAGTGGACTTCCCAGGCCTGAAACCGCACTGATAAGGACCTATCAGGTTGTTGACGAATGGTTTCAGGCGCTCACACAGAACGGCAGAGAAGATTTTGTATGCGATGTTAAGGAGACTTATCCCCCGATAGTTGGCGCAGTCAAAGGGGTCTCCTTTCTTGTGGATCGGGCAAACGATACTAAGATTCCACTCGTCGGGCATGCTTTCCTCCGACCATATCCTACAGACGAGCTGGTGCATGCGCCCAACCAGATCATCTCCAGCTGCCTTAAACAGTTCCGCGGACAATCCATCCGCTCCAGCAGCTTTGTTCGACTTCAGTCTCGATATCGCTATCTTGACTTCGTCTAGATCGGGGGGACGGAATTCTCTTCTGTCGTCGTCCATTGCGTGGAGTGGAACATTCTGCCTGACAGCGGTATTGGTGTCCTCTTCGCCGTTTAACAGTCTGCAGAAGTGATCCTTCCAGATTCTCAGTATCGACTGCGACTCTACTACGAGTTGTCCCTCTTCGTTCCGACAGGCTTCTGTCCGATGTTTGTACCCTTTGGATAGTTGTTTCACCCGCTGGTAAAACTTTCGGACATTATTTCTGCCGTACCACCTCTCCATTTCCTCGATCGCGCGCTTCTCATGCTCCTTCTTTTTCTTTTTGAGGAGCCGGTGCTCTTCCCTTCTTTTAAGTTCTTAGAGCTCACGAACCGCTCTCGTCCTTCTATCCAGCGTCGCCTTATATGCTGCTAGCTTCGCTGAATGCGCCTGCCGACACTCGTTGTCAAACCATGGGTTTTTTCTAGGTGGCATTTTAAAACCCAGCACATCAGAGGCAGCTTTTCTGATGGCGTTTTGACAACGGTTCCACTGTTCGTCGATTGTTTCGCCTGGCAGGGTTGGACTCTCTGAGAGCTTCAGGGAGACTCGATCGGAGAAGTTCCCAGCGGTCGATTGCGATTGTAGCTTTCCAACGTCAAACTGTTTTGGTCTTGCTCTACTCCGTTGTACAATCGATATCCGAGTTCTGACCTTGGCTACAACAAGGTAATGATCCGAGTCGATGTTGGCACCTCGGAACGTTCGGACATCGAGGACACAGGAGGAGTGTCTGACGTCGATCGCAATGTGATCAATCTGGTTGACGGTTGATTGATCAGGGGACCGCCAGGTCCCTTTGTGAATGTTGAGGTGACGGAACCGCGTGCTGGCTACAGTGAGGTTTCGCCCCGTCACGAAGTCCATCAGCCTGAGTCCATTGTCGGACGTGTTGTCGTGTAGGCTGTGTTTACCGATGACTCTAGCAAAGATTTCTTCCTTGCCCAGCTTTGCATTAAAATCTCCTAGAACGATCTTGGTGTCGTAGCTGGGGCATTGATCGTATGTTCTTTCTAGGAGATCATAGAAGTCATCCTTGCTATCATCGTCTTTGTCCTCCGTTGGGGCGTGGGCGCAAATTAGGCTGATGTTGCCGAATGTTGCCTTGATGCGGATTGTTGTGAGGCGTTCGCTTATGTATCTAAAGCTTAAGACTTCTTGCCTAAGTCTGCCTCGAACAACAAAACCGCATCCAAACAAGCGCTGCCTTCGCTCTTTGTAGCAATCGCCGTAATATATGTCGCAGTTTTTCATCCTCTTTTTGCCCGGCCCATCCCATCGTACCTCTTGGATGGCGGTGATGTCAGCCTTATAGGCTTCTAGGGCCTCCGCAAGTTCATCGGCTGCACGTGGTCTGTTCAGTGACCTCACATTCCACGTGCAGAACCGAAAATCGTTGTCCTTATTTCGTTGTCCATGGTCGTCAGCAGTAGGGTCATCCGTATCCGAGGCTTGTTGCCGTCTCTGAACTATTGCGAGTTTTACACGGTGGGGAAGTTAACCCCACGCGAAACCCCCGAACCTGGAGGACCGGGTCCTGGTTTAAACCCCCGGACAAGGGGTCGCTGCATACATTGGTTCACCTCTAAGCGGCTGCAGTAGAGGTTATCCAGAGGGCGCCGCGGGGAGGCTGTATGTCAACTTGACCTGTGCATTTACAGGGATCGTTGCTGGCATCTCGCCAAGTTGAGAGCAATCAACAACTTTGCCCTGGATGCACAGGCCCATGCCCTCCTCGTGATCTGTACACGTGTTTAAATATTTGTGTGGGTAAATCTGGATCTGATCTTGGAATGTGGTCTGAAAGTGCGTGCATACGAGTTGAGATGTGATAACTTCTCTTCGCAACTTCGGTCCAAGAGCATATCGATTTGGGTATCAAGGACGATCCATCCATCGGTATCTACGGTTTGGACTTTTACGTTGTTTTTGGGCGACCAGGTTACTATGTAGCCCACAGGAAGAGCAAGTCTGGCACAGTCGGCTTCCCACATCGTTTTGGAGCTACAGCGCATAGAAGGCTGTCCGAATGTGAATGTGAAATCCATATGGATGTTCCTGAGCGGTTCCAGGGGTAAACACCATGAATCACTGGGTCTGAGTGAGTCCTGAAATCAACCTTTATGGTCTTCCAGTGAAAAACCAGCAGACTCTTCTCAGAGGCACCAAAAATCGGTCATCTTATCCTAGTAAATATGAGACAGTGGCAGAGGATGTTGTCGTCGCCTTCTCCACAAACGTCGCGGTGGGTTTCATCAATAAGGCGTGGCACACTTAGGTGTATGGATAAGATATAGTGGCCCATTAGTACGCCGGCAAGTCAACCGGAGTCTTTTCTATCAGAAGCAGTGTTGGGGCACGACCAACAACAAACGGATTTCTTACAAACTATGACAAGCATGCGCTTAGTCTTGGTAGAGTCATGCCACCTCCAGGTTTGCTTTCGAGAGATCTACCTACCGACGGAAGCCCTAACCAGGTAGTCCCATTGCAGGGTCCGGCCCTAAGGGTACCCTCTGTCTGGCAAGTTCATCGGCGATGAATCGGAATCTCTCGTGATCCTTAATGAATAAAGACTGCCGATCAAATTCAGAGTAGACTTCTATTAACTATGCTGGAAGTGTGGTCAGCATGGCCGTCCGTAACACAAATATACCGCCCCTTCTACATGTTGTACAAAAAATAGAATACAGTTAATTAACACGCAACCGACACAAATGTACCTACCGAGGTGTGCAGACCGGTGTCGTCGTAATCCCCCTCGGCGTTAGCATCAGACCCTTCTATGGTCTTCGAGCCTTCCTCTAGATTCGAATACAGTCCCTTCATCGCACAGATTCCGGTCAGAGCCACTCATGAATGCAGGTACAGACGACTTTATATGCACGTCAGAGCTGTGTTACTTGTGAATGTGCATCAGACGACATATCCAAGAGACTAGGGTCAAAGGAAATGGTGCAGGAAGTTATCCTAGCTCCAGTGCCAGTTGCACAAAAACTACCTCTTTCCAAGTGGAAGATTGCCTTAAGCGTGCAAAAAAAGGTGATATCCTCATCATGATTCGGTTTATGTCACAATGGGCATTTCTGTCATAGGAATGTTTCGAACTCTCTTTAAATGCTTCTGGTAACACTATCAAAATCCCTGCCATTTAGGTACAAAGAGACTGGATTCATTTCCTCCCCACAAAACTGACCAAAACTGCCGCTATGTGGTTATTATTGCCTCAGTCTTGGCTCATTTCTATGGATCCGCTTAAGTTTCATTTGAATTTTTCGTGGTTAGACAAGGAGTGTTAGTGACTCGAATGATGAATGATGAAAGTAGTTCAGTGGTCTTAAAAGAACAGCAAGCCTTTGTGTACAGAATCCTAAATGAGACACATCAATAGGATGTTGGTCAATGTTCCGTATTATGTTTCCGTAAAAAAACATAGTCCACCATAGACTTTAAATTAAACATCTTGCAAAGACTAGGGGAAATATGCACACTTCGGGAAGTCAGCGGGTATTCACGCAATTTTCGGAATTTGCAGAATGTATCCGATTCTAGGTCATTCGAGTTGTTTGAAATCAGCCCAGTCGTGCGACTTTTTAAGAAGATAGGTTATTTTTCATTTAAAGGCTTTTTATTGATACAATAGTAGTTGCTGCAAAGCTAAATGCTTACGTTACAAATTTTTGAAGTGTCTTTGTCTATCTGTTTCATTAAGATATGAACCAAAAGATGTATGAAAAACTTTTTAGCTCTTTTTTAGAATTCGGATTTACCATCTACTTTAAGAAACTGAGCAGCGAAATCGTAAATTTGGAGACGCTGCAACGTAGTTCTCGGTCTCCATATAAGTTGTATGCTGTCGGAACATCAAGCATCCCTTGGGCACGTCTTCTAATGTTAAGTGTATGATTTAGTGGTTGCTGGAACCGTGGGTCTCTTATGTGCTGCAGCAGTGTTGTCATCTGGAAAATAGCTTTGAAATCTAGAACTTGAAAAGTTGAGTTAAAGTGTCTAACAATTTTTACAAGACGATGTTGTATGCTAGATATCTTATTCAGGTGGGATTTTGCTGCGTCTCTCCAGGCCAGAATGCCGTATCTGATGCGCGATTCTGCTAACGAGTAATATACGTGCTTAAGCACATCGACGTTTGTGTAACGCTTAAGATACGTCATTGCGAAGATGGTGCTCTTAAGTTGCAGGCGCAGGACGTTAATGTGCTCACGCCAAAGAAAGTTCTCGTTTATTTGATACTTCGGACGCCTTCGATTTCATTGCTGTTGATTGTTGGCCAACCATTTGTGCAGTATTCCATAAAGCAGTCGAAGCGTTTTGCTACGCACATAGCATCGAAATAAAGGCCTTTTTAAGCGTGCTGTTGTATAATTATTCTGGGGAGAACATTTGAAACGGGCGGGTTGAGAGGAAAGAGAGAGTGAGATTTTTTAAGCTTCTTCACTCTTTTGATGTAGCTTCTTCTATCACAGAATATATTTAGAATATGAGCACAACATGTGGCTGGTTCCTTTACCTTCACTCTAGAAATAGGTTTTATTTCGTCAGTGACGACAACTATAACTATGTTGCTATCTAAATTGCAAACAGATATTAATATCCGTAGTTGAAGAATTTATAGCGATTTTCTAGACATTTCCCTCGAAAAGCACATACTAACACCACATGGCCAGTACCTTCCACAGACCTCAACAAGTGTGCCTTCGTGTACGACATTTAATTGCCACAACACATTATGGCCTTCTTTCGATTCCAGTCGAGTCTATCAACATCCACTTCCTTGAAAGTCGACAAGCCTCCACACCCACCGTCCAAATATGGGCGAGTTTTGGCGCCACTTAGCATTCAAAGTCAGCCGTCAATCCTATGTCAATGGTCGCCCCAAAGTACCCAGCAGCGAGTCATCGAACCCAAGCCCCCCTCGATCGATTGATCGTTTTCAAACAACAATCACTTGTCGTCGGATAGCAGCCCGTCCTTTGGCACAAATTGGCATGGCACAGGATTTGTGAATTTCTATTGCCTAGGCGTGGACACAGAGTCAATGCAAAAAAAAATTCTCTTTCCATCAACTTCATCTATTAACTGGTGATGCACACATGCCATCACAATTAATGGCATGACGCGCGAAAAAAAAGCAACAAAGAAAATCCAAGCCAAGCCGTGGTGACGCTCTAAGGG
The DNA here is from genome assembly GCA_916610145.1 of Eristalis arbustorum. Lineage (NCBI taxonomy): Eukaryota > Metazoa > Arthropoda > Insecta > Diptera > Syrphidae > Eristalis > Eristalis arbustorum. The sequence goes on along the minus strand of OU744316.1, from coordinate 50,642,335 downwards.
AAATAGCAAAGCAAAAGAAAAAGAAATTATCGAGCTGGCAATCATCTATCTATCCGTCCGTCTATCCATCCGTCTATCTATCCACGCCGGGCCAGGCCAGCGCCTAGTAGCAGCACCGGCAACAGGCACCACCAACAGCAGCACAAATGACGGTAATCGTTCGAATTCTATTCGCAGAACAACACATCCAGCACGGGAACAATTACATATTCCAGAGAGGATGTCCAAATCATACGTTGAGGCCAGCATGCTCACCCATTCCTCGGTTCTTCTTCTTTTTTTCTTCTCCCCCATTAATTTGCATTCAGTAACTAAGCGCAGCTAGACCCCGTCGAGTTGTAGTTCGGGTTTAATTAAAAAGGAAGGGACGAAGGAAACAAAATGGCGGTGCGAGTAATGCCAGGACCATTAAGAAAGACCCCGCAATTATCTTCGTATCTATCTGATTCTATTCCCTTCCGATGCGGCGACAGACGTTTCTAAGCAAAGTTCAATCGAAACAAGTGACAAGCGCGGGTTAATCGAAATTCACGGCACACTCTCGGTTTGACTTTCCTTCCTGTTCCCAATTGTGAATGCTGACGAGGAGGCAAAAAGAAAATAAAAAAAACGAAACACACACACGAACCGTAGCCACTGGCTGGAGGGCAGAGTGGAGACGGAGAAAGGTTTTCATGTTTCCATATGCACAAGAGGTCGGCTCTTATGTGCTTATTTCCGGTGTTGAAAATGAAACCGAGCTCCGAAGGAAAACCGTAAGGGCGGACTTCGCAGCGATATGTACTCGACGACCGTTGGTTATTAATATTCATTTCCTTTATGGGAAATTACAATATTAATTGCTTAAGGTACGCGGTACATGTTTTCTTTTTCTTTTTCTTATTTTTTTTCAAAGACCCCTGCGGCTTTGATTTTGTCGAAGAAACTTGAAACCAATCATACCGCCATGCCATGGGGGAGGGAGGTGATTCTATGACGGGGGCATGTTTTCCTTCATTTTTTCGTCAAATGAGCAAGTGACATTTTTTGTTTGACAGCTGTCAAGACGGCGATAATCTTTTACTCAAGTTGCTTCTAAAATTTCCTCGGAAATGGATGTTGTGCGATTTCACATGTTGTTGAGCAGATTATTTTGCGGCAAGCAGAAGTAACTACTTAGGCTTCTGTGACACTAGTGCAATAAGTTGACTGTTCTTAGATTTTCAGTTGGGCTTAGGTTATATGCTGTCTTGAGATAAACGACGTGACGCTGTTTGTTCTCTTGATTGCGATCATTTAATTTGCATATGATATGAGGTTTTTATCCGGCGAATCGACTTCAATTGCCGACACTAACGTCAAGTTTTATAGGTGTTCCCCAAAGTTCTAGTACATTTTGAATGATTTGCGAAAAAACACGAGTAATATTATACTACGGTGGAGCTTGGCAGGACATTTTAGCGTAGTTGCTTTAGATTCTTTAAAGGCTATCGTCTCATAGTAAGGTTAAGCTGCTGATGGCTACACTATTTCTGCTCCATATTCACACTACAACACAGAGTTGTCCCAACATTCCGTGGTTCCAACATTCCGTGGCAGTAGAAAATATGATCAGAAGACGTGCCGCTTTGTTTACTAAATTGAAGAAGTGACAACTCTAGAATTCTGTACTCCGTTAGGGTAAAGGGAGAGCAAAAACAATTCTAATGAGGATTTAAAGGACTCATCGTTTCTGTGGAGTTAATGGCAAGTTTAGGAGCGAGGTGGCTCACGAGTTCGTGCTTCGTGACGACGCTAACCAGAAGGAATATTGTTGAATCTGGACTAGGACTAGAGGTACTCCTTTTCCTGTCAGAATTTCAATGTGAGATTTACCACGCGGTAAAGGAAATTTATACACCTTCGCTTGCGAAACAAAACATACAGAAGTACATACATATTTTGTTGGTAGAAATACGACTTCAAACTCGTTTTCAGCTACGGCGTCCTGGGATTGGGACTCGTTGAGACGTGGTGATTTGATATCTACTAGATTAGTTCAAATTGTGACTTTCCGCTAATATAGATCATACCTACATCCTAGCAGTTAGACTGGTGTTAAAGAAGTACTATAAAACTACTCGTGTTTTTGTTCCCAAGAAGTTCTCTAAGAAAAATTTCTTGTAGTGGTTTGACTACATTTACAGTTCGGGGCCATCAACTCTATCGCCAATCACTGACATTGATCAGAGAATCTTCTCAAACTTCGTCGGTAGCAGAAGACTGTGTGAACTCTCTCGGTAGAACAGCATGCAGAAGACGATTCCTTCCTGCAGGAGGTTATACAATACAACCTCCATCATCCGTTAGACCTTCCACTGACTTTTTGGAAGGCAACGATAACGTATTACAATAAGCCAGATCGATTGTTCAATTTATGTTACATCGTTCTGCTTTCCATCGCTCGTAAAAATATTGATGCAGTTAGATACTGGATCAGCGCTAGGTTCTGTCCAGTATTCCTCCGTATGGATGCTTTGAAAATGTAGACTCAATGAATGTAAGAGGCTTTTTCTATAAAGAGCGAATGCAGCGCTTGTTGGGATGCGCTTTTGTTGTTCAGACCAGACTTAGGCAAAGTGTCTTAAGCTTTAAAGACATAATATGAGGCGCTGATAATAATCCAAATCGGGGCTATATTTAGCAACATCAGCCTATCATGTGTCCACGGCTCAACGAAGGATAGAAAGGACATTCGAGAAAGAACACGTTGCTATGCGCTTCAGATCATGCCAGCTGAAGAGGTTTGTTGGCTGAGGCTCAGATTCACCTCGGACATGCATAAGAGGCTTTAATACACCACATGTCTATGTTGCCAATACGAAGAGTAGGATTGTCTCTGTGCGCTTACAGCTTAAAATAATCACACACAACTCAGTGTTATTTCAACGCACATTTTCATTTAAGCTTTTAAGCTACACAGTACTCAAGTTTGAAATGTGTACGTCGGGTCCTTATTATTGAGCTGATCATTAGAATAGTACATCAAAACTAATGTACACTGAATAAAGCTAACAAGTTGTAGTCTGGATTGAGTGCGTAGACTGCTTCATTCTAAAATAACTGCCTAGTCAAAACCAAACCAACGAGGCTTTACAATGTCATCACAGCATGCTACTGCCTCTATAAATTAAACCATTAAAAATTAGTTTTTAATAAAAAAAAACAGCTTTTACAGTGTCTTACATTATTTTGTCCTCTTAAAAAGCTTTTCGTGTTTTATTTTTTTATTAATTACTCTTATCTAGGTAACCTAAAAGATTTGTTCCAGTTTATTGAATAATTATTAGTTGTTCTCGTATTTTTTTAAGTATTTTCCTATGTGGCATATGTACATACCAAAAAAGAGGTAAAATACGAAATGCAACACGGAAGATGTGTGGTGAGCTGTAAGTGCTTTCAAAGAGAACTAAAATGGCAAAGCGGGTATTGTGGTATAGAGCACCACATGAAAATACATAGTATACCGGCCAATCTTTCAATCGCCACTTTGTTGACTTATGTCACATTTATAACAACAACTTTTGTATGGTCTGTGTAAATACCTATTTGGTGGCAATATCCGCAGATACTCTTGTTTAACCCCAGCTCTGATTAATGTCGTGGAGCTTGCATCATTGGCCACATTATCCTTTGTGTATGCGTTGCCTTGCGTAGGGCAGTGTAAAAATCTTAACAAACATACACAAATTGGGCCAAAGAAGAACTATCAGAATTAAACACGTGTAACTCTTCCAATAATCTTTCTTCTTTGATTGGCGCTACAGTCCGGGGTGGACCTGGGCCTCTTCCAATAATCAGTTTATTTAATTTAAGTTTTTTTTGCATTATTTCATTTGTACCTAGTTGCCATTATATTGCCCGCGACAAACATTGCTATACCACAGCAAAGGCATTTGATACAGTCAATGAGGAGTTTCTGATAAAATTTTCTGATAAAGTTTGATAAAGTGGTAACCACCACTATCACGAAACTACAAGCGTTTTTCAATAGGTGCCTACGCTACATCTTAGGGGATATTCTGGCAAAGGCCAATCTCTAACGAACAGCAAATTTTTAATTTGAAATATAACTTATATTGGTCACACTCTCCGAAAGGGTGCAAGATACATAGCTAATCATGGCTAACCAAGCGACGCAATGGAACCCGCTGGGGATGCGCACCGGTCCTAAGAGTACGTTGCGTAGATCAGATTAGAATTAAGTTGTGGAGAGACGCACATTTCCAGAAACCGCTATCGAGTGCGGTTGTCATTGTAGAGGCCCTAGACACCCAAGGGGATAAGTACAAACAAATATGGGCAAATACCTCTTTTGGCCATAACAGCTCACCAAACAGTGCATCTTATTGAAACTGATGACTGTCGTTATTTTTGCGCACGGACTACCGGCGCCTTCTGCCTCACTATCTGCAGTTTACATTGTTGCCCACCAAACTCCCAATCATGAGGACTGTAGGAGCTGGTCTTCAATTAGAAGTTGACTGTTTACAAAAAAGACGCCTTGTCAGGTCAGCAATTCCATGAATTCGGTTTTAATCTACAAAAATCTAAAGAAAGCATAAATATGTCTCATTTGTCCCACCCTGTACGTACATGGTCTCTCTTCTCATTAATCTACTTATGTATATCAAATTGCTCACGCCTTAAACCAATAAACAGTGCCACATTTCCTAAACTATTTCCTTCCTTTTTTTCCAATTTCAGATGCCAGCCAGTCGAAAGCCGAAGAAAAAGTTCCGGTCAACTCGAGGGTTATACTGAAGTGCAAGTTCGACAATCCGATTTGGTCCCAGAACGGCGAGAAAATCTACACGGATACACGAAGGTCAAAGACGTAAGTGCAACAATGTATCGTGTGTCTAAGATGTGTTTTGTTTTTCCAAACAATGCCAGCGTAAATGCGTGTTTCTCCCAAAAAGCAATTTGTTTTCTTTCTTTTTTTTTTTTTGTACATGTGCCAACCTCTTGTAGACAGGCCCACAAGTGTGGGAAGTCAACATGCATCCCGGTGCAGAGGGGGGGCGTCAAATTAAAATAAACAAACGTCAAGCGCGTGTTCGTCGTGGGCTTTGTGGCTCCAAAAAAAAAAAAAAACACAGAAAAACAGCGCAGAACTCACTGCACTCGGGGCTCGTATTTTGTTATTTTGGTCTCCAAAACCTCAATAAAAAGGGTGAGGTCGTGTGGACATTCGAAAGTTGAAGGGTAAACAAAAATGCTCCGATCGCAGTGGCCGTCGCGTCGCCGGCTGAAGAGATGAAGCGACACCAAGACTCATCACCCTAGTGGGATACATCGTCTCTTGTGTTTTTCTGATTTTTTTTTTGTCTTCACTTGTCATGACGACAAGTTGACGTCTGAGCTGAACTGAAAGAGGAGTGGGAAGGAAGAGACCAAGAAAAACAAAAAAAATTAAACGAAAATAAAACCGCACAAGAGAAACAGACAAAACACGAAGGAAAACACGAACTCTCGGCGCAGACAGTTGCATGAAAGCCCATCCGTTCACTGGCGCGGATGAAGGGTGAATCAATCCAGAAGCGCACCGAAGAATAGGATGTGTGCATCCATTAAGCGGCAACAAAGCCATCTGCTCTGTCTTCATGGCCGGGGATTCCTTCTGTTTCTGCAAATCCGAGAGATGCTGCGCTGTGCGAATCGGAGCCTAACTAGCATGTTGATCACACTCGTGTACTTAGTGCGATGAAATATAAACGAGTGGCGTGCGTTGCCAGCTGGAAAAGTGAAAATACACACCGTCACCTCGTCGTCCTCCTACTCCGTCATCATAATCATCATCATCCAGCATCCAGCATCCACCGCACCGTCATCGTTTGCTTTTGTGCAACAGTTGCCGTTGGGATCTGATTCATGAGGCCCACACGATTAAAGTGGGATTACCACGCGACGAAGGCATTTGTTTTTAATTTAGCCTGCATGCTCTGTGGACGCCCTCAGTTGGGCGCGGGAACACTTAGTTGTGGGCTTTTGAGCCGATTTCAGTGTTTAGCCTGTAATTTCTCAAAATGATGGAGTAGTCGGCAGGCGCTCACAAAGGATTACGAGGCTATTTTCAGATGAGCCTTACTTCTGTGTGGTGGCCTTGATGAGATCAAATCGAGAGGATCTAGCTGCACTTAATGAAGAATTTTAAATTGCTGCAGTTTAACGTTCGCTCGACGTCCAGATTGTTCAGATTCCAGAAGAAAGTTTCCCAGGACACACGCGTCAGTTATGGAGAAAATATTATCACGTGACAGAACCTAGACTGAGTGACAGTTGACAGTTTATTGACTGCAATCAAGTGGGCTGTCCGCCTCGTTAGGCGCGATGCAAAATCCATAACAAATAAATGACTGCGTTCATCGATGAAGTGTTGAATGAAGTGGAGAGGAGTGTCAACAATGCAGCGGTTGATTGGAGTTGAGCATTGTGCCTTGGCACTTGAACCCTCGGCGACTTCTTTAAGTGGTCTTCGCTGTTTGGTGAATACGCATTTTTTTATTCAATTCCGGATGCAGTTTATGTGAAGGGATCAATAAACCCGCGTACAACTGAGTAGAGCATGTGCGTAGGCTTGTGCTAGAACTGCTGAGCATTTAAGCGAGGCAACGATCATGAGGTCTTCAGGCTTCTAGAAGGATCACAGTTTTAGTCAATTGGAAGCCGTGATAAATTGAGCTAATACCTGCCTACTTGTTCCTTTGACACTCGTGCTCTCTCATGAGTTTCCGTCACTTTTTACTCAGCTTTATTGAGGGTTATGGACACCTATTGCTTGCAAGGTTGAAGAGGTTTGTTCAAGAGCATTCCCTCTGAGCCAGTTTCCTTTAGAAATCTGAATGGAAGATTAAACTTCTGACTTCATTTCTTCCTCTAATAATAGTTACCTGCTTAGATATCTTTGTATTTTGTGGGTTATTCATCTTTGATTGGCGCTACAGTCCGGGGTGGACCTGGGCCTCAACCAACATGCTTCTCCAGCCAGCACGATCTTTTGCCAACTGCCCCGAGCTGCGAACACACCAAGTTGGTTGAGGTCCTTTCCCACTTGTGTGCGCTATCTCGTTCGAGGACGTCCTCTGTTGCGCTCGATAGCTATGGTGTCCTTCCGCTTTACCTAGCCATCTTAAGCGTTGGATCCGACACTTAACCACAGCCCGTACAGTTCATTGTTGAATCTTCTCCGCCAGACCCATTTCAGCCGCTTCCGCTTCAATGCCAGCTAACGCCTTATTGACGGCTCGCTGTGTTCGTCAAATCACGTCAATGTCGTCCGCGTAAACAAGCAGTTGAACGGACTGTTGTAAGATGGTGCCTCTTGTGTTGGTGAGTGAATTTCGTTCTTCTCAAATATGATATTGAAGAAGTCACACGACAGCGTGTTGCCTTGCCTAAAACCTTTTTTGACATTAAAGGTTTCGATGAGTTCGTTACCGACCTTGATGGAACAGAGAGAGTTCTCCATAGTCGTCCTGAACAACCTAGTTTGGCAGCAAAGTCAAAACTTTTTTCTGTCTTCGTCTTTTGGAGGTTAGTCCCTCACAAAGTCTCAGTACGTGTTCTGGACTAAATACCAAACTTTGGTGGAAGATAAAAGTTAAGTGTATACTAGCGTGTTAAGAAAACGAATATAGCCTTCAACGCCCGCAGTAGAAGATTTAGCAAAAAGTGGGACCTCCAAAGTTGGTCCTATATATGTACATTGTACACGGCGGGAGTTCGTTAGCGTCTCTTTTGTATAAATACAGTATTACAAAGCATGCATTGACACCACAAGCAATCTAATCTCTCAAATCTCTCTAATCCCAGGAGATGGTCTTACGACCATTTTATCTTAATGCTGCTCAGTCTGTGGCTTATGGTGTCCTACAGTCCTTCTTGGGGCTGAGCTTAAAGATAAACCCTCGGAATGGCAGAGAGTGATCATTTTTTAACTAATGCATCGAATTGTTTCGATGTAAAGAGCATGTCTTTTTCTATCCATTTATTTGCAAACACCATTAAACAAAATAACTTGCTGAAGTACTTAGCTTACTAGCTTGCCAGTGTCAAATCACGAAAATCGAATGCATTTAAGACCAGTTGATCTTATTCCAAATGGAATCCCCAAAACATTTTGCAACAGACTGTATTTGTTCGTCTTCTTTTTGCCCAGCAGGTTAATGCACTTCAAACTCTCAGAATCGGTTAATATACACATGATAACATGGAAGTGGGTGTGCGCAAGTCGTAGGTAGGACTAATAGGGCCGCTGTGCCACTCGAAATATGAGCTTAGTAATTCGGTCAGAAAAGCCTCACTAACCACTGCCAAATGTTTCGCGCAAAATCTGAACGTTGTCGGATATCCATAATACCCATAATTGTTCGAGGTCAAAACACAGCACAAGGCAGAGGTATAGAGGGAGAGGAGGTATCTGTGCACATTGGTCATAAATGCATATCTGACAATTGTAGTCTGTGGGAAATATTGGGCTGGAAAGAGCATTGCATATTCGTGTGGTGTGGCTTGGCACTGAATTTAAGCGTGCCTCCGAAAGGCTTAATAGTAAACTGATGGGCAGTTCATGGTTAGGAGGAATGAAATGAAGTTAAAGTTTGTTAAAATAGGGATAAGACACTGGCAAAGAAGACATGCTACGTCGATGTCTGAGCGAGTCTTACTTTATTTTTAATCGTTCGCTTTTAGATTCTATCTTGTAGTTGCAGGGCGGTATTGGGGGCACCAGCCGGTAAATTAAATTCAAATCAAACGATTACAGAAACCTAGACAAAGCGCAGCACTTTTGACTAGATCGAGCATGTGTTCATTCCGACTAAGTGTTATTTTGATACCCATACCAAGGGTGGAAAGCTTTCCGGAATCACCAATACAAGCATGGATAGTGGCTGATTATGTAAAAGGGTTTACACAGCAGATAGCATTTGTAGGCACTTTCAAAGAAAAAAAACGAAAATGTGCTACGCGCACTCGTATTATATCTTGACACCCTGTGTGGTATTCCAGACATTCATTCCTGTGTTTGTGTGTCATTTTAAATGTATTTAACACTGGTCATCCGATTGTCCCGCTTACCTAGGTCTATTTAAGCCAGTGCACAATAGATTACGGGAGAGAAATAAAGAAAGTACAGTCACGGGAAGAGTTTGATTTTTTTTCTCCACAAAACTCCAACAATTTCAGAAGTGGGATCTGTGATCCATCGTACGTACAGTTACGCCTTATCGTGTGGAAGTATACTCGTGTTTGCCAAGAAAAAAAAAAAGAAAAAATAATTTTGTTTTGCATAATTTGCATAGTGTAGTAATTCGATTAATTTATTGCGATTGTTTTGCAAGTGTTCAAAATAAAATGTCTGAAGAGTGGTCCCAATTTATTGAAACAGTGACAGTTGCTACGCTAAAGAACATTTTGAGATCGTTGAAAATGCAGACAAGCGGCAGTAAATCGGAGTTGAAACTACGTGTAGAAGAAGCAATTCAAGATTATTCAGAGGGCGATCTTCGAAAACTGATCCAAGAACATAATGGCAGGGAAACCGTCGATGAATCTATATCCCAGGAGGTACATGTGTCAAACAACATAGAAGAAGATGACCACGAGCATTTGGATGAAGAATTGGAAAGATTGCGAGCAATCTATAAGAAAAAAGAGGAGATAGCTCTTCTCAAACAAAAGCTAAAGGAACTTCAGTTGGAGGAAGAAGTGTCGAGTCACTCATCAGGTACTTTCCAAAATTTCAAAGATTTTGAAGATTTGCTGTGCCCGTTTACAGGTGACGACAACTATCCAGTCACCAGGTGGATTTCGCAGTTTGAAGAGCAAGCGCAACTCTTTGGTTTAAGTGAACAGAGAAAGTTTATCTTTGGTAAGAGGTTGCTCAGTGGGACTGCAAAGTTATATCTGAGATCGCAAAATGTCCATAGTTGGACGGAATTAAAAAGTTTACTTGTGATCGAGTTCAAGAAAGTTGTAACAAAGGCGGATATTTACAAGGAGCTAAAAGAAAGGAAAAAGAAACCTGAAGAAACCTCTCAACAGTACGTCCTGGCTATGCAGGAAATTGCTTACCACAACCCTATTGAAGAAGAGGATCTCATGCAGCTTATTATTAAAGGAATTTGTGACAGTGAATCTAACAAAAGCATATTGTACGGTGCAAATAACATGGACGAATTAAAAACAGCATTAAGAAAGTACGAAAAATTCAAAACCAATTGTCGCGATAGTAAATTTACGCCGAGAAATACCAGGATCATGTCAACTCAATCAAAATTTGTTCAAAGAAGTAGTACGGCAACCAACTTAACTGAAGCCAAATCTCGTCAGCAAAATAGTGCACATGTAAATGAGAAAGTGTTCAAGTGTTTCAAATGTGGCACACCAGGCCATATCGCGAGAGACTGCAAAAATAGATCAGTTCATACCGTTCAATCAAACGACAATAGCACCATCATGAACGTCGGCAACATCAAACGTAATAGCATCCACATCAGCAACAACAACACCAGCAGCAGTTCCAACAACGTCGATACCGCAGAAGATAGCAGTTACGTAGAAAACATCACCAAAAATATCAACGGTCCAGTTAATGAGTTCGAACGAGAATTGTACTACAATCTTCAAAAAGGAAATTCTCAAAGTTCAATAACCCTTTTAACATTGTTGGACTCAGGCAGCCCGATCAGCTTTATTCAAGAAAAATTTGTACCACCAATTATGATGTCACCATTTAATGCAAGTAATCAATCGTATTGCGGCGTTAATAATAGTCGTCTAGATATATTGGGAAGTATTGAAGCATGTATTTATTATGAAGATGTATTAATCACTTTGCAAATTCTTGTAGTTAAAGATTTCTCCATGAACTACCCAGCAATACTAGGAAGGGATTTCATCAGCAAAGCTGGTATGGTGCTGCAGAAGCCGGAAACATATTCAGAAGAGGAAAATAACTATGTTGCACGTTTACGAAGCAATTTGAACATCCAAGACGATCCTCATATTCCAAGTCCAACACCTGAAACATCGAGTAAGATCTGTAAGCCTCATAATCATGTAAGTACTATTGGTGAAAATGATGATTTTTTAGATCAAATCCTAAGTATTGACATAAGTGATAATAAATTTGATATCTCCTTAAACATAAATGAAAACTTACCTGTCAATACTAAAGAAACTGTGAAGGATATGGTTAGGTCTGCTTCTTTTGTTAATCAGAGTAACATATGTTTGGAGGATAGTGAATTTAAAATGAGAATAGTTTTGTCGAAAGATGTACCTTTTCATTATCCACCAAGACGTTTAGCTTATTCACATAAGTTGAAGTTACAGGAAATCATAACTGACTTGCTTGATAAAGGCGTTATTCGAGAGTCAAATTCGGAGTATGCATCTCCGGTGGTGTTAGTTGAAAAGAAGAATGGAGAGCTCAGGCTATGTGTGGATTTTAGGGAGCTGAATAAGATAACTTTGAGGGACAATTATCCCCTACCCCTTATCGAGGATCATATTGATCGCCTTAGAGAGAAAAGTTATTTTACGACGTTGGATTTAAAAAATGGTTTTCATCATGTTGCTTTGGAGGAGGGATCAATGAAGTACACTTCATTTATAACTCCATTTGGGCAATACGAATATACCAAAATGCCATTTGGTCTTCGGAATGCGCCTTCAGTTTTCGAACGCTTTATGAAGCACATTTTTGGAGAACTCATTTCGAAGTCTATGATACTAACGTATCTAGATGATATTCTTATTGCAACAAAAACTATTGAAGAGCATTTGAATATCCTTAAAGAAGTCCTCAACATTGTCGCAACTAAAGGTTTAGAACTTAGGTTAGATAAGTGTTTGTTTTTACAAACAGAAATCGTGTATTTGGGTTACACCATAAACGAAAAGGGCGTTAGGCCCAATGACACAAATTTGAAAGCTGTTCGTGAATTTCCAATTCCGCGCTGCACGAAAGATGTTCACAGCTTTCTTGGTTTGTGTTCGTATTTTAGAAAGTTTATAAAACATTTTGCGTACGTCGCGAAACCACTATATGATATTCTTAAAAGAGATACCCCTTTCGTAATGGGAGTGAAAGAAATGGAGACATTCCATTTACTCAAAAAAAAGTTGTTAGCAGCACCTGTGCTGTCTATATACAGTCCGCACAATACTACTGAACTTCATTGCGATGCAAGTAGTGTTGGTTTCGGGTCAGTATTGCTTCAAAAACAATCAGATGAAAGATTCCACCCAGTGTTTTACTTTTCGAAGCGTGCTACTGAGCCTGAAAGTAAATACCACAGTTACGAATTGGAGACGTTATCTATAATATATGCGTTAAGGAGATTTCGAATATATTTATTAGGAATTCCATTTAAAATCGTGACCGATTGTCAAGCACTTGCTTTGACATTAAACAAAAAGATGCTTAATCCTCGCATTTCTCGTTGGGTCCTGGAACTCCAATCGTTTGACTATGTAGTCGAACACAGAAAAAATGATCGTATGTTACATGTCGACTCTTTAAGTCGATCATTCAATGTTCTCTATGTTGATAACGAGTCATTTGAGTTCATCCTAGCAGTTGCGCAAAAACAAGACCCGAAAATTGTCGCTATTGCTCAGACATTAGAGAAAAGTGAAAGTCCCAATTTCGAGATGATAGATGGGTTGATATACCGCAAACTAAATGGTAAGATTCTCTTTTATGTCCCAGCACACATGGAAAATCAAGTTATAATGACACATCATGAGGCCCTTTGCCATTTAGGGGTCGAAAAATGTTTTGTTCATCTATCCGAGATTTATTGGTTTCCTGAAATGAAGGAGAAAATAAGAACATTCATTAAAGGGTGCCTTAAGTGTATTTACTTCTCCCCTGAATCAGGAAAAAAGGAAGGCGTCTTACACCCTATACCTAAAGGTAATTCTCCCTTCGACACCTTGCATGTAGACCATCTTGGTCCATTCTCGTGTTCTCGTTCCAAGAAGAAACATCTTCTTGTGATAGTGGATGGATTTACCAAATATATTAAGTTGTTTCCAGTTAAAAGCACTCAAAGTAAAGAAGCCATATCATGTTTACAGTCATACTTTGAAAATTACTCGCGACCGAATCGAATCATTTCGGATCGTGGCTCTTGCTTTACATCCAAAGAGTTCACAGATTTTTTACAAACTAATGATATTCAACATATTAAAGTCGCTACTCATTCGCCGCAGTCTAATGGGCAAGTGGAAAGGGTAAACCGAGTACTGGTACCAATGCTGGCAAAAGAGTGTGAGGCAAATAGTACGGAAAATTGGGACAGGAGTATCCCGAAAATTGAATTCGCTATTAATAACACCGTAAACCGGAGTACAGGTTTCAGTCCAAGTAGGCTTTTGTTTGGTAGAGATCAGAAGGGTAAGTTGTGTGATAAAGTGAGGGAGTATCTGAATAGTAAATTAGGGCAAAAAAGTATCGATTTAGAAGAGATAAGGGACAAAGCATCTGAAAGCATTAGTAAAGAACAAGGGCGCAGTAAGCAATATTTCGACAATAGGCATAAGAAACCGAAAAACTATAACCGAGGTGATTATGTTATGTTAAAAAATGTTGTTACAACACCCGGTATAAACAAGAAACTGTTAGCCAAATTTCGGGGTCCTTATGAAGTGAAAAAGGTTTTATCTAACGATCGATACGTTGTAGGTGATATAGATGGTTTTCAGTTGACTCGAATACCCTACAAAGGAATAAGCAGCTCACACAATATGAGACTATATATGACACCGATGGATAACTTGGAATGTGAGGAGAGTGAAGGAGAAGCTACGTAGACTATAAATGGAATTGCAACAAATTAAACGAAGGACGTATGCAGACATACATACCGGATTTGCCGATGGGATCTTTTGAAGTATTTTGTTTTTTTTATTAAAATGTAATGAATTAAACCATAATTGAAATGATAATATGTATGCATTAGTAAATGAATGAATTGTAAAGAATATTATAAGTTCAGAATTCGATGTATTTGTAATGAAAATTGTAATACAATTTGTAAAAAGCTTGTATTAATAGGTAATCGGGACGATTACACGATCAGGATGGCCGAATTGTAGGCACTTTCAAAGAAAAAAAACGAAAATGTGCTACGCGCACTCGTATTATATCTTGACACCCTGTGTGGTATTCCAGACATTCATTCCTGTGTTTGTGTGTCATTTTAAATGTATTTAACACTGGTCATCCGATTGTCCCGCTTACCTAGGTCTATTTAAGCCAGTGCACAATAGATTACGGGAGAGAAATAAAGAAAGTACAGTCACGGGAAGAGTTTGATTTTTTTTCTCCACAAAACTCCAACACATTAAGTGTCTGAAGCATTGGATTCCACTTTTTTTGGTTTTTCCCCAGTTAAAAATGCTGTCAAGATCGGAATTCAATTTGCGTTACATACTCTGCCTTTCCGATTCTACAGCCAAAGGGCAGGGTTGTAAGTCTTGGAACGAATATGAAAATCTGAGTATGCTGCCATCAGCGAAGGAGTGGATTCGATTAAAAGTAGCTAACAGGAGATCATTTATAAAAAAGAGAAAGAGTGTCGGTAGAACAGAGCATTGGGCGACATCAAGGAGACTTAAACCCAACCAAAACTTTTTGAATTGAAAGCTTCGAAAGGTAGTTTCTAATCCATAGAAGAAAAGATTCATCAACACCATAGACACGCATTTCGACAAAGGAGCTTGATGCCAGGCTCTGTCGCATTTTTTAGAAATATCAAGCCCAATTATCTTGCTCTCGCCTGTATTGTGCAAAGATTGGTTTCACTTTTCGGTGAGATAAGCCATCAAATCACCAGTGGACCTGTTGCTACGTAAACGGCCTGTCTGTTAGTGTATAATATCGGCGTAGAACTACCACTCGAGGTAGCATCTTTACCGAGATTCTACACTCGTGCTGTGCGTGCTGCGACGGCGATTTACAATTTTACGTTGACTCCTCAGCAGCTTTGTCTCTGGCCATCGTACATATGTGACTCGGGAGAGATCAGTCGTGAACTATGAGACTTATTAGTGTTGAGAATGGCACTTGTAGTCCCACCTTTGGAGTCTACAGTTGTTTGCAACTACCGAGCTAAAGCAAGTTTCAAAATGTTCCTCACTCATAGAACCGGACTTTACAGCGTATCGTTTCCACCCGATCAGTACGTGTTTCCTATACTTTCAACAGAGAACAAGATATAATCTGCTCGTCTGTTGATTACATCTCGCTCCGTATTTTTTCTTCGAAACTCATTCAGTCTCACAAACGGATTTCCGTCTTTTGCTCAGTCCCCTTAAACCTGAGTGACTCGTCCACTCCCACCTCACCAAGTTGAAAAGTGCCTCAATTCCTTAAGACATCACGTGGCCCGAGTAGTGCACAAAATACTCACCCCTAGTCATCTCCCATCCCGCGCCAGCCCACCTCTTCGGCGTTTTATTAGATTGACATGGTGTCATACAGCGTCCCAAAATGGTTTTACGAGCCCCTCTTCAAAAATAGAACCTCTTATCCAATTTGTCATACACAAGTTCAAATGAAATCCCACCAAGAGCACCAAACGCGCCGATATCATCTCCTAGGTATCTCCTAGGCGCACAAGTCCACACGCAGGTTTGTATGCGTCTCTCGCATAAACTGAAACTTCATAAAAACCGTTTAATGAACTCTCAACACGGAGTAACCCCAGCAGTCAGCAGATGCAATCTCCACACGATCGAGAACGTTTTCCAACGATGCCCATATACTGTGCGGCCACCTCGCACTTGTGTGCTCTCTTATATTCACTTTTTTACGAGTACACAAAGCTGACTCCATTAAAACTCCTCATGGGCGTGCTCTATCTTCTTCCAGCGATCAGAAGTCAGAAGGAGTTCTTCTTTCTTTCTCTCTTGTCTTGGATCGATTTTCCACGGAGATTTTCATCGGTGTATTCTTGGAACGTGTTTTCCGCGTCTGTTTAGATTCACCCGCATCGGGCCGACTAAAGCAACCATCTGGCCGAGTGTGTGTGCGGACGGGTATGGCCTTAGATTTCAAATTGTAGCCTTTGCAATTGCCGTTGCGCTCTATTTTTACCATCCGCTCTCGCTCGCTGTAAACAAATATGACCAGGTTGAGAGCCCATTTTTAACCACAATCATTTCGTTTCCATTTCAGACTGAAATTCGAGAAAATCAAGAAGTCCGATTCCGGCACATATTCCTGCTTCTCCGAGACGGGCGATGCCTGGGCGGATCTTGTGCTGACTGTATCACCTGCCGGCGACGCAAAGTCCGACTTCACGCACAACATTCAGGCGTTCTCACAGGTGGCTGGCGGCGTCGACCGAGAGCAGCATCATCACGACAAGTCCGCCGACGACGATGACGACAAGGACCTGGACGAGACTGTGGACAATGATCACGACAAGCACTTCAACCGCACCGAGAAGGACAAGCGGCAAAACCGAGCGCCCGAGGTTCGCGTTTCTAATATGATCATAAGGCCGTCGGGTGCCTCCGTCAGGGTGAATTGCAACTCATACGACGTGCCGCCACCGAACATCACATGGACAAAGGACGGCAAGCCAATCATGCGCACCATGGGCAAGGTTACGTACCGGAAGTGGGCCATCTACATGGAGGACGCCGTGCCCGACGATTCCGGCAACTACACGTGCAATCTGTGCAACGTACACGCCTGCGTGAACTACTCGATTCCAGTGCTCATCCAAGGTAAGTGCTGAAGCTCACCACCAATCACACAACTTGGGGGTTCGATTTTTGAGTTTTTTTTTCTTAAAACTTCGCTACCACCTACACCTACAGACCGCATCCGATCGCGACCAATCATGTACGATGGATTCCCGGCTAATTTAACTGTTAAGCTGGGAGAAACAGCCACGTTCGATTGCAAGGTTATATCGGACCTAGAGCCCCACATAACCTGGGTCACGTATCTGCACTGGAATGACACAATCATGGACATTTTCAGAAACGAAACGTTGAACAATAGAAGTGTTGACTTTACCCGAGTCATTGAGGTACACAATTTTATTTCGAACAGAACACATTCCGGTGGAAGTTTGTGTGGTAACTGGTGGTGGTTGTGTTTAAGGTCAAGGTCAATTATTTCTTCATTTTCTTTGAACATTCAGGGGCGTCCTCTTTTGTGAATTTCTAGAGAATAAGGCATAGTTTTGTCAACCTTTATGCCAGTGTGGACCTCCAGCAACGAATCTATCTTTTAGCAGCCCCTCTCCAATATACAACTGTAGTGGAATGATAATAAGGACCTATTATTGCTTTATTGAAAGTCGCGGATACCCTGAAAGTGCTAAGTCTCTCATTCGATTTAAATTTCTGCTTTGTATGGCGCTGCCGTCGGGGGTGCCTTAACCAA
The DNA here is from genome assembly GCA_916610145.1 of Eristalis arbustorum. Lineage (NCBI taxonomy): Eukaryota > Metazoa > Arthropoda > Insecta > Diptera > Syrphidae > Eristalis > Eristalis arbustorum. The sequence goes on along the minus strand of OU744316.1, from coordinate 50,624,898 downwards.
CAAGCGTCTCCAGCTGACATGATCTTTGGGCAGGTGCCTTCAAGTTGGCTGAGACCCTTCCGTACTTGAGTGCAACATCGAACTTTTTGGGCGTTCAGTGTTGCGTTTTCCCATTGACGCGTGAATTCGTCACAAAAGGGTGTCCCAAAATTAGTGCAAGATTTGAATTCGCCTGTGAACCAAATTATTGGCAACACTGAAAACAAGCATATGATAGTTTAGACAATTTTTTTAATTGCTCGCGAATTGTGAACTTTAAACTCTGACAGTTCATTCATATGGAATTTTCCGGGTGAAAACTGACACTCCACTGCAAATTTTTAGGTCGCAATGAATGTGAATCGCGTTTGGCTCTTAGTTTGACAGATAATGATTGATTTGCATAGAACAACTTTTAAATAATTAATAAGGACACTTAAACTAACTATTGTCCAGATATTTGTCGATTAAAAAACGCGATAATTCAATACTAATCTTGTTGCATACCAAGGAGTTTACCTTTTGTTTAAATTTGCTGGAAAATTAGTTGTTTCGGAAAGATCTCGATCGCTCATATAAACGGGACTAAACGCAACGCATACAACCGTGGAATTCGAAGGAAGCATCTGTCAAGTGCAACAAAAGTCAAAAGCTGACCAACTTTATCCGTCCGGGTGAGCAGAGCTTATGAGTTGTCAATTTGACAGAACAGAACGAACGCAACGGATTCTACTTGCCGGAGCCTTTAGTCAGTATAGAGCGTTCCATGATACAACAACGCAATGAATGGCAATGAATTTAAAGAAAAATGTAAGAGGAAATTAAACTACAATTAATGATTGAATCGGATTAAATTAATAGGGTTTGTCTTATTCCTTGCGACGGCCGATCGAAAAAAGAAGCGGAAAAGGAACCTCTCTGACAACTATCATTTATCATCAGCGCTAGTTTTAGAACACCTTAAGAGTGATTCTGTACATGTGGTATAACCAAGACGGTACACCTCATAATATACACCTTGAAACAGCAAAATGCAACATAATGCAGAATAGTCATGCATAACTCCGACAAAAGATTTCGTTCATCCCAGCAGAGCTGAGAGAGTCACTTATCCGATATCCTACGCTTGTACTCTGTCATACAGTTTCATGTAAGAAAGCATGCTTTGAAGGTGCAGCTTAAGAATTGAGCCTTTACATTACTGTCCGTCTTACCTAAGACCTTTCCAAATAGTGTCTCTTACTCTGGAAAGTCTCTTATGAATGGATTTAGTCGTTGGCCATTTTAATTCCACAGCATACCTCTTTGCAAGCTGTGTCAGGGTTCCTTTTTTTTACAATATTTTTTGTCCAGGAAGTGGCTTCTCCTCTGAGCTTCTTCTTTTTAGAGTCCATTAGCTCGCTCCGGTTATCGGTTTCAGTGTACGCAACTGTAAGCGAGCCGCCGTCAAAGCTGAAGCTGCCCGCCAGGCCTGCTGTAACAACTGCGTACATTCCTGTTTTCAGGAGGAATGCGTTCTTTTTCCTTGCAACTACACTGAAATTTTGTTGGCTTTCCTTACCTTTCCAGATTCCTACATTAGCAATACCTTGTGGTTCTAGCCACCTCTGCACTCATTGCTTCGTTGCTTATGAATGTTACTCAAAATTGGCAGCAGCTCTTCAAATTTGTCTCCGTCAAGATGTACACAGATTTTGCTTGGACAAGAAAAAAGGAATGGACTCGTGCCGTCCAACTTACTCTGATATCACCCAAATTTCAATGCATTTTTTCCCGCAAGTTTAGCAGGCAAAAATCCTTCAAATTGATACTTGATTTTAGAATTTGAACGCAGATGAGAAGAGACTGATTTAACAAACCAAGCTTAGTTCAACCGACGGCCTAGATATTCTGTATACTCTTGACCCTTTCTTGAGGATCAGGCCTTGAGAGCATTCCATTAAGTGCTGTATGGACCATCGAAGACCGTCCATGCTGTGTGATGATGGTGTGCACAATGGATTTGCCGGTCTTCCGGATGCTGCGATCACATTCCAAAGCCACCGGCAGGGAGCGCGATCCATGCTAGATGTTGATTCGTCGAGCAGCATAGCTAATGGACGTCCGGTTACGGCGACAGCTGTGCTGAGCATTGGCTTGTTGCTCACACTGTAGTTGCCCGCCTGAGGGACGCAGTGCTTTATGAAACCAAGTGCCTTCGAAAGGGTTTTGGAAATTTGTGCGATCTACAGTTTTTGAAAGCCGTAATTACTGCAGAGAGCTTCGCAACCGGTGAAGTCATTGAAAGGACCGCCAAGTTATGGGCAGTATCCAATTTCCTAGTGTACGTCCTTCGTTTGAATACTCATTCCTATCACGAAATCGGTTTCATAAGAGTTTAAAGACTCAGCATCTTAAATATGGTCGGTTTGATAACTCCATCAACTTTTAGGGCTGTCTCCGCCCTTGTTTTTTTAACGAATGCCAAAGCTCTTGATTTACACATACGGGCATTTATTTGAATGGGATCCCTCCGCGGCACCTCAAGTCCGCATAATCGGGACTAGTTGACTTACTAGCCGTACATCGGCATATGCTGTTCCATCTTGGAATTTCTATCCCCCCTCCCAACAAGATGTTGCAAAGCTTCTAGCAACGACGTGAACGTACTGATATGGTTGTTACCAGTGACCACCACGAGCAGAGGTACTAGTTGCGAGGCAGTTATGACACGTGCACTCCAAGGACCAGATCGAGAACAAAGCTGGCCACCTTCTACGTGCTCTACGATTCAACAAAGCAGAGAACATTAATCTGAAGACTAATAACTGTGTGATTCTATTTTCAAATCTTGCAATAATTTTGGGTCACCCTTTACATCTGGGAGGAAAAATTGGAAGACCACTTATTGAGGCACTCATCGGATTTAGTTATATTTGCAGGAACTTTGCTCCAATGAAAATCCATCAGTCTTCTTGCGATGTTCAAGCAAACATCCAAGAGATCAGCTCCAAGGACGTCTTCACTTTCATCTCTGCTCACACCAATGATCATCATCATCATCAACATAACACATTTTTATTGCTTCCTCTAGTGCCCTCTATTCGGACGAGTGCTCTCTTAGTTCAAAGAACCTTCTGTGTGCCTGTGCAAGACTGTTTTTTGTATTTCCTTTCATTTTGTGTCTAAAGTCTCATTACATTCTTCTTGGTTTAGGACTACTTTCATGTGTGTCACTTTGAACATTTTCGCTTCACTTGAATTGTTTTTTTATTGTTTCTGTTTTTTCTGTTCCTCTTTCTGTCACTCATTTCATTGACTTTATTTCTTTTGGTGATGGTATCTTGTGTTTTTTCTAAATAAATTAAATTATGTTTTCAGATCGTGTTAATCACAAGCCAATCTTACTTAATCCACTGACAAACTTAACATTACACGTCAATGGTTCTGGTGAATTCAAATGTGAATATTTGTCTGATCTTCATCAGGAGATCGCTTGGACGTTTACGCGGTGTAGAAATTGGAGTTGTTCTGAAAACGATACGTCTGTTTTACAGGTGATGGTTATTTCCGCTTTTAGATAATAAGATGTGTGTGTGTATTATTTATTTGTATTTTGTGTGTGTGTACTTTTTTTATTTTTATTTATACTCTTGCATGGAATTTTTGGCATGATTTTACATTTTCGTTTTCATTTATTGAAAGTGTATAACCTTTTTTGAAATTTACAGTGAAATCGAATCTCTTCTAGTAGATGAGTTCAATTAAAAGCGATTTGTTATATATAAATACGTGCTGCCAATTTTTGTCGTACGTTTATACCCCGATCTAATCAACCGAATGGTATGATTCTTACACCATTGGAGAGTTAATTACGCGAGGATGTGCACCATGTGCTTTATTGCCAATCAGTTGAGTAGAACCTGGATAAGCTCATGTACAAAGTAGTGATTTAAAGTCAATGGTACAGGCAGCACGTATTTATATATTGATAATAGTCAAATTCCAACGACCGGCGAGCCTAGTTCATCTTAATTTACATCACGAAGAGTGTTCGTAGACAAAGGAGCTCAAAGTTATCAATCAAGCTCATTTCAACTCATTCAACTCAATAGACCTCCTAGACTTAAACCAGTCATCCCAGTTGTTGATGCTTTTTTTGTGGACATGTGCTGCAATGGCCTGGATCTCTTTCAAAGTGGTAGACTTGATGGCGTAGACTACGACTACGGATGTTGGCCCAAGTCCTGACACACTTATTCAAGTTAATCGGAGATGCCAGGTATTAGAAATCTTATTTGCGTCAAACCAGAGCACTGCTCCATTGGAACTATAGAACAGGCCGACTTCTGCAAGAGCTGCTAAGGATGAAGAGGAAACTATTGTTCACTTTGTATGCAACAAAGACTCCTGGAAGACTACATAAGAGTCAGCTGTCTTCCAATTGATTTGATGGATAGGCAGTCATTGTTTCAAGTGGTAATGCTGTGGGCCTATGCTGGCCTAAGTGTGGCATCTGTTTTCCCTTACAGCAGCCACTTCAGTCTAACCCTAGACCAAATCGACGACTGAATCGACATTTCTGAATCTTCTTCGATTCTGGCGGCAAAGGCGGCTATGTGCTCTTCATTTTGTACCAATCTTTGCTTGCTTGGAGTCTTAAAATCTTAAGGAGTGCACACCTCACCGTAGAATTTGAAAGACGAACGACCTCACGACAAAATCAACGTTGCGCATGTACAACTGAGCCAGAATTTTCAAATTCTTAAGAACATCATTTCTGCAAGAGCGGACCTGTGCACGATTAAAATGCAACAAAAGGGAAATATTTGATTACAAACAAGTCATTGAAACTGCAATCAAAATATTGTTGTTCTCTTAAATCAATCTGCATCATCAACACCATCTTCTGACCCGCGTGATCCGCTAAAGGAGTCGCAGGGTAAAGCGCGCACTAGAGATCTTCAAGCCACTTGATCCTTAATTTACTCCCAGCCACAACCAAGCTAGTTTTTGGATTTGACCCATCCACCTACTCGTCCTCGGTCTGCCAAGAGGTCGCTTTCCCGATAAAGTCGCATTTAAGACACATCTCGAAAGACGTGACGATGGAAACTTTCGTACCGCATGTCTTAACCATCGAAGCATTGCTCCTTCCATTCGGAGTAGTAGCTGCTCGACATTGAGATCCTAGCGTACTTCCGTGTTTCTCACCCTAACTCAGTGAGTGCCTCCCACAACAGCACGACGTCAGGATGTCCGAAGCAATGTCCTTTATTGCCGTTGATTTCAATGCAATATAGCGTGCATCTCTGCTGCTTCGAGTATAGCATCCACTTCGGAAAGCAAAACACTGCAGTCGTCTCTTAGTGCGAGGGTTTTTTTTTTTGCTTAAAAAGCTATCAGGAGACCTTTCCCCAATTTGAGCCGTCTGTGTATATGGCGATCTCGCCCTGTGCTATTACTTGACCATGCCGTTATTCCCTTGACAGTTCTTCCCTCCAAAAAAGCTGCTCTGATGTTATAGAATAAGTCGAGGTTAGTGCGCCGACAACAGAGACACTTAAGTCAACGTTAGAAATCGAGACAATGCGCAAATATTATACAACCTGATAAACCTTCGTTAAGTTTCGTTCACTTTCGCTTTCTTTAAGTCGGAACGAAGTAAGTGAAAGTGAAAAGCTGAATTTCAAAAAGAAGAAAACTCTTGGCGGCTATTTTATCCACATTGTCATGTCATCCGTCACTGAATCGACAGTGAGTATCAAAGACGTAATCAATTCTAGTGACTTCGCTGAGATTTCTCTTGCCCTCTTTAACTCGTGCTTTCAAAGCGAAGCTCATTCACTTGCTCCAAGCAACCATATATGGAATAGCAATCCCTGATTCAGTATGCAAACACGTCCTTTGCACCCAGCACACAATGCATGTATGCACACATGTAATTTATCAGAAGAGACATCCTTTGAATGTAACTTACTAACAGACCTCGAGGAGATTCGATTTTTCTTTTCAACTAATCCGCATGCGTTTGTACCCAACTGGGCTACACGGGAGGACAACCCCAACAGCTTGTGCCTTTCAATCTAATAATTCCTTTTCTCGCCACCATTCAGAATGACCCAGACAAGACGAACATCTTGAAGATCCACAACGTTACCTACGACGACGAAGGCTGGTACACGTGCGTGGCTGCCAACAGCTTGGGACGAACAACATCCAACGCATACCTCTCAGTCGTCGATTGTAAGTACCCATTGCCACACACCACATCGCTAGGGACAGCTCAAATAAATGCCTACTCTTCCACAGACGAACCAGACACACCCGCCATAGCGTCCCTCAACCGGAATCACACCTTGTGGATCACAATTGTCGGCATTGTGGCCGTGTTCCTGTGCTTGCTCGGCACGATGTTCATCCTATATGTGATGCGAAAGCTGAAGCACGAGAAACTCCTGAAACACCGCATGGACACCGTGCATCAGTGGACAAAGAGAGTCGTCATTTTCAAGCCGCTGGCCGATCCCAGCAGTCCCGAGACCATGGTCATGCCCATCATCAAAATCGAGAAGCAAAGGACGACCCTGCTGCAGAGCAGCAACTCAGACCCGGCTCCGTTCAACGAGTACGAGTTCCCACTGGACTCGAACTGGGAGATTCCCCGGAACCAGCTGATTCTGGGCACGACCCTTGGCGAGGGCGCCTTCGGGCGAGTAGTGATGGCCGAGGCCACCGGACTGAGCAAATACCCCGGCAGCTGCATAGTGGCCGTGAAAATGGTCAAGGAGGGCCACACCGATGCGGACATGGCCAGCTTGGTGCGCGAAATGGAAGTGATGAAGATGATTGGCAAGCACATCAACATCATCAACCTGCTCGGCTGCTGCAGTCAAGACGGACCGCTGTACGTGATCGTGGAGTACGCACCGCACGGCAATTTGAAGGACTTCTTGAAGAAGAACCGACCGCCATCGTCGTACGAGATGTCCCTGATGGAGAACAACGAATACGAGCACTTGACAGAGAAGAATCTGATCTCATTTGCGTTCCAAGTGTCTCGTGGAATGGAGTACCTGGCATCGAGAAGGGTAAGTCTGCCGGAATCCTCCCCCCTGAAGGAGCACTTCTAACCTCCACTTTAGTGCATTCACCGCGACTTAGCAGCAAGGAATGTCCTCGTCAGCGACGACTACGTCATAAAGATCGCCGATTTCGGACTCGCGAGGGACATCCAGGACACCGACTACTACCGGAAGAACACAAACGGGCGGCTACCGATCAAGTGGATGGCACCGGAGTCGTTGCAAGAGAAATTCTACGATACGCAGAGTGATGTGTAAGTTTAAGCAGTGGAATGGGTCAAGGATGTCTGTCTAATTTTGTGAATTTCATTTCAGTTGGTCCTACGGAGTGTTGCTGTGGGAAATTATGACGTACGGCGAGCAACCCTATCCAAACATCATGTCTGCCGAGGAGCTGTACAGCTACTTGATGTCGGGACAACGAATGGAGAAGCCCCCAAGATGTTCACTTAATATGTAAGTATTCCTTTATTTTTGACGTGTTACCGGGGAAGCGATTTCTGCTTAAAGTGGTTGAGAACAGAATCGCGATCTTATGTTGTGACCTCATTCATGGTTCGATTTGAGACTAGATCACAATGATTCAATTGCGTAGACATGAAAAAGATAAGGTTCTGCAGACCTTGTTTTACTTGTTGTCCTCTTTTGTATGGTTCTACAGTTCCCGGTGGATTCAGGCCTCAACTGAAGAAGCCTCTCCAACTAGGGTGATCTGATTTGTTACTTCTTCACTTGAGTCCGCTACCACAGACGCCGGCATCCTCTGTTGCATTGTCCTGCAGTTTCGGAGTCGAAGATTCTTCGGTCTAAAGCTGAGTTGTTCATACGGGCGAGATAACAGAGCCACCTTCGGCGTTAAATCCGTAGACGACTGGCTAGGTTTGCTATACATTCCGCACACTTCGTGGCCTAATCGTCTGCTGCAGGTGCCATTGACGAAAGCAGGACCAAAGATCGACCGAAAATCTTCTTTATTCGATTTTGAGAATGTCAATTCCGCCGCGCCGTAGAGCTGGACTCTGCAGTGGAGTGATCAGTTTCGTAAATAAAGTTAGATTAGCCCTACGAGAGACATCTCTAATATTCAACATCGTCTTGAGTCTACAGATACAGCCGTTGGTAAGTGCTATTCTGCGTGTGCTCTCGTTACTGATGTTGGTCGTACTGTCTACTGCCAAACCGAGGTAGACAATAAAACAACATCAATAACTACCTCAAAGTTATAGCTGCTAACGGTGACCCTCTGTCGAAGACGTGCGTCGATGTCATTTGTTCTTTCTTGATGACATGAAAGAAGGAGAATATGATGGTTAAACATCACTTCCACTTGGAGCCCAAAGGCCTGGTTGTTGAAACCCCCCCGTGCTCTTTTTTCAAAGGATTCGATATATCGTCATTTGCCATGTCCGCAGTAGCTTTGTAGAATCTGGTCCCAGCGTATCTAGGCGCCGCTTCCGGAAAGCTGGGCATTGGCAAAGCAGATCTTGGATCACCTCGGATTCTTCCACTTTGCCGCAACTCCGGCTGAGATCACTGGATTCCTGGTTCCATTGCCGGAGCATTGTTCCTCCTGTCCGACGTGCATACGGATCGAGTTTGGTCCAACGCCAGAAGCTTCTTTGTTTTGTTGATTTTAAGCACTGACCACGTGAATCTTTTTGTCTGACAGTCGATTCTTGTAAACCAATCCGAGTTGTGGCTTCTTTTATTGTTGTATCATAACCGGTATAGTGGTTGTAGTGACGTGTCACTTCTCTGATGTCAATTTCACATTCTTGTCTGGCCAATTCGTCGGTTCTCTCATTCCCTTCGTTTGAGCTGTGGCCCGGGACCCAGCGCAGTTCGACCTTGTGGTGTCTACTGGAACTTAGAGAGCCACGATATTTCATGGCAGCCTTATATATCGTTGTGCAGGATCCTATTGACTTCCGTGCAACCTAGCTGTCTACAGAGAAGGTAACATCCGATGGCGGGATATAGGATTCCTGTGTGTGTTCGGCTGCTTTCTCTATTGTCAGGATCTCTGATCTGAAAGTATGTCAGGGAGTCTAAAAATGATCCGTGTTAATGCAGAATCCGAGTAGAATCCGCCGGCAGGACCTGGGTCCATTTTCGATCCGTCGATGAAGAGGCCTATCTGGTGGGCGTTGATAACGCCGTTCGCTAGCCACTCGTCTCTGTGAAGGAATAGGATTGGTATCTTGTGACACTCAGTGTAGGGTGATACATATTCGGCGGTAGTAATGGGTCTACTGGTACCATGTTTATTTTCCACGTCAACCATTATTTTAATTATAGCAGCATGGCTGCTGTCATGTGACTTCTTTAACATCATACTTGAGAAGATCGTGCAAAACTCAAACGTAAACACCCGAGGCACGATCTTCCAAAAGTCTGTTCAACTGCTTGCTTACGCGGACGACATAGACGTGATTGGACGAACACAGCGAGCCGTCAATGAGACGTTTGCTGGCATTGAAGCGGAAGCGGCTAAAATGGATCTAGCGGTAAACCAGGGCAAAACAAAGTACATGCTGTCATCACGGAAGGACGCACAACATCGACGTCTCGGACAGAGCGTCATATTGGGCAGCAGAAACTTTGAGGTAGTCAAGTACTTCGTCTACCTAGGCTCCGGAGTAAATAGGGACAACAACACCAGTACCGAGATGAAGCGCAGAATTACTCTTGCCAATCGCTGTTTCTTTGGGCTCAAGAGGCAATTGAGTAACAGAGCCATCTCTCGAAACACCAAATTGAGCTTGTATAAAACCCTGATCATCCCAGTCCTGCTCTATGGCGCAGAGACATGGACGCTTTTAAAAGCGGTTGAAGAAGCTCTTGGTTGTTTTGAAAGAAAAGTTCTGCGTACGATCTTTGGTCCTGTTTGCGTTGATGGCGTTTGGAGGAGAAGGTTCAACCACGAACTATACGGGATGTACAGCGGCATGCACCTAGTTAAGCGTCTTCGGATCCAACGCTTAAGATGGCTAGGTCATGTAGAGCGGATGGACACCACAGCTCCGGCCCGAAGAGTCTTCGACACCGAGCCATTGGGACAGCGCAACAGAGGACGTCCTCGCACTAGATGGCGCACACAAGTGGAAAAGGACCTCAACCAACTTGGTGTGCGCAACTGGAGGCAGCAGGCAAAAGATCGTGCTGGCTGGAGAGGCATGTTGGTTGAGGCCCAGGTCCACCCCGGACTGTAACGCTAATCAAGAAGAGCATGTCTGCGGTTCGCTTGTTTCCACAAATCGGACTCCAGTAGTCTGAGAGCGCTGAGTATTGTCAAACATTTCAATGTCATCGGCGTATGCTAATAGTTGCACGGGCTTGTGTCCTCTTCTGTTGGCATTTGATTTCTTCACGAGCATCTCTAGGATGATGTTGAAGACATCACATGACAGCGCGACGCCCTACCTAAAATCTTTTCTGTCATTGAAGGTCTCAGTGAGTTGATGGCGCGTGTACCATTCTTCATCGTCATTCTGCACAACCTGATGTCAATGCCGTCAATTTGTAGTTTTTGAGTATACTCCAAGATTTCTCGCAGAATGAAGATGTGGTCTATTGCGGACTTCTCCGCCGTGCAACCACACTATAGACAAGTCAGATTGTTATATCACGGCTTTAGTGGCAGTTTGAGGCACAGATGAAAAACGGTTAGGTTAGGTTGTAGTGGCTGACTGCTGCAGAGCAGTCACACTTAGGCCATAGTAGGCCCATTGTGATGCCACGCGGATTAACTTCTCCTAACGCTAGAACCAGTTGGTGCTGCTAATGAACCGATTTAGTTGGCCAATGCTGGCACTTTTTAGCTCGTTACGGCTGCTGAAGTAGTAGGCTCCTAGGTGCAGGAACCTGGACCTAGATTACTTCTTAGTTTTCAGACTTGCGACCCATGGAGGGTATGAGCCTACGATTTAGTTGCCTTTCTTGGTTGACGATCATCCAAATCGAGGTGTCTTGCGGCTGCGACGTTTTTGTCTCTATACCGGCTATACGGTCTTCCTCTCCTTTTAAATGTGACCGTGCTAGTGTAGTTGACTGTAGATCTTGAACTACATTCACATATTGGTACAGCAACAGAGTGTGTCTTCTCCTTCACTCACTTGACTTGGAAATAGGACCTTATGTCCGGCGCAGAATTTTCTATTTTGAAGGCACCACGAATAAGGTGTTATGCTTATTGTTCAGGTTTCAGGTCAATATATCAGGACTGCGTGCAATGAGCGTTTTGTCGAGCTTAATTTTGGCCCTTGGGGTCATAAATATTGATCTCTTGGGGTTTTGGGATCGTCACCACTTTTACTTCATGGTAGACGAACTGCTTTGCCATCTGTCACTCGTAAAGTCTTGTCTCAAATGATCCCAGGTTTGAACCAACTCGTTTCGCCCGTTCTTCTGATCTTGGCTCCACCTTGTTCTACCACTAATCACGGCATTTTTGCGAAGTATGCACAAAAACTGAGTTGACCCATACATTTAATTTTGAAAGATTTTATCTAAATTTCTGACCTTTTTCTTGTTTCTTTCAGATACATGCTGATGCGTCAGTGTTGGCACTTCGACGCCAATGCTCGTCCAACATTTACGGAGATCGTTGAAAATTTGGATAAAATCCTTCTAGCGAAAGTGAATGCCAACGAAGAGTACTTGGACCTAGCACTTCCAATACTAGAAACACCGCCATCTAGTGACGAGGAATCGGACACGGATACCCTACGGGAAACAGCCCTACTTCGATATCACTACAAATAGAGTGACAGAGAGCATCGCTTAGAAATATTTATCTTATTTATTTGAGGTTATACATCTAGTTTATATCCTTTCTTTTTGGGGGGCATTTTCCCCCACATAAAGGCATTTACTACACGAGTGAGTATGTAAAGTGAGTGGGTCTCTACGTGCCATCGGAACACAAATCAACTAAGACTGTCACAATCGTTGTTTTCTTTTCTCTTCTTTTTCCAATTTTTCATTCATCTCAAAACAACGTACAATAATTGTAATAAACAAGGCCACGACGCTCACTAGTCAACTACCGAATACATCGCAGATATCGTACAAGTCTTGTTCACCTTCACGTTTCATGTGTCACACTCACCGGCGTTGCTCTCTAAGCGACGACATTTTGAACACTTTCCCTAGAAAATGATTTAAATGAATACAGATCTACGCAGGAACTACTTGCGTTGTTTTGACGGCAAACATTTTGTGGGTGCAAAACAGTTTGAGGTTAGGATGTCGAATTGTTAAAATACTTAACAATGTGTACTGTGTATATAGGTTGTATATAAAATAATTTGCAATAAGTTAATCTTAAGTACAATTGTGGTCAATTTAAACAGTTAACGGAACGGACACTCTTGTCGAGTGTGTAGCAACACAAATAAAATAATTCGCCTGCGATGGATGGCAGCGGTTTTATTTTGTATCGAGATTATAGATTAAATATTTAAGCAGATTGTAATGTATTATGTGCCAAAGATTACGGGAGCTGGCTTGAAGGCATGCGTCGTTAGCGAGTAGATGTTAACATTAATGCATTACTTGGTAATTTGTTAACAGCAAGGATTAATTTAGATATTACTATTCATTAAGGTTGTATATCACGGAATATGAATAAAAACAATTTAAAACAAATTGCCGCACGTTGTCTTAATTGGATCTACATGGGACTGGAAGGGTGGAGGGGTTGCTGTGGTGTTGGCTGAAAAGGGAACCGCTTCTAAATTCATTTGATGGTTGGATTATCCGTAAAGGGCTGTGGAAGTACAATGGGAGGTTATTATCTGCCAAATACGCTGTGCCAAGGCTAATCGAATCTTTGCTTGACTTTGTTTTTGTTTGAGATGGGGAGACACTATGGCACTGTACTCTAGTAGAGGGTGAGCCATCTAGTGGGTTTTTTTTAATTGTTGGTTATTATTTGATATTGACAGCTGTTTCTGTGATTGGCCAATACTCTGGCGTCCACAGAAGAGAATGTGGATGGTATGGCCGAGAGTAGAAGACTCATTGGAACTCATTGGAATAAGCCTGGGAACAAAGTGTCGGACAAGGCTGGGCTCTACAGAGCCATGTTAATCTATTTTTTACTGAAATTTAATACATTGACTTGAACTCTGATTCACGCAAATTTCTAAATCGTGCTACAGGCCGCCTTAGAGATGTCAATTGGCCCGCTCAGAGCTGCGGCTTGACCCCTTTGGACCTTTTTATTATAAACTAAGGCCCGTAGCGTTGTGGGTATATGCGTCGACCTCAACCTCGATATCGATACGACAAAAATAATTTTCACGGCCCACCTCTTTCGAGTCACTAAAAATGGTCAAAGAGCATAACTGTCTAGAAAAACCTTCTCAAACTTGGCCGATCGGAGTCGGCTTAAGACTTTCATCAAGTCGGTCGAGTCATATATTGTACTACTTTTTAGTCACCGCAAGATTAGATGACTAAAATGCCTGTCTTACGGGGAAAATTAGACAACAATTCGGATGTCGGATGAATGTCTGAAGATGTCTGAAGACGACCATGCTGACGTGTTTAAAATGTTCGGGGGTTCATGCGCTTGCAGTGGAAGTAAAATAAGTCGTACGTAATGTCATTCTTTTAGTAGTGTGGGAACATGAAGGGTTTTTTTTTCAGGAAGGGAACGTTGGTTGACGAAGATAAATACTGAAAACGATAGAAAGCGATTCACACAAGAGCTGTAAGTTTTAAGAAATCTGTACCAGATCGTGGAGAGAAGTCGTCTTTGTCTTCATTGATTCGCTGAGAGGGTTGTCTGATTGTAGATACAAATAAAGATCCAGATACAGACTGTAGGTTGGAAACAATTTGAGGCCCATCGGAGGATATGTGACAGAAGTTGGTGCTTTCCTCTAAGTGCTCATTTTGCTATTAAGGAATAGAAAGAATTTACCTCAATTCTTACCGCTCTATGACATCCTGAGCAAGTTGACGGTGTTCACCATGTTGTTGCATTCTTTTTATACATACATACATAAGTGACCTTAAGTGCTCAATATTATCCTAGCAATCCGTGAGCTCTGAGCTACAGCCCGAAACCATCAACGAGATCTTGGAAAATTTGTACTACAGAATGTGCTTATGCGAGGCCAGACGAGGCAGACAGTTGTTTTTCATATGAAAGGCTCTTCACTAACATCTTTCCCAATTTCTAGTTTACTTCAAAAGAGTTTTCTTAACAAGTAGTTATCGTTTCTCAAATTATTCTCATGAGGGTATACGGTTTTCAGTAAAAGGACTTCAGAAAACCCGTCGTGACATGAGCTCATTACGCATTGTGCTAAATTAAACGGCTTCTTTCTTCAAATCCAGACATAGACTTGTCATGTTCAATAGGTAAAGTAATTCATGGTAAGACAACTTCCAGGATACTAGGGGCATTTAGTATACAAGACCATAGCTTCTACAGCATTTACTCGTGTTACACAAGCTATTGTTCATGGACACACGGATGCTTTTGGATGACATTTTGACGCTGCGGCATAGCTTTTGTGTTATATATTATATGTGAGTACTGCAAGGCATCAGACATAAACGACCTGCATGGACATCTTCTGCGAATTGGTAAACTGGCACTAGTCCCTGAGTATGGCAATGTTTTTCAATCGGAGGTCCTGGCAAACAAGAAAGCGGCCAAAGAGAAGAAGCGAACAAAAGGTTCAGCTATCTAACCCCGTGTGAGACAATTCGGGTGTCATGGCCAAGGATGAATAGTCCAAAAACAACTGTATCAATGTGGCATAAGGTTGTGGACATGAAAATAGTGTGATTAGCCAGAGGAATATCACTATTTGACTACAAGTGTCATTTCCTCAGCTTCTGCCAGTTAAGACATAGAGCTGTTGGAGAATATTTCTTGCAAGACCTCAACGAACTATAATATGTTTGGTCAGGTTTCTAAGGATATCTACATGGCTAAACACAGCAACAACATGACAACCATGAATCAGGAATCAAGAGATTTCACTCACGTCTACTCACGAAGCATGGCATAGGCCAGCTAAATCGCTTCAATACAAGCACCAACTGGTTCCGATGTTAGGAAAAGTCAAGCCGCGTGGTATCACAATGGGCCTACTCTGGCCTAAATATGACTGCCCTTTGCAGTCAGTCACTTCAACCTAACATCCTAACCTACCCACGAACCTAATCTAACAAACGTTTCAAGTCAACATCTTTCGGAAAAGTTTCAAATTAAAACGGAATTTCCGATGAAATTCAAAACGATTATGTCCCCCTAGCGTTGAATAGGGTGAACCACAACCAAAAACATTCTACTACATGCTATGTGGAAAACAGCTGTTTGCAACGAACTGTCAAAACATCTTTTAGTATCATATTTGCATTGCGTCTAATTTGCAAAAGCAATTGTGAAAGATTAGGAAAGGTGTAATTATTTCATAACCATCTGGAGTTTCACTCGTGGTTTTGGAACAATCCCAAGCCATGGATGATGCTATATACAATTTGGAAATGGAAATTCTGCGACTTCGCATGCAGACCGTAGAAAAAGAAAAGGAACTCGCCATACTCAAGCGCCAACAGGTAAACAAAAATCTGTGATTTCCCATTGATTCAACGAATTTTAGTGATTTGTCTAACATCAGAGAGAAGTTCCATCATCATCGAGCCCGTTGACAAATGAGGAAATCGCACGCTACAGTCGCCAGTTGATACTTCCCGAATTTGGCGGTGTTCAAGGACAACTGAAACTCAAAACAAGCTCATTCCTGATTGTCGGTGCCGGTGGATTGGGCTGCCCGGCTGCACAGTACCTGGTTGCTGCTGGTGCGGGAACAATTGGAATCGTCGACTATGATGATGTCGAGAAGAATAACCTTCACAGACAGATCCTGCACACGGAGGATTATGTTGGAGAGCCAAAAGTGGCGTCGGCCAAGTCGACGTTGCTGAATTTGAATTCCAGCGTGAATATCGTGACATATCAACGTCTCTTGCACAATGACAACACACTCGACCTGATTGAGCAGTACGATGTGATCTTGGATTGCAGTGACAATGTGGCAACGAGGTATCTACTGAATGATGCTTGCGTTATGAAGGGGAAGCCTTTGGTGTCGGCTAGTGCGTTACAGGTAATGTTCAGGAAAGAGGTTGTTTAAGGAGTCAGTAACACCACAAACGTTTTGCTGTTTAGTTTGATGGGCAGCTCACAGTGTACAACTTTAATGGCGGGCCTTGTTACAGATGCCTCTTCCCAGTACCTCCGCCTCCGGAAACTGTAACGAATTGCGGCGATGGAGGTGTGCTAGGAGCAGGTAACTACTTGATATCGCATTCAAATCAATCGAGGCTCATTCCACTTTCACAGTCACTGGAGTCATTGGATCCCTTCAGGCGTTGGAAGCCATCAAAGTCGCCCTTGACATTGGCGACACCTTGAGTGGACGGTTGTTGTTGTTCGATGGAGTCAAGACAACGTTCCGGAACATACGCCTCCGGTCAAAGAGAAAGGATTGTGATGTCTGTTCGGAGAATCCGTTTGTGACGAGGCTCATCAACTATGAAGACTTCTGCGGGATGCGGGCATGTGACAAGGTATAACCGAAAATCTAGTCAGTCGCTGCATCTTCTCTCACTCTGTCCCATTGTAGGATTTCTCACTAACAATTCTGCATGAAAATCACCGGATGTCCGTGTACGAGTACAAGAATATTTTGGACAAGCAGCATCTCCTGATCGATGTTCGGAACCCTGTGGAGCATGAGATGTGCCACCTGGAGAACTCTACAAATATTCCCTTGAAACAGATACTCGACGACACACATCTCAGCGATATTAAGGCAAAAGTGGAAGACGGGGCTGTGCCTAGTAAAATTGCATTTCTCTCGTCATTTACCAGCCAACTAATCAATTGCCATCCGTTTCAGTTGTTGTCGTTTGTCGCCGTGGTAATGACTCACAAATTGCCGTACAACACTTGCGCAACAAGTTGCAGGGCTATCAGGTGAAGGACATCATTGGTGGCCTCTACGCCTGGCACTACAACATCGACCCAACATTCCCGATCTACTAGTTTGACTGGAGCAGCCACAGGCACACATGTATTTGTACAGCCATGCAGATTTATTTTTTATGAATCAAAGATTTATTTTTTTAATTAAAATAGACAGCATCGATGGTGCACCGCACAACCGTTGTCCGTTGGTGACCGACTGCGGTTGTGCGACACACAATCGACATTATCAGCACACTGAAGTAGACAACTGGTTTGATTTGGGATTTCTTGAGGTGCGTTGTTTATCTGGTTGTTCGATTGAATTGGCCCCAGTAGTCCTCGGTGGCTTGATTGCGGTAAACCACCTTGTCCATGTATTCGCGACGTGCTTTTTGCTCCTGAGCCAGTGCCATGTTCGTCTTGTATTGGTCTTCCAACTGCGCTCTGAAATAGAAATATTTAAGCGGTTGTCGGTTGGGTTGTGTGTTGGGGAAAACCTACTTTTTAATCTTTTGCAGCTCCATGTGCTTGAGAGTAAGTGCTCGGGCCGTATTGAGGGCTTGTTGTTCCCACATCTTGTCCTTTAACTTTTCTTCGTTTCGTCGTTTCTGAAAAAAAGATAGGACATGTCTGAATGAAGTTCAGTCTATAAACAGGCCTGTTCGAGGTGGACACAAGTAGCACTGAGTGTTATTTAGACAGTGCGCATCTCTGACCTATTCCCTAAGTAGTGTGGAAATAAAAGAACCATTATCCCCCAGGAGCAATAATCACTCAGTCAAGTCACTCAAACAGTGGATGCTGAAAGGAATAGCGCTGGTTTTTGTTGCTAGTCAAAGCCTTTCTTTTCGAGGCCACAGAGAGGAGTGTCTTTGGGCAACAGAGCCCTCTCTCGGACAACCAAGGCCTAAGTCCTCAATCATCCTAGTGCTGCTTTATGGTACAGAGGCATGATCTCTGTCAAAAGAAAAAGAAAGTGCTGTTGGTTGATTTAAGAGGAAAATTCGTCCGAGTGTCGTTCGTTCCATCTGCCTGCATGGTGACTGGAAAAGGAGATATAATACACGAACTGAACGCCCTGTTCAGCAACATCGACTTCGCCAGAAGAGTGAAGGTCCAACGATTGAGACGACTAGTTCGTGTAAAGCGGATGGAAGCCAATGCTCCTGCCTGGTAGAGGTGTGTCAATCGTTCAAATCTAACGAACGAATTATTCAAGTATTGGTTTCAAAAGAGATTCGGTCATTTCAATGAATCGTTCATTCAAAGAGAGGGTTGTATTCGATCACTACTACAGAAAACAATCCAAAAAGGTTGCAAACAATCGTTCGTTCTTTGAAATGACAAATTGACAAATACAGACTAGGTTTTCACTGTTTGGTACACGAGCAGGAAACACAATTAATGTTCACTACCTAAATAAGAAGTAATAAACATATAAGAATATGCATGTGTATGTTTCCATCGAACCAATGAAGATATGGTGAGAGACAATCATCTTATCACATTTCGCTCAGAAGGATATGAACCAGAGATAATGGAATGAATGCTCCTTCAATTATCTCTGATATGAACGAACGAAAGAATACAAAACGGAAGATATGTACGTTCATATGAGCGAACGAAACAATTTGAACGAACGAAAGAAAAGTATTGAATTGTTTCTTTCATTCATATCGTTCCGAACGAAGTGACTGGAACGAACGAATCTTCAAAGTTTGTAGTTTTGTGATTACAATCACCAAAACTTTTGAGTGAACGGGCCAAAATGAACGAATCAATCACGATTGACACAACTCTACCGCCCGGAAAGTCTTCAAGCTCAGCCTCGAGCGACGACGCAGTAGAGGGAGACTGTGCATCAGGGTGAGGAACGCAAGTGGAAAGGGCCATCAACCAAGTAAGCGTGAGAACTGGAGGCAGCTAGGTAAAAATTGAGTTGACTGAAAACGGTTGTTGGTTGAGGCTCTGATCCACTCATAAATTAATGAATGTGATCTAAAACAACAGTCTGCTAGCTAGAGGGTGTTTGTGCTTGGTGACGTTTCAAGGTGAACCCTGAACCCGTTTAGATTCCACGGCCCTGACTGAAGTGTATTGTAGTCAATATTGAACCATCGTGCTGCAATGCTTCTTCAAAAATCTTCAAAAAGCTCTGGACATGCACACAAAAATTGATCCTAGATTTCTGGTTCTTCTGTGTTGTTACAGCAATTATTTAACTAAAAATATCAAAGTTGCCAGATGCACTCCAAACTCTCAGGATCCACTAATACACACACCAGAACATGCAAAACGGTGTGCGCAGGTCCTTGGTAGGCCTAATAGGGCCGCTGTGGCAGTTGGAAGATGCGTCGTGAAATCCACCAGAAAAGCCTTACTAACCACTGCTTAGATTTTGCCGTCAAAATCTCAATGTTCTCGGATGCACTCCAAACTCTCAGGATCGACTAATACACACACCAGAACATGCACAACGGTGTGCGCAGGTCCTGGGAAGCCCTAATAGGGCCGCTGTGGCAGTTGGAATATGGGTCGTGAAAAGCACCAGAAAAGCCTGCTTAGATTTTGCCGTCAAAATTTCAATGTTCTCGGATGCACTCCAAACTTTGAGGATCCACTAATACACACACCAGAACATGCAAAACGGTGCGCGCAGGTCCTGGGTAGGCCTAATAGGGCCGCTGTGGCAGTTGGAAGATGCGTCGTGAAAAGCACCAGAAAAGCCTTATTAACCACTGCTTAGATTTTGCCGTCAAAATTTCAATGTTCTCGGATGCACTCCAAGCTCTCAGGATCCACTAATACACACACCATAACATGCAAAACGGTGTGCGCAGGTCCTTGGTAGGCCTAATAGGGCCGCTGTGGCAGTTGGAAGATGCGTTGTGAAAAGCACCAGAAAAGCCTTACTAACCACTGCTTAGATTTTGCAGTCAAAAACTGAAAGTTGCCAGATGCACTCCAAACTCTCAGGATCCACTAATACACACACCAGAACATGCAAAACGGTGTGCGCAGGTCCTTGGTAGGCCTAATAGGGCCGCTGTGGCAGTTGGAAGATGCGTCGTGAAAAGCACCAGAAAAGCCTTATTAACCACTGCTTAGATTTTGCCGTCAAAATTTCAATGTTCTCGGATGCACTCCAAGCTCTCAGGATCCACTAATACACACACCATAACATGCAAAACGGTGTGCGCAGGTCCTTGGTAGGCCTAATAGGGCCGCTGTGGCAGTTGGAATATGGGTCGTGAAAAGCACCAGAAAAGCCTTACTAACCACTGCTTAGATTTTGCCGTCAAAATTTCAATGTTCTCGGATGCACTCCAAACTTTGAGGATCCACTAATACACACACCAGAACATGCAAAACGGTGCGCGCAGGTCCTGGGTAGGCCTAATAGGGCCGCTGTGGCAGTTGGAAGATGCGTCGTGAAAAGCACCAGAAAAGCCTTATTAACCACTGCTTAGATTTTGCCGTCAAAATTTCAATGTTCTCGGATGCACTCCAAGCTCTCAGGATCCACTAATACACACACCATAACATGCAAAACGGTGTGCGCAGGTCCTGGGTAGGCCTAATAGGGCCGCTGTGGCAGTTGGAAGATGCGACGTGAAAAGCACCAGAAAAGCCTTACTAACCACTGCTTAGATTTTGCCGTCAAAATTTCAATGTTCTCGGATGCCCTCCAAACTCTCAGGATCCACTTATACACACACCAGAACATGCAAAACTGTGTGCGCAGGTCCTTGGTAGGCCTAATAGGGCCGCTGTGGCAGTTGGAAGATGCGACGTGAAAAGCACCAGAAAAGCCTTACTAACCACTGCTTAGATTCTGCCGTCAAAATTTCAATGTTCTCGGATGCACTCCAAACTTTGAGGATCCACTAATACACACACCAGAACATGCAAAACGGTGTGCGCAGGTCCTTGGTAGGCCTAATAGGGCCACTGTGGCAGTTGGAAGATGCGACGTGAAAAGCACCAGAAAAGCCTTACTAACCTCTGCTTAGATTTTGCGGTCAAAATTTCAATGTTCTCGGATGCCCTCCAAACTCTCAGGATCCACTTATACACACACCAGAACATGCAAAACGGTGTGCGCAGGTCCTTTGTAGGCCTAATAGGGCCGCTGTGGCAGTTGGAAGATGCGTTGTGAAAAGCACCAGAAAAGCCTTACTAACCACTGCTTAGATTTTGCCGTCAAAATCTCAATGTTCTCGGATGCACTCCAAACTCTCAGGATCGACTAATACACACACCAGAACATGCAAAACGGTGTGCGCAGGTCCTGGGTAGGCCTAATAGGGCCGCTGTGGCAGGTGGAAGATGAGTTGTGAAATCCACCAGAAAAGCCTTACTAACCACTGCCAAAAACTGAAAGTTGCCAGATGTACTCCAAACTCTCAGGATCCACTAATACACACACCAGAACATTCAAAACGGTGTGCGCAAGTCCTAGGTAGGTTTAATAGGGCCGCTGTGGCAGTTGGAAGATGAACCAAGAAACTTTTAAGCAAATTCATGTTCGAAAGTGATTTTCAGCCGAAAAGAGGGCATTTTCGGAGCTAGCATCCGATAATTCAGACAGACCTCCCTTGCTATACTTATGTATCTTCAACTCACCTCATTCTCCTCCAATTGTCGATTTTGTTCATCACGGAAGCGTTTAGCCTCACCCGGTGTCATGCCCTTCTTACTCATAGACACACTGCTGCCGACCAACTCTGGATTTTCATTCAGCATATCGCTTCCAAGCATGTTGTAGATCTCAGCCAAGTTGTCCTCTTGCGTTTGCTGCTCATGGACTTTCATGTTTTCACGTTTTTCCATTGCCTACAATGCATCGTTTGTGGTCTCAAAAATCACAGAATATACATGCAAACTCACAAGTCTCTCATTATAGCGTCGAATGGATTCCTTGAGTTTGGCTCGGTTCTCGCGCTGTGCGAGCGACATGTCCATTAGTCGTTGATCCATGGATTTCATGGAGTTGTCCATAATCGTCTCCGCTGTCTTACGATCAATATTGGCTTGTTGTCTTTCCTTCATCTGGAAAAAATGATGTGTGCAATGCGATGGAGCTTGTCGGAAATTCCGATCTCCGATTCTGTGTAGACGTACCTGTTGATCAAGCCAAGCTCTCTGTTGTTCTTTTTGGGCGCGTTTTCGATCTGCTTGGTGGAGATCTTCACCGAGGAAACTGGAAATTACAATTTTTATATGGGATATCGGTAAGGTAAGGTTTCTTCTGTTAAAAGTCATTTCATGCAAATGGAAGCGACAAGCCTGCAATGACTACTGGACCTTCATCTCGATTGTCAGACCTACACTAGCGACATTAGTTTTGTGGAAGCAAGACTATCAACGACTTGGCACTCATTCCGGCGCAAAGACTAGCCTGTATGTGCATCAGCGGAGCGCTAAGTACAACACCGTCAAACGCACGAAACATACTTCTCCACCTTCCACCACTGGAAATATTTGGCAAGCCAGCACAGCCTGGTGACTCATAACACTCCGATCTATTGTGAACTTTCCATGGATCACTCAATCATTCTTAACGAATATAACGTGCTACCTTACGAGCTAACTTCGAGAAGAAATTCTCCATCAGCATTCTTTCCATATCGGATTGGATGTCTGTCTGATCCCTTGCGTGTCTGCACAGACGGATCGAAGACGAGCGTAGGAATGGATGTAGGTGTCTCTTCGAAAGACCATAGTATTTATGTCTCTATAAAGCTCCTTGATCCCTGTATCGTCCTTCAGACAGAAAACATTGTCCTGGCTCAAGAATAATGCCCCTAGCATTTTTGACAACAGCGCCCAACTGAACACTGCGGGACAGGAAGTCGAGAAAGTCAATTCTATACCTAGGAAGTGTGGGCTTGGTTAACCGCGGTAGCTTCGAACTTAATGTGTGCAGGAGAATCTTGAAGGCTATAGCTGCGTTCGGAATGCTATCCGCTATCGCGAAAAGCAATGTAAGCAGCTCGAGGACCAAACTACGACTGTTCCGCTGTAACGTAGAATCGGTGCTGCTTTATGGATGCAGTTCTCGAAAAGTGGACACCATTACCACACGAAAGGTGCTATCCTTTGTAAACAGTCGTTTAGTTCTGTTTAAGAAATATCCTTACAATTATTTGGGCGAACCGTATCTCTAGCATTTAACTAGCAACTATAACTGAGAACGGGCCAATAACTCATAAACATCATAATACAACGGAGAAAGTGGCAGGGGATTGGGCACACCCTACGGCATGGGGGCAATTGCATTGCTTAGCAATCCGCTTGCACAGGCAAGTAGAACATCGAATCATCACTAGGCATGCATTGGAAAGAACACAAACGCGTTGCAGAACTTCGAACAAGGTGGCGAGCAGGCGTGTTTGATGTTCTATGCCCCCCGAGGAGATAATCTGTTCGGTCAGACAGACCGCAATCAAGCACCTGGCAAACGTCATGTGCAACTCAAAGACATCTTCTGATTGCAAGCTTTCTCTTAAAGAGATGACTGAGTATTTTAACGCATACCTCATGTGGGTGCCGGAACACAGTTGGTCTGTAACTGTGCCTTGGCTATTGCCAAGCCGACGAACTCGCTAGGTGTGGCGCAAACTTCTTCTCTAACAATAGGAGGAGGTTCATTCCCATCGCTATATATAATAATAATAACAATATGGGTGGCGCTACAGCCCATAGAGGGCCAGGGCCTAGCTTTTCAGCAACCACCCGTGTTGTGCGTGCTATTGTTCTCACACGAGTGGAAGGGACCTACAGTTTTATGCCGACTCCGAACGGCGAAGTTTGAGAAGCTTTTTCTAGACAGGAAATACTCTTTGAGCATTGGCAAGGACTCGAAAGAGGTGGGGTCGTGAAAATTGTTTTCGTCGCTCAGAGCAGGAATTGAACGTACACGTCGAGGTTGGGGTCGACGCTCATACCCACAACGCCACGGGCCACCATCGCTATAGCCACCTAACTATAAATGACTAGTAGGCTATGGTCATCACAGACTGAGCAGACCCTCATTAAGAACTCTTATCGTAGTCATAACCGGACATTGCGCAATTGGCATTCATGCCAGCAAGATTGGTGTCCCGTAGTGTATACCATGATTCATGCAGAATCTGCTTGGGAAAAGAAACTGACTGGATAAAGAGGGCAGAAACTACAAATCATCAACCCTGCTCGTGTAGTGATCTGGCCAGTCGCAGGCACGCCAAGGAGCTTGCTGTTTCGATTATTTCGACGAACTTAACAGCGTCAGCATTGGCAAGCTAAATCGCTTCTTTAACAGCAACAACTGATTCCAATAATTATTGTGACTGATTTCTGCTGCCAGGCGCTCTCAACTAACCTAAATATGAATCATTTAGTGAAAGAAAAAGTGTATCAGAAGACAAAACTGATAAGCCCTAACAATAAACTCGAAATGGTGTGACTGTCCTTCCATAAACTCCAGCAAAATAGTAGTTATTCGATTTACAAGAGGGACAAGAAAATACTTAAAACGCTCAAAGTCAAAGAAACCTCACATAACTTTGGATTAGAGACTCACAAAACCTACACAAAGGCTATTGAGGCTCTCTCCCCAAAACAGCTCGTAGGCAAGTCATTCAGCTTAAACCAAAAAGTGAGCGTGGGGATATTCAACCACATAAATGCAATATGTGTGGAAAAACGCGCCACGAACAAATTCTGGTAGGAACCTGTACAAATGGTGTTATGACAACGACGCCAAATTAAACTATAGTTCAATCAGCAAAAAACCTCAACAAAGAGCAATTTGAGAGAGATCATTAAGTTGACTTACATCTGAGCACTGGATATCCCCAACCGCGTGTCATCATCAGCTAGACGTACAGGTTCACTAACTCTCACAGCATCCGGATTGGTTATGTCGAATTCTCGAGTGAGATCTCTGCGTTGGTGACGACAACGATAGTAGTTCAATTCCATATTCCGAAGTTTATCTATCTGCAAACGAACAAGCAACCAGCCATCAGTGCAATTTTCATTGTCTACCGACTACCGACCACACCTACCTTTTGTTGTTCGATTTCTTTAGCTCTGAACAGATTCGCCTGCCTTAAGGCTTCTTCATTGTATCGCCTTTCACGTTCCGCTTCGATCATCTTCTGCTTTGTCTTTTCAGCAATTTGCTTCTCCAGAGCTTCATAGTCCAGCTAGGATGGATATCTTTTGCAGATTGTATCGTCTGTGATAAAGAACACTTACACCATAGAGCCTCCTTCTGCCATTGAAGATGCGTTTCTTGCGCTCCTCCTCGTAATGCCGCCGTTGTTCGAGTTTTGCAGCCTCTCGGAGGTCTTCCTTTGTGGTTATCACAAATTTAAGCATTTTTTCTACCGTGCGATGTAAAGTTGTAAATTCTATAAAATATGCAAGTGCCTCCGATGAAAGGAATAAACGACAGACCTGACAAAAGTCTCTCCGATGATTAAGTTTGCGTGACACTAACAAGTGCCTGCTATAGAAACGCTTAACTCGTAAGAAGTTTGTTACTACCTTGACGACTACTTGGAACACGCTTGCATATTGATTAACAGTAAATGGACAACAGAGAGCCGTGTCAGAATCTGTCAAATGATGTTGAACTAACAACTGGGAAGCAGGATCCACTCTCAAAGGTCCAAGGCAGCTTCAGGTTAAATTCTATTTTGAACGAGGAGTGTGATGACGTGTCGTATAACGTGGTGATTGAAATGATGAAATCTATGCCCCAGGAAAGCTAGGCGCCGATTATGGAGAATTACACCAAAAGCTTCTTTGTTTTGCCGACATTAAGCATCTCACCACTCTCATCTTGTCGTCCGACAGTCAATCCTTTCAAGCCAAGATGAGTTGGCTTCTTTTATTATTGTATCGTATACACATATATAATGCATTCATCGGTTTTTGAGGTAGTAAAGGAGTTTGTCTACCTGGGGACAAACGTTAACTCCGCAAACGACATCACAGTGGAGATCCGACGTAGAACCACCCTTGGCAACCGATGTTACTTCGGTCTGTCGAAGCTACTACTGTGCTAGAAACTCCTGACTCGATGGACAAAAATCATGCGCGAAAAGACTCTTATTTTTGCTAGTCCTGCTTTATGGAGCTGAAAGCTGCACGATAAGCAAAACTACAGAGTTGATTCTTGGTGCCTTCGAAAGAAAAATTCTACGTCGGATATATGGTCCCGTCTGCGAGTAAGGTGAATGGAGGAGGAGACACAACCGCGAACTCTACCAGAATACGTCGACTACACTGGCCACATCGAGTGAATGGACATTAATGCTCCAGCTAAGAGACTCTTCGAATCCGAGCCTCCTGTTTGGAAAAGGAGAGGAAGACAGAACCTCCGATATAGAGATTAAGTCATCGCGGATGCAAGGCTGCTTGGTCTTAGTGATTGGAAGCAGCGTGCACAGGACCGTCAGCGATGGAAGGCAGCAATTACTCAGGCTCGCCCCCTTTAATGGGTCGCGGGCCTGACATGTAAGTAGAGATGTTAGCCTTGACTGCTTGCATTGGAATATGCACCTCCTCTTGGACCAGTGCAGTCAGTTCATCGGCCTTCTCATTTCTGGGGATATCACTGTAACCTGGAACCCAGACAAGGGTTGTGGTCTTCTAATTTTGAAATATGAAGTCAAGGAGGCAACAGCTTTAATAGTTGCTTGGTTATCAATGGTTCGGCCTTGGCAAAATATTTGAAAATATTGAAAATCATGATATACTTCCCGGATTGCATATACATCGTTCCACTGGGAACACACTGGAATTGTCAGGCAGTCTATAAAAAAACGCCGTCGCCCATCTTAGAGCCGTTGAAATACCTGCACAACTGCCCGATATGCTAGTCTCTTCTGTTGGGTATTAGAGTTTGGTTTATATAGAGATAGACAGCTGTGCATTTGAGCCTTTATGAACCAATTAAAGAGTAAGGAACAATGCTAAAGCCTCCTAGCAAGTGGCATGTCTACCATAGCTATATTGCAACGAATTTACCACAACGTCGGCTGATTGTCTGTCATCGGTTTGGTTGATGCCTCGTGGTAAACTATAAAACCAAACACTTATGTCAAAGAAACACATCTGCATCCCTTCGATAGCACCATGAGCACACAATGTTCATGGCAACCCTATGACCAAATCTACTACAAAAAAAGAGCTTTTTTAATTCTCCCCATTTGCACAAGCTTTTTCACCCTGACCTTGATTCAACTTGAGTATCAGCTGTTTGCCCAGCTGATTTTCACCGACTGCCATTGTGTATTGGAACAGTAAACAAACATTTTTCGCACGCCAGCGAAATGAGAAAATTTTACACTCAAAAGGTTCATCATGAGCCGCAAGTTGAAGCACGACGAGAAGACGACCAAAAACTTCCATTTGTTTACTCGGACCAGTATGGCGTGAAGTTTTGTGGCCTTCAGAAACTGCATCCATTCGACGCCGCCAAGGGACATCACATCTTAAAGGTGGGACACGCATCTAGGTTGATTTCACAAGCACTTTGCTTCAATTTAAACTCGTAGATCTTAAAAGCGGAAGAGCTTCTATCTGAGGGAAGGTTCTATGTTCCCGAGGAAATCAGCAAAGAAGAACTGCTTAAGGTGCACAAAAAGGAATATCTAAACAGTCTTAAGGTGCGTGTGTGTATTTTCAAAGGAATCCCTACCGTGAATGTGGATTGTTTCAGTGGAGCATAAACGCAGCGAAGATCTCGGAGATTTGTCCCCTGCTGCTCGTTCCCAATCAGTTTGTTCAGCGAGGCTACTTGAGACCAATGCGCTTTCAGACAGCGGGCTCCATTTTAGCCGGTAAACTGGCACTGGAGCGGGGATGGGCTATCAACCTAGGCGGTGGATTCCATCACTGCTGTTCGTACCGCGGGGGAGGATTTTGTGCTTATGCTGACATCACCTTGCTCATACAGAAACTGCTGACGGAGGAGAAATCGATTGCGAAAGCCATGATCGTGGACCTTGATGCGCACCAAGGCAATGGACATGAGCGTGACTTCAACGAGAATGAGAATGTGTTCATCCTGGACATGTATAACGCCTTCATATATCCCAAGGACGGACCTGCAAAGGTCGCCATTAAGTGTGCCGTTGAATTGAAGCCATACACAGAGGACGCGTTTTACATGAAGAAGTTGACAAAGTTTGTTTCTCCTCCGTGGCAAGTGCTGCTGTATACAGTAATCACTTCTCTTTCTCGCAGATCACTGAAGGATTCAATAGCCGCATTCCAACCAGATTTGATTGTTTTCAACGCTGGAACAGACGTCCTTAAAGGCGACCCACTGGGGCTTTTATCAATAACTCCGCAGGTAAGTGCTGTTCGGCTTTGCAAAGGCTGGTTGCCTATTGAGAATCTATTTTCAGGGTGTCATTGATCGTGACGAGTTTGTCTTCTCCACTTGCTTCCAGGCCAAAATCCCAATTGTTATGCTCCTAAGTGGCGGTTACTTGAAATCCTCGGCCAGAGTGATTGCTGATTCGATTACAAATTTAAAGGGAAAGGGATTGCTGTATGAAAAATAGTTTCGATGCTTTGATGTATTCTTTTGGAACGAGTACCTGAAAAGAGCCGGTTTTCATGGCTAAGTCTAGTTTAAGCCAGCTCCGGAGTGAGATGAATTTAAAATGTTCCTTAATCGAGGGGAGTCAGTGATGAATGTCCTAGACGTTTTTGTATGCAAAAAAGATAAGCTTATGTAAATATGAGTATTTTTTTAAATAAATATTGCCAAATTTAAACTATTAGTGACGAAATGAATAGCATTGTTACATACAACTATCGGATTGGTAAGGAATGGCAAATGTTATTTGATTATTTTTTTAACTTCAAAAGAGCCGCCTATCGATGGATCATGCAAGACATTAATCATGTCAATCCTGTTGTACTGCGCAGAGTCCATGTCTCAATCTCAAGAGCGGATGAAGAAGTCCTTAGCCTCTTGGTGGGAAAAGTTCTGCGTGTCATATTTGGTTCTACTTACGTTTGATGATTTTTGGACGAGAAGACTATATGCGATGTACACCGACATAAGTATAGCTAGAGGTCTAACACCTAAGATAGCTGAGGCATTGTATATAACATGGACTACTTATTTTCGACTCCGAATCCGTGGGACAACGCAATAGAGGAATCTCACGTTTAAGGTAGCGCAAACTAGCGGAGAAAAACCTCAGCCAAGAGAGTGTGCCAAACTGAAGGCGCCTAGAAGAAGCGCACGGTAGCTGGAGATCCTTTTTGGTTCGGCGCCAGGTCCATCAAATACTGTACACAAAGACGTTATCCTTTATTACCTCGTTGAAGGGTCTGCTCACCATTTCCGCGTTCCTCGCCTTCTTTGGGGTTCACTAGGCCTCATCTTGGGATCTTCATCTCCTCAACGCTAAGTTCTTTTGGCTTGTTTCCAGCACTCACTGGCAGAGGGGCTAGTACAGGGTCTTTCTAGGCATTTGTTGTTTCGTTCCATTCTGTCTCACATCGGCCGAACTTCCCATACTTCCAGTGGCTACTCCGCCTTTGTTCGGAAGTACACCCATTTCGGGTTTGTTGTTCTCAGCCCCAGTGTTTCGCTCGGTCAGCGACGCATATATCTTGCACTCATTGCGCACTAGATGGAATTTGGCATTTCATATTAAAGGCCATAGAATGATGACCGAGGAAGATTTCTTCTACAGGCTACAGGACTGCAGACTGATCTTTTGTCCGAACCTGTGGAGCAATGAATAAGTAAAGGAGTAGAGTTAGCTAACGAAGGGTGGTATTTCCTAACCTCTTGTGACACCACTCGGATGCTATGGCCTAAGATATACCAGGGCGTTGTGAGCGTTTTTTTTTTTTTTTTTGAAAATAAAACACTAATTTTTAATGGGAAAGTAAAAACATTTTGACCACCTTTCTGACAATTTGTGAATACCACGCCAATAGAATTGTTCGTCTTTTAAAGCAAACCAATCAGGCACCCAATTTTCGACTTCTTCGTAGGAATCGAAGTGCTGCTCAGTCAATGCGTGTCCCATCGATGAAAACAAATGGTAGTCGGAAGGAGCCAAGTCTGGTGAATACGGCGGGTGTGGTAGCTGCTCCCAGCCAAGTGTTTTGATTGTATCCTGAACCGGTTTTGCTTTGTGTGCAGGTGCATTGTCATGGAGCAAAATTACCTTGCCGTGTCTTCTGGCCAATTCTGCTCGTTTCTCGATCAATGCATGGTTCAAATTGATCATTTGTTGTCGGTAGCGATCAGTATTAAAGGTTTCACCAGATTGTAGGAGCTCGTGGTACACCACACCTTTCTGGTCCCACCAAACACACAGCATTGTCTTCTTGCCGAATCGATCTGGTTTTGCAGTCGATGTTGATGGTTGTCCCGGATTAACCCATGATTTTTTCCGTTCGGGCTTCTTAAAATAAATCCATTTTTCATCGCCAGTAACAATCCGATGCAAAACTGATTTTCTTTCACAAGTGTTTTTTCGGTGTTCCATCTGTCTTTCATTCAATTCATGTGGCACCCATTTTCCACACTTTTGTATCTTTCCCATAGCTTTTAAACGTTCACAACAAATACTCCCTATCGATACATTTGTATCTTGATGCTCACTCACACTACCGGTATACCTGGTATATGTAGCGCAAAAATCAACAAACTTTTACAATGCGTTCAGAGGTTACACTTACAGGCCATAACTATTAGAAGTACCATGAAAACAAAATGGAACCGATTTCATATGCAAAGGCTGCGGTAACAAAGAAGAAAAGGAGAAACTTCCATAACCTCTTTCTCAGGTTCATCAAGATGAATGGCTGGACAAGGCAGAGACATAATGGGTATCGATCCGATGTGGCTCTCGGGTTTACCCACCTAAGGTGTTTTGGAAATATCCTACTAATTTATTATTTGAAAGCAGGATCCGTCTCGTATGCACCGTCGGCCCAGCTAATCCGACTGGTTGATAGGTACGGACTGCTGGCTTATTAGTATAAGCTCAGCTCAGCGTCGACCATTGTCGCTGTCAGGTTTTGTAGCCCAGTTCTCCCGTTGATTTTACGGCGTTCGTTTCCCGGATTAATGGTTATTTCCTTACCTGGAATACTTTTATGCCTGGGGAGAGAGCAAAACACAGCGCAGAACTAAATATCTATTCATAATCTCCTTTAGAGACAGACGGTGAAGTTTTTTTTCTGTTTTGAAATTGATTGATGGTGTTTAAAGAGCATTTGTGTAGGCGGCCAATCAATCAGATTAACCGAAACGAGATTTTCGTCAATTGCAATCAATTCCTGTATAAAACAATAGATTACCTGTTTATTAGACTCGGCTGATATTTTCGAGCTGATTCCCAATTTGAGTCCGACAATTTTTGTGACTGGTCGGAGTCGATTAAATTATCTCGACTTTTACAATGCTTCACAGTTGCCTGGAATTAGCGATCGCATAATTCGATTGTTCTCGCAATCGCAATTATTCGAATTCAAATTGAGCGAAGTCGTTGATTTTCGATTCTTGTGGGTCCGATTCCAATCGTCAACGATTGTGTGTATTTGCCCATTCTTCAAGTCGGAGAGATATTGTTGGATTGTGTGTATCCGTCGATTCTCTCAATTGTCCATCTCTTTTTCATTTCGTTTTACTATTACAATTTAAACTTTACATTTATGAGAGTAAGAGAACAATCCTCTCACTAATTGGGTGAAAAGGATGAAGAATACAGTCGAACCTCCAAAATTCAAATACCCACGGGAACCAATTTTTTTTTTCAGAAATTTGGTTTGACTTGTAGAAAATTCGTTTTAAGGATGTTCCAATAACAGAGGTTTGGCTGTAGTTCCATTCCCAATGTTTCTATTTTGGTAGGTATAGTTTCTTAATGGAGCAACAGCCTTACGCTGACTTTTTACACTGATGCTAACATATGAATAAATCGAGGATGTATGTAACATTTCTACAATGGTATATAAGTACCCAGCATTCTCTTAGTTGTAGTAAGTACTGAGAATAAATTGTAGAATTCGATTATTATTCGATTGTTTTCTAAATCGACAATCGAATTCAATTTTTAACAATTGTCAATTTATTCGATTGTGAAATTCATTAGTCATCGCCCTTCGCTACCTGGAATATCACTATGTCCAGGAACTCAACACGCCGTTAGCTGTGCATCTTGATATCTCCTTGAGGCTAGGAGTAGGGGCTAGAGTATTACCAAATTCGATCTTAAAAAAGGTGGTTCGATTGCAAGCTATCTACTCAGTATTTTGATTTTATATTTAATATCGAATACAAAACTCGAGGTAACGTGGTCTGTAGGTTCTTCTGTAAGTTGGTATGAGCTTAGAATCCTGGCATGACCTGTGTGCTGTTGCATTCTTTCCAGCGAATTTTGTTTCCAACTAAGCTTCCGTTCAGTATGACGACAAAATATAAATATTTTGACGGATCCGAAAAAGTTGTGGAATTCCGCTCAGGTTCAGTGGTGTTATTTGGTTCTTCTGATGCCACATTTCCTAGTACAGTTCGATAACATGAAAGGGTCCTTAAGACTTCCTAGGGTTTGCGGGTATTTTCCACTGAAGGTTATGGCAATATCGTTCGCGTATGCGATGCATCTTTCTAGTAGTAGTTCATTTACAAGAATGTTGTTTATTTTAAAAATAATTTAATTTTATTTGCGTTCGGCTACAAACCGACGGAGCGACGTTCTATATGTTTTTCTTTTATAATTTGCGCGTGCTCAAGGGGTTATTCATTGTTCAAGTTCAAGACGTATCACGGGTCCAAGTTATAGAGGGAGAAGGTGTCTGTGCTACATTCGTATCTGCGGATTGAAGTTCGTGGGAAATATTCCACATTCGTGTAGTGCGGCTGAAAAAAAGTCTTTAAGTACTTACTTCGCCCTAAAGCAGGCTTAAGGGTAAACTGATGGACATTCCTGGCCAGATGTGTATTGCGGGTGAATTCATGGAAAGGAGGAATGCAGTTGGCTAGCTCACATGTCGTTTGTCAAAATAGTGTTAGACCACGGACAGCGAAGAAAACGTACGTCGGTGTTGGAGCTAGTCTAATGACTCCAGCATATTGTTGTCTCCTATAAGTTGAGTCGCTCACTTGCGGATCCTGTTTAGTAGGTGTAGCATAGTCCTGGGGCACCTCAGCAGATAAAAGCGTGCTACTCAACCTCACTCAACTTTAAACCTCAGACAACGGAGATGTTCCAAGAGTTGGGCAAATGATAACCAAATACTCGATGAATTATTGCCGATTTGGACAAAAATAAAAAACCTTTTTAATTATAGTTATTTAATGAATCTAGTTTAATTAATAGCAAATAGTTAGTCATCATATCAAATTATTTAGAAAAGGTAATGTCCAATTATTGTTTTATTTAGTTATAATTATCATCATACTATCAACATTACAATAAAAATGAATGAAAAAAAAATCAATCAAATATCCATAAATATCAATTTGTAAGATCTAATTTGGTGTTGCTGCTGCAACGAGGATTCGGACGAATTGTACAACACAAAACAAAATCACGCTTAATGTCTACAGAGCGGAGAACATGATTTGATACACTTGTCGAAGGAACGCAAACATGCTCCTTTGGCAGCAACCTTAACGTGTGATGTTTCTTATGACTAAACCATACCTACTTATTTACATACACACACACATAAGAAATTTAATTTAATAAAATGTCCTTATATTATTGAATACAAAAGAAACGGTCTTTCATGCGCTTGTCTTTCGGTTTAAATTTATATTGGTTAACTTTAAGAATTATAAATATCTTATTGGCGATTTTTTTTTTCTTGTTTGTTTGTTTAATTGGTTAACATTCTGTTAGTTTAGGCATGTTTCTTGGTACAAGAAATTCTTATATATTAAAGAATTAGCGTGTTTATAACTTGCTATCTGGACTACGATCAATTTGTTTTCGTGTAGGACTCCGTCACTGTTTTTTATTTTTTTTTTGTTTTTAGTGATCCCTGTTGAAATTAAATCTACACTCCTATACTTTAAAGAACAGGTGAAATTTAAGAATTACGTATTTTAATGCATTGGTCGGAATGTGTACTGGGTGTTGTGCTGTGTTTTCTGTGAAAGAGGAACTTCAAATTTATTTTACATTTGATTGATTATACATATTTGAAGAATGCTTCGGTGGATACTTGATGAGCAACTTTAAGCGATTGGATATTGATCCTCTGTTTTCACAAAAATGTCGATCGATTTTGAAAAGCGTTGTTCTGAAGGTTATTACATGACGATCGCGACGACGAGTGCATTGAACGAATATGTCGCGTCGACGATATTTTATTTGTATCATAAGTTCGATTTTGTTGATCAAAAAGAAAGGCGCAAGTTCATAGTCATTTAAAGTCGAGATTAAGAGAGTTTATTCACCAACTAAGATTACAGTAAACTTTTTGTTATTCATAGCCATGTTAACCACATGCCATGCCAGTTTTTTTGGCAAAAGTTATATGTTGTAGAGGAGACAATTCTGAACAACTTTTCTTATAACTCACCCGGGTATTTAAAGGTTTATTGGTAGGTACTGCGGATAACATCCCTTTTTATTCGGAATTGTATAATGTTTTGGCATTATGTTTACTTTGTTTAAGAACTATTACGATGGTATAATAATGTGGATGGCGTTACGGCCGATAGAGACCCAGGGCCTAGCTTCTCACCCACCTCTCGTGTTTTGCGTGCTATGGACCTACAATCTTATGACGACTGCGAACGTTCATGAGAAGGTTTTTCTAGACAAACAAATTTAGAGTATGCTGTAGGATCAGGGATCGTACCAAGACACGTAGGTCCATGTGCATTGGGATCGACGCACTTACTGACAACGCCACAGTCCACCACTCGGCGTATGAGGTTGTTTGAAATCTATGAAACAGTTCTTTTCACTGGTGAGGCACAGAAGAACTTGACATTTCCGGGAAACAAACTGAGTTCGTGAATCGCAGCTAGGTTTTGTTTACATCGATCTCGAGTTCTAGTGTGCTTCGGCAAGTATTGTGTCTAGCTGGACATCCTTCGGTGCCAAAGGATCAACATTCATTCGGCCCTGCTTGACTGCGATTGACCAAGTTTTCATACCAACGGTCTGCCAGATTACATAAGACAAGTGGCCACTTGCGTGATAGACTCGTAAAATTTTAGTGACTTCGTAGTTTGTACTGTACAATCGAAGTGGCGTCGATATAACACGCAAGCGTTGATGATGGCCTTATAGTGTAGGGTTTGTAGTAGAAGACGTGTATGCCAATTTGCGCGATTTGATGCGGATGCGAAATCGACCCAAGCACACGTCAATCAAATCGAAGCCGCCCATGAGTTTATTATATTTAGTACACGGACATCTGAAGCTTCGACAACTGGTATGGTTACGATTTTGGGATTGTTCGATGAATTCAATAAAGGTCCGTTCATATGAACGGCGAACTGCGAACGCGAGCTTTCGGAGACAACCCTTTTCCAGCAAATGTAAGCAAAAAGTTATATTTCTTCGTATGCAAATAGATTGCAACTAAATTATCGAGTTTCTTCATCGACAAAAATCCCAATAAAAGTTAGTTTAAGTATCCTAATTAATGATTTGAAAGTTTTTCTCTACGAATCAATCATTCTCTCCGCGAACTGTCAAACTGAATTCGTGATACACAAACGCGCAAACGCAATCCACAACCTCCACGACCAAAAAAAAAATTCGCAGTGAAGTGTCAATTTGCACCCGTAGTTTCAGAGTTTGCGAAGTTCACAGTCCTAGCGACCTCATTTGAATGCGCCTTAACGCTTTTAAGCGGATACTATATATGCTAAGGTCGGTCTTCTGATTTTAGAGCCGGTTATAACTAAAGTCGACTTCAGGCACTATAATAGAGCTGACTATGAATTTGCGCCAATGTTTCTAAGAAGTTATCATATCACCACTGAGAGTTGCAAGACAAAATACGCTACTAAACGCAGAAACATTGCACGTTGCCAACTTATCACCCTTTACATTCTCGTGTTCTTAATCCTTCTAAAACCGCGCACTCGATTACCACCTACTATCATCGGTTTGAGTCTTATTCGATTTTTTCTTTGTTTATTAGCTGATAAAAGTTCAATTATTTATATTTCGTATATATCGATTATTTTTAAAATGTTACATCATTCCAGCTTGGACTCGAGAATTACCTTGATTGATTGTCGAAAACACATAACACACCACTTCGCGGCGAATTCATCGTCTCTCATTCAATTGCATCCGAACATCTTCCACCAAAAAATAAACAAACTACCATATTTCCGCATTACTGTTCTTCTTAGTCGAGGAGCAAGAGTCTAAAACATAAAACGAAAATAAAATAATAATCAACAAAAAAACAACAACAACACTCCTTTGTAACTGCATTTCTCGTGATTATGATTTGTGTGCCCCTTGCTTCAGCATCGAATAAACGATATCTGTGGTCTATTCCTCAAATTCACTTCCACTGCGAAGCTTTATAGATTCAAAAAGAGAATGGTTTTCCTGTTAAGTTTTCTAAGTGCTTTCTTTTTAATGTTTTTGAATTAAATCCTATTGCTACATTGGTTTTACTTTTCATTTTTTTCTAAAACTTCAAATGAATTCCACTCATTCTAGGCAATGATCGAACTTTATCTGCCTAATGCATGATTTTCTCACTAAATCTTACCTTGAGGTTGGACTTGAAACAAAATAAAAACTGGGTTACGTAGTTTATTCCAAAACATTCGGTTTCTGGGCATCACACATAGCATTCTGTAGTCATTTTGATCACTCAAATGCTGATCGAGTGTGATCGAATCTATTCTTTTGAGGATAAGTACCGGAAAAGGTTTGAATGTGCATTGGTCATCGTTTTATGACAAATTTAGACATGTTTTCCAAACAATTAGGGGCATTCAACTTTATAATTGTAGAAGAATAAAAAACACGCGGTATGATTCTTCTACAACACACTGTGGATCTGATTCACTTGCAGTACAGTCCGTTAGCTATTGTTTTGTTTTAGAAAGAGCCAACCATCTGATCAGGTGAATGACCCGAAGTCTCCACATAACAAAAGCATAAATACACTAGTCGTGGTATTGAGTGTACGCAGTATACGGGATGTCAATAAACTAAATTGTTCTTTGCATACAGCTGTTTTTTTTTTCATTTTGCCGATTATTTTCCTCCTACATAATGTATCGCTAAGGATAGCACTTGTAGGTATTAGCCTTACGCGTTTCTCAATTTTTCCAGAAGTCTTCTGTAAGACTTTGCTTTGTGCTTCATTGTGTCGCTCAGAGCTGGAGTCGAACCTACGACGTCGAGGTTGGGGTCGACGCACATACCCACAACGCCACGGACCAACACAATGAGGTTACTTTGGCCTAAATGTGACTGCCTTTTCTGCCACTTCCAGTGTACACTTTCATGGCGATGTTGAGTTACGAATTTACGGTCGTGTTTCCTTTTATACCAAGAGAAGAGCGAGAGTCCGGAGAAACTCTTTTGGGTTAGCCGCTCTCTGGTTTGACTTCAGATTCCGAATGGCGAAGTTTGAGTAGCTTATTCTGGACTGTAACACTCTCGGACCACATCAATAACTCGGTAAATGTGAAAACGTGAATTGTGAAACTTTTTGCGAACCGACACCTACTCAGTTACAACCTTGCAGACAACGTTACTATCTGGGATGTATAGATCCAGTACACATTTGCAGACGGCACTTTTCGACCAGGACAAAATAGGCTAAAGATTGTGGCCTGCGTGTCAATCCGCAAAAACAGACTTAGTCTGCTTCAACAGGATATACAAAACTCTCGTGTGTCGCTATTTCGTGAACCGCAGGCACGAAGGCAGGAACATCAATTGCAACCCACTCAAAAGAGTTCTACTGATGGCGAGTGTATGTATGGTAGAGCGTTAAAGACGACCCCTTCCAATGCCCGATCTTCGTTGATAGAGTTATTTAGCAGACAGGCAGCGGCTAGCACAGCGATAAGACTAGTATCGATGCATTGTAGAAAGAACTCAGTTCCGGACACTCCACAGTTCTTCATTGTTGCAATATCGATTTCCTAACTTCTATGCTTCTCTTTGTGAAAACAATTCGTTCCAGATCACATTGAAAGTCTGAATATCAGACCATGGATGGTTCTGTTACCATGCTGGTCAGGTTATGTTACTCGCCAGGTGTGGTACAACCTCATCCCTACCAATAGCAGAGGTATCGCCTTCCATGCCGATCGCTACAGCTTATCATCTTTTGAAGATTCAGACAATGAAAACCACCAATGACAAATGGCTAGAAGGCACCACCTGCCTTAAAACAAAAGAAATCTGGCAACCACTTAACCTAAAACGGTCACTCAGTCTACTTAGACTCAGCAAGCACTCATTAAGGACCCTCATTGGAGTCATAATCGGGCACTGCGCAATTGGCACTCATGCTCGCAGGATGGGTGCTCCATATAATGATTTGTGCAGAAGCTGCATGGATGAAGAGGAGGAAGAAAATACTCATCACCTTCTCTGCTCCTGCAGTGCTCTTGCCAATCGTCCCTGCATCTAGGAGCCTACTACTTCAGCAGCCGTAACGAGCTAAACAGTGCCAGCATTGGTCAACGAAATCGCTTCATTAGAAGCACCAACTGGTTCCAGCGTTAGGAGAAGTCAATCCGCGTGGTATCACAATGGGCCTACTCTGGCCTAAGTGTGACTGCTCTGCAGCAGTCAGGCACTACTACCTAACTTACCTTCGAACCAGAACGCTCACATAACCTTATCACATGGAGTAGACACAACCTTAGGACCAGTATCGGCCTCAAAACTACCAATTGTACCATCTGTAGACCTGCTACCAGATGAAGCCTCTTATATAACGACTTCTGCAAGAAGCTGCAGATACGAAGAAGGCGAAGAAAGTAGTGCACACTCTTTATGCGATTGCACTTAGACGCTTACTATTTTATTAACCTGCTGGCACTAAGCAGGATCAGTCAACTCATCTGCTTTATCAAAGCCGATAATTGATTTGCGAAATAGAAATTCCAATTCGCGTGGTACCACGCGAGCGGCTACTCTGGACTAAGTGTGACTCCTGCTACTAGTAGTCACTCACTCCAACTTAACCAACCTAACCTAGACACCCAGTGCAGGAGTTGATACACATACCCACTTCGCCACGGCGGCTTTCTTCTTTTTATATGGCTTCTAATATTTCTTTTGTTTATCTTGTATACTTCTCAGCTTTGGTTTCTTTGGGCTCAAGAGGCAATTGAGTAGACACATCTCTCGTAAGAGCAAGCTGACTATTTAAGGTCGGCATACAACTGTAGGTCCCTTCTATTCGTCAGAGAGAAATAAGACGCACAATACGAGTAATTGCTGAGAAGCTATACCCTGCCCCTATACGGGCTGTAGCGCCACCCATATAATTGTCAAGAAGACTGTCTACCTTCATAACCTTGACTTTTTAACACTCTGATCATCCCTGTCCAGCTCTATGTTGCAGAGATATGGACGCTTTTGAGACGCATAAAGAAAGAGAACAGTTTGAGAGAACAGTTCCGTGTGCGAAATTTGGTCCTGTTTCCATTGATGGTGTGATTGAGGAGAAGATTGGACCAAGAAGAGTACGGGCCGTACAATGACATGCACCTAGTTACGTGTCTTCGGATCATGTAGAGCGGAAAGACAACACCGCGCCGCCACAAAGACTCATCGAAACCAAGCCATTGAGACAATGCAACAGACGACGTCCTCGGTCGAGATGGCGCACACAAGTGGAGAAGGACCTCAAACAACTTGGTGT
Source organism: Eristalis arbustorum (assembly GCA_916610145.1). Taxonomy (NCBI): domain Eukaryota; kingdom Metazoa; phylum Arthropoda; class Insecta; order Diptera; family Syrphidae; genus Eristalis; species Eristalis arbustorum. Next base: position 50,584,986 of record OU744316.1, on the reverse strand, counting down.
TCGCAACTGGAAGCAGCTAGTGAAAGATCGTGCTGGCTGTAGAGGCTTGTTGGTTGAGGCCCAGGTTCACCCCGGACTCTAGCACCAAACAAAGAAGAAGCAGACCCGATGAGATGTGGAGAGATGATGCACACGTGTTTCTTGATTACTACACTGTATCCCAGCTGCCCGATCTGAAGACCAAGTTCCTCTTCTTTTTCGCCAACAAAAACGCAGAACGTCTGGATGCGTAAATAAAGAAGGACATTTTAATATAAATGTATTACCAATATTAGAGCCGCCCGCTAAGGATGAGTAAGTTGGAGTTAAAAGCAGATGTTTAGTTGGTTAGACTGCTAAGAGAGAGAGAGAGGCATTTGGCATAAGTGCAGTGCGTAGTAACAAGAGCAAAATATGTCACTCGCCAAAATCATTTGTCTCCACATCAAGTGCGGCGCACATAATTGGGCTCACGCCAGCTCCTTAAACGTGCAGTTTGTGTTTGAGTTAATAATTAATAAGCCGAGGTTAAGGACACTACCTCTAACTAAAAATGGTTAAAAAACTTTAACTTTATTATTGTTACTAGGCGTCGAGGCATTTTACAAAATGTTTTGGAATCAACTACACCGTGTACGGGTTCGTTGTGGATGTATCGAATGTGTTTTTACTTTCCGCTGATTAGAGTTAAACAAGTCCTGGATAAATTCGTACATTGGTAGTATTAAAGTTACAATTGTCTTTTTTTATGCCTTAAAATAAATACTCTAAATTAACAAAGGTCTTGTTGTTTGCCTACATGAAACTACGCAAAAAAGAGAATGTCACTCTAGTGAAAAAAAAAAACAAAACAATATCTACTTCAAGTATATATACAAAAAGCAAACAAAAATGGGCAAAACTTCACCGGAAACAAACGAGTTTATCGTATGAAAATCATAAAAAGAATGTAGTGTGACTTAAGAGCTATTTTACATGTTTCGCTTGGGTAAGCGCAGTCTTTCTGATAAGTATATTTATTTAATTTTTTGTTTCTCTTTTGTGTTAAATATCTTTACACTACTACTAACAAGCCGCTGGTTCCGTTACCCTAAACGAAAAAAAAGGAGGAAGAATATGATGAAATGATTGTTGAAATGTATAGAAAAACACTAAATGTGGTATGGGTAGTGGAAACGTGAACAAATATCAACTTACGAAGATCTCGTTGGGGCGTTTTCGAAGAGCACCTCCGATCTGCTGTTCATAAGGTAGACTATGCAGAAGAATAATAACGTCACAACTATGCCAATTGAGAGCGTTATTGTCTCGTGCACTTTGGACGGCCTGAGGAATATTCGAGCACTGAATTGGGTCCACGTTGATTCAGTCCATGTTGAGTAGTTGCCCGATGCCCAGTCATAATCTACAAAAAATTAATGGATGTACATTAGAACATATTAGTAGCGTATTCACTTTGGGAAGGATTTTCATTATGTTTGGAGTTCTAACCCGAACGCAATAGAACATCAATCAGAGAAGCAGTCGATTTACAATCACATCGTTACTATGCGATACAAGTAATAGCCGATAGAGTGCAGAAAATGGAAATGTAGAGTACTATCTAAATTTACTTCATGTAAAACTCAGGAGCTCTAACCCCTTCGGAATCCGCTAGAAAGAATGAAAAAGGCAACAACCGCACTGTATGCACTGCAATTTCAGGCAGGAGACGCGCCAGCATGTGCGCCACGTTCACCAACGTTGCGCACGACAGAAGGGACTCCATTGCGCCGAGACCAACGCTGTCAAACATCAACGTTGTGTCCAGGCGAGTAGTGACCATAATGAACTTCTCCTCTGGATCTATATCTCGTTTCTCGACATTGTTGTTCCGCGGGGAATAGTGTGCCGTAAATATCCCAAAATTGTTGCATTAACTTCCGCTTATGCACCTGTCCACTATCTCCGACAAGTTCTATGATATTAAGGTCCGAAGACTGCGCAGGCCAATCTAGAACCTTGATACTCTTGGTATCAAACCAGATCTCGACTACATTGCTCATGCGTTTCCGATCATTATCCTGTTGAAACAGTGACATCTACTCTTCAGCCTAAGGCAGTATAACCAATGGTAGTATGTCCAAATAATAAAATCGATCGAATATAACATTGAATCTAAATATCGGCGCTATTCTCAAATAGAGAAGCAACCACGGAGTGGGCTGTTAGGCTATGAAGCTATGAAGAAAGATGTCCACTTTACTAATAAGCAAGGGAACAGAGTGATCGTTGATTTCAAGAAGCTTGAACCGGTTCATGACACTTATGAAAAGTGGACTGTCCCAAATGAAAACAAATCCGTGGGCGATCATGAAAGTATACATGGCAAGTAAACCTGGGAAATATGCATGATTTAGTGAAAGCATTTGGCTTGAATTCGGAAATAAAACGGGGGATCATCGCTGTGTTTTCGCACTTGGAAGGCCACTGAGGAATAAAGCCATTTGTCGAAGAACCAAGATATCCCTATGCAAGACCTTGATAGTCCCAGTAATGGCGAATGGACACTAACTAAAGTGGACTAGGATATTATTGGTCACTTCGAAAGCAAGTCCTTCGAATTATCTTCGGTCCCAAATGTACGAAAGGTGTTTGTAGGAGGAGACTGAACGACGAACTTTACGGTCTGTACTGAGATATCGATCTGGTCAAACGAGTTCGAATCTCTCGTCTCAGATAGCTAGGTCACTTAGAGCTAATGGACACCAATGCTCCGACCCGGGAAGTCTTCGCTTCCAACACCGAGGGACAACGCGGTAAAGGTAGACCACGCCTCCGGTGGCGCATGCAGCTGGAAGGGGACCTGAATAAGGTGAACGTTTGTGGCTGGAAGCAACTAGCACAAGTCCCGGCTAGATGGAAAGGCATGTTCGCTGAAGCATGTTCTATGAACCGAACGGTAGCGCCAGCCAAAAAAGAAGATTTGGCTTAAATTGTCATTTATCTTGGACGAAGTGGAGTAGCACAAGAAAAAAAAAAACAAGGACGAACTAGTCGTTTTGGGCTTAGTATCCGAACGTTGTGCCAACAGAACGGAAGCGTTAATACCCTTAAGAACATTGTGTCGGGCGCAGATCTAATTGAGTTCGACTCCCGCTTGAATCACTTAGACATCGATTACAAATGCTAGCGGCAGAAAGTATTACATCCCCCAATCAACATTATAAGTACCGTGGGACAACAAAGCGTTACTCCTTTTTTCCCTCTTGTCGTGAAGGCAACGACACTGCGACCGTGATAGATTTATTGCATCGAAGGATTGGAGTTAAATCAAAAGACTTATTGCTTCCTTTAGGAAAAATATTCTCTTGTAGTGGAGTTTTTATGTTAGCCTTCTTATGCCATCCTCATAGAGGAGGACTTTTCAATTGACATTGCATCACTGTTCAGGGCTCGCTAGCATATCTGCGAATTCGTTGCCTGTAATCCCCCTGTGTCCGAACCCCCAGCCAAGCTTCACTTTGTTGTGGCACGGGATTGTAGCAGCGTCATAGCAACGTCTGACAGTTTTGGAGTCTTTTAGGTCGGATGAAAGTGCCTTGTTGGTTTACTGTCGGAAAGTATGTTGATAGTAGCGCCATAATTCCTATGTGGAGGTTTTGTCTGGCGCAGATCTCGATGGCGTGGATTTCGGCTTGAAACGCAGCAGGACTCGACCCGTGATGACTAAATTGACACTCGAAACTTTGTGAGTGATAATCGAACTAATGCGAAACGGTGCGAAGCGACCCACGGTGTCATGGCAATCCTACTTGCATCAAATGAAAAGAAAACAACTACCAAACAAGCACATCTTGTTTCGCATCTAATGAGATTACGAACCAACCACATCAATTATTTAACTTACCGTCAATTAAAAATGCTGGACTCATAGCCACACTGTAGTTCTGCGTGGTGAACCGGCATTCTCCTTTCCCATCATAGCCCGCGAACCAATGCAGCGGCAAATAAGTGCAATTCTCCTTGCTCACTTCACTGATCTTCTGTGAAAGTATATAGCCCATCAGTCTGTAGGACCACCCAGAAGCTTCCTGCGACGCCCCCTGCACACTTATGTACCTTCAGGGGGCAAGACAAGCAATTGTAAAATCATTCAAACAAATCTGTGTGCCGATCCCTTACCTTAGCGGAGGAATTGGTATCCTAATCTGACTGCTGGGATGTGACGCTGCCTTGAAGAGGGGACAGTCCGCTGACTGGAGGAAGCAGTACAGAAACTCGTCAACCAAAATTGGGTTTGCCAGTTTGTTGCCATCGTACACGCTGCCAGTTAGCATCTCGTACAGGCCCAAGGCCAGGGCGGATGACACGTTTCTGATTTTCATCTGCACCGATTCCGCCTGGAAATGATCCCTGGCCAGTTCCTTTTCCATCAACACGCTGAAGTCCATCGTGGTGTTTCCATACGTGAATCCGATGTTCCACTCGTCGTCGTAGATGGAGTGATAGAACTTGTTGAACGGAACGGCGTTTAAGATGACAGCCGGGAACGTCTTGTTGACGCGCAAGAAGGATTGCGCTGACGTGGGCGGCAAATTGTCACTAACCACCGAGTTGAACTTCACTCGCAGGTCGTATTCGGCGGAATAGTTTCGGACCTTGCCCAGGAATTCCGACGCGATGGGCAGGCTCTGCAGCGAGTGCAGGTTGATTGTGTTCAGCTCGTCCAGGGCGCCGATGTCAATCATGAGAGCTATGTTCTCGAAGTCAATCGGGTTGGTGCGTGTGCTTCGAGTGGGGAACGCCTGGTTTTGAATGTCATACACGAACCGCTGCGAACCGATGTAATCGTATGTCTCCCCATTGAACACCACAAACAGGACGTTGTACCTTTCGTTCTTCTTCTCCGGCAGGAGACGCGCCAGTACGTGCGCCACGTTCACCAACGTCGCGTACGACAGCAGGGAGTCCATGGCGCCGAGACCGACGCCGTCAAACATCGACGTTGTGTCCAGGCGAGTGGTGACCATTATGAACTTCTCCTCCGGATCGACATCGCGTTTCTCGACACTGTTGTTCCGCGGGAATAGAGTGCCGTAAATATTCCTGCCCTCCAGCGGGTCACAGTACCGCGTCCGGCTGAGGTTATTCAGAAAGTTTGTCCTGCGCATGCACACCTCGGAACTGACCGCCGCCGACATGAATGTGTTCACTTGTATACTGCACAGGGGGCGCACTGCGTGCTTGTCATAATCGAAGTTGTTGAACTTCTCCCAGCAGTCAAGGATCTTCTTTTTCTCATCGGGGTCGGCTACGTAGTAGATGGGAAATGGAAAGTCCTCGTACAGCAGACCCGTCCCAACGGGGTTCCAGAGCGTCTCTGGCTGCGACGCATCGCAGGAATCTTGGTTGATGTTGCTGTAGCGATTCGGGCAGGAGAGATCGTGACTGAATTGCGTCATGTTCTCTGTGCGATTGACCACGATCACCACTGAGACATTGCCCTTCGCCTCGTTTTTGAGGCGCAGTATGTTCACGCGTGTGAACAGAGGCGGCGGCACAACTGCTGCGTAAGGCGGCGATGGTGGGTTGTTTACCAAGAAGTCAATGTCCTCAATCGATCTCACCACATGAATGACCCCAACTGAGCCGGAAAAACTCGCTGAAAATAGACATTTTGGTTATTTTTCGGGGACTTGTGTGAGTGCTTGGAGGGGAGGAGGCTTACATGAGCAGCCGGTTTGATGTGTCCCGTTTAAGCGTCGGAAACAGCTGGCGCCGCTGATGGGTTCGTACATTTTTTCACGATTTCGTTCAGCGCTCGCTGGAATGAAAACTGAAAGTAGAAGGAGGTGGTTAGAGATTTTAATTGGGAAATGGTTCAATGAAAATAGCAGCCAAGAAATTGTTTGGAGTTCTACCCGTAGGTCAGAGTAGTAGGCACGTTGTGTAACCACGCGGATATAATCCTATCCCGCAAACCACTTATCAAAAGGATGAAGATGGCAGATACTAATGTTGCGTGTTCCCTACATCAATCATTGGATGTACACAGCCATCATCAGACCTGTTACAACCTATGGGGTCCTAGCCTGGTGGACTGCTAGAAGCTAGCTAGCTACATAAACATGCTCAACAAAATACAAAGGTTAGCCGCTGTCAGGAGCTATAAGAAGCACACCGCAAGCAGAGTTGGACGTAAACCATACATCATCGCCTTGCTCTGGGCGTATTCATAAAAGCTGCGCCATAAAAAGCGCACTCATTCAAAGGGGCTCCTCTTTCTGGAAGCAAACCAACTATATGCATACAACTATAATCAACATAATAGATGATCTGGGGAGGAAAATGGTTCCAGTAGCCTCACAGCTACGACCGACTGCATATCTTCCCACACCGACTTCTCTCCGAAAATACCTATTTCCCGACAGAGACGAGTGGATATCGAACGCCATTGTCCGCGAGATAACCCACTTCAACGACTGATGAGGTCAGATTCTACAAGGACACTGTGCATAAACAGCAATCATTCAGACTCCCTAATGTGTGATGTCCACCGTGTTCTAAGCAGGGATCCGCAGTCGATCAGTAGGACGCTTTCAAGAAACCGATATCGGACCATCAGTTGCCACCATCTTTGTAGACAGCCAGGCTATACTGAAGTCAATAGGATCCTGCACAACCTTACTGGACTGTTATGAAATGTAGTGACTCTCAGAGTCCGTTTCAGTTCAATCGAAGGGAACGAAAGACCGGTAGAACTGACCGGACAAGGATCTGAAACGGACATCAGGGCTGTGGACACGTCGCAACAACCTCCGATCAATGCACTGTACTGCATCATATATGGCACAACAATAAAAGAAACCAACTCGTCTTGGCTTGTAAAATGGATTGTCACTCGACAATATATCAACGTGACCAGATCTTAGTATCGGGAAGGTTTTGACGTTGGACCGAGCGTACGGGTGGCTGGTGAGAGCGCTCTTGGGACTCTCGAAAAAATGCTCTGGAAATGGAACACGGTATCCAGCGATCTCTGCCGGAGCTGCGACGATGAGGATGAAACCGAGAGGATACCAAATCTGCTCTGTCACTTCCCAGCTCTCCAGCATCTGGGCTGAGCCGTAGAATCTTCACAGAGAGCGCATGCAGATACACCCAATTCGGCTTTTACACAATTTCATTCTATTCAGCACGAATACTTCATGTCATTCACGATTTTTTCTGAACGGGTGGTGGTGTGGTGGTCCGTGGGGTTGTGGGTATGTGCGTCGACCCCAACCTCGACGTCGTAGGTTCGATTCCTGCTCTGAGCGACGAAAACAATTTTCACGACCCCACATTTTTCGAGTTACTGACAATGCTCAAAGAGTATTTCCTGTCTAGAGAAAGCTTCTCAAACAAAGCTGTTCGGATCCGGCATAAAACTGTTGGTCCCTTCCACTCGTGACAGAATAATAGCACGCACAACATGAGTGGTTGCTGAGAAGCCCCCTACGGGCTGTAGCGCCACCCATATTATATTATTATCTACCAGGTAAAACCAGGTGTATATCGGTTAGGCATAAATGACAGGTTAGAAGAATTGTGTACTCCACAAATGCAGGGACTAACAATGGGCCCTTTGGTTTCGGAATGGAAGCGATAGTCAACCATCACACTCCCCTTCCAAACCCTTACCTATACGGCTGACTACTGATGTAATCACCCTACATTTTGTGTTACTATGCTATGTGACTATGAACTTCAGCTTCGAAGGATACCAACGCAAACAATTTCTTTAGAAAAACAAACCTTGACGTTCAAATTAGCTTTCAACATGTGCTTGCTCCAAAGCTGTACGTACAGTGAACGCTCGTTATAGTGGAACGATATAAGGAACATCCAATAAAATGAACACGCAATATTTTATACAGGCTAGTCTAAATAGATTTTAATTCCCTTGAACCTTTCAGCATGAGCAGAAACACTGCTACAAGTCATTAGTGCATGCGGCAGTATACGTAAGCAGGTTGTGGAGACGAAGGATAAATGGAGGATACTACTCACTACCTTTGTCACAGTCCCAGTCTCTGCATACTCAGATAGACAACACTGGACGATTTCTTCTTTTTGTCAAGACCACTGGATGGGTGGAAGGGACAGCACAACATCTGTGTATTCGGAGGCTCTTGTAACAACAACGAGTAGAACGATGGTAGATCTTCATCGTAATGGACCTCCCAACGGATCAAACTGCACCTAAGAGAGGCGTGGTCCACCACGTGTTTTATTTATTTTTTCCAAGAGAGGAGGAATGCAGTTGACCCGCTCACTTGAGCATCGTTTGTTAAAATAACAATAGAAGACGGACAAAGTCTACCCCCAGACCTAACCTAGACATAAGCTAGCATTGCCGAAATAAACAACGACTCTCTATCAGATCAACGATATTTAAATCCACAGCACGGGACAAATTAAAGAAAAAACTTGAGTCATTGCGAAATGCCGGTAAATCCCAATATTCGTTTGAAGGCGATTCGAAAGAGGGTGTTGAGGATGGGGCTTAAATACCTCTTAGTACTCTTCGCATACAATTTAGCATCAAATGCTGACATACTGGCCACAGAGTAAGTTATGGGCCTTCTGAACCATGTATGCGGACTAGCAGATACGGCAGCCGATTCATTGTAACGAAGATCATGTATCATTAGATATTGAAGAAGGCGAAAAAAAAACAACAACCGGCCATAGACCATCCCAGTTGTTTATAATTTTGAGGTTGTAAAGAAGTTTATCTACCTCGGGTCAAATGTAAACTCCACAAACGATATCACAGTGAAGATTCGACATAGAACCACCCTCGGCAACCGATGTTACGTCGGACTGTCGAAACAACTGGCGTCAAAAATCCTGACTCGAAGGACCAAAATCAAGCTCTACAAGACTCTTATTTTGCCAGTCCTGCTTTATGGGGCTGAAAGCTGTACGATAAGTAAAACTGCAGAGTTCTTGGTGCCTTCCAAAGAAAGGCACGTCGGATATTTAATACCGTCTGCGAGGAAGGTGAATAGAGGAGGAGACTCAACCGCGAACTCTACCAGAATCCGTCGACTACACTGGCTCGGCCACATCGAGTGCGTGGATATCAATGCTCCAGCTAAGAGGGTCTTCGAATCCGAGTCTCCTGGTTCGAGGAGAGGAAGACCGAACCTCCTGTACAAAGATGAAGTCATCGCGAATGCAAGACAGCGTGGTCTTGGTGACTGGAAGCAGCGTGCCCAGGACCGTCAGCATGCCCAGAACCAGAAAGGCAATATCACAGTTGCGCGTTTGGATAATCGGGCTTTAGTGGGCGTTTGTTCTCGTTTTGTCGAGCTAGAGAGAATACATGTCAAAACGCAGTACGCTCACTCATATCGAAATTGAGCGCAGGCGTTTGACAAATTGGTGAATACAAGAAACTACACACGGTTGAGTAGAGAGTAGCTATATTGCGATCTAACCAATTGGTTTACGTGTATATTATGTGGAAGTCAAACGTGAAATTGCGATATTGTTATAAAAGGTTTGCAAGAAAATACGATATTAATTGAAAAAAGTTTAAAGAAAACGCAACCGAAAATGACAAACAATTTTAGTTTTGTTTTTGTTTCGAATTATCCCTAAAAGCATACACATTTGGTTTTAATTAGTTTCTATATCGATCGTCTACTGTATTCGACTACAAAACCAAATCGGGAACCGAACATTACCTAAAGCTTGTGTATTAATCGTAGATATTCACAATGGCATAATTTACTTTACCGGCTATGTATGTGGCAAGGTAAATGAATGAATCTCGGTTCGCATTAAAATTGCAATAAAAGCATGACCCAGTAACAAAGACTGGGGCTAAGTGATTCTTTTGAACCGAAATCACTGAATGTACACAACGAGAAGCACGGAGAAAGTCGGCTATTCCCACACACAAGACGAATGTATTCATTATTCGGACATTGTCAGAAGTATGTAGGTACATTCAAAGCAAGGAATTAATCTTTCAGTTGCCTTCTGAATTCCCCGCAAACTGATGAAAGCATTCCAAGGCTGCATGTGTCAGTCACAGATGCAACACATAGATGCGAACTGATTAGCACTTGTGCCAGCTGATTTTCTTCTCCTCCAATTGGCATTCTCATTGCCCACGCCGTATGATGCACATAAAACTTCCACACAGCTTGTGTATACATTTATCTCCTTGCCCCCGATCAACACTCAAATGATTACTCCATTTAAATAAACACAAGGAGTACACACATCCAGGGTCATTCAAAGAAAAACAGCAACAACGAAGCACTGCATTAGTTTGCATCAATTGCAAATGAGTCACATCCAAAATAGTGGGAGTACCCATCGTAGTTCACACAAAATCACCGAAGTCATTGATTTATGTCCTTAAATTTATGGGTCAACTACTTGGCCGGCCTCCAAGTGAGTAGTAAATGATTTATGATACGGTGAAGAACACTTGTAACCATTTCCTTTTTCTCATACGACGCCTACCGACACTGGTACTCTGGGTGGTATAGACCAACAATCGCATCGATAATCACGTACATGTTAGAGAGAAACGTGTGCACTTACCACAAAATAATATCTGCAATGAAAACAACACAAGTGCCAGACTTTTTAATTGATACATCTTTTGTAGAGAAATGCAGTGTCGCTGGGTTGGAAAGTGAAAAATAAAACAAATTTCGCGAAGACGAAGGCAAGGCAATGACTTTTACTCGGAAACCTTTTGTCACTTCTGACTGACACTGACTTTTACATACTCTGTTCGCTCTGTTCTGTGGTAGTGAAAGAAATGTTAACGTAGTGTAAGTAGCGGCGGATGGTTACGTTACGTTTTGCATGGGTGTGTTCATGAACATTGTGTTTGGGTTAAAAAATAATGGATGGACATATGTATCCACAGCAATGCGTTGCAAAAAGAAAGGAATTTAAATGTTCGCCTACAGCAAGGTGTTGTGAATTTTTATGGAAAATCATGAAATGAATTGTTTGAAGAAATTCCGAACAAGCGTACCCAGGACCGTCAGCGATGGAAGGCAGCAATTGCTTATGCTCTGACCGTTCATGGGTCGCCGGCCTGACAAGTAAGTAAGTACTTGGATGGACAACTGACAATAATATGGAATACAAGGAAGTTATGGTTCTTTAAGGCAATAATCACACAATTGTTTTATCGAGCTAATGAGAATATATGTCAAAACGCCATCCACTCAGTTTTCCATATCGAAATTGAGCGCAGGCGAACAATTTTTGCAACCTCTTCGATTCCCATGGCGCCAAAATTAAAAAAATGCTCTAGTTTGCCTCTTTGTGTATTACGAACTCAGCTTTGCAGTTCGTAAAGAAAATGATTGATTCGCAGAGAAAAACTTTTAGAGAGACTCAAAACAAAGTTTTGTTGAAAAAGTTTGAAAAAGTCGATAATTCAGCTACAATCTTTTTGCATACCAAGAAATATAAATTTTTGCTTGTATTGGCTGGAAAAGGGTTGAGGAAGTTTGGAAGTTTTCTATGTATCTTCTTAATTTTCGATGATATTTTGAGCGATTTCCAGAATTCAGTTGCAGTTGTGCAGATCAAATATTCGAACTTGAAGGCAGTTGAGTTGAAATGTTAAGAAGAAAGTGGCACCGCAACACAGTTTCTGACTTATTTTTTCTTCTCTAGCACTTTTTTTTTTTTTTGTTCACCATTTTAATGTTTTTAATTTACTGCAACCGACAGTTAAAATATTCATTTGCACTCTTTGACGGCAAACTAGAAGACCTACTAACAAATTCCTTTCATAACAATAGGTAAGTAGGTAGGTAGAGGCATTCTTGCACTTAGGCATTCTTGCAAAGCAGGCAAATTGTACCACTTCGTAGCTAATTCAAGTTTAGAAGAGTGATAATAAATAGCCAGCCGGTTTTGTCAACAAATTTCACCAGAGTACTGGTGTATTGATGAGATCGCTGTATTAGCCTGTAGTGGCTTTCCTTGTTGAGGCGAATAGAAAGGAGTACAGTTGCAGAGGATGTGCTGAATACTTCCCCCAACATAACCGTCTCGGCAACTCCGCAGCTTCTACAGAAGTCATTGGAGAAGAGGCCTAATGCTTTTGCTTGCAGACCATTAGGCAGTGTGAAGTTGGATCGAAATATCACAATAACATACACAAGAAAAAAAACATCTCTCAGGCAATCTTCTACACAACCATGAAGAAGGTAGATTTGAATGATTTGACTTCGGCTTCGCATTTCAAGGAATTTCACAAAAAATTAGAACTAACGAGAGTTTGTGATAGTTTCAAGTGGTTCAACGTTTTCGAAAGAAAAGTATAAAAGTTCGAATTATTGAGTAACAATCAATTTGATTGTATTAACTGCTATTCTTTTAACAAAATCAAAAGCTTGTAGATACGTTCGGAAGAAGTCTTTAATTTTAGATTGCTTCAAAACACTTCGCTGAAAGTCTGAGTCTGATCAATAACGATCAAATGTTTTTATCGGAAATTGTGCCTCAAAAACGCTGATTCATCAGTGTCCTTTTGCAGACAAAAGGTTTGTAATGTGTCGAATGAGGGTCTTGCATCTTGGCACCTCTGTCAAAGACTCTGATGTATCATCCTCATGCAGCAGATACAATTTCGCCATCGGTGAGTCATATAAACTCACACCGTCGCGCTGATGTCAATCAGTGGTGCTATTGCTGCTTCTTCCGTAATTATAGTCTGCTTTTCTTTTATGAAATCGGATTTTTTAAGCAGCTGAGAATAGTAATTCCTTCTGGAGTGTTCTACGCAGATGAGTTCGAACTAAAGCGTCGTGTTGTTACGTAGCGGGAGAGGCTTGTCGGTTGAGGCCCAGGTCCACCCCCAACTGAAGCGCAAAACAAAAAAGACGAAGTTGTTACCTAGAGTTTGTTTTTTTGTTCCAATTACCAAGTACTTAAAATGTATGGATTTTTTATTAAAATATAGAGAGACTTTCTAGGGAGTTCGTGATAAATCGAATTTTGGAGAGGTGGAGAATTCATTGAAGGTCTTTTTCGCAATCGCTTTCCAAATTCTCAACGGACTCCTTCCATAACTGCTGTCTGGCCATTCTCACAGCCAATTTGCAAGTTCTTTGCGCTTCAGATTACTGGTGACAAGAATCAGAGTCCCTTAAGACATCTCAGTCTCGGTCTGGTCTACTTCCTATCAGACGCCACTGTGAGGCTCTTCACTGTAAAAACACTCTATGCAGAGGCTATGAAGCACTACATGCTATAAAACGGTTGCAATAGGCTTAAACCTTTCCAATATGTGCTCTACCTCACGGTTCCATAGACCCAGTATAGCAACTTTTGGTTCACGCACAGGCCGAAGCTAAAAAAGGAGAAAGGGGTGGCAAATATCATCGTTCACGGGTCTCAAGTGTCTGTGGTTAGGAAAAGAATTCCACATTCGTTTGATTCATTTGATGCGGTTGACAAACGAATGCCCCAACTTAACTGTTCGAAAGCAGGCTTGATGCAACTGCGTCCATTGTCTACCGTTCACTCTATATCACCAACTACGCCCTTTAAAGGCGTTTGCTCCAATAGTTAGCAAACACCTACTCTCTTATTAATGCATTCATGAACAGATTTTGTTCTTCGCATAGAATTTCTATTGGCGCAATATATGAAGGACCGATAAGCAAACTGTGCTAACCATCATTTTGATTGAAAAGATTATAAATCAACGATAGCACACACACGTATGGCAGGTAAGACATTTAAAACCAAATACCCGAGTTTCATATTCAATTTGAACGAAACAAGGGCAATTATTTGTCTAATAAGAATCCCAGATTTGATTATTGGCAAGCATAAATTATTAACATATGCATGCACAGTACCTATCCCCCTTTCCACCACTGTATGACGCCTAACAACATATTGCAAAATTATACCGCAATCATCAATCGAATACACAAAGAAGTTCTTAACACCTGAGAATTAACTCACCATAAAATGCTAACTGCAGCAAGACCACAAACACTATATTTTGTAACTTATACATATTTTTAAATTAATACAATATTTTTTCGGTTTCTAAAGTTAAAAAGACAACAATTATGTGTACTTAAAGACAAGAAAATAAGTCTAAGAAACCGAATCCAAGCAAATGACAGACAAATGATGAGGAAAGCTTTGTTTTGTCACTTCACCTGACTTTTACACGTAGTGTAGTTGTCAAAACTGACAAGTTGTTACGTTACGTTCGAAGAGGAATGGTTGTGTTCATGGCATCACATTGAAATTTGTCAAACGAATTGGTGCGTTCAATCTGTGATATCGTTTAGTTTTCTCCAGATATATGAGAGCTCTCATATTTCTGGTTGTCTCGTACAAATGTGAACGATCCACAAGACGGTCGTATCGGTGGTCGTTTATAAGTTCAAATTTTACCTTTCATCGTACCGCTGAACACGTGATACAGCCGTAGTATACATTTTTTAGCGGATGAATGCAAATGATCAACATGGCATGAAACTAGCTTCAGAAACCGTCAACCGTCAACCGCGTAATATATGCCAACGCAAAGCATTTGTTAATCGTTAAGCCCGATCGCGGTCAGAGGTCTGGGTAGGTACTGGTTTGCCACCATGATACACAGAATTGAAGGATTACGTTTTTATTGCTTTACTGAAGGAAGTGACGTAAATCGGGATGAGAGCATTTGAAATTGCTGTTTGTTTCTATACAAATAGCGGAAAGGTTTTCCTTTCATTCAATCATTCAAATTAGTCTGAAGATAATTATGTCTCATAATTTTTTGTAAAGTTAGCAGGTTTTTGTAACAAATAGAATAGAAGATAGTATGTTCATTTGCTTTCAGCTTGTGTGACGTCACTCGGCTACCATTTTCTGTGAGAGAGGACTTATTGTAGTACAATTGATTTTATACTTTTCTTTGGGATTTATATTCATACATAGGGATACAACTTCATAATGTATGTACACACTTTACAAGTCATTTAATTAACGTACTATGAAACTATAAAGTAAAAACATTTGGAAGCTCATCGACAGATGATTTTTACGAGAACGTTTGACTGCTATTAAAATTTGGGAGACAAATTTGGCACCTTCCCACTGTTTTACCGAGAATTGGAAAGTCTAATCAGACAGAAAACAGTAACCTATACTATGCAAGCCAATATGAGCAGCCTAGAAAGCGAAATACCCAGAGGCATCAACAAGAAATCCAGTACATAATTCTGTCACTGATAATGCTCAAAGAGTAATCCTGTCTAGAAAAAGCTTCTCAAACTTGGCCGTTCGAAATCGGCATAAAACTGTAGGTCCCTTTCACTCGTGAGAGCAACATGATTGGTTACTCCGAAGCTAGGCCCCTGGCCCTTAAAAAGAAATCCAGTACATCCAGTGACTGAGGAAAAGTCAAAAGAAAGAAGTTGATCTTGGATCACAATCATTTGAAAAAAAAGTCCGACTGCGCAATGGACGGAGAAACCCTAAATTTAAATGCGTGCTTCCGACAGCCCGAATAAATGATGCAGCAGACGGTGAAGAGTGAAAACGACGAGAAAGTCGACATCGTCAGGATAGACAACTTTCAAGCAGTTCAACTAGACTTATCTTATTTAAAAACTGTAACTGGCGTTAAATCTTTTTTTTCATCTTCTGGCCAGCATGATACAGTAGAGGAATCGCGGGGCTAAAACACAGGGTGACTTGATCCTGCGCCTTCGACTCATCATCGAAATCTATGGCAAAGCGATACCAGGCGAGTTTGCGTACTTGGTAAAATCACCTCGTCGTGGTGTGCCCGGCCATCACCTTTTGAAATCGCATTTAAGGCAGGCCTCGGTGACATTCGAGCCTCTTGTCCAAATCATAGAAGCAAACCATTTCGTTCGGAGACGCATAAAGACACAAGGTTCCACGTGTACTGGCGTCTTTTGCCATGCTCGCTGGAGTTCCGTCTTGGAGGATAACAAAGTATCTTACAAAATGCAGGGGTTTGAGATTGACGGTACCGCAAAATAGAACCATAGATCATATTCCGAAGTAGACCACTGCAGCAGCAGATTTTACCAAGTTTTTCCAAGTTCACAAAACAGCTGTAGGTTTGGCATATCTACTCTTAAGCCTTCTCGAGTACCCCTCTTAGAGCGAACGCACGTCGGTTGTGCTTCTGCCGGGGCAATAGATTCATTGTTCACCCCCAGCGCTTCTCTAATACGTTAAAAGATATATCCCCCTTAGTCGGTGTTGGTATGTGCGTCGACCCCAACGCAATTGAACCCCAACGTCGTAGTTTCGACTCGACTTTCACGGCCCCATCTATCTCGAGGCACTGATGGTGCTCAAAGAGTATAGCTTCTCAAACTTGGCCGTTCGGAATCGGCATAAAACTGTAGATCCCTTCGACTCGTGAGAGTACGCACAACACGAGTGGTTGCTGAGAAGCTAAGGGCTGTTGCGCCATCCATATTATTATTATTATATTTGAAGCAATCTCTTCTGTTTATTGTAAAGGGAAGCGATTGTTCTACAAGCACTGTTTGCAATTGGCTAGACAACGACGCGCTCCAAGGAGATCTCAATAACACAAGCGAGCCAAAAATAATCCTATTAGGCAATGGGCTAAGCATTTCTGGCAAGAATTCGTCCACACCCACGAATTGGCCCATTTTTAGCGATTCACAATAAACTGTTTGGCAACTAGAATTAACAAATTCAAACTTTTAAGAATACTTAACATCGTTTTTATTACTAAGCCATTATTTTTATTATTACAATCATAAAATTACTCATTTCTTGTTGCATTCTGGAAAAGCAGTGCAAAATTCCCAGTTCATTATAAATTTACAACAACTTAAAATGTGCTCCATCAGTTAGTCTGTACTCCGCACCATTGTTTAGAACCACAGCAAACTGTCAAACGTAAGCAACATGTATATCTGGTCTGGTCAGAATCAGCTGTTCTGAAGTAAGCACGCTTCGCGCGAGCTGACATTTCATCAGTTTTCTCTTACAAATAACGTTACACTTGCTGTGCTGTTGTAATCTCTTTCGCTTTCATAGACAATTTTATTTTCCAATTCGGAGAATTTCACTCAAAAAAACTAATCATTTACCATGAAAAATACGAGCACAAGCTGAATCTCCAACAGATGCACAATTTCTTTTAATAATCCCTCAGTGACAAGTCATAAATCAAAATTTAATTCAACAAATTTCCCCCAGACATCCACGGCGAAGCTGAAAAGAAAAATGTTTCGTCGATTCTTCGCAACGTTCATGGACCAACAATTGACCATTTCTCCGGATTTCATCTTTAACTCACCGAAAATTGTGCACACATTCGGATCTCCGGGTCTAGAAAGTCTGTCGTGGCTGTACTCGCACACACCATGTTTTCCGCTGAACGGTGACCAAATCCACATCATTCACGAGCCGAGTAAATTCTACGAGACTCTGGTGCAGAAGAGTGCCGAAGCAAAGGAGCGCATAAGTCTTGCCAGTTTGTATCTGGGAACTGGCCAGCTTGAGGCAGCATTTGTGCAGACCATCAAGAAGAACCTGGAGCAAAACGAAGCGCTGAAAGTGAACGTACTGTTGGACTTCACGCGCGGAACACGCGGCGAAATAAATTCAAAAACAATGTTTATGCCACTGCTGAAGGAGTTTGATAAGAATTTTTCACTTTCAATGTACCACACGCCAGATTTGCGAGGCTTTACGAAACGCTTTGTCCCGCCGAGATGGAACGAACTGCTCGGGCTGCAGCACATGAAGGTGTATCTCTTCGACGACTCGGTCATGATAAGTGGGGCGAATTTATCCAATGACTACTTTACAAATCGCCAAGACCGATACATCCTGATTGAGGATCGAAATCTAGCAGATTTCTATGCCAAACTAATTGCCAAAGTTCAAGAGTTCAGTCTGTCGGTGCGGCGTGATGCTGAAGTCGAATTGCACAACGACTGGACAGAATTGCCGTACGAGGGCGACAAGGAGGCTTTCATAAGGACGGCAAAGCAGCGAATAACGGACTTCTTTCAAGACATCTTCAGCAAACAAAAGGCGACCTTGGAGAGTAAACCCGGTGAGTAAGATCAAAGTGTACAATGAAACATTTTTTATTCGCGCGCATTGTTAATTTGTCTAATTTGAATTGTGCTTTATGACGAACAGCCTGCTTAACCTTGAATACATAGTGTAATAATCGGACGTGGGCCTACGTGGTCACTTGCATAGATAAAAGCAGTTCTAGATTTTGATGTCGTCATTTGTTGCTTCTGCATACATGTGTGCTATTTGCTCGTCTTTTGTGTTCTTTTCGTTAGCAAACGGGATGACTTTGTGTAGGTGATGGAGAAAATGCGACTATTGGGATTTGTTGAATTGTTTTGGTTTTTCTTGAACTTTTCAGATGGCATTCTGACGACGAATTCCTTACAGAAACAAACGCATGGGGGATCAAGGGATAATTGGGTTGGAACAGGTAACTGTGTTGAGTGGCATTAGAAGATGGCCTCAAGGGCGATTAGAAGGCAAGAATATGTGTACATTACATGTTATCGGGGAGAGAAATCAAATAAATATAGGGACTTCCCCTGACACGTCTAGTGTACACAGAAAGAGGTTGTAAGCTTGTCACTGGGAATGTTGTAAATAGTATACGTACAGTAGTGAGCGGGAAGTAGTGGGTTGACAGGATTGAGAGTGAGCTGATGAACGGGCCTCTCGAGATGATTATTGTTAGTAGGGCGGAATGCAAATAGTAGCATCCTTTGTGAACATTTATGCTTGAAATCGGGAGAAAGAAGACGTACTACTTATTTCAGTGCTGAATGGAATATTTTGGGGTCGCGATATTGCTGTATTGCTTCTATAAGTTGAATCGCTCACTCGAATCTCGCTAGCAGGTACCAAGAAGCCTTGTGACACCGAAAATGATATGAGCGCTATGCTCAAGCTTATGGTAGATATCAGCGAAATATTTTTTGTGTCGTTTGGCCTAGGCATTTGGCAACATTTTTGTTGACCTCACATTCTCATTCCAAGTACATAAGTGCTGCGTCCATGAACACATGTACCAAGAATGGATGTTATTTTAAGTTCGTGTTTCGCCAGACGCTGATTATTAAGCGTTCGGTTATGTCAAAGCATTGAGAATTTACAGACATAGAGTTTCGCTCCATTGTTTCGCCATAATTTATAATGATGTCAAGATCGGTAGTCCTAACATAGGCTGTTGGTCACATTCTACTATCGAATGACAGGGTCGTGAATCATGAATTTCAAAAGCTAAGACTACTATCATCAGTGAAGCAGTGACTTGGAATAGAAATAGCTAAAAGAAGTTCATTAAGGCTATATCGCAACGGCGCGGTCGAACGTTCCGACTTTGACATTTAAAGTAGGACACACGTAAATCATTTGTATCAGTCGGAATGGGGCGGCGGAGCGATGTAACTTCACATACCTTATATCGTAAGCCAGAGCACAAAGTATAGCCTTTAATAAGTAAGAGAACGGGCGTCATGGTTAGAGCAGAGCATTGAGGAACGTTATTGCTTGTTAGGCGCAACCAAATGTTCAAATCACTCTTCCCTCCGCATGGAAGAAGGTTCCGTTTGCCGTACTCTGCCTTCAGCTGGACCAAGGTTAGATTTCCAACTCGCGACGAATTTTTCTTGAAAAGATTACTCACGCCACAATTTGAATGTCGAGGCGTGCTTTAATTCATCAGGTAGGATTGGACCAAGTACAAAGGCTTGCGCCTGGGCATAAATGCTGATAAGTTAGAGTTGATGCCGAGGATCCCGTGGCTTGGAGATCTCTATCGCGTCAACCCCGTGACCCCTTTAGTGGACAATGGATAAAGGTTCATATGAAGATGATGATGATGGTTCAAAATTAAATTCTAATCTAAAGAAGAAAAAAAGGTAGAAGCCATTGTCTTGAGAATTTCAAGTGGAGCGATCTTGCCTTTGCCCATATTGTGCACCGATTGATGGAACATTTCGCAGAGATTAAGCCATTAAGTCATTAAACCACCTGTTGCTGGGGACCGTACTGCTAGTCATTTAGGAAGTGCTGATTACATTCAGGCTAGAAATTGTTTGCACATCTCTCGGTTATTGATTTTATTTCCAAATTCTTTGAACAGAGTACTTATTTAGCAGGCGTACGATCCAGGGGGGGCCCGATATATCATTGCCTTCAATCGTTGATGGTTCTGGGGACGCCGCTGCCAGTAATTAAGACCAAGGTGTCTAATGTTCACCATCGCTTGGTTTTTATGCCGGAGATTCTTAATTTCCTCTAGCCAGCAGATTAGGCTTCGAATATCCTTCAGTTGCCGAGCTAGTGCAGGAGACTGATAGACTGCCTTCCGGACTGTATTTACACACCGGTACAGCACGTAGAGTTCCCGATTGTGTCGTCTCCTCCGTTCGCCTTCCTCGTAGACGTGAGCATATATTTGAAGTAGAAGACTCCAAGAATCAGTTCTGAAGTTTTGCTTAGCGTTCAGCTCCATAAAGCAGGACTGACAGATTAAGAGTTTTGTAAAGCATGATTTTGGTACTTCGAGTCAGGAGTTTCGAGAGCAGTTGTTTTGATAAACCGAAGTAGCATCGGTCGCTAAGGGCGAGAGTTCACAAGCTCCTTTACTACCTCGAAGTTGTAGCCGTCTATTGTTATGTTTTGACCTATATGGGTGGTGGCCCGTGGCGTTGTGGGTATGTGCGTCGACCCCACCCTCGACGTCGTAGGTTCGTTTCCAGCTCTGAGCGACACAAATTATTTTCACGATCCCACCTCTTTCGAGTCACTGACAATGCCCAAAGAGTATTTCCTGTCTAGAAAAAGCTTCTCAAACAAAGCCGTTCGGATTCGGCATTAAACTGTAGGTCACTTCCACTCGTGACAAAACAATAGCACGCACAACACGAGTAGTTGCCCTGGCCCTCTACGGGCTTTAGCGCCACCCATATTAATATATATTATATTATTATTATTATTTGACGTCGTTTCTTTCTCGACAACATATATTTCGTCTTATCCTCGTTAAACTTAAGATCAGCTTTATTTCGCCTGTTCTTCAATTGCAGTGAAAGTTTCCACTACGGCGCGTTGGGATAGCGCAACAATTTCGATGTCATTATCGCATGCCCAGCAGTTGTACTGATTTGTAGAAGATAATACCTTTATTGTTTTCTTTTGCCCGTCGCAGTATATTCTCAAGTTCAGGTGCAGGTTTCAAATGTCTGTTTCAGATATCCGCAGATAAACTGCACAGTACATCGTGTCTGTGTTAGCGTGGTGGTCTTTTTTTTTCCGGGATCCCGAATTTGGTAATTTTTTAGACCTTTACAGTACGCTATACAGCAGGAGACACATGTTAAAATCGCATTTTTTATGGATGGTGTCATATAAAGTTGAAATTCCAATTGAAAAAAATATTGAAGTAAAAACTTAAAATGTCAATTGTCCTTCCGCGCCTTATATATGTATATAAGAACTCTCGAAACATCCCAGTCACTCGTGAGAACAGCTTGTGTGATAAGTGAAGCAATTTCCTAACCAATGCATGTGCTGAACAGAATATGTATCGATTCGATTTCAGTAAAAAACTATCGTACGCATGGCGTGATTTCAATTGTAGTCCACACAGTCCGGATAGATCTACATTTCACTTTCATTGTTTAACCTTCGATAAGGAACATTTTGCGATCACACATATCTGTAGCTGTCTGCGGCATCAGTTTCAGTTTCGCCTTAAATACAGAACTTGCACTTATTCTTCCCCCTTGCCAATGACACCAATTACCATTCACTGATAACCCCTTATTAAAGACAGCTGATATCGCTTTATTTTCAGTTCACTTCCTTTTTTCTTGACTTTTAGTGGTATCTCTCCAATCGGGAGGAAGATCACTTGTTGTTTATATAAAGCGTTTTATCAATGGTGGTCGTCCAAGATCGATGGTTTGGAAAATCGATTGTCACTAAAGAGATCTTAACGATGGTGATGACTCAGAAACTTGGACTAGACTCAGTTGGTATTACAGATTGAATAAGTTTTGACCTCGCATCTGAACTCCTAATCAGCTCTGTCTCGTAGTATTTTAGATTTCATTAATATGTTGGTACTTCTTGTCTGTCGGGTGAAAGCGTACTGTCTCTGCAATCGAGAATCGTATATGATTTGACAGATGAATAATGTTGAATAAAATAAACGTTTATGAAACATGAAGGATAAACTCACAAGCTGTCTCTTAGGTAGGTGAGCAGGTAGATGTGACTGGCAAGATTCCAGGGGAAATTGCCTCACTTAGACCCTGAAAGCCCTCTGTGCTGTCACTTACGTCGGCTTCTCCCAATACCATTCGTTGACCTACACTACTTGTTTGGCACTTACCCACTTGGAGGTTTTAGAAACTTAGGGATGTCATTTATGTTTATGTTCGCTATGTTCATATGGCTGCCGAGGAGGTAGCTAATTGCTTCCTACTCTGCAAGGGTCGGAAAGGGTCCAAGGTAGTCATGTACTTCGCTCCCAGTATTCTGGCTTTATTGCCAATTAGACAATGGCCAGTAAGTACTTTACTTATGTGTATCTAGTTCTAGTAGACTTTTAGTTTCTGATTGGTCTAAAGCAAGCCACATCGCCTTCGATGGAGTGCAGGTACTCAACTCCACCCATCTGCGAATTGCTTTGCATGTGGCGTTTGTAGTTAGTATGTTTTTGGTTTTGAGGTGTCTCCTGAGTTTATGCCCATGGTAGACGCGCTCTTCTTCCTGATAATTCGTCGTCTCTTTCGTTGCCCGGAATACGCTTGTGCCGAGGAACCCAACACGGTGTATCTGTCTACTATGTCCCCTTAGGGATAGCCGGCAGAGTTTTACCAACTTTGAGTTAATCGATGGTGTGTGAATGCCGCAGGGTTGTTCTGAGTGCACTTGTGATGCAGATGCATGACGATCCTTGTAATCTGTTAATTTTGGTGACATGTTTTGCTTGTAGGGCTCTCCACGAAACTATTACTCCGTAAGTCAGTACTGGTCTTACAATTGCTGATCGAATTCCTCATGTGGGTCCGAACATTTCATGCAAGTACAAAGTACAATTGATTCTTTCCTGATGCCCTCTTAAATGTTCCTTCTCCTATCCACTTTAGTTTCGTAAACACACAAAACAATGACAGTAGCCTCCCTACGCATGTTCCAATGGAATAATACAAGTAACGTCATCTCTTAGCAGACCACACAAATGCGTTATACATCCAATATTTTCGCTCGATTAGTGAAAGTTAATTCGTTTTAGGTTCGGTGGGGTGAAGTTATGAATTTTATATCTCCTGGTGAACAGCAATGACCTAGACTTGGGCAGGTTGACATCAAGTTCAACACTTTCCCTCCAATTTGCCACTAGTCTTAGGGTTGTTTCATAACATTACTGATGGTACTTGTAAATTTGGCTATCTGGCTATCACAGGCCATTGCAATGCCATCTGTATAGGTTATGGGTGTGCTTCCCGTCGTTCGAACTCAAATATTATAATCCAGAGAAGAGGAAACAGGAAACAGAACTCCTCGCTGAGGTGTTCCTCTGAAAACTCTTCCTTCTGAACACTAATTACTGAGCCTCTATTGTCCTATTATTTAAGACGCTGTTTATCCACTGTCGAATTCATAATGCGTCATTCAGGTTCCTGAAACCGTTCAGGCACAATCTTACTTCAATCACTTTCATGAGTCAAACGTACACGGGACTGAGCCTCGAATGTCGCTGTTTGTAGATCGGAAAATCCATTTACAGAGACAGTTCTTATGGATTTATAGAATGGATTCTCTTGCTCATACCCATTTCGAATATCGTAGCACGCAAGTTAAACTGGGCACTTGTCCAAATGTTGAAACAAAAAGAAATCGCTAAAATTACGAAACGCATACGATTTGCTGCTCCCCCGTCATCTGGCGGTGTTTCTATTATGATATCCCCTCTAAATATAGCCAATTGAATTGTATTGTATTTATAAGCGCAGTAAAACAATGTTGCAATATATTTATTGATCTTCCTTTCACTTCCCCCTCTAGACGCCGACACGTGGATATTCCCCCTCATCGAGATGGGCCAAATTGGCATCCACCATGACAGTGTCGTCACAAAACAACTGCTATCATCGTCCGTGAGCGGCTCTAGACTTAAGCTGGCGACGGGATATTTTAACCTAACTCAAGACTACATGGACACAATAACCAATAACTGTTTGGCACAATGCAGTATTCTCATGGCGCATCCGAACGTAACTGGAATCCTCACACTGCAATGAACTCAATGACAAGGTGTTTCCGTTTCTGTTTCAGGCCAACGGATTTCAGGGAGCAAATGGACCAGCCGGTGGCATCCCAGCGGCATACACTCTGATTGCAAAGCACTTCTATGAGAATCTGCTCCGAGCGCAGCAAGCACACCGAGTGAATTTTTTCGAATACGAAAAAGATGGCTGGAGTTACCACGCGAAGGGCTTGTGGTGAGTGCAACCCGCTGAGACACAAAAATCGGGACCCCTTAAACTGTTCTCCTTTCAGGTATTATCTGCCGAACTCAGTCTATCCTAATCTCACGCTGATAGGTTCGTCGAATTTCGGCGAGCGTTCGGTGAACCGAGATCTAGAAACCCAAGTGTGCCTCGTGACCACGAACGCGTCGCTGCAGAGTCGACTCCAGGAGGAGGCGGACAAACTATACAGCTTAGGATCGACGGCAGAGAGTGAAATAACGACGCGGCACGTGCCCCGATGGGTGCAGGCGGTGGTCAGAATCTTTCGAAACTTTTTCTAAATACTCCTCGTGTACAGTAAGTCCTGCGAATGGGAGTCAATCGACTGGCGCATTCGCTGATGCATTGACTTCCTGTTTATCTGTTCCAGTGTAACATCAACGTCGAACTTTGTGTGGTTTTTTTTTTTCCTCCCCAATAAACGCAATTTCAGAAAACGCAATCTGTTTCCATTTCGTAATCGTCTTTAGTCCAAGTGTACCTTATCTGCTAGTTGAACGAACTTCAGACGCTTTCCGGTAGAATGGAGAGTGTCACGAGATAAATTTTAGATCGATGCCGACGTCTCGTTTTTAGCTTTAAAATATCGATGTGAATTGAATTAGCATAGTGGGTCACAAACAACAATCGCCGTGGGTAATGTGACGGGCAAACAGGTTGGCTTTGTTTATTTCGGGGCATGTGGTCAGGCGGTTTGTTTATTTTTATCGAGTGAAGCATCTCTGGTGGGAATGTTGTAAATCTGTGCTGCAAGTTGCCGTCTAGTTTGTTACATCAACACAATTACAATTACTCTGGACGGTGAACTCTGTTGAACTTTGTGCGAGAGACGTGATCGAGATTGTATGATTAGAGTCGAAGTTTACCGACCCGGGGGGTGTTTGATGCACTCATTATCGCATATGTTGAACTTCATGACATCAAAAGAGACATGACTTTATGTGTTACAAAGTTACAAAATTCACAGCATGACTGTTTGACTGTGGAGTTCTTTTAACAACAAGCTACTGCTTTGAGTTGAATACATTTCATTTGTCCATGCGAGATGTGTGGTCCTCATGTTATTGACTTGGCTACCTCTTCGAGTGTTACAAAGCAGCTGGCGAGGATGGTATCTCAGTCGAATTGCTACGCGCTGACAGCAGAACATCGGCAGAACTTCCATGCCCTGTCATCAGAAAGACATGGTTAAGATACCAAAGCAGGTTGACTTGAAACAATGCAAAACTGGAAACGAATAACTTGGCTCAAGAGTCAAAGATCCTCCGTCCAGATGCCAGACGAAACGTGCAACTTATCGAAAAAAACATGTTCACTTTGACGAAAAGCAGTCAACAATCAATGAAACGGAAAAGCAAATGAATATAGATACTTTAGGTGGCATTCGTTTAGTTAGTTAATTTTCAACCATTCTGCAGGCTACACCAATCATGGTTCCCACACCTCTGACCATATCGGTGCAGCGCAAGGAATAGCTGAAGACTTCACTCTACGACACGATGGGTAGATTGAGTTGCAAAATAAAGTAATGAAGAACCTTCTGTTTGTTGCTCTTAAACTACAGGTGACTGATCACAAAGTTGCTTCTGATGGCATGATTCGGGAAACCGAAAAGATTAAACAGACTTCAAACGATGGAGTCTCTGAGAAATTCCTGATTAAGAGCTGAATGAAAAGGAAAACAACGCGAGCGGCATTCGATCTCTCTGCTAGTATGTACAGTGGCGCAACCTCTGACAATAAAAAAAAAAATGAGAAAGTAGGTGAGATCGCTTAACTTGAAGCAATATGCAGCCCACCCCTAGATTTTCTCATCGGGCGTTTCGCATAAACAACATAAACATCTCCTTTGTTGTTAGTAATTTAACCTAGCTTCAAGTTCAGGGAATCATTTTCTTCTCTATAAATAAAAATCAGGGTTTGGTTGTCTTTTTAGGCTCTTAAATGGTAAGAGAGCACTAGTGTCTTTGGCAACTTTGTTCAGAATTATGTGGGTTTTGGTACCATTTATTTTTCATATTTCATATATAACACGTAGACTGTACACAGCAGTCAGTAGTGAAAAGAATAAACGGCACACGTTTGGTGACTATTGTTCCAAGCCAAATTGAGGCCGCATATGACAGCGTGCATAGAGACGAGCTGTATAAGGTCATGTCTAGTATTGATATTCCTGCCAAACTCGTTAGGTTGTGCAGGACGACCATGGACAACTCTCGTTGCTCCATCCCGACCTCGATGGGACGAACTCATAAAGTACTTTAATGCCAATAAAGGTTTTAGGCAAGACGACGCGCTGTCAAGTGATTTTTCCAACATCGTACTTGAGAAGGTCATGCAAAACTCACTCGCCAATACAAGAGGCACGATCTTCCAAAAAATCCGTGCAATTGCTAGCATCCGCGGACGACATTGACGTGATTGATCGAATACAGCGAGCCGTCAATGAAGCGTTTGCTGGCATTGAAAAGGAGGCGGCAAAAATAGGTTTAGCGGTGAAGGACACACCACATCGACGACTCGGTCAGAACGTCACCATAGGCAGCTACAATTTCGAGGTGGTTAAGGGCTTCGTCTACCTTGGCTCCCAAGTTAATAGTACAAAAAACATCAGTACTGAGATTAAACGCAGAATAACTCTTGCCAACAGCTGTTTCTTCTAGGCTCAAGAGGCAATTGAGTAGTAGAACCCTCTCTCGAAGGACAAAGATCATCGCTTTCCTGGTCTATGGTGCGAAATCGTGGACTATCCAGAGGATGAGGAAGTCCTTGATATTTTCGAGAGAAAAGTTCTGCCCTCAATCTTTGGTTTTGTTTGCAATGATGGTTTCTGAAGAAGAAGATTCAACCACGAATTGTGCGGGCTGTACAGCGACATGAGTCTAGTCAGGCGTCTATGGATTCAACGCTAAAGACCGAAGAGTCTTCGATTCCGAAATAGTGGGACGCAATAGGGACCACGAGGAGCACCACGAAGCCGATGGAGAAGACAAGTGGAAAAAGACCTGAACCAAGTTAAATTGTAGACAGCTGGCTAATGATGTTGAAGAGGTTTCTTGGCTGATGCCCAGGCTTATCCCGGTCTGAAACATCATTAGAAGAGGAAGTAACACGTAAGTTGTACACGGAAGCTAGTAATTAAATAAATAAAATACAAAAGTTGTATTCCATACTGAAGAGAGGGGAAAAGCACAACCTTTCAATACCATCCTCTTCGACGAACCCTTCCGCAGCTCTAAAATAAAGTCCCTTAAATGCGACTGAGTGGGCCCGTGGCGTTGTGGGTATGTGCGTCGACCTCAACCTCGACGTCGTAGGTTCGATTCGTGCTCTGTGCGACGAAAACAATTTTCACGACCCCACCTCTTTCGAGTCACTGACAATGCTCAAAGAGTATCGATGTTCGAACTAGCTGTAAGTTACAAGATGGAAACTCTTGTGCATAGATGACACAAAATCATAATACGGCACATCATTCGCTGTTGTCGCTGAAGACTTGCATAGCAACCATTTAAAAAGGCCTTATTCCAGCCTGAATTGAATTGGGTGGATTGTTCTACCACGACTACCACCTACAGTCTTATGCCGACTTAGAACGGCAAAGTTTGAGAAGCTTTTTCTAGACAGGAATACTCTTTAAGCATTGTGAGTGACTCGAAAGGGGTAATTTTGTTGTACAGACCAGGGATCGAACCTACGACATCGAGATTCCTTGGAGTGGACACACATACCCACAACGCTGGTGGCCACCACTATAGTAGTCAATCATCTGTAACAGCTAGTAACAACGACAACAATCGCAGTGAGATTATCGAAGTCATCCGTGATATCACATCCCTAGAAGCGGAGAACCCAGGGCATTGCGGAATAAATGGAAATGGAATGGCGAACACTGTAGCCAAATCTGCTCCTAAGAGTACCTCTTACCTTTTCCATGCCAACAAAAACGAAACAAAAGAAACAATCTACTCAAGTCATGGAGATGACAAAAGAAGAACTCACAATAAAGTATATTTATGTAAGTACGTACAAAATTATCAAGCAAAATGAGTAATTCAAAGTCAATCTGATTTGCAGAAACTAGACACATTTCAAAACGCCTATTAATGACCTTCATACTTGCCACGCACCACTTAGACGAACTCTTTCCAGACGAAGGTGTCGTCAGAAATAAATTAAGGTGTGAAAACATCAAAGTCGGAGTTTCTTTGGAGAACGACCGCAATTCCCGCAGGTTCTCAGTCGGGCACATGAACAACTTAAGACGTTGATTTTATGAAATTACAGAATTTTAAACAACTCTTAATGTAACTCGTCTTCTAGATGTCATTAGTTTCCAGAAGAAACATTGAAGAGACAGATTTTGTTTTCTTAAAGTATAGTGGGAGATATATGCAATAAAGGACCGTAAAGGAATGAAGAATGTTATTTAAAGGTCTGAAACATTAGCTTGCACATGGATTGATGAGGAGAAGGTACACCGATTAAGCTTATCGTAGCTACAGTCCTTGACGGAACTGGGCCTCTTTCAATTTGGAACGATCCTTAGCCAGCTGCCTCCAATTTTGCACGCCAAGATGGTTTGAGGTCCTTCTCCACTTGTGTCCGCATTTGGTAGTCATTCACTACTGCTCTGTCCAATGGAGACTTCTCATTGTCCATGCCTTTTACATGGCACGGCCAAGTTTGGCGTTGAATCCGTAGATGCCAGACTAGATTCTGAAAACAGAACCAAAAAATGCATCTAACACTCACCAGCATAAGCGCGCTATACAACATCATACATAATACAGCCAAAATCCTCATGACATTCCTGCCAAGCTCTTCAGGTTTTGCAGGATGATGATGAAGAATTCTCACAGCTCGATCAAGATTCAAGGAAACGAACGCACAAAGACTGTCTGTCGGTGCTGTAAAAGGCCTAGCGAAAAAGACCGAATTTTGAAATTTGGCCTTATTTCCAAGAAAGAATATCCTGGTCCGCTTTAGTTAGTATCCATTCTTCTGCGCCATACACAAGGACAGGGATTATGAAGAGTCTCTCACGTGAAACTAATGATAATAATGAAATGAAAATCGCAATAACGCTAATGGGCCAAATTGGTGTTCATGCATCATTGTGTTTCTGATTGTAAAGAAGGACTTAACCCATTTATGGATTCGCTGGCCGAGGATGTTGTTGTGTAGAGAATGTTCACCCACAAGCTGTACGGGCTAAACAGCGACTGCAGTCTATTGAGATGTGTACAATTTCGACCACGACCATGTAGAGAACAATAATTGCACCCGGTTAATATGACTATATCTTGCACCGTTATGGTGTTCTGCAGTAGTGAGCGATGGCAAATCTCTAACCAGAAAGAGGACTGAACTCTGTTTTGTGGAAGGTTTCAATGTCATAGCACCCACCTAAGTTGGATTTAAAAACAGTCAAAAGTTAACCCTTGACCGACGTTGCATATAGTCAAGATTATGTGATTGAGCTTCTAAGTCCGGTAATTTTTATCAATTCTTTAATGTGTTAGAAATTCATCCGAAAGGAACAGAAAGCTAAACAAAAAATTGGTGGAAAATAAGGTGGAGGTATTGAGGACGGTTTGATTGAGACGATTGATGAAAGCTTTGTCAAACTAAACTCTGCCGAAAGAAGGCGTTACAATTTCGCCATTCGTAGTGGTGAAACGAGGGAAAATGCCCTTACTCTTGCACAAAACCACCGTGTCCAAAAGTGGCAGATCAGATGATCACACCCCCGGCTCAGTCAGCCAGGACAGGTCCCACACCGAATGCCTCCACTTTCAGCCAAGTGGCCAGTGCTGATAGGTTGGAAGTTGTCCTGGTTAACCTAAGCAACGAACCTCTTTTCCAAGAGGCGGTCTCCATCGACCTGAAAAACAGACGCGTGTGGTCACACTTTGGAGGTAAATAAGATTCAGAAAACGGGGTGGAATTGGTGGCATTTAAGACAATGCTACTGCTGACTGGATGAGAAACAACTTTGAGGCAATCAAATTGAACTTCACACTTGTGGAAGAAGGATCTTTCGTGAAATCAAACACTGTGCTAGGGTTTTTCCACAGAGCTTAGAGCTCCTTACTCCCAAAATGTTGGTTTCAATTGAAACACCAAAAGAAGGCCTGAAGACAGCTTCCTGGAAAGCGTTACAGAGGGCAAAAGAATAAGCACTCCTCCATCTTATGCTCGCTCTGGATGACACCTCCATAAAGATACTCAATACCCTATATAACACGGTGTGCTATCAATTTGGTAAGGTCACATTGATCATCTTGACCAAAAAGGCTAATCAAGTGAATGCTACTGCAGCCGCAACAGTTAAACAACCTCCTGCAGTGCCACTGAGCATACTAATATATATATGCGGCTATAATACCAGCAGGACTACCATACAGAGTCCTAATGTACAATGTGGCTAACGCTTCCAGTGCAAAGCACCTGCGCCAAAGGACCAAATGACAAAAGGGCCAAACGCTCGAAGAATATAGTCTGTCGGGAAAAGACCAGACTAAAAAGGCCCAACCAAAGCGGCAAGCTCGGTCTTCTCTTGAGGGCAAATGTTCATATTCAAGGTGCCCCAGGCTAACTTGCACCATTCCAAGAGCTCGTCTGACACTCTAACAAGTTTGCAGAAGAAAACATGACCATGGGCTTTATTCAGAAACCTTTGGTCAGAGGTGGACACATAAGATGTCTACGAAATGGGGCATGCAAGTTAATCCAGAAATGTGGTAAACCTGCGTCTAGAGTGGCCTGATTTATTAATAATAATATTGAAAATATTATATTCCCGTCCCAGAATTCATAGAAAGTGAACTGGTTGCACTGCTTTTGGAAGCCACATCAGAAAAGGGAACACAAAACATCGTATGCTCCGTGGCCTATGTTCCCGATGAAAAAAACCACTTAAAAAATAATTAAACGATCAATAAAAACTAGAAATTAGAAATAAATAGAAATTTCCCACTATTGCCCAACGTTAGCAACATTTTTTAACGGCTAAACCAGGATCCATAGGACATTGAACTAAAATCAATTCATACTATGACCAGCCTTACAACTCTATATCCTTAAAAAACTGTAGGCACGCAAAGTTAATTCGAGCTTGAAAGGATTAAATGGAAATTGAGTGTGACTGTGATTTTTAAAACAAACGGCAGTATCACCCACGCCCGGGCTCGCTCCCGCATCTTCATCTTCTTCATCCCATCTCTGAAGATTCGCAGAGGACCACCCATCATCTGATGATCAAAAATCCATTATGAAAGGGTTGAGAGGTTAAGAAGTACGTCTTACGTCCAAATTCTAAAGTTAGCTGAAATTATGATAATTGTACAAATTCCCTTGCTGTTATGGCTCAGAAAATTGCTCTCCATCACCCATAAGTAAATCAAAAAAATCCCCTCTTAGTGAATTTAACCATTTAAGAAACAGAGTTACATTTGCATTCAGTCACCTGTCGCCAACGCTGTCAGTCACATGGCAACTCTACTTCAGACAACGTTCACGCAACATGTATGCAATCATGCGCAACACGCAACCACTTTGGTCGACCGTCATTCTTCATACCTCAACACAACACAACAGCAAGATCGCACTTGTGTTGCGTTCAGTTCAGTCTTCTTCGAGTTTCTCTCGCGAGTGGGTGTCGACTGTCGCTCCAACACGCTTGTATTCTTCCGTTCGCTTCGCTCTCGTCGATCGTGCTAACCATGTGTTGTCGTTCTTGAAGTGCAAATCTCGTCGTTGTTCGTGCTACCAATGAATGTCTCGTCAGGGTGCTATCAAAGCGAATAGAAAACAGCAGATTTACGCAGCTCTCGAGTCAACTAGCTCAGTCGGTTACGACTTACGACGGCGAATCGTTGAATCGTTATCGAGATATCCCGCAGCCGATCGACCGCGACCGGATGACAATCGATCGTGATATCATCGTTTTCTTTAAACCGTTCTTGTAGATTGCGGCCGAGGATAAATTACGCTGGCACATTGCAACGTTTTGACGGTGAATCATCGTCATCGTCGGGGATGCTGCTGTAATACGATCGCGAATGCAGAACTGCTAGAGCGCACCACCAGCGCAACACTGGCTGCCGATCCTTCGTGCCAGATGTGCTCGTGAATGGTGGGACGTGTGGGACCTCTTCTGTCGGTTGGGGCCGCTGCCGATTTGATGTAATGTGGAAATGATGGTGATAGCATCTTGTACGGGGAGAGATGTCATGTTGTTAATTACCAACATTTGATAGTGTGCTCCTTTGCAGTTGTCATTATTAAGTCGCATGCAGTGCGTGAAACAGTGCAGCAAAAACCGATCCCGGATCGACGATCTCCAGATCCTTTGTGCTCGCGATCTCTCCTACGGCGAGTTGTCGCGTTGGTGGCGCGTTTAATTGATTGCGGGTTTTGTGAACGGAAAGACGGCGAGTTTTTTCATTATTTTTCGTGCGTGTTGTGCTTTACATGTGTGCGCGTGTTTCTGCCCCTCAGAGGATGAGGCTAGCCCTCCAACGTCAGAGGAGTGCAAGAATGAAGATCGTTTAGTTTACTGATCTGCCGATCTTCCGCGTGTGTCTTGTTCAAGATTGATGGAGATTTTATGAAGAAGTGTCAAGTCGGCTGTTTGTTTGACACATTGCATGTGATCACTTGCCATTTAACAGTTATTACAAGAGAGAGTGTGTGCGAGAGGGAGAGAGAAAGATAAACAACAAAAGAGAAAATAAGGAATACCAGTGTAGTGAATTGTTCGAATCGGTCAGAGGTCAGCTCTCTGTTGGCAGTGTTATGCGCAGGATTTGCAAAGATCCGCGATCGGCCGAAACACCACCAAAAACAGGGCTCAACGAATTCCCCTCACAATGAGCCACGCGTGTGGATTGTCACTTTGCGTCGGGTTGGACTGGAATCAACGCCGAAGACGAAGGAGGAAGCATCCTCACGATCTTCCTTTCATTGGATTATTATTCATTTGGGCAGCAGCGTTAGCTGTCGGTTCGCTGGAAACGATATCGGCCGCTGTCTACCATGGCAGTGGCAGTACAGTGATGCTGAATTCTAGGAATTACTCATCGTCGGACGGTGTGCGGGGTGCAGGTGCACCATCGGAGTCTGGAATGAAAATCAGTTCAGGTGAGTTTTTGTTTTTCTTTTTTGCCGATTGGTATCCCTTGCGCCTTCCATCTTCGTTTGAATTCACTGCAGCGAGGCGAAGAACGAACCGTGAAATTTTCGGGTACGCTGCTCGCTGCAGATCCATCATCACAGGAGAGAAGGGAAAAACCTGATTCGGTGATCTAAGTGGATCGGGTTATTTCCGAGCAGGTAGCCATAGCACGCGATCCAGATCTATCGCATTTTGTTGGGCGAACTCTTTGTTTTCTCTCTTGTTCTTTGTTCTGGCTGAGGCCTGGCGATCAATTTCGCCAAGTTCTCCTTGTCTTGCTGCTGGTTTTGCGCACACATTTTAAGTGAAATCGCTCGTAAAAATCGGATTAGAAGCAAATTAGAGGAGAAACAGGTTTCTGAATGAATGCCTGTTTTTTCCATGTCCGGTGTGCATGAAGTCCTTTCTTTTTGCACGAAATTGGTGAATAAATTTCGACGGGTCCATGCGGACCGAAGCATTCCCTCGCGAGTGTGGCAAGTGACGGCATTGTTGCAGTCACGTCAGTGCGGCATTGATTATTCAGCGCCATGTTCCGGTCCAAGCTTACAATGCGAATTTCTCTGAAAAACGATTCCAATCGGCCGAATGGGGAATTGTGTTAGCCGGGCGGTCATTTGGCATTCAAAGCAACCTTCAAATCGCATTCGATGGCATTGTGATCCTGACTGGGCAAATTGATTTATTGAGTCCATGGATGCCAGTCGGTGCGGACCATCGTAGAGCGCAAAAGGGAACAATTGTTGGTGAACATAATCGCATTAGGAGTGCCGTGATTTACCC
Organism: Eristalis arbustorum; assembly: GCA_916610145.1. NCBI lineage: Eukaryota > Metazoa > Arthropoda > Insecta > Diptera > Syrphidae > Eristalis > Eristalis arbustorum. The sequence goes on along the minus strand of OU744316.1, from coordinate 50,550,462 downwards.
ATAAATGTACAGGGTTTCCCAATGTGCACACAGAAGAGACTTGTGTTGGCGTAGCGCGTCGTGTGACTGTACAAACATTTCACTATCAGTTTTTGACAGATGTCATCAGCGGAGTTTGACGATTGTTTTCTTAAATATTACACAACGCACGCGCTCAGAGATTTTCCTAATGTTTCCTTAGATTCAATGAGGTTGGGTCAACGGAAAAATAAATACTTTTTCTAGTATTTTCGTTGCGTTTATATTGAACTTGCATAGTTGCTTCCTCTATTTGGAGAAGCAGCTATTTGTTGACACACCGTTTGGGGTACAAGTCAATTGCACTAGGAATTATGTTGCATTTTGGGAGCTTTTGCTGTGAATGGGGTATTCTATCTTCTTCCAAGAAGCTCCAACGACGCTTGACTCGAATAAGGAGCCAGGGCCAGTTCAAAATTTCTGCTGCTGTTGAAGTTAAATTTTCTCTGACGGGTCTACTCCTACGCTGGTTATGTCTATTCCAATCCCAAAAATCACGACTTTCACAATTTATAAGAACCGGAAGTTGCTTTCTATACGATAGCACTGAAGCACACTTGGAACCTGACCTTGTTTGAGATGATGTTTCATAAGGTTACCTAAAGTGGCGCCATCGTGCTTTTCCGAGCCCGGCGACCATATTCCATCGACTTACTGAAGGTGGCGCCAAACAATATTTTCGAGTTATCGAAGAAAAATTAAACGTATATTTCAGTTTTGGCGCTGTTGTCAACCATTTTCATTCGCGTTGTCGAAGTTCGACTGTTTCAATCATTTGAACTAATTTTCATATCCCGTAGAAATTCGACGTCCACTGTACATATAGTCTGGACTCAGTCCGCCTTGATTTTGCTTCTCATAGACCTACCCAGAGTGAAGTTTTAATTCGGTTCTTTCATTCGCCTTTAATTTCCTTATTGACCGGCTGAGAGACAAAAGAGTCTCTCACCATGTGACGAAGTTTTAATTCTCTTCTTTCATCCTTAAAACCGTTAGTGTACATTTCCGGAGTAGTAACATACTTGTCTTGATCGTAGTCCATATCTTCTTGAATACCTATTGTCTTGTGACTGCAACTAAGTCAGGAAAAGTCGACCTCAAAGATCCAGTCCCGCGATGTCTGTGAGTGATCGATAATAGCACTTGTTTTTGTTATTGATGATTGCCTCATTCAGATCAAGTGAGGAAGGCAACGACCTAAGTGGTGCCAAGGATTGGCCTATGTAGAGTTTCAGAAATGACTTGTTTAACAGCCTTTAATAGATATAGTGAAAATAAACTCGGCACTTATACGGATTCCAAGGCTCCAAGGTTTGAAAACCCCGCTATATATACCACTGTTCAATAATGTCGTCCTCTTAGTGCTGCCAAATCACCGGATGTCGTTGTTACGCTAAAGAACTTATCACGCAATTGACGAGATTCAATGCAATCGATGGCCTATCTATTAGACCTTTACTGAAGGTTACTGAAGTCTTAGCCTACTTAGCTGCCTACACATTTTTCAAATTCAAGTCACTGGATTATGTTTCCAGACCCATTCTTTTTTGAGTTACTGACAATGCTCAAAGAGTTTTCCTGTCTACAAAACGCTTCTCAAACTTGACCGTTCGGAGTCGACATACCATGAATACAACATTCTTGAAATATAATCTTAGTTCTTGCTTTGTGACTAAGAACTTGTCCACAAGATGAATTATTACAGTCTTTCCGTCGTTCATCATAACTGCACGTCCTATCGTGTCGGTGTTGTCTTTATGCCGACTCCGAACGGCCAAGTTTGAGAAGCTTTTTCTAGGCAGTAACTCGAAAGAAACTGGGTCGTGAAAATTATTTTTAGTAATGCCAGGGATCGAACCTGCACACGAAGTGCATATGAGTCGATGCAGATTCCCACAGTGCCACGAACCATCACCCGTTTTTGTCCTTGTTTTATCTCAATCTTAATTTCTCCGTCTCAAAATACCCTTTACCTCGAATTTGTCGATGCCCATTGTGGCGTTCTGTCCAAGACGTCGACCTAAGTCCTAAGTATGGATATGCCGTCTGACGCACGGACACAAGTTGTTCAGCTACGTCGACTATCCCTGCACTAAGGACTAGCCATGGCCAGAATGTGACCTAGGAAAGGATTGTAGTCGAACCTCCACAGATAGCGAGCAAGGGCCTTGAGCCGGCGCCTTCGTGGAGGACGACAACATCAGACTAAACACCTCGTTAAGAAACTCGGGTCGGTATTCCAAGTGGAAACCGTTGTGATTCGAGTGGCCACAAACTATTGTGTGAAGAACAGGTGGAAATGTCGGCCTTTTTGTGTCTGACGTTACAACCGAGCCATGTCATGCTTAACCCTTTAACCAATTCGAGGATAGTTCAGGAATGCACGTCTTAGCAGAATTTGGTCGGCAGTCTAATTTCGACAAGACACGGGATCACGGGGAATAAGATCGCCGATGAACTTGTCAAACAAGATTCAGAGGAGGTGTCCTTAGGATCAGAACTCGCGTTGAGACTACACGCGTCCTTGGTAACCACTTAAATCGATAGTTGGGCTAAGTCGACCATAACCGGAGGTGGCTTGACTGACTGGTACACAAATGCTCATGCTCCTGAATGCTTGTGAAGAAATTTTCGCCATTTTTGTTATCTTTTGACAAATAATACGTCTGGCGAAACTCGATAAATCCCTAAGTGTTCTTGGGCTGAGCGATGAAACTCTCTGCGACGACGGTGTAGAGCACTTCCTGTGTCACTGAACTGCTTTTTCTCGGATCAGTTGGCAGTTAATTGGTGCTGATGTGGTGACAGCTGCTGGTGAAGTCCTCCTTGTAGTCCTGCGGAAGAGCAATGGACCCATTGGCACTCAGATGAGCACTCAGAGTTTGAAAAACTCCAGTAAAAAAAGAAGTCGATGTTGTGCAATTTTCTAAAAAACATGACAAGAAGTCACTTGAGTAAACCAATGCTGAAAGTCACTACATTTGCTTACAGAACCTTGTGTCACCTGAATGAACCACGATATCAAGTTGAAATCCACAGCCAACTTAGCTCCTTTTCCTCTAACCGGTTGTAACGAAGTAGTGGACGTAAACATCGTAGCATAAACCACATAAGTATGCATATGCATGCAGTCCCATTTGCCATAAAAATGCCCACTAAACGTAACGTCATTATCGACTTATCTATGTATCAGCATTTAATTTTATTCCTCCCGTGACGTGAACCTTGGAAAACTTTCAGGAAATTTTCCATTAAAATTCTAGTCTTATCGACTAAACAGTCGTCAGCATCGCAGACAGATTTATTCAGCCCCACTGGCTTCAGAGACACCAATCAACAGAAGTCACGATGACACCTGACGGAAGAATGCCATAAATTTCCAACTGACCGACCACACTAATGACCGCATCAGTTGCAAGTCAAAAGGCGCTTTTCTAATTCATGTTTGCGTGATCCACAAACTGGCCCCGTGACAATTACGCATTTTACGAGCCTCACAGGCAGACCACATAAATCGACCGCAGTCGCTTTTGTCTTGTCCTGTCATTTAATTGTCATACCTTTGGTGGCGCCGTTTTCTGTCAAAAGTAAGTGTCCCTTAACTCACTGGAACACTCTATAAAAATCAAAATAAATATCAGCACCACTCCCCACGGCCGCATCAAACAGAAAAACGCTCAGCTATTTCCGCGCAATAGCCGAACTGTCAGTTCATAAACGTCACCGGAACAAAACGAAAATCCAGAGGCACCTCAACAAAAGCCGCACGGGTTGGCCCGCGTCCAATCAAATATTTATGCAAGATCAACATGCGAATCATTAAAAGAGATCATCTTCGAGAAGTCATAAAGAAGAAAATAGTCAGCGTTGTGTTTATTCCGTGCACGAAGCGTACCCCCGCCACGATGACAGGCGGAATTTCTGATCTTTAACGCAGCAAAGTTTATTAATTTCCCCTCATCTGCTCGTCCATCATTCAACGCGTTCTCGCCCGAAGCGAGTGCGGAGAGCAAGTGAGTTTTTTTTGTTCGCGTGGTGATGCCCACCAAGGGCGCAATGCCAAGGCAAGACGAGCCTCTCGACTCGAAATTCGAACGATTTCTAATCACATTACGACGACGTCCTCAAGTAGGCGTCAGAAGACAACTTGTAATCGGAGCGTACGATCAGTTAAGGTCTACCATCCATTTCCCCGCAGTTTCATCGAAATGAGATTGTGGGTCGCAGCTAGGGTGCTAGAAACATTCCATTTCTGTGTCAGCTGCACACTGCCCACTCAGTCGACTGACTCTCAAGTGATCATAAATATAGAAGATCACCGATCAAGCTGATTCTCGGCGGCGCGCATATACTTAAATGTGCCCCATTTCCAGGCCCTGCCCCTGCCCCAAAGTCCATTGTAATCCCTGTGTGCTCTTACTGCTGGCTCGCGTTATATTCTGAGAAACGAAAAGAGAAACGCTTTGTCTTCATGTTTTGACTGCACCGCTATAGATGAGATCAGAGCGGGAGAGAACAGCGTCTAGTGGTGGAGTTGGTGCTTGTGCTTCGATGCCGGGACGACCGATCGTCGATCTACTGACCTAATACGAGCACGAGGATGAGCCGAGCATTGCGCCTCCCTTTCTCTCGGTCTCCCTCTCTATTATGTGTCACTTACCCGAACTGACAGATAGCATTTTGACTTATAATGCCACTCAGTGCGGCAATAAATCCCGTGCGCGCCTCTTTCTTTTCTGTGTCCGCACGAATTTAGTTCAGATAGCTGTTCGTTGTTAGGTTGGATTAAGCTCGACAAGACCCTACCACGGCTAAGCCTATTAGACAGATGTAAGGAACGTCGGAGTTGTCGTTGATTGCCGCAGTATTGACCGAGTGAATTAGCTAATTGATAGAATTAGAAGAATTGTCGTGACATGTTTTGACATCGGGGACGGGACGGGACCGGGATTGTAGGGAAAGTGGGAAATACGCTTATCAACTGAAATGACACACTGGGTGTTCCATTTCCCGAATAGAAATCACTGCCGAGGAGGAAATGTGACAACGAATTCGGTTTGATCGGCGATTTAAGGTTTGTAATCGATAATTGGAATGAATTGACCGTGCGCTGACATGGGGACCAGGAGATAATCACGAAAGCGCATCATAACGCTGTGTTCATCGTTTTTGACAGCATTCGGGGAAATTTTCGGCGATAAAGAGTTGTTTGGTTGGGGAGATTGTTGTTGAGGGATAGGGCTAAGTTCAGCTGAGTTTTATTGACAGAGATTGGGAGGAAGCCGGAATTTGGAATGTGGTGTCTGTTGTGCAATATTCGGGAGGAAGCATATTCTGGAGTTTTGTTTGACTTGCCACGGACTGTACTTTGTGCAACGGCAAGTAGACATATTTACACTGCCCCAGTTTCCAGGTGGTGCTTGGATGGTTTCGTTTTATTTTGCAGAAGTCTTATACAGCAGTTGCAGTAAATAAAGCGGACCGAATTCATTTCAATCCGCCCGGAAGTCTGACTTTGAACCCACACCATTATTTACCCTGAGTGGGTGTAATCCACGTGCGTTATTATACTTTCTAACGACATTAAGTAACAATAACGAACGCCACTTCTTCGAGACTGAAAAGATATATTTTGAGAGCAGTCATAAAGGGCAGTCGTAAATTTTAAGATGACAGTAAATTTTTCTCATTTCTAGTTGTTCTATCAGATAAGCCTTCCGTCTTAAGTGGGAGCCATAGGAGCATTTCTCATTTGTGAAAAACCGAGACGATTTTGTGTATCAACACATTTTTGTTTGAATGATCCGGTCCCACATGGTTCGAGGCTGAAAGTGAGATATCTCACATCTTTATTTCCGATTTGTATGCAGATCCACTGTCAATGTCGTTACATTCTATAGATCATGTCTATTCATGAGACCAATAGTCGGACGAAAGTGGCGGTCACACTTGTCTTAAGGGTCACAGATCGATTTCCAAGCGATGAGTCAGGAGGGCAGGAGTACGTGGTGCGGAATACTTTGGAGGCAAATACGGCTACTGGGAAAAATTGGGAAGAGCTGGGTAATGGGCCTTTCCAGAAACCACACTCGATGGCGCGTTGTCATTATAGTGGCCCTAGGACCCAAAAGGGGACGCAGGACGGTCCATGGACAGATTTTGAAAAGGCAAAAAATAGTCATTGAAGTTGAACCATCTGAAGAGATGACAATCCGTTTAAACATAATTCATAAAAATGTGGATCAGTGAACCGTGTTTAAAGAATAGCTCGTGGTTTGTTTCTTCGTTCAGTCTTTGCGCGTCTCGAGTAAAGTTTGACGGAATTCATTAAAGCAATCCCTTAGAAATCATCATAAATTGAGATCAAATGTCGACGTCTGAAATGTTAGCCGTGGACATAACTAGTGCATCATCATTATAATAATTTGGCTCCGAAGTCTTACCAGAGTTAGTGTTAGTAATGCTTTGCTGATGGATTTCATGGCTCATCTTCCACCTGCCCCGGCGGGCCTCCAAGGCCTACAAACGATTTGCGCACACCTTTTGCACGTTTTGGTGTGTGTGCATTAATCGATCCTCAGAGTGTTCCATCAAACACTTTTCCAGTATTCTAGATTTATAGAAAGACCGCTAGTTAGGTTAGGTTATCGGCTCGAAATTGCGAGCACACTGGAATACGCAATGCTTTTGGGATCAAGGCCAATGGTGAGTGGACTATATTTGAAAACCATATAAAAGCATATTAACTTCACTTACATTGGGATTCAGCTAGTATTTGTGTTGAATTGCTTCAAAGGTTTCCAAATGGGTCTTGACAACTTTGAACTTTCTCTGTGAACACACCCTTGAACCAATCACCAAACTGTCAATGTCACAACAATCGGTAAAACCCACATTTTCATCTTGAGTGTAGAACATTTGCAAATAGTTAAGATTTAGTATCAAAATTCCAAGTCGGTGACCGCAACTTTGGGAGCGTCTTTAATGAAGTAGTGCATTTTTGGACTCGCCGACATGTAGCTAGTTGGACGTCAAACAACACTGCAGACATTATTCTTTGTGCTATATTGCATAGTTAAGTCTGCAAGGTGGATGGAGGACAAGACAAAACCGCACTGTACCGGGATGTAGATGTAGTACGGAAGGCAAGCATACGTGGACTGCACTGACTGATATCGAGCACATGGACACCAATGCTCCAGCAAAGATTGTCCTTGAATCCGAGCCTTCTGGTTCGATAGGGGGAGGAAGACCGAACCACCAGTCTTGATGATTGTAAGCACCGCGTCCAGGGCCGTCATCGATGGAAGACAACTACTGCTCAGACATAGAACTTCCATGGTTCGAAGGCCTTAGAAGCCTGTAATAAGTCAAATGTGTGTTATTCTTCGGCTTCTTTGTTCAGCGCTACAGTCCGGGTTGGACTTGGGCCTCAACTAAAAAGCATTCCCACCTAGCGCGATCTCTGGCTTGCTGTCTCCAGTTTCGCATGCTAAGTTGGGTGAGGTACTTCCCTTGTCGTCCTCTGGTTCGCATTCGAAGACTCTTCGGGACGGATCCGAGTTGTTCATACGATCTACAGCAGCCACCGTAGCCGTCGGATCGTGGCGCTGTATAGCCCGTGCGGTTCGTAGTTGAATATTTTTCCCCACATCTCGTCACCGTGAATTTGATCAGGTCCCACGAAAAATAACGTTGCCAACAACTTGCTAGACAATAACCAGCCATTAAACCGTCACCGAGCACCTAGCCTGTGGAGAAGACGATGGCAATTCATTTGCCACTGTCCAGCCTTTGTTCGGATTAAGTGGTTGTTCGGTGTTGATGAGCTGAGAGCTGGTGATGTAAGCTCCTTATCACAGAAGCGTCGTCTACTAGTAGAAAGACGTGTTAAAAAAAGCTCTATTTTCACTTCAATCTCCTAAAACACATGCCGAAGGTGGAAGAAGAATAATTTAAAAAAACATTCAGGCGATTCTTACTGGCGCTGTGCCATTTCGAAAAGAAAGAACACATCAACACCTGCTCCTCTACTGCGCCGCCGTTTTTAATAAAAATGTTGTTAACAGGAAGAAAGGCACACGAAAAGTATTATTGCTTAATAAGCTGTTTCCAGTATTACACAACAGCCTGTCATCATCACATTTTTTGAACGCATTTTTCTGCCAGGACAATGTGCGTTGATCAGATAAAATCCTCAAGTGACAGAAACCACACAGTAGGTGTCGCAATCGATTTATTGAAAACTCGAAACTAGTGGGCAGTCTGTGTGGCGTCCTCTACCCACTTTAAAACTAGAACGAAAATATTTTCACGGCCCCAGCTCTTTCGAGTCTCGCACAATGCGTAAAGAGAACTCCTGTCTAGAAATATGCTTCTCAAACTTTGTCGTCCAGAGTTGGCAAGATAGTGTAGGTCTCTTCCGCTAGTAAGAGAACACATCACGATTGATTGCTGTGAAAGTTAGGCCCTGGCTCTCTACGGGTCGTAGCGCCACCCAGTAGTATCGTTATCATCGTTATTATTAGCACATACTTGTATGGCATGTGGAACATGATTTTAGGGCTACGATCGATGCGTCTGGCGCATATGTAGCATCTTTTATTAAAGACATATGGACGAGTAATTTCGATGCACATCAAATGGCCGCATTTTCTGGATAAAATGATGTTTGCAATCATGCTGCTCCAGCGTTAGCCTTTTCATAAAGACAACCAAGAATTGTCAACTGAATTGGCAAACGAAAGACAACCTAGAACTGTCAACTGTCACAGAGACAAGTTAAAGTCAAATCCGCTTTTCATAACAGACCTTTCAGTTAAAGATGTCGTTCACTTTTGCCTGAATAACAAAAAGTTCTCAGCAGGAGCCTAGGTTCATTCTGAATAGTAGCGCCACTCAAAAGAAAAAAACGAAGCATGTCCAATCAATTTTGACAGCCATGATTAAGAAATCATGTGGAACCGCATTTTCTCGCCATGTACCCTTCAATTCCGACTTTCCACGTTCTGCGCAGATTCGTCTCACAGTCGCCTCATAGTGCACCACGTGAAACCATGATCTCTCGACATTCAATGCGCTAATGACACTTAATAGCCGTTGTAAAGTCAAATTTGATAGGAAAATCAGACAAAATTTAAATGTCAATTTCTAGCCACGTGAAAGTTGTTTGAATAGAACCCATCTAGTTTGCTTTCATTTTATATCGCATCTCAAACAAAAAAACCGAAAGTAAACAACCTGTCAAAAATACTTGTATTTAAGTGTGTTTATGAGCCTCTTTAGGAGATTACTAATCCGACCATATTAAACAATCGGCGCCACACTGTCACATAAAACCGCCCATCCATTACCTCTCTTAAGCGTTTTCCCTCCCGTAGCAACATCTCTCTCACCGTGTTTCCTTGACCCGAAATTAATCTTCAAAATTACCATCTTTTCCGAAAGCCCACATGTAATTTGAGATATCGTAGTATCTCTCTGTCCCTGTTGCTCTCGCGCGACCGGGTCGTTTTTACGACAAACATTTGATCGCCATGTGTCAACGTAATGTTGACAGAATTACCACAATGCAAACAGGATATACCCATGACGCTGCTACTGTATCGAGTACACGCACACGAAGTGCATACGTATGAGGGAAGTGTCACTAGCCGAGATGTTACGACATACGTGCTTAATCAACTTTTTTGACAGTAAAAAGTGGATACTCTCCAGTTTCCACTTCCTCTTATGTTTTAGTTTATTTTTTTGCGGTTTTTTTTGTTGTCTGGTTTTTTGCTCTGAATACTTATAAATTTTGGCGATCGTCGTCTCAAGATATTATCTAATGAAATGCTTCCCTCCGGTCGCCGGCTTGGAGAAGTGTTTGCGTGGAATAACGTCAGGTACAATTTTGGACACGCGGTCGTTCTGATATCGTTTTTCTTTTTTGGTTTGAGTGAGAGGGAGATGGAGAAGGAGAAGGAAACTGTGATAAGTTTCAAGTGGTTCTTCGGGTAGAATTATTGGATGAGGAGATACCCGAGGAGCGAAGCCCTTTAGTGAACGAGTCCTTAACACGAAACAGGTTTCCGATCTCCACATGGGACACAATCTAACGCGGACATCGCGGAATGGGAAGATTTACCATCTTCACTTTGATTGTGCGCCACCGAGAAGAGAATCGGGCCGACAAGGAGAATGAATACATTTTTGTTTCGTCGTCATCGTCGTCGTCTCCTTTTCGAATGGCTAATGAAATGTTTAGAACCGCAATAAATACACAGAGAGAGAGAGGAAAACAAAAAGAAGAACAATTGTAAATAAAAATAAAAATTCTGTATACAACGGCAGGGCGAAGACAGAGAGTGACTATCCAGAGATGCAGCAAGATGTAGTGATGCAGGGTCAGGTAGTCGATGGAGTCCCTACGAGAAGGAGTACCACTTGATGCTTGAATGTGAGTTTATTGAGTTGCGCACCTCTGTTCCATGGGTGATGTGTGAAGCGCAAGGTTGCGGGTATATTTTCTGAACTAAGGAGCTCGGCTCGGAATGAGCGCACATTTATGATCACGAGAAGTGTCAATATGAGGGAATCTTATGCAATATTTATGGGATTCATTTATTTTGGGAATTCTAAAACAAAACATTGGCTCTTTTATCGGCGGACACAAATTAGGCCGCGCCAAGGTAGTTGTGTGCGCTTGACATGCATCTGTCTAACCCTTTATTTGGTTTGTTATGAGAACGGTTTTTATTTGAATTTTGTTTACGACTGGAAGAAAATCTGAGAAAGCGTGTAAACATGGCGCAACATTATTATTCTGCTGCGAATTGTTGTTTTGTTGAATGTAATGTCAGGTTCTCCGCCATCTCCGAGGATGCACTAAGCTTGTGTCGCAGATGTCTGTCAAACAAACGTAAGATTAACTGACGTCCGGATGGTTATATGATCCAAGATCAACGGATCACAAGCAGCTCCTTTCAAGATCCCAGATAGGATGCTGGATCTCACTTTTACATCGCGCATTCCTCTGGGTCATAAAGCAGGACTGGGATAAGAGTTGGTATAAAGTGGAGACTTTATTACCCGATTGATTGCCAGAGCGTCTATTCACTGATCACCCATTGTAAGCACCAAGTCGTTCTGAGTTTTAACGTTCACAGTGATCGAGTTGAATTCACGTTTAACAAGACACACTTGCGAAATTCGTATCCGGTGACTATTATGCTGTCTTGTTTATGCCATCGCTTTGGTTGCGTTTCAAGTGATTTCAGTGCAGTTTATTGCGGATGCGCTATATTACGTCGGCTTCAGCAATTGATAATCAAAGCCACCTCTCGAACAATCGAAGCAACCCTCTTGTCCTAGCCCTGCTATATGGCGTATGTACGTTGTCAAAAGCAGACGAGATTTCTTTTGACTGCTTTGAGCGGAAAATTATTCAGGTGATTATTGAACCCGTCTGCATATATCATAGGTGGCGAAGAAGATACATATAACAACAAACTGTACGAGCTGTCAATAACAATAATAATATGGGTGGCGCTACAGCCCGTAGAAGGCCAGGGCCTAGCTTCTCTGCAACCACTCGTGTTGTTTGTCTTTCACGAGTAGAAGGGAACTACAGTTTTATGCCGACTCCGAACGGCTAAGTTTCAGAAGCTGTTTTCTAGACAGGAGCACTCTTCAAGCATTGTGAGTAACTTGAAAGAGGAGGAGCCGTGAAAATTATTCTTGTCGGACAGACCAGAGATAGACCCCACGACGTCGAGGTTGTGATCGACGCACATACGTCACGAGCCACCAGAAGCTGTTAAGCGACATTAATTCAAAAGGGTGAAGATGCAATGATAGAGGGAAAGTAAAACCAGTGGCCCCGTCCCGAAAGACATCGGACACAAACCAGAGGAAGGCGCTGTAGAAGAAGACCGCGTCTCAGCCGGAAAAGGGATCTCAATCAACAATGCGTGCATGTCTGGAGACTAGCTAAGGTTCGAGCCTGCTGGAGAGAGTTGTTGGTCGTAGACCAGGTTTACTGCGGATTGTAGCGCTACTTTGATTAAATAGGCCACTCAACCAAAGCACAGTGGCTTTCAAGGAGAGACTACATTGATCCACCGGGTTCTGCCTTAATTTTGTGCACTTCCATAGACAACCAGGCACCTTAGAATGCACTGGTTATCTCTCTAACTTGACAGCAAGCTATGACCTGTCAATTACTTGGGGTTGGGTTAGTAATCCCCGAAATCAAGTTATTGGCCGAGTTCATCACTCTGGCATTATGACCTCGAATTAACTTCACCTGGAAATTGGTCACTCGAATCAGATTCGCACTGTTGTGTAGGCCTTCAATTGAGATGTATTCACTTTACTTCTGGTTTAAAAAATGTGGTAACCAGCACGAGCTACAATTGATATTGTGGAGGTAGCGTTTTCTGGCGTTGACTGTTTTGGCGATTTGGCATGGTCAGCAAGATCGCACGAAAAACATTACAGACTTCATTCTTAAGGGCTAATTGAAGTCGCGGGGTTATGCCAAGCGTCAGCCCTTAGAGAGAATATTCGAAGAGGATGCGAACAGATATCATCGGGAATAATCCGGAAAGTCATGAAGAACGCAAGAAACCGAACACAAATGTTCATAAACAATGTCGCAAAATTGTTTGTAATTTGCGCGTGCTAAAGGGATTATGTTCTAATACCCCTAGTGTGTCCGCGGTCAAGACGCAGTACGGGCGGAGGTACTTGGCGGATATCACTCTTATGTCAACACTCAAAAACAAAATCTGCTTGTAAACATTGACCCAAAAAGAAAATTTTATTTTTTTTTTGGAATAAGGTAATAAGCGATATTTTAGGAGGCTTTTGAAAATCCCAAAATATATTAATTAGAAAATGAACATCACCCGGGTATGTGGGTGTAGACACTAGGGTTAACAGGGAAAATTGTAAAGCTCCAAATGATTAAAGCCACCCAGTAGGTTCTCTGTAATTCTGTCGATTGCCCGCAGCTTTGGTTAGGAAACTACGTTCTTAGCAATCATAAGCGCCGATATAAGTCGGTCCTCGATCCCAAAGTTGCACTGCTTGTCGTAAGACCATTGTTTCGCTACTAGTTGCGATAGTTGATTAATGCCAGATTGCGTTTTGTATTCCGATTGTTTTTACTAGGGCGATACATTTTCTGGCGAAGGGATCTCAGAAACAACAAGCAAGCTGACAATATCAGAAACGGTATTGGAAGTGAAGGAAAGAGTTGAAAGAGTGGTGGAAAAGAAGCTCCTTTATTGAAGGTTTTCTTAGACAAAGGGACAAGGCTATCAGATCTAGTGTATCCTTCAGCTTCAGCTGTGATGATCACTTTTCAAACTATTCCTGCCAACACTAGCCTACGTGTAGTTCTATTTCCGATTGTGTTGCAATGACAAAGGTTTAAAAGAAGGGCATATTCTGCCTGACAGCGTATTTGTTATTTGACACACAACGGTCTGCAGGAACAGTACTTCATTATCCTTCGACTGCGACTCTCTTCTGATGTGTACGGAGATCTTGCTTCAGTCGTCGAGTTTACCTGAAGTCATGAAAGGGCGAGTTGTCTTTGCTGATTGTTGAAACATATCACTTCAATTTCTATTGAACGGTCTTGAGCATCGTTCCTTATCTCTTTCCATTCCGTGCTCAGGTAGCACCCGACTTCACAGATTTGTGGAATCCTAATCCGTAAATCCTTATTGTTTTTTACACACCTTTAACTACCTCATGGGGTCCGTCGGATGATAACTTTGACAATTTTGACGTCTGTTTGTCTGTAAGACTGTCAGCGTAATGACCAGATAAGAATGATAGAAAAAGTAATTTGAATAACTCAGCAACGATGTAAGATATATAATTGATTCTGTCTTTAGTTTGAAGCTGCATCAATGCCATTTCGGAGGGGCCTGTGTATCCTAAGCAAATTTGTTGATTGCTCTCAACTTGGCGAAATACCAGCAGCGATCCTTTTAAATGCACAGATCAAATTGACGTACAGCCTCCTGTGTGTGAAATCGCACAACATTTGAATGGCCGCCTCGATTTTGTTGGCATTGCATTTAGCGGTCGGTTCAATATTTGGTGACTTGTGAGGCATTTGTTCTTCGTCGAAGTGACTCGTGCAGCACTTGTATTACCCGAAGTTCCCAACGCCTAACTTCTCCTCGTCTACTTCGGAAATCTTTAATTCAGGAGCATTCCGTCTTCATTCATCCAAAGCTTAGTGAAACGTTCTCAAAAATAAAACATACCATTAAACTGATACAAATAAAATTGTACTACCATTAAAACAAAAGTTTCTACATTGAAAATGAAAATAAGGTCAGAACTGTTGACAGATGTTCGGTGTTCGGTTGTGCGCTTGGTGTACAATAAAATTTAATTTCCGTAGAAGACTTTTTATGGTCGTTTGATTTTATTTCACTATTCGCGCGTAATGGGATAAATAATTCATTTCCATTCCACTTTCATTTAATTGAGTCGTTTTGTTGGCACTATTAGAAGGTTTTAGAACCCTTGTCTTCAACCGAACGTAAACTGAATAAACGATTGTGTGTGTTTTTTTGTTTATATTGCGGAAGTTATGACAAAAGCCTGCCAACGGTGGTAATATGACGGGAAATTAATGGCGTTTTTTTCTTCTCTTAAGAATCTGGAAAGTTATTTTTAAAGTGAAAGCAGACAACTTTGGAGTTCTGCGGTTGGCATCAGCAATCAAAGTTGTGCACATAAAAAAAATAAAAATTGAGTGCAGAGATTCTTGGAAATAAGACAAGTGTGTGGTATGGTTTTGAGGGGGTTTTACTTTTTATTTAATGCAGACGGAAAATAAAACAAAGACACCCAAGACTAGGCTAAGAATTGGAGTTTGAAATGTAGTTCAATGGATGGGAAGACGATTGTCGGGGGACCGAAAACAAATTTTTTATGACTCGTGTTTAGGATTTTTGGTGTCTTGAAAGTTTTCATTCAGATGACCTAAGTTAATGGTCTCCCATGTCCTTAATTTGATTATTAATTCTGACAAGTCCAATCGATTAAGTCTCTCATTCAATAGCTCATATAAGATCATCACATACACTTCCCCTTCTAAACAACGTCATCTACTATCGTCGTACTTCAATACTGAAAACCATGTCATTTTGAGAGGAGTAGGCAGGAATCCTATACAAGATGTCCCCGAAAAGTAGAAGCTTATAAAACAAAAAAAACAAATTTAGCAATAATATAAACAAAGGAGACCCTTTTGGACTGTTCCAACTACCCCGAAATAAGTCTCCCTTATATAGCTTACAGAAAAGCTATAAGCCGTTCATTAACAAGCCGATAGGTACATGTCTGTATGGCTACAGACCAGGCAAGTCGACAGTAGACCAAATCTTCACACTACTACACATCCTGGAAAAGACACAAGAAGTGCAATTCCACACACACCATCTATTGGAATGAGCTATACAACGTAAAGCCTAATTTTGACACTCCTGCCAAACTCGTCCTCTTGAGAAAGACGACGATGCATAAATCTCACTGCTCCATCAAAGTCGCTAACGAACTCACCGAGACCTTCAATGTCAAAAGCTGTCAAGTGATTTCTTCAACGTCATCCTGGAGAAGATCGTGCACAACTTACACGGCAAGACTAGAGGTACGATCTTCCAGAAGTCCGAAAAGTTTTTAGGGTACACCAATGACATTTATGTGTTTGGTAGGGTTCCGAGAGCATTTGCAAGCATTGAGATGGTATCGAATAAAATAGGCCTGCCGTTGAATGTGGGCTGAATGAAGTAAGAAAGGACTAAAACAGAGCGTCACAATTTGAATAACTTCAAGGATATCGTCTACCTCGGCGCAGTGCAGTACCAAGATCAAACGCAGAATTAGTCTTGCCAACCGCTGTTTCTATGAACTCAATCAAGAGGCAACTGAGTAGTAGAACCTTCTCTCAAAGAACCAAGTTCACTCTTCAGTGGAGGTCATCTAGAGTTTTTTTAATTGTTAAGGAATAATGAAAACGTATTTTCCAAAATAAGTGATGAATAGCCCAAACAGTGTGTTCTTTCAAAATAATTGAAGCACACTCCGCTATACGCAATACGCAAGTTTTTTCTAAAAAGACACTCAGTGTCCCCATCGTCGTACGGTCGGCACAGGTGACAATGTGGCTACTGTGGCCGAGAGTGTAAGATTCAATTCACTAATTTCATTTTTCTTCGTGGTGGCCCTCGACGTCGTAGGTTCGATTCCTGCTCTGTGCGACAAAAAAATGTTCACGGCCTCAACTCTTTCGAGTCAGTGATAATGCTCAAAGAGCATTTCCTGTCTAGTAAAAAGTTTCTCAAACTTGGACATTCGGAGTCGGCATATAACTGGATTTGGACGACTTATGGTTCACGCTGGACTAAGAGCCATGCCACACAGTCACATGCCACAATCGATCCAAATCATGTTATTTGTCGGGTTAATGATGCTAATTGGCAGTCTCGGAGGCGTGATTTGACCCCATTCGATTGAAAGACCGATGTTATGTGAACAATCTGGAAAAGTTTCAGCACCATCCAAGCAATCCGAAAGCTACAGTCAGAAACATCAACGAGGTCTTGAAAAATTGAGTTGACAAAATGTCCTGCAAAGATGAGATAGCCATTTGAACGATTGTATTTCATAATTAATTGGAATGTTTGTTCTTACTAATAAAGCCATGACACATGGGGAAAAATTAATTTTACTGTATTCTCAACAAGAAACTTGTGTTTGACTCAGCCTGTATATGACACAGATTATCCCAGTCTGGTTGTACAGCGCGAAGGAACCTGCACCACTTTTGAGTGTATTCCCCATTTGCTCCCCCAAAGCCCTTCGAGATGGGGTAGAATTGATGAAAGTCCACGTAAGCATACATACGATCTATAAGGCCACCGAGTCAGACCACAACTCACTAAATTTCACAGCTTCCCACACCTTTCACAGTAATTTCGCCGATAAGCTGACCAGATTGTTGTACGAATGTCTGTTTTGAATGACAACCTGGTCACTGGTTGATCGTTTTATGACCTAAATGCGTTTCTTCTGTGACCTACCTTCGATTCGAAATGTCTTTTTATTAAAATTTAGCCCACGTTCGTTCTGTGCGGTCTTGTAGTAGGTTAGTGGTAGTTCACATTTCGATCCTGATTTCTGAATGATTGTCCAATGTGACTGATCACCCAATGCAACGAAAATATTTATTTTCACTACCCTGTGCTTCTGATTTATTAATTTTTGACAGATGACAAACTAATTCTAGATTTTATGCTTATTTATTAGCTTCTTCTTCTTCTTCGATTGGCGCTACAGTCCGGGGTGGACCTGGGCCTCAACCAACATGCCTCTCCAGCCAGCACGATCTTTCGCCAGCTGCCTCCAGTTGCGCACACCAAGTTGGTTGAGGTCCTTTTCCACTTGTGTGCGCCATCTAGTGCGAGGACGTCCTCTGTTGCGCTGTCCCAATGGCTCGGTGTCGAAGACTCTTCGGGCCGGAGCTGTGGTGTCCATCCGCTCTACATGACCTAGCCATCTTAAGCGTTGGATCCGAAGACGCTTAACTAGGTGCATGCCGCTGTACAGCCCGTATAGTTCGTGGTTGAACCTTCTCCTCCAAACGCCATCAACGCAAACAGGACCAAAGATCGTACGCAGAACTTTTCTCTCAAAACAACCAAGAGCTTCTTCATCCGCTTTCAATAGCGTCCATGTCTCTGCGCCATAGAGCAGGACTGGGATGATCAGGGTTTTATACAAGGTCAATTTGGTGTTTCGAGAGATGGCTCTGTTACTCAATTGCCTCTTGAGCCCAAAGAAACAGCGATTGGCAAGAGTAATTCTGCGCTTGATCTCGGTACTGGTGTTGTTGTCCCTATTTACTCCGGAGCCTAGGTAGACGAAGTCCTTGACTACCTCAAAGTTTCTGCTGCCCAATATGACGCTCTGTGCGAGACGTCGGTGTTGTGCGTCCTTTCGTGATGACAGCATGTACTTTGTTTTGCCCTGGTTTACCGCTAGACCCATTTTAGCCGCTTCCGCTTCAATGCCAGCAAACGCCTCATTGACGGCTCGCTGTGTTCGTCCAATCACGTCAATGTCGTCCGCGTATGCAAGCAGTTGAACGGACTTTTGGAAGATCGTGCCTCGGGTGTTGACGTTAGAGTTTCGCACGATCTTCTCAAGTATGATGTTAAAGAAGTCACATGACAGCGTGTCGCCTTGCCTAAAACCTTTTTTGACATTGAAGGTCTCGGTGAGTTCGTTACCGACCTTGATGGAGCAGCGAGAGTTCTCCATCGTCATCCTGCACAGCCTGACGAGTTTTGCAGGAATGTCAAAACTAGACATGGCGCTGTATAGCTCGTCTCTATGCACGCTGTCATATGCGGCCTTGAAATCGACAAATAGGTGGTGGGTGTCGATCTGCATCTCTTGAGTCTTTTCCAGGATCTGCCGGAGTGTAAATATTTGGTCTATTGTGGACTTTCCTGGCCTGAAACCGCACTGATAAGGACCTATCAGGTTGTTGACAAAGGGTTTCAGGCTTTCACACAGAACGGCAGAGAGTATTTTATAAGCGATGTTAAGGAGGCTGATCCCTCTATAGTTGGCGCAGTCAAAGGGGTCTCCTTTCTTGTGGACCGGACAAACGACGCTGAGATTCCACTCATCGGGCATGCTTTCCTCCGACCATATCTTACAGATGAGCTGGTGCATGCGCCCAACCAGGTCATCTCCAGCTGCCTTAAACAATTCCGCGGACAATCCGTCCGCTCCAGCAGCTTTGTTCGACTTCAGTCTAGATATCGCTATCTTAACTTCGTCTAAGTCGGGGGGACGGAATTCGTGTTCATCATCGTCCAAATTGAGTGAAACATTCTGCCTGACAGCGGAATTTGTGTCGTCATCGCCGTATAACAGTCTACAGAAATGATTTTTCCAAATTCTCAGCATCGACTGCGATTCTACTACTAGTTGTCCATTATTTATTAGCATTTCCCTGATTTCTTTTTGTGGCTACTAAGATCCCTCGATTCCTAAATGTGTACTTATCCCTGTATGTGACTTCAGACTTGAAAAGACTGTCGTTGCGCATATAATCTTCGTCGAAATCATCGCGTTGTAATCCCAGACGATGAGTTGACGCACTTACTCTCGAAACCATGATGATTTGTTAGTTTATAACAAAAGCAGCGAACGTGATTTTAAACAAGCCAACCATGTAGAGTAACTCTAAAACAACTCTGCCCAGACTCTGCCGAGAAATGTTCAAAATACCAACCATAAAACAGTTTCGTCTGCCTTGATCTTAGTCCAATCGAAACCTTCATCATGTCTGTCAGAAGTGTGTTCTATGACCCCATCCGGCAGAACATAAAAGAAGGTGTATTTATTCTTAAATTTTCCATTTTCCTCTCGCATATGCCTAAAGTATGTACCTACTCGTACTCTGCTCTAGTTCACTTTCTATTTCCACTTTCTTTCCGGCGGCTCGTTGAATATTTCAGATGCCTCGGCTTGATTCAGGTTTTCACTCAAAAGCAATTTCCCAGATTTTGTTTGGAGAAAGAATGCACGGCAGTCCGAGCTGTCACTTGACTTGTCACTTGCCTACCGTCAAGACTTCAATGGAATTTCTTATACAGGTCATGGGCCACGCACCACAAAAGTGGTTACATTCACATTGGGGCCGTGACCCACTTTAGCCAACGCACAGCATTTTTCTCCCGATTCGACACGCATTCTCCGAGATCCGAGCCGAGCCAATCGTGCATGCGTCTACCGCTTGACGGGTGATTAGCCGTTCCCTTCAATAATGTTTCCGCTTCCAATTCCAGGAGCCATTCAAAGCCCCAATTGATTTGCCACGCCAATGTGTTTACAACCTCAATAATCCGATCAGCCGGGCGATGCATAGATAAAGAATCGTTACTCGATACCCGCCGATGTAATCCGCCCATAACTCTCCATCCCAGCGCCATTATACACGAAAGCCAAACAGCCTTAAGCCATAATCCAAATAGATAGTGGTACGTAGCGCTCGGACTTTGTCGTCTACGAGCGGAGCTGGTGAGCGATCTTGAATTTGCATACAGGCCTCGGCCGGCTTTGTTCACCGAACCGCACACACGAAATTGGGTGTAACTTCTGGGTGGCTCGTGGCCGCGGTGACCAGGAGAAATCACCGCATTTTTTATGTGGCTTCTAACACCCGCATGAAAGCAGCAACCTCAAATGCGGGCCTCGAGGTTCGAGCAGGTTTTGGTGGCTTTTGTGTGCGTCGAACGGATGCGAGTGCACAGTGCACACCCCGCCCCGTCAGATTAAGCCGAGCCGAGTGCTCTTTTGGGCACGAAAAATTGCAAGCAAACGGGGACGTTGTTTTCAGTTTTCCGTTTTCTGGGAACTGAACACTTGGCTGCATCGCACTGACCCCACAGGCGAGTGACGGTCCGGTCATTAAACAACCACAACCACAACATGCAATAGCTTGGCCGAAGCATAAAACTGACGTTGATGCAGCGACAACGAAGACGACGACGACGGCGACGATGGCGACGGCGTTGACGATAAAATGATGTGAAACATGGGAAATGGGAGTTCAGAGAGGAGTGAAACATCTCCCGGGCGAGTCACGTCTTTATGACAGCGACTTCGAGAGAGTTTGTCAGAAGTGTTGGGTGCCGCCGACTGCCGAGTGCTGAGTGCCGAGTTGCATGCAACTACTGAACTCTCGGGGAGTCGTTGAATTATTCAGTGCAGCTGATGGATGCATCTCACGACGGATGAAAGACAAAATGTGCAAAAGTAGCGATGCTTATCGCGCACATCTGTAAAGTTGCATCGCTCACAAAGTGAACGTTTGTACAGATTGCTCGAGGGGAGGTTTGAGTTTTTGCTGCTCCACCACAGAGCTTTGAGCCGGGTTATCGGTGTTGCAAGGCTCTTGTAGAATTTAGTTACTTCCCAACTGATGACAGATAGGAGAATGTTGATAAGTGTCAGATAACAGCAAATTGGGGGCATTGCAAACTGGGTGGCCGCAGAGTGTGCCTTTTGAATGAATGAGTGATAGTGCGGGCGCTGCTGGCTGACTGGAGATTATAGGCACTCCCCTCAGTGTTGCACAGAGTATTGCAGGTCGTAAAGTTTTTTTTTTTTGTTATTCTCTTTCTTTTGTCTCTATTCATTTCTTTCGGCAGGTTTAGCGACGTGACTCGGGGAATGTTGTTCAATGACGGAGTTCCAAGAGCTGAGGTTTCTTGGCATTCGTACGAATTTTGGAAATGTTATCCATGTAAGGGAATATTGTCGCCAAACTAGATCACATCTAAACAAAGGGCTAAGTCGTGGCTTTGCTCTATTTCCTGAGAACTAACGCGTTATCAATGCTGTAGCCCCACTCAGCCTTAACACTATTCAAGTCAGCGCAAAGGTTCAAGGTAACCTTTACTATCAGACGGCAAGATCAGCGTGGTCAGAGCTGTGTCGGCAAAACAAATAACCTTCTGACGTTAGACCAAAGCTCCATCCGTTTGCGCCTCGGAGTGAGCACGGAACACTGTGCGATCAAAACAATGTCCTCGAAATGGAACCAGGAATACAGGCATCTCTCTCAGAGACCGAGATGATTCAACATCTGGTTTGACACTACCCAGTTCTGCAGAATTTGCACCTAACTAACTGCGGACACGATGAATGCCTATATATCAGATCCGCGTGCCTTATAAAGAGCACGTGGCATGACAGGTTAGAAGAATTGTGTACTCCACAAATGAAGTTATTCAGGAAGTAGTGGTCAACCATCACATTCCGATTCGTAAACCTAGCCTAATCTAGAGTGAGACAGTGGTGGTTGTCAAACTACGTAACCCCTACTAGACCTTAATCAGATTGATGTAACGAGACAAATGCTAACGAGTTCATAACGAGAACTTGTACAAGGTTCGCGTTAGGATGTGATTCATACGGGATACTGGGCGATAGGGGATCGCACACCAAGTCTCGGTTTTCAGTCAGTCTTTCCGCCCCAGCTACAACGATGTAGCAAGAAAATAAACGTTGCCACATTTCACATGTACATGCTGTGTAAAGCTAGACAGAGGGCACTAAGCAAATATTTCATGGATTTTCTGGACAAAATTCGTAAGGAGACCATCTGGGAAACTGTGTAAGAAAGGTTCCTGAAGTCGATACGATAGTTCCAGCAGTCTTCGTTATAATTCACTTACAACCACTAATGAGAGCTGTGGCATCAAAAGGGCTCTTGATGGTTTGAAGTGGCCACTTAGCACAGACACAGGCATCGTCAATGACGTCCTTTGTCACAAAAAAGTAGAGGAACATGAAAAGTGTGTTTTGCCAGTTCAGCACTGAGTTCAACACAAGTCAATTGAAGGAAACCTGCGGGAAGACAATTCTACATCATGCCACTGGACTGAGAAAATTACACACTCTCTATCTGCAAAGTATTTTGGCTTTAGGATGTCAAGAGCAGAAGATGCTGTACTGTAGCGAGAGGAAAACTAGATGACTAGATGACTACTAGACTTTCGGACATATTCATCTGCCGAGAAATTCTGGTCATTCAAATATGACGTGATCGATTTGAACAAAGATCTGTCAAGATACTCCAAATGCAAAAAGAGTTCTTGGGTTGGTTTGGCTCCTTAGCCCATGAATTTTACTGGGCACTGATAGTAGATGAAGATCTTCTAGTCTCTGCAAGCATTTCTACAAGACCAGATTGGAAATCTGACAAGCAGATGCTGGGTGATTCTCTTCGAAGTTGCACAGACGGATTAAGATCTGGGTGTGGGCTCTCCCATTACAACGCTCCAAACACTGTAGCGAGGAGGCACTGTCCTTTGTCATAATCATTGTGATAGCCCTTTTGGCTATTGACATTAATGTCTGCACGGACTGCCGGGCAGGAATCAAATGCCTAGACACTAGTCACTGTCGGTTGTCCCTCAAGAACTAAGTCCAGCGCTTAAATATACAGCGTTATATATACCTTTGTGGGTACCCAGACACTGGCATACTGAGCAATTGTAAGGTCTACAAACTCGCTTGCTGTAGTACAACCTCTCCTGTCACAGCAGGAGGAGATCCACCATCTATACTTCTCTCTATAGGCCTTCTTTAAAATGCGTGCTATTAAAACAAGTGGCTGGGAAATAAAAGAATCTTGTCCAGCACTCAATATTGAACAGTCGTACTGTCTGTATACTAGACAAAGCACACCTGCAATCAAGACTCTGGTCGGAGTTATAACAGACCACTGTGTAGTAGAGTTGAGCCAAAAATCAGTAACTGCGATTTTTTTTTTAAGTCATGTAAAAATCGCAATAGCAGTTTAGATCACAATCACAACACATACTTAGTTGCTCTTTTTTGCAACTGCATTCGCACATTGATAGTGGTGACTCGAGGAGTTTTGCCTATGTGCGTCGACCTTAACGCACTTGAACCTTCATGTCTAGACTCTATTCCTGGTGTGTGCAACAAAAATAATTTTCCATCCCCCATTTCTCTCGAGTCTCTGACAATGCTCAAAGCTTATTTCCTGTCTAGAAAAAACTTCTCAAACTTGGTCGTTCGGAGTCGACATAAGACTGTAGGTCCCATCTACTCGTGAGAGAACGCGCAAGTTGCTGAGAAACTAGGCCCTAACCATCTACGAGCTTTAGCGCCGCCCATATTTAATATTGTTATTATTCGCATATTGATTCACAGAAAGTGTAGCAGATGTTAATGATCTTTGACTTTACAACTTAAAATTGCAATCGCAGCAATACCTGTTATTAAGGCGCATTGTAAGTGGCCTGTGAGACTTCTGTAGAAGCTAAACCATGACTACAAATCACTTTATCTGAACGTGAAGAGCTAATCTTTTCCTCACACTTATTGCTCTACAAAGTCAATAACCTGATCAAACTGAATGTCATCCGCATAAGCCACCAGAATCGGTTTGTTGCTATCCAGTTGTTACCTGGTAGAGTTGGAAAATTTGGTCTACAGGTAGTCACTTTTAACTAACCGAACCTAGCCGAATGGCGGCATTCACAATTTAAGAACACCGTCCAGTTTTAAAAATACCGACGAATCCCATCCAATCCCACCACACACTGTGACACTTTCTTGCCATGAATGTTCAGATTCCCTTCGGTATCTGATAGTGACCGTCGACTGTGCCTTCTTACAGTGTTTATGATTGTCGAAAGAAATCCATTTGTATCATCTAGGGTTTTTGCTCTTTTCGTTGTGCAAAAAATACAGTACTTCTACTGAATCCAAATCCTAATGTCTATCAAGTCGAATTCAAGTCAGCTTGACTCACAACACAGCGTGCACACGCTTCTGTCGGTTTATCAGAAAATACATGAAGCACATGGCGATGCCGGGTTTTTTCCTTTCATCGATTTAAAGATTTACGTATGACTCACATCTCACTCGTTTGTTGTAAATAACTCCAAGTGCATGTAAATGATTTTATTTCACATCATTCATATGCGATGCGGTTCAAAGAGCCACATTTTCTGTGCCGCACCTTTCGGCTTCGCTTTGAGAAGCTTGCCAAATGGGACTGAGCTATTGTAGTTACCTTGGACTTTTAGTCTATCGCTGACGTGGTTGGGGGTGGCTTTAAGGAAGATTTGTCACTTGAATTGTGTCGGGAATTGCAACAGTCTTTCAATATTTT
This sequence comes from Eristalis arbustorum, assembly GCA_916610145.1. Lineage (NCBI taxonomy): Eukaryota > Metazoa > Arthropoda > Insecta > Diptera > Syrphidae > Eristalis > Eristalis arbustorum. Next base: position 50,525,699 of record OU744316.1, on the reverse strand, counting down.
TAGGAAATTATTAGCTCCACTTTCCTGTTGTGAGGCTAAGCTTCGCAATGTTTGACGTGGGACGAGGAGCTTGTTGTACTTCATCTGTTTTGGTAACTTACCAGCTGGTCTCCAGATTCGATTACCAAGTTGGTTGAGGTCCTCCTTCACGTATGCGCAACATAACACTGGTTCAGATTCGAAGACTCTTCCAGTCGGAGTTTCGTTGTTCAAGTTCTCTACTTGGCCAACATTTTATTTGTATGCTTAGCAAGACATATGCAGCTTCTACAGAAGTCCTTGTAGAAAAGGATATCTCGTGCGAATATCACGTTCTAACCAGGAACAGTTCAGATGTAGACACTAAGAAAACACATGACTTTACTAAAGAGTATAGCTAGACTTACACCGGTCTTTATCCTTATCCTATGAGGTTTAAGCAAATCCTGAATTTACAACAGAACCAAAGATCGCACGCAAAACTCTCAAGGAGACAAAGGGTTTAACCAGCTTTTGATAATACCTACCGCTCTGTTCCATAGAGAGAATTGAATAATGAATGTGCTTTATAAAGTCAACTCGTTCCTTCAAGAGAGGAAGCTACTTTGGCTGGTGCTACAGTCTGCGATGGACCTGGGCCTCGGCCAACATGCCTCTCCATCTAGCACGGTCTTGTACTTGTTGCTTTTAGCTACCGACGTTCACTTCATTGAGATCCCTTTCCCGTGTTTTCTTACTGCATCCTCGTCCTTTTTTGCAGCTGACATTCATCAGCACGGTTTTCTGCGAAGAGGGAGCTACTATTGATGTTAAACCCTCTTGAGTCTAAGATACAGCGATTGGAAGGAGCTAATATACAGTTGGGGCAGCCAAAGGTATAGGCAACAGCATCATCTACCACCATTCAGCAGTCAGTTCAGCACTGAATATCAGAGCACGGCAAAAGAGCCATATTTACTTACTTACTTACTTACTTATCAGGCAGACGAACCATGAAGGGTCTGAGCCTGAGCAATTGCTGCCTTCCATCGGTGACGGTCCTGGGCACGCTGCTTCCAGTCATCAAGACAAGCTGTCTTACATCCGCTATGACTTGGTCTTTGTACCGGAGGTTCGGTCTTCCTCTCCTTCTCGAACCAGGAGGCTCGGATTCGAAGACCCTCTTTGCTTGAGCGTTGGTGCCCATTCGCTCGATGTGGCCGAGCCAGTGTAGTCGACGGATTTTTGCCTTCCGGACTACATCCACATCCTTGTACAGCTCGTAGAGTTCGCGGTTGTGTCTTCTCCTCCATTCGCCTTCCTCTCAGACGGGACCATATATCCGACGTAGAATTTTGCTTTCGAAGGCACCAAGAACCAGCTCTGCAGCCTTACTTAATGTCCAGCTTTCGGCTCCATAAAGTAGGACTGGCAGGATAAGGGTTTTGTAGAGCATGACTTTGGTCCTTCGAGTCAGGAGTTTCGAGCCCAGTTGTTTTGACAGACCGAAGTAGCATCGATTGCCAAGGGCGATTCTACGTCGGATCTCCACTACGATGTCATTCGTGGAGTTTACATTTGCCCCGAGGTAGACAAACTCGTTTACTACTGTAGCTGTCGATTGTGTCGTTTTGGCCTAGGTGGTGTGCGGCGGATCGTTTTTTGCTCGACAGCATATATTTTGTCTTGAAAAGAGGCATATTTAGCTTCATTTAATGCGGATTTAAAGTCCCATCCTGCTCTTTCAATGCAAATTTGGATCTAGTTGAGCAAAGCTCAAAATAGGGAGTAATTTTTTGCGCTGAACAAGAATATGGCTTCATAAAATCGCGCCTCAATTAGAACCAAAGAAATGCTGTTTAGTTTGGGCAAGACGTAAGTGTCAACTATTTGCGCAGCTGGTGACAGCACTGACTGTCAAGAGCAAAAGACCACTCAACGTGACGCCTTTTTATCTCACAGTGTTGCCAAAAATGCGCTCATCTTGAGGTTCTAAGAGCTTATCTTCCTTAACCCTTCATCACGCGACTCTAAACTCCATTCCAAAGTGACAGACGTCACTCTGACACATGACACGTCACAGGCACCCGCTTGACATGTGTGGAAGTCAAAGCAAACTCTCTAGTCCCTGGCTCGACATTCACTTCATCCTCAAGTCAAAGACCATTTTCAGATAAGAACAGTTTCTCCTTATCCCCGTTGACAGTTCGGCTTGTACAAATCAAACACCCATTTGCATTGCGCAACATTAACATTCGGTTTGATTTAGTGCTCGTTCCAAGGTCCGTGTTGCGTCTTCAATGAAACTCGATACTCGATGCTCGCCACCGACCGGCAACCACCCTCATCCAAACGGAATGCTGTACACGCATCTAATCCAAGGCACGATGGGCAGAATGTGGATTTTTACGATCGATTCCACTGTTGAATAATAAAACGGAGATTTGCCCACCGCCCGGGTGAATGGTGTGGATCAGCTTATAAAGCTCTCCGACGCGGACGGGCGGCGGTTGGACTGGCTCCAACCTGGGGTGCTGTGCGACGACGACAATAACCTTAAGCAGATGGTGGTTTTATGGGGACTCACTGTGGATCTTCGGCTTCGGACACACCCATTGTAGGTTGAATTATGGCCGCAATCACGGGGTCTCTCGCATGGAGTGAGAGGTATCACGGTGCTTGTTGCGAAATACGTCTTGTTAGAAAGTAGACGAATGCTTGGTAGTCGAAGCCTGTGCGCTTGACGAATCGCTGACATCTAGCTGGGCTACGGCGGGGGCTTATTAATATTTGGCGCACATACGAGTGAATTTTCGGACACACAATCACTGTATGGAGGTATTGAAACAGAGAGTTGTTGGGGTTCACTGAACCGGCAATAGTTTTTGTGCGGTTAATGGTTATGTGGACGTTGGAGCAGGAAATACTGGTTGTCTTGCGAGAAGAGTGCTAGTGCTTGTTTTCATTAAAGGTGGTCAATGGTTGCATTTTTGCTTTGAGACTTTGACCATCCTTGTTTATCTGTTCGATTTGTGAATTTGAATTGTTTAGAGTCGAATCGACACGAGGCGTGTAGAAGAATGTCAGAAGCAGGGTTTCATATTCAAAATTAACTTACATCGTTAACTCAGATTGGGTCAGTGGGTGGACGCGCAGGACGCACATCCCAGAGGACACATTGTGATGCCGAGGGGGAATCAATTTCCTCTTAACACTTTTCTCGTAAGCAATCCTTTTCTCTCGCTGTCCAGCCATTCTGAAATCCATATATGTAAGTCTGAAAATGAACGTTAAGAGGATTTTGGTTGGCCTTGAGAAAATATTCTCTCAGTATATGTCCCATTTTAATTTCGTGGTACTGTGGCAGTCCAGAACATAGAGGAAAACGAGAGAGATCCTGTGGGCGAAGGAAACAATCGAGTCAGTTGTGCTCGGGACTTCATGCGTGGCACACTCACTGAGAGGATGAAATTGCTTCTATGTAACTAATTCTGTGTTTCATGTTTTTTATGCAACCCTCTTCCGTTTTCTATACATTGGATGGGTACGGCCAATACTCCAAATTCCATTGGGGGCAACACTTTGCAGAGTCGAACTTCGCGCATTGTAACCAAGTGGCCTCACAAGTCGTTGATGAGTAAACTCTTTGCGGCAACATGGAATAAGCTTGGATTTGATTCCTTTAAACTGCTTTTTATGGCCGCTTTACTGTGTACTAGGATGGTAATATCATCGCTGCTCGTAAATATTAATGTCCATCTTAACCATGAAACAGGCTTTTCTTAAATGCTACCAAGTTCACTTCGATACCATATGGCATATTCTTTGCTTTTAATATATAAATGCGAGTTCCGCAGATTGTACCAATCTCACAAAATATTTCTTGGCTAGCTTCCAAAATCAATAAATAATAATATACGATATGAGGGCGCTAGATTCCGTAGAGGGTCAGTGCCTAGTTTCAACAGCACACACCCGTATTGTGCGTGCCATTGTTCTATGATGATTGGACCTACAGTTTGACAGGTTTACGCAGTTCCACGAAAGAAGTAGGGCGGTTAAAACGGTTTTGTCGTACCATCCGCCAGGGAGCGAAGGTATCCGGGTAGGTCCAAAAACGTTGACGAACACACCTCCAAACGCTCTGCAAATAACCAAAACTTTATTTCTTAGAAATTCAATTTCAAATGAATATCGAAAACCAAACCGTACCTGTTGAGAGGACTTTCCAAGTTTGATTCCATCTGATGTCATCCAGATTCCAGACTGTTGGTTATGTTCTTGATAACACTTTTGAGACACTGAGACCTGACGAGACACTCTATTTTCTTAAATTTCTATCACTCGACTTCCACGCAATAATTTTGAAATTGGTACTGTTGAATTTGTATACACAAATAGCGCCACGATTTTATGTATGAGTATGCAACTTAAAGTTAGCAATATCAAGACTGAAGTCTAACAAAGCTGCTGGAACGGACGGATTGTCCGCGGAACTGTTTAAGGCAGCTGGAGATGATCTGGTAGGACGCATGCACCAGCTCATCTGCAAGATATGGTCTGAGGAAAGCATGTCCAACGAGTGGAATCTCAGTATCGTTTGCCCGATCCACAAGAAAGGAGACCCCTTCAACTGCGCCAACTATCGAGGGATCAGTCTTCTTAACATCGCGTATAAGATCTTTTCTGCCTTTTTGTGTACCCGCCTGAAGCCGTTCATTAATAATCTGATAGGTCCATATCAGTGTGGCTTCAGGCCAGGAAAGTCCACAACAGACCAAATCTTCACACTACGGCAGATCCTGGAAAAGACCCAAGAAATGCAAATCGACACTCACCATCTGTTCGTCGATTTCAAGGCCGCATATGACAGCGTGCATAGAGACGAGCTATACAACGCCATGTCTAGTTTTGACATTCCTGCCAAACTCGTCAGGCTGTGCAGGATGACGATGGAGAACTCTCGCTGCTAAATCAAGGTCGGTAACGAACTCACCGAGACCTTCAATGTCAAAAAAGGTTTTAGACAAGGCGACGCGCTGTCATGTGATTTCTTTAACATCGTCCTGGAGAAGATCGTGCGAAACTCACACGCCAACACTAGAGGCACGATCTTCCAGAAGTCCGTGCAATTGTTAGCATACGCCGATGACAATGACGTGATTGGCAGAACTCAGCGAGCCGTCAGTGAGGCTTTTGCTAACATTGAGACGGAAGCGGCTAAAATGGGTCTGGCGATGAATGAGGGCAAAACGAAGTATATGCTGTCCTCAAAAAAGGACATACAACATCGACGTCTTGGACAGAGCGTCACAATGGGCAGCTATAACTTCGAGGTAGTCAAGGACTTCACTTACCTCGGCTCCGGAGTAAATTGTACAAATAACATCAGTACCGAGATCAAGCGTAGGATAACTCTTGCCAACCGCTGTTTCTTCGGGCTCAAGAGGCAATTGAGTAATAGAGCCCTCTCTCGAAGAACCAAGTTGACTCTATATTAGACCCTGATCATCCCAGTCCTGCTATACGGCGCGGAGGCATGGACAATCTCGAAAGCGGATGAAGAAGTCCTTGGTCTCTTCGAAAGAAAAGTTCTACGCACGATCTTTGGTCCTGTTTGTGTTGACGGGTTCTGGAGGAGAAGATTCAATCACGAACTGTACGGGCTGTACAGCGACATGAGCCTAGTTAGGCGTTTACGGATCCAACGCCTACGGTGGCTAGGTCATGTAGAGCGTATGGACACCACAGCTCCGGCCCGAAGAATCTCCGAATCCGAACCTGTCGGGCAACGCAACAGAGGACGCCCGCGTTTAAGGTGGCGCACCCAAGTGGAGAAGGACCTCAACCGACTTGGTGTGCGAAACTGGAGACAGCTAGCCAGGGATCGCGCTAGTTGGAGAGGCATGTTGGTTGAGGCCCAGGTCCACCCCGGACTGTAGCGCCACACAAAGAAGAAGAAGAATGCAACTTAAATTCGTGCGATCCACTCTTTCTTCATTTTCGTTTAAGTTATACTTAGCTGACTTTAGGATCTTTTTTTCCGGTTCCGTGCCAACCGGTAGCTCGAACTCAACCATAAGCAAACGGCAGGCCCGTGTGGCAGTCATGGTGTGTATATCCACAGAATTGCTTTGTTGTAAGGGGCGCATGTTTTGTCAGATGTCCTGGCACTCACGGACAGTGCACTTTCCTTAACTCTTACATTGACACTAACACATTTGCCTACCAATAGCAAATGTTTAGGTTTCCATTTTTTAATAATGACTATCCATTCGATCTATCCACTCGTCAATTACAGCAGACTGCACTGCACACGTTTGTGAGTTCCTCCATTCGAGTGGCAACAAAAGCACGTGCTACAAAAGTCTTTGCTGTAGACACTGGCCAAGGAATCCTCCTGATCAGTGATGTCCATAAAGGAGATGAATATATTCAACATATTTTCAAATATTAATACGAGTAATTGGCTCTCATTGAATTGCTTCAGCTGCTCTCTCTCCAAGTTGTCATCTGTCTAGACCTTATTCGCAGTCAATACATTTCCATCACTTGGCAAAAATATAAAAAATTTCGACGCGCAACCACTGAGCAAAGATCATGCGTGTCTGAAATTACGTATGCATAAAAGAAAGTAATAATTGTTACGGCGTCACGTAATGTCGTTGCAACTGAAAAACATCAAATCAAAAATTCAAGCACTTTCTCAAACATTTCGGATTTATCTACTCTCGTCGCACATATCGCCTCTTTGTATGGAGCTTTGTAATAATTTACTTCAGTGCGAGGGCTTGGTTGAAGGAAATTTCATGGCAACTCGCCGGCTAAAGCGTAAAGCCCAAAACGATAAACTCAAACTGATATGCACTTGTATTCCATTTTTCATATCTTTTTCGATGCTAACCCCATGACAGACCGAGCAACAGTTTTCTTATCGACTTTCGAGGAAAAGCAACAACGCAACAGAAGTCAAACACAAAACGCTTTCATACGCTCTGTACTGTACAATCGGATTTGTCGAATGCAATCTGGGCAGTAACCTTCCCCTCTTGTGCTATCAAAATACAAATAAGAACAGATATCGGACGGTTTTTCTTTTTGAGGGAGGTGTAGGTCAGGTATGAGGTGATCAATGATTGATGTTTTGGGGAACACGTTAATAAATGGAATTCTATTGCTACTTTGGAGCGGTTTATTGAACCTTGGTTGGTACAATGATCTTCATAGGTTCCAGTAAAACCTGTTTGTTCCTTTAATCAATCCTCGACGACGAATTTTGACTCACAGGGATTCTCAATCATGATATAGCCAAATTTACGACTTTCTTGAGAAACCCTGATGGGTAATTGTTAAGGTGTTGTTTTTAAGTGATCATGGTCCAGTCAAACGATTGGTAGTGATTTCGTTTGTGTCTGGTGTGAGGTGTGAGACTGGGTTTGGTGCAATTTCATGAGTACAAGAAGGGATCAACTACCCACAAAATGCACAATGTGTTCATTTTCATCTATATTAATTTTTTAGTCGAACGTCAAATGCTTCACCTGCTTGTGGTGAACGAAATTTCAAGTAGTCACGTCGCAGCTTTTTAGTATAGTACAGTGACCGTATGGTTTTCCCTTCAAAAACACGTCTCCTTGAGCCACTGTTGCTGCAGAATAAGTCGAGAGGGACTCCTATTAACATGCTTCTTTTCAGTTGGATGAGTTATTTTCCTAGAGAGTGGCCGACGACTCATGGCCTTATGTCACCAGAATAATTACTGAAGATTTTCATTCATGGGAGCACTAGTAATCTTTACTGAACTCAAATTATTGACTGTTCATGAAAAATGTTTCGCGTATTCGTTGCTGTGTCGACTATCTAGTAACTGAAATTTAAAATTTCTACAACTGCCTATGTTTTCTAAGAACTTGGAGATGTTCCTCGAAATTCTTCTTCTTCTTTGGCTCGCGCTATAGTTCGGGGCGAACCTGGGCTTCAGCTGCATGCGCCACCGAAGGCGTGGTCTTTCTTTACCGCGTTTCCCATCGGAAGTGGAGACGCAGATTTTCTCGGCCGGACCACTGGTGTTCATTCTCTCTACGTGCCCTAACCAACTAAGACGAAAGACTCAAACTCGTGTAAAGCCCGTACAGTGCGTCGTTAAGTCTTCTCGTTCAAACACCGTCAGTGCATACAGGACAAAAGATTATTCGAAGAACTTTCCTCTCGAAGCGTCCAAAAATCTCCTCGTCGGCTTTAGTTAGTATCCATGCTTCTGCTCGGTTGCTAATTCCCTTATCAATGTGACTGCTAAGGATTTTGGTATGATGATGTTTTGACAGTTCTCTGTTCATTGTAAGTGGAGTAAGTAAACAGCCAACACCTGTGAGTCAATGCAAGGTCTTCCGGTAAAAGTGTTGAGAGAACCGGTGGCTATTGGTGCACATCGAATGACAACAAAGTGATAGCTTTACGGCCGAAATTGGGTCAGTATCTCTGCACACTCCACAGGAGCTTAAGGAGATGATGACGATGATCTCTTTTTGGCTCATAGTGAAACAGGGACGTGAACATGGTTCAAACAGGACTACGTTGCATAATATGGTACATAGTTGATGTCACTGTAGACATTCAAATCGACATGAAATGGTCGTCGAGATCTAATGGCTGGACTCTAGGCACATCCCTTGCTGGACGGTCTATGGCAATAAGCCCCAATCAAGCGTTGTCAATTGGAGAAAATGGAGCTCACAGTGGAGCCCTGCGGGTGTTACCCTGGATTTTCAAACTCCCCCATACAACACATACTCTTAATGATAGACCATTAAAAAAAAAAAAAAATTGCGTATTATTCGCTTCATTCTGCAGTATTTTTCATAAGACTTCCTATGTCGTCTATGCCCTGGTCCTCTGCGGGCCACCCATATTATTAGTATGTCTATGTCGTGTGCAGTCCTGTAATGTGCCAAGAATCCTTGAATCAAGACACATGTTGCTCATACAGAGACGATGGCATACAATGAAAAGATCGCCGAAACTGTCAAATGTTTGGTGTGTATGAATATTTTTATAATAACTCTGCATTAAATATTCCCCTCTCATCTGTTTACCTTAAATTTGTCAAAAGCATAATCGACAATTCATTTTATCTGACGTTTGTTCGATTTGATAAGAGTTGGGTTATTTGGTGGAGTTATTTCCCACGAATTGCTTTCAGCCACTCAGCAAGGCAGATAAGGTTCGCCAGAAGTGATGTGCTGCCGTGTCTCCGTAGAATCTCATCAAACTGCAGTCGATTAGAACCACAATCGCGTTTCAACTTCCCCATCAAACGAACAAGAAAGAATGTTGCCAAAAATCCACAACAAACTAAGATATGTTCCGATTTCGTGCTACAACGTCACGTATGGGCGCATGGCTTTAATCACCGGCACGTTTTAAGCATTGCCCTGGTCACTTGGTGTTGAAAATAGTTTTATCTTCCGCCAGAAAAGACTTGCATGTATGTACACTTCCGAAAGTCAAGAAAACGTGATATTGCGTCGAATGCGTTAGATTGCATTCTTTGTTTGAATGGGTAGCATTTTTGAGTGCCGAGACGTGTTGCTTAGATATGTGTCCGGTAACTTGTAGGAAGTGCAGATCATTTTTGCTTAGACCACAGTTTGTTTCTACAACTATTGTTCGTTTTTGCACAAACCTGGAACTAAGCGACTCTGCGCTGGCTTAGGACTTACTAGCATACTTCTTCTTCTTTCTCTTCTTTGATTGATGCTACAGTCCGGGGTGGATCTGGGCCTCAACCAACAAGCCTCCCCAGCCAGCAATATTTTTTGCCAGCGGCATCCATCTACGTTTTCTCTCAAAGCGACCAAGGGCTTCTTCATCCACTTTTAACAGCATCCATGTATCGGCGCTAAAGAGAAGGACAGGGATGATCAGGGTATTATCTAAAGTCAGCTTGGTGTTTCGAGAGATGGCTCTGTTACTCAGTTCCCTCTTGAGCCCAAAGAAGCAGCGATTGTTAAGAGCAATTCTGCGCTTGATCTCGGTACTGGTGTTATTGTCCCTGTCTCCTGCAGAGCAAAGTAGACGAAGTCTTTGACTACCTCAAAGTTTCTTACTGAAATGCCTCCATTCCACCGACTTGATCTCGGTCGCCAGCTCATGTCGCTTAGGCTTGAGAAAACCATGTTCTCAACATCCTCGTGCGATATGTCCATAGTGACATCAGTTGTGAAGCAGATCATGATACGATGCCTGTTTGCCAGTATTTGCCTTGCTAATTTCCGAATGCTTGGTCATCGCTCCTAGGACTGGAGATATTTCGATTGTAATCATTGACATTAGATAACAACGTTTTAAGTGAGAAACTGCTCGCAAACTTCAATAAACTTAGGGCGTTGTTACCAAAAAAAGTAATAACGAGTTAAACTCACTTAAAAACACATGCTAAGGCTTAAGACTTTATTAACTAACGTCAAAGATCTTTCTCTTCAGCTTATCACTGTCACAGCGAGTTAGGCGGCCAATAAGGCCCTGGAATCAGTCTCTCTTGACTCTAAATTAGTAGGAAGATGTCATTGTGTGACGGAGAAGAGCATTCTCATAGTCGTCCGTGGAGGTTAACGGACGATAGATGGATTCTGGTGGCCCGTGGCGTTGTGGGTATGTGCGTCGACCCCAACCTCGATGTCGTAGGTTCGATTCCTGCTCTGTGCGACGAAAATAATGCTCACGGCCCCACCTCTTTCGAGTCACTGACAATGCTCAAAGAGTATATCCTGTCTAGAAAAAGCTTTTCAAAATTGGCCGTTCGGATTCGGCATTAAACTGTAGGTCCCTTCCACTCGTGAGAGAACAATAACACGCACAACGCGAGTGGTTGCTGAGAAGCTAGGCCCTGGCCCTCTACGGGCTGTAGCGCCACCCATATTATTATATTATTATATTATTATTATTATAGATGGATTCCAGGCAACTTGTGAAGCTGATAAACTAGCCAGGCAATAATCTTTCCGAATATTTAGAGGGACGTCATTTAGCATCGAAATGGTGTCTGAGTGAAATATTTGCTATCCCGGCAGTCTTGCCCAGTCGACTATTTGTAGACACTGTCGCTGTCTATAGGAGCTTCTATCTCTGGGTGGAAGTCATGGAATATACCGCGGTAAGGCATGTCTATCGTAAGAGGCAACTAAAATCCTCACCTAAGACATATTGGTTTAAGGAAAATCTGGAGTAGGTATTTTTCTTCTTCAAAAATGACGCAGTGTTCGTTATCTCAATTTTGAAACAAAAAAAAAAAATATAGCACGCATGCTACTCGTGGCTTGACCAGTAGTTATAGTCTGGTTCCATGTGTTCCTGATTTACACACCGCCCACTCCTGAGTCCAGCATAGGACTGCACGAAGTGGGAGAATTGTCGTGGCTGTGATCTAAGTCGATAGGACAGATGGAAATATACCTACATGCCGGAGAGTCAATCATCATCGGCGGATGATCCAAATCTGTGTGAAGTTGCAGTAAAACAAGTAGGTGCTGCCCAAAGATAAGCAGAGGCTTTGGATCATCCTCATCACTTCACCAAGGTGGAAAAATGCAATAAGCTTATTTCAAAACTTTGTACTTGGGCTTCTACCGAAGGCGCCTGGTTCTGTGTTCCAAAGAAAAAGAGACTTCACGGTATAAGCCTATAGTAATAATAATAATAATAATAATATGGGTGACGGTACAGCCTATAGAGGGTCAGGGCCCAGCTTCTCGGCAACCACTCGTGATGTGCGTGCTATTATTCTGTTACGAGTGGAAGGGACCTACAATTCAATGCCGACTCCCAACGGCCAAGTTTGAAAAGCTTTTTCTAGACAGGATATACTCTTTGAGCATTGGCAGTGACTCGAAAGAGGTGGGGTCGTGAACATTGTTTTTGTCGCACAGAGCATAAATAAACTATTCACTTATCCATTGAAGTGTGTAGGTAACCAGGACTGAGGACAGCCATACGCAATTGTAGATCGACAGAATTTCGTTCAGTATTTGCCACATGCAAACTACTGCTACGCAGGGCAGACAGCTAAATTTTTAACACAAATTGTGGCCCAGAGTCGGTCTGAAAGTCAGGTTCCAATGGTAAGATTACGTTACTTCATCCGAAGTTTCAGATGGTGATGGATTGCTTACTAAGACAACAATTGAAACATATGATTCACCTGTTTGCCAAATGAGTGATTTCGACAATTTCTTTTTGTGTCAACCTACATTTTCGCGTATGACAAATCTGTGTTAATTGACAGTTAAATTAAAAGGCAGTGGAGACGTGGTAAACTTACAACAGTCAGACTTCATGTACGTGGCATAAATAAATGCCCATTTAAAGACATAATATGGAATACGATATTTTTGCGATTTTTTCAATCATAGTTTACAACGTGTCACTGTTGTTAACAGCAACCTGGGCGGTCCATAAAACCCCACTGCATCGATACATGCTTGCTGGGAATACTTATGCCGATAATTTGTACACAAAATAGAGATCGGAGTCATTACTATCTTCAATTAAACGTCGCTATCATTCCTTGATGGTTTTTCAGAAAATATTCCAACAACTTCTGAGGCCATAAAGTGACCACTTCCTGAAAGCTCAACGTACGCTTACGAAACTTCAAATGATTGTATAGCCTCCAATTGAGTCACATTTTATGATCGATCTGATTGGGCATTTCTGAGAATCGACTTTCGATATAGCCAGCTTTGGAAAGGTAACAAGTTGTCCAGCAAAAATAGAGAAACACGTTCAAGGTGACTTATTGTCTGGCTCAAAGTTGTGGGCCTTATATGAGAACTGTACCACGGTGGATTTCTCCAAAAACGAATTGCTTGCCAAAATCATGATGTTTATGAACAGACATTTAACAATTGGCGTCATTCATTGCGTTGCACGATCCTGTGGTCTTTGTACATGACTCACGTTGAAACCATTTAAGCGGCAGCTTTCCCCTTCGTGAAGTGTCAACATTTGCACTGGCATTATAGAGCTAATAATCGCCCCTCTAACTTTACGACTATGATGTCACGGTTTCAGCATCTTTTCAAAAAACCAGAAAAAAATTCTGCGCTCACTCACAGCTGCTTATCATACCTCAACTCAGTCATTCGCGCGGACGAGCCAACACCAAATCATCACAGGTTTATTTTTAATCGAAATAACTCGTAAAACTCGATAACACACTCGCCAACGCACCGCTTCAGCGCCGAAATCTTGCGACAAAATGACTCAGATTTTGCGCGCGATTTCGAAACGAAAACAAAAACCCAACCAACCATTGCCGTTCAATAGGACAAAACCAGCAATTAAAATCAATTGAAAACTCATCGATTGCAGCGATTGATTACATCGATAACACAGGTATGAGGAGCACAGACCGGCGCGACGGCGGCGGAGGCGATGACTACCATCCACGAAAGTAGGTTGCTGTCCGCGGCACCATCTTCGCATTCATTCACTGTGAGTGCGCCAAAGTGGTTTCGTAAAATGATTTATCGCCCGGTTGTGAAGTGAACAGAACGGAATAACAGCAACGAACAACAGAGGGAATTACAGTCAATGTACAGCTTTATTTCGCGCTCTTGGTTGAGTGAGTGTCGTCGTTCACCGTTCACTGTGTCAGCGGCGGGGTTTACGTCCCAATTGGCTGGGTTTTTGATTGGAAAATTTATTCGAATAATTTGATTTTGATTAAGACGTAATTGGGCTGGAGTTCAGTTATCGAATGGTCGGATGACAAGTGCCATTTGTTTGAATTGTGCCGAAAGGACGCCTGCAAATGGATCATAATCTGGTCGATTCATTTCAGTTTGAATAAATGTCGATTACACCGGGATGGGGACTCAGTGAAAGTTTGACAAGTCACCGCGTGTGTGCAGGGAAGCAGGTTCCTTGACTTTATCTGTCACAGGAGGCTGGTCTTAAAAGAGGAAACATTTTCGGGGTGATTGAGATGACAAGTGGCACGGCAATGAAATTCACTTAATCGTTCCGACATAATCGCCGAGTTTAATGACAGCCGAGATAAGGCATTTTGACAGCTGTCAGATGTTTAATTACGTTTGCAATTTCGAATTAAAGGCATCGGTTTGAAGGAAGATTAAGAGTGGAGAGGTGGCTGTCAGGGATGCGGATGTAAGATACAGGAGTTGCTGGACCACTGTTCCACTTTTGTGAGAAAGCTTGAAAATTGTTGTTGTGTGTCGTGATCTCCAATGTCATCTGCTGTGATGAATGCCGACTTGGACGTCTTAAAAACGAAACTAGTGGTTTTCCTACACCCCAGAGACCAAGTATCATTTCTTGCTCGGCCGACTGTCCACAGGAACAGTCAAACGGAGGCATCTCGCTCGTTCGTTCATCCCCAGGCTCCTTCTGCAGCCAACAAGCATTTCATTGCACAAAAAAGAAAAGATCGATCGTTCACTTGATTAGATACACTTTGCACTTTCCGCATGACAGACTCATTTGCGCATGAAGCACACACCACCACGTCTTCCACGCTGATGCCGAAGTGGTTCCTGTTCTGCCAACGGTTCCCAGCTCGGATCAATGCCGCTCCGTTGCCGGTGGCTGGCGGCAAAACCTTTGCAAATATGCAATCTTAAGACCAACAGCAATTTGTTTTCTTTCTCTCACACTCCATGACTCTGTGCTCTATGAATGGTTATGGGGCATCTAACAAATGTCTTGCGTGCTCACCGAAGACTTTCATTTGCGCCAAAAAAAAAGAACACCATCAGTCGCTCTTGCTCGCACTGCCTCTCCGCATGGATATCGCGCTGTCTGTGGGCGCTCTGCTGGGAGGTGATCATTAGCAAGCGAACTAGCATTTAGTTAACACACAGCACGATACCGCTGTGTCTTCAGTTGCCATTTATGTAAATGCCCGTAACTCGTTTGCCACACGGCTTCGCATCTAGAAGTGATCTCCTGCTCGCTGGCATTGATGACTGCGCGCACTGCGCGGCTGTGAAGCTGTGCGGCGGCGATGTGATGGGAAACCATTCAATTTTCTTGATTACATCATCGGACTAATGAATAATTTCTGTGTTAACAGGTTTTATCTGCGCAAAATGACAAGCCGTCTCCGTTCCGTGCGCCAATATTGACTTTAGAAAAATTGACATTTAAGAGACGCCGTCAATTAGCGCGCGCACAGCGCGTACAGAGGGCGCACTTCAGATGGCCGTTTCGATATCGAAAACAGTTCGTCTCCATTTATGCCGCGGAATGATGGCATTCGCGATCGTTCAGGTGCCCTCGGGGGAAGTGTCAAATCGATCGATTACGGGTGCAGATCGAGGGGCTTTTTACAGCTGACACGGCGCTGAGTTGACGTGTCAATTAGTGAGGTGTGGCTAACTGGCCGATCAAATGATTCACAAATGCTAATCGAGAAGAAGTTCTCGATTAATTGGGTTAGAATGATTTACGACTGTGGCGGGGATGATGTCATTGCCGAGAACCTGGGCGAGAATGGAGATTTGTTTTCACCCAGGGAGCCGATCAATCACGAGTGTGATTGGATTGTTAGACAGACAATCACGCTTCGCAAGGTCTAGTGAAAATTTATTTTTCCACTGCCTGCCGTGCTCATATTTGCAGATCTTCCGGCAGATACAAGCGGCCGCTTTGTGCGAGGTGATATGGTGTGAATTATTGCGCGGACCTCGACTGGGCGACAACTTTTCAATGGCCGTTCTCGACAATCAATCAGTCGCGGATCACTGGCTTTAAACACGAGGAGGTACACAAAGAAACGGTTGCACAGGACTAGGCGGACAACTGCGATAATGACAGCAAAGTGCGAACAAATTTATTGTCGAACATTGCAAACAACTTTCTGCGTTTCGATTTATGTCTGTGCGGAAACAATTCCAACTCTAGGTCTAGCTGCGAGGCTGGCTGTCGATTGGTTCGACTTCGAGACAAAGGTCGATGGATGATTTACTCGATTGCGCTTACTTTGTCATTGCAATTGCAGAAACAAGGGCAACCAGTTTAACAGTCTCCTATTAAAGTACTCATATCGGAGTCGATCGTTTCGGCATTGACCGGTTATGCGGTTACTGAACTTAGACCGCTATCGATGAGTTATTTGAATTGCGCCACTTAGTTGTGAAATTGTGTGAAATTAATCATCGCAGTGCACTGTGGCGGGAGTGTGGGCTTTAACAATGGAGCCGTTTGTGTATTTTGAAAAACATTGTCACTCTTGTCAAAAGATTGCGTGATTTTCCCTTCAAGGTCCTAGATTTGTGTTGAACTGTCGAGTTAGTATCTGTGAGGAATGAGATGTATGCGCAGATTGAACCAAACATTTTATATTTACTTCACGAGAAGTGAAGGATGATTGAAGCATTCCATTCGTGGCAGTCCCTATCTACTAAGTTAAGGAACATCTGTTCACACATTTTTGTTATAGGTGCCTGTCAGAATTTAATTCAACATCCTCCCACGGCAACTTTCGAAGGTAGCGTCTAGTATTTTGACAGCTTTTCTAAACTATTTAATATTTTCTTTGTTTCAAAGGTTTTTAACGGCACGACTAATCAGATGCAAAGTCTCTAGATATTGGTTGTCCATGATACATTCAACCTGTGCCAGAGAAAAATGTATTTTTACATATGTTCCTTAACCCCTCGGGGAGCATAGTGCGTCATCTGGTTCGAAGTACTACACCACCTTTGAGCTCTCTCATTCCTAAAGAACTTGATTCTTCATCAACTGCCTCAAGCTTGCCTACGGCGTAAGCTATTCTGCCTGTCTGTGTAGGCGGATTCCACTGTATAGCGTGGATTCGCAATGGAATCGCCTACGCTCCGCAGGATGAGTCCAATCAACTTTCACTTTCTCCTTCGTATTGCGATGATTCTAGGTTCCTGGCCCTTTCTTAGGTACATTTGCTTGTTGGAGTTACGGGCGCACCAACAAATTTTAAGGATGTGTCTGTTGACATCTGTTTACGAAAGATTGCAACCTTCACGTGGCACCACCGATACCACGTTAGAGCGCATGAGCTTGGCCCTTAAGCTGCCAAGATCCTAAACGAAATCCAATTGAGAATTTTTGGATTAACTCTGAAAGAAACTACACAATTTGGAGGAGCATTGGCAGTTCAGTAGGGAAGGACGATATTCGATTCCAACCTATAGATGTCAAACGTGCAATGGATGAAAAACGTATGATTCCACGTCGATTACAACAAGTTACACCTCAATCCACAACATCCATTGTGCGTCGTTTCAAAATAAGGAAATCAATGAATTATGAAGACACTGTGGGTGTTTCCTCAGGCCAACAGAGCAATTTACACTGACGACTCTAACATGAGTGGCAGAGTCAGTGGGCGAGTGTTCTCAGGATTCCATTTCAAAAGTTTATAAACTGCCTGACAATTCCAGTGTGTTACAAGCGAAACTGTTATATCCGGGAAGCCAGGCCATGCAGATGGTTGCAGTATACATTGATAGCCAAGGAACCAACTTGTTGGGGAAAACCGGACTGTACCAGTAGCATTAGAAGTTCAGCTCAAATTCTCCATTATCACGGTTCCAGCTTACAGTGCCATCACAAGAAATAAGAAGGCTAATAAACTAGCTAAGGAGGTATCTACCCTTCAGTGCTCGCTTGCAGAGGGAATACAGAAAATACATCTACAAATTTGTTAACCTCAGACAAACCAGACTGACAAACTGTGCAACATGAAGAAATATGTGGTCTGTGTATAAACGATCCAAAACAAACAATCTCCTTCGACAAGCACGACATGACCTCGCTAGATTGGTGGCGGCATGGTACGGGACGCTAACCTATTGGAGATCATACCACAAAACTATATATTTCACATAATAAGCACTGACGCAGTTGCATCAAAATTGCTGAGACAGTGACCTTAATAATAAAAATATGGATGCCCGTCTCTTTTCAAGATCCAGAACACAAGCGCTTGGTAGATCCTTCATCTACTCGCTTGATGAGATTTCTGCAAGGCATCTGCTTAAGTTCCCCAATTTGGATTTAGAGATCTCTCAATAACACAATTAACATTTAAGGTATCAGCGCTGTGACATTTAAACGACCGCTTCTACCTGCCAACCTTTCTAAGCTCACATATAAAATCAACACAAACGGAAGTGGCAAATGAAACTCAAGCCTAAACACGGCTGTTCACATAAATAGTAGACTTTTAAAAGCAGTTGAATAGTTGTTGTTGAAAGGGGCTGCTCACAAGAGTGTAAGCAAATTGTGTAGGCTACAGATTTCGTCGGGAGACGCACATTAAGTAGTGCAGCATAAAGCCATCAGGTATGCAGACAGTACGTTTCCGGAATGCTTCCGAACATAGGAGGGTCTTGGTACGTGATAAGAGTCCTACTTTCCAGAGGAATCTTTACGCTGCACCAGTACTGGTAGGATGTGACTTCTTTTACATCATGCTTGAGAAGATCGTGCGAAACTCAAACGTAAACCCCCGAGGCACGATCTTCCAAAAGTCCGTTCAGCTGCTTGCTTACGCGGACGACATTGACGTGATTGGACGAACACAGCGAGCCGTCAATGAGACGTTTGCTGGCATTGAAGCGGAAGCGGCTAAAATGGGTCTAGCGGTAAACCAGGGCAAAACAAAGTACATGCTGTCATCACGGAAGGACGCACAACATCGACGTCTCGGACAGAGCGTCATATTGGGCAGCAGAAACTTTGAGGTAGTCAAGGACTTCGTCTACTAAGGCTCCGGAGTAAATAGGGACAACAACACCAGTACCGAGATCAAGCGCAGAATTACTCTTGCCAATCGCTGTTTCTTTGGGCTCAAGAGGAAATTGAGTAACAGAGCCATCTCTCGAAACACCAAATTGAGCTTGTATAAAACCCTGATCATCCCAGTCCTGCTCTATGGCGCAGAGACATGGACGCTATTGAAAGCGGATGAAGAAGCTCTTGGTTGTTTTGAGAGAAAAGTTCTGCGTACGATCTTTGGTCCTGTTTGCGTTGATGGCGTTTGGAGGAGAAGGTTCAACCACGAACTATACGTGCTGTACAGCGGCATGCACCTAGTTAAGCGTCTTCGGATCCAACGCTTAAGATGGCTAGGTCATGTAGAGCGGATGGACACCATAGCTCCGGCCCGAAGAGTCCTCGACACCGAGCCATTGGGACAGCGCAACAGAGGACGTCCTCGCACTAGATGGCGCACACAAGTGGAAAAGGACCTCAACCAACTTGGTGTACGCAACTGGAGCTGGCGAAAGATCGTGCTGGCTGGAGAGGTGTGTTGGTTGAGGCCCAGGTCCACCCCGGACTGTAGCGTCATTCAAAGAAGAAGAAGAAGTACTGGCAGAAACTCTGACCACCAAGGAGACAACAAAGAAGCTTCCGTTACCAAACATGAACAACAAACAGCGGTTTGCGTACAATCTCAGACGAAGCATCCTGTGTAATTGATTCCTATCGACATTCTCGCCAATGAGATGTAAAGGGTCTCCCTAAGGTGAAGGCAAGTAACCTAGAAGCTATCATAAGACGCCTGAAGACAGAAAAAAGGGCAACATCTGTGGTATTGTGGCAAGCTAGATAGGACACCACAACCAAAGGCAGATGGACTGATTCGCGAGAGCTCTCGGGAACTGCATCTAACATTTAAAGCAGTTCTTTTAAAGCAGGCTTGAAAAAGTAAGCAGACCTGAATCGGCAAGCATAAAGCACACAGCGTGATTCGCTAACCTGAGATTTGGGGGGTCGTGTGGTTTACCACCAAGGAGCCAGGAAAACGGCGAATTACGTATATCTCGTGAACTGATATAGCACTTGTTACCAGTAAAAAAAAATGTTGGCAAACTTTTCGTCTTCTTGTGAAACACATTCTTTTATCAGCTAAAGCCATTGAACCTGAACTACATCGTCTTGCTCAGACAGTCAATAACTCTCAGCCGTGGAACATTGCCAATCATTTCAAGCTCGTCGACCTATCCCAACACACACACGTTGCCTACGGCTTGACGAACAGTACCCCCCTGCCGGAAATGTTTAATTGGATCGAAACCAAAACACAGACTCTGTCTACTTAGCCACCTTCGGCAGTACACTCATGTGTCGGCTTTGACGAGGCCCAATGATTGATCTCGTCGAGTAATAAATGCCCATGAACCCTCGAATTACGCGTCATTTACATATCACAGCCAGCAACGCTTTTCATCTTCTGTTTACGCGGCGATTTCGATTGTAGGCCTCCGCCTGCAGGCGGTTTTCTTGCGTGCCCACTCCATGCCCCTTGCGTGACCCTCGCCAGCCAAAAAGGTTATCCCCACAGCAACCTTACCGATTGTCGTGATCAAATTTAATTGCAACACTACATCACATCTCCCCCGTCGAACGGACAGACACGGAAAAACAAAACAAAACCAAAACAGAGACAGACAGTGCGACAGAGAGCTAGTGGATGCCTCTGAGTTAATCAACTTCAAAGGTCAATGTGCGGCGTCGTCGAAAGCTTGAAACACAGTCGAGCCAGCCCATGAGACCCAACACTTGTTCACTAATTAATTCATCCCGAACCCAGGCGATTCAGCTCCTTACACGGCCACAGACACGAGGTTATGAATATCTTTTTGTGTGTTTCTTTTCGGTTTTTTATGGGCCTTCGTACACCTCGAGCGAACTAACGACGTCACTTCCAGGAATCGGGAGACATGGCGTATCCAGCAACCGGGTCTTATCATTACAAATCCAAAAATAAAGCAACCATAAACGAGCGGCCAACGTGTCTTGTTTTTTCCAGCCTCGCCTGTGAGTTGTACGCGATCTTTGTGGTGTGCTTCTAACAACAAAGAGCATCTAGGCGGAGATGCACGATGCCCAACGCCAGCCATTAACTCCGCTCGGCTCGCGGTGTAACTACGGCTTGGGAAGGGAAGTAGGGCGGTGGGCACGGTGGGGAATGTGACTATCCCGTGAGATACTCTATATAAGCGGTGAAGTTAGACATGCGACCGAAAACAGGTTTCCCCGCACGGCAATGCACACGTATACAGTACACGGGGCACGACACAGTCGACTGGGAATGGGGATAGCTTTTTGTGTTCCGCAACAGGCAGCAGCGAGTTAGAGTTCAGTGATGTGGATGTGGGTCTGTTCTGTTTGTGTGCTTCGGTTGACCAGCAAGCGAAGAAGACCAAAAATGTGAAGTTAGTTGAACCCCCCGGGCACATCTCGGATGGTTTCTGAAGAATTTTTGAAGGCATGGCCGATGCACGGGCCTTAGAAAGGAATAATAGACGCAGTGCAGCATCGGCTGGGCGGACAGAGTGCGGGACGTGTGGCTCAGGAGGAGCATCATCAATGACGATGAACGGCGTTGTTTGTTTTTGTTGTTTCTTTGGTTTCTTTTTGAAATTTGTTACAGAAAAGGCCACAAAGTCTTCGGTGGTGGGGTTTGGTTCGTCTGCAGTGGCTTTTGCTGGCTCTGTTGCAGTCGACTGCACGAGCATAGTCTGTGGAGCATGTCAGTTATCGCGTGGTTGATGGAAATATTCCGATTATATAACAGTCGAATGCAACACTCGTGTGTGAACCAGACGTCAGGCAGAGGAAGTGTAATTTCGATAATTACAAGAAATGGAGGGCCAGGGTTGTAAGTACGCAATGTGAATTTTGTCCGCTTTTCGGGGGTCATCAAGGGTTCAGTAGGCAGGCAAGTTGAGAGTGACTAAATTCTTTCGAACTTCAAGACACTAACCAGGGAGAGACTTGTACAAAATTAAGTGTCATTGCCGCCAGTATCGATTCGGCGCAGCCCAGGTGGACATGTTAATAAGCAAAATCACCACAGTTTTAGACCATGTAGCAATGCACGCATAGAAATGTATGACTTGGCGCGGTTTCTGATACAGATGCATCAATGGAGCATATTCCCTTCAAAATATGCAAGGAAACACTGTCAGTGGGCTCAGGTACAGATTTATGCAAACCGAATTTCTGTGACCAGAACTCGACAACATAATATATGCGACTGTGGTTCCAACAAGACGGCGCTATATGTCATTAAAGCGACGTAATGTTCGAAGCTTTGAAGGAGAAATATGGCGACCGTCATATCCCACGACATGCGTTCATAACGTCGCTGCCGCGAGTATGCGGCATAACACCAGTCCATTATTTTTTTCCGGTGCTACTACTCTACTGGTTAGTCTAAACGAACAGCCCGACCATTTTATACGAGCTCGAAAAGAACATTCGAAAGGATATAGCGGCGAACCTATTAAATCAGCGAAGTCTAAGCGGGGTTCCCGGGGTACAAGAAGAAGTTAGAGAGAAGAAGAGGGCCTACAGAGACTGGAGTCAATTGAGGAACTCTGCTTCTCGGGTCCGGCACACTAAGGCGCGAAGAACTTGCAAATTGATTGGTGGTTGATTCGGTGTAATGCTGCAAAGTGACTATAGATCTGAGCATGGCAGACCCATGGTCTTGAGTAGGGCGGAGAATAGTCCAACTGTGGAGGAAGTCATTTCGGCGATTGAATGGTTAAAAGTGGGCAAATCCGCCGGTGTGGACGAAATCCGACCAGAAATGCTTAAGGTTAAGGAGAGAGTTTTATGACTTTCTCGTGTCATTAAGGTGGCCTGGGAACGCGAAGAGACACCTAGCGATTGACAAACAGAGGTGATTGTTCTTCTTTTCAAAAAAGGTCACAAAAGAGATTGATCCAACTACAGGGCATATATCTTCTAAGTCTCCGCAGTACAGTTTATGCTAAGGTGTTACAGGCACGCTCTAGAGCTGTGATCGAATCCCGGATGACAGATGAACAGTTCGGCTTTCATCAGGGCAGGAACACAACCGACCCGCCTATCACCTAAATAATTGGTCTAGATAAGTCGATTTTGAAACGGCGAGAAAGATCTGCAAACAGAGAAGTCGGGTTTGGTCTCAAGACCAAGTTAGCTTAGCTTAGCAAAAGAATAAGATCGCGAATACAAGCTGCCGAGATAAGGATTCTTGGTGTTGTTGTGGGAGTTACTCGTCGGGATGGGGTGAGAAACACGGCAGTATGCTAGGAACCCAATGTTAAGCTATGCTTTCTAATTTGGGTACGGGGGACTAATGTCTGAAGTTCTAAGGCGAGACTTAAATGCGTCTCCAATAGGCAGACAAGGTGATTGGAACAAGGCGTACAACTAGCCGGGTTGCTTCTGGGCATAAATATTTATGATTTAGAGTCGATGGCAGATGATCTGATGGCCGATGGCCTTTGGATCTCTTGTGTGGGCTTACCCCCGCATGCTGTTCTTGAGCAATGACAGTACATGTTTTTTCGCTTTGATTTCTGCCTAGAAGGAGCTACAGCGTTTAGGGAGTCGTAATGAAAGAGCCTACTCCCAGACTTCTCATATGATCTTAAAGGGGTGGTAGCAGATGCCAAAGTCCAATATCACCTTCTTTAGGACTTTGTCGACCGCTTGGCAGACTCAGGATGAGCCCTACTACTCACCCGGTTATGCGTAGGTCCCTCAAGGGTTAGAATCGATGGTGAAGAATAGTGTCTGTGCTTGCTTTACCCCCACGACGCTTTTAGGTTCATGTGGATCAGATGATGATGAAACATTTTGATCGTGGTTTACTCTGGAGCCTGATAGCAACCAAGAAACAAAACAAGTCAGAAGTCACTGAACCGACAAGCTCTCCATTCATTTTGACTACAATCTTGTACGCTGTCACAGACATAAGGTAAACGTACACAATCTTGTTAAAAAAAAAAAACAAAAAAACAAAAACGCATTAACAAAGGTGACACATTGAGGCTGTAAATCAGATCTTCTGCTGGCAGCCCTTATTCAGAGAGATGAAGAAGAACACGCATTAACTTCGCCCAGTCTTGAAAATAACCTTAATTTCCATAAGCCACCCAGGCGACGCTGAGATGATGCGATGTGTTACCGTTCCACTGGCGGAGAGTGTTCATTAATTCTGAAAAAAATGTCACGGAACTTATGTCGAAACACTCACACCTAGTTGGTAAGCCGAATGCAGCCCAGTTACCAGAATTCCACGCAATGTGTCACAAACTTTTGTCGCATTCACCGCATATTATCATGCTCCGAAGCATCATCAATGGCATCAAGAGCCACGACCACCGCCCACCTGGCACGGCTGACCGAACCCTCATGTTCAATTATTCATAAATCATCATTGTCAGCCGATAAAGAATCGTTTCCAAATATGTGCGCTCTGCGCCGGAATGCCTTGGCATGTCCATAAGCGTGTCGTTGAATTACCATCCTTACACCTTATATGTAAAACACTTCCACGCAGGGTGCAGCAGCCGCAGCACATGACACGCACCGGCTGGCATCTTCATACGAAACCTGCAGTCAAGCGTGTGAGCGTTGTTATTAATTTGTTGGACAACGCCGTGAGCATGCGCACGCACATCGTCCGCCGTTGACGGCGTACACCATAACCAGTCACCCGGCAGGGGGTGCCGGGTGGGCGGTGATTGCGGCAACGATTATCGTTCATTCGATTGATGGTGATCAGCGCGCCAATCTTCAGATGTCACTTGGCATCGAGCTTCCTCCTTGATGCCACGACGACATGCTTCGTGATTATTGCTAATCTTGCAGATTACTTCACTTCCAGGTACCCGCTCGATATGCGAACGCTGCGCGCGGTGATCTATCTGCTCGCGCTCGGAGCCATTCACCGCGGAGATACGTTTTATTTACATTTTTTTCCGTTCCCTCTTCGCGCCACATCTGGATTTGGTGCGCGATCGCCGCGGATAGTGATGTGAACGCTCGGCGCTGTCCTAGTTTTTTTTCGTTTTCGTCTTAATATGGCGGTGCGTGATTTCGCACCTCGGGCGATACTCTGCTGAAACCAGGTGTAGGGTAATCGCCGGTAATTGTCACTTAACATGCGATCCGGACTGGAATCTGATCTTGATCTGATTGTTGCCTCTTATTTTTCTGCTGGCTCACGGGTACGGGCTAGGCGCCGTGGAGCTAATGGGGCGTTTTCGCTTTTGTCGGGGGGTAATTACCGCGTCTAGTGGGAATGCCTGCAAGGTAAGTGACTCACGCCCACACACACGTTCTCTCGCGGCGGGTAATTGCGAGACGGCACTTAGAATTACGTTTTTTCTCCCCTTTTTCCCAGTCACTGTTTGTTCGCGAAATGAAACTGAGACAAGCAAATATTTTGCTTTAAAAGTGAAATTTAATTTTTTCGGGGAGAGACCTCTTCACGTTCTCGTGTTCTTGGTGAAATCGTGGATTCTTAGTTGGGACGCGGAATGCGGTTAATTTGCGTGTCAACAAGAAAACGTACGGAAATCTCTGTGTTCAATTGCGCTGGGGAAAGGGAGGGTGAAGGAGAGGCAGTCGTGGGCAGACCCAATCTTGTGGGGTCTACAAGTTCTTCAAACTGATTGATTGCTTTCGAGTGGAAAGTAGACACTTGTCAAACGGAGGCAGGTGCAGCAGAGTTCAGTGAGTGATTTGCTTTCCCGTCCCACTCTGACATGAACTGGTTCTCGCTGTCTTTGCGTGTCGAGATCTCGTTCAAATGGTAAAAAACCCATTGGATAATCATCACTCTCTTTGGGGCGTCTGAAGTGTGTGGAGATTGCTATCTTTTGAACTCAGTCAGTGTTTTTCGGTACACTGAAGTTATTTAACGCAGCCGACATTATCTATAATTTTGTTCTGACGCGAATGCCGCATAGGGTGATGATACTTCTTATAATCATTATTAAAAACTTTATCAAGAATTGCTCCAAAAACCGATAGATGGGTCCAAAACAAGCAATTTTTACTGCTGGAGGGGAAGAAAGTGGGATAAAAAAGAAAAAAATATAAAACAATGGCAATACCTACAATAATGTACTACAACGGGTTTTAAAGGCAGAAGCATATTCTTTAATTTTGTATTCTGCTTACTTTGGACCAGAACAGTCATCTGTGGTTGGCGTCAAAATTATCGCACTTTCCCCGGGGAACTCTGTCAGTAATTTATGATACAGGCCTATATCGCTTCTAGATCCTGGTTTCGTAAATCTTGACGCGGTGTTCCACAGACCTGAACAACTGAACTGAACAAATGTCTGGGATATGCAGTATGAGTATAATGAAGTTTCACCTCGATGTTGTAGCTGCTTTAAGCATTATCAGTCTCCGTTGACTACCGGGAAAATGATTCCGAGACGGTTTAAATGGAGGGAATCATCTACAAGCTGAATCAGATGGGATTCCCCTCCAAACTCATGTATATAGCCTACAGCTTTCTGGATGCCGCAGATTCTAGGTTCAAGTGAAAGACAGCCAATCTCCTGAGCGGAGCACCATGGCGGAAGTTGCGCAAGAGTCGAAGCCGGAACCGATGATCTTCTTCAACATTCTTACGGAAGATGCCTCCAACAGACAGAGTGAACTGTTGTCTTCTCGCAGATGCTTTGGCAGCTCGAAGTCTAATGAAAACTGACAAAACGGCCAAGTATCTTGGCGTTACATTCACGGAAAGGTTGAAGTTCAACAGCCACTGGAAACTGACTTTAATCTAGACTTCCATCGCATCTATCCTTTGAAGCGTAAACTAAATGGTTCAAATCAGAGGAAAATGCTGCTGCTCTACGGGTAGCTGATACTAGCTGGTCTCAAAGACCAGCGGGGATCAGCTAGCAAATTTCGAAAGGAAACTACTGCGAACATGTATCGGTGTGACATTAGACAGGGACCGTCGAAAGCAACATACCAACAAGGAGCTTTACGATAAAGACCTTCATCCTCTTGCAACACTACATGGTGACACCGTTCAGCTTCTAGACATCAGCAACTATCCCCATGTCTCGATGCGCTTAATGAGCAGAAAATCCCAACCACGTCTAACAACGAACGTCTAGAGCAGCGATAGCAATCATCATCTAGACTAAGTCGGCTACACATCATCATCCCTTACCAAAAGGACCAACAAGGGGACACGGACTTGAACAATCCGATGTAAGCACTGGACATTGTAGTATCTGAATAATTAATAATTGATCTGGGTAAGAAACACGGTTGCAGTAGCCTCACAGCTACTATATGTCTCCCCACACTGAAATCTCTCGAAATAACAATCCTTTTCCCCGAACGCGACGGCTTTATCAATGACCACGGAATTGCCCTCCTCATCGACGGATCGAAAATGGATACAAGGCCCGGATGCTATTAGGATAATCTGCATTAATAGGAATCATTTCGACTCCCTGATATGTGCAGCGTCTTCCAAGCAAAGATCATGGCAATAGTGAAGACAGCGGGACACTTATAAGAAACCGATGTACTACCATCGAATATCGTCATCTTTGTAGACGGACACGCTGCACTGAAGTCAATAGGATCCTCCACAACGAAATCAGAGGGTGTCATGAAATGTGCGACTCACTGAGGTCCATCAGACACCACAAGGTCAAACCCGGGCCACAACTCAATCGCAGGAAACGAAAAATCGAATTGCTTGGATCAGCGAAGTGGACAACTCACTACAACCACCGATCAGTGCACTATACCGGCGCGTGTATGTCACAACAATAATAGAAGCCAACTCGCCTTGGCATGCGAGGAAAGACTGTCAGATGACAAGATCAACATGGCCAAAGTTTAATGTCGGCGCAGCAAAAAAGCTGCCGGCTTTGGATCAAAACTTAATCCGTATGCTCGTCGGAGTAATCACAGGACACTGCCCTATTGAAATAATGCTTGGGAATTGGAATCAGGACTTCAACTATCTCTGACGAAGGTGCGCCGACGAGGAAGAAACTGAGACGATCCATCATCTGTTTTGCCACAGCCCAGCTCTCAAGAAACGGATAAATTTTTAAATCGCTTTTAAATCATTGCTCGTGAGCTCTGCATTACACACAAAATGTTCACGGAGTCTAGTCCAGTCAAAAATTGAGTTCAACGACCTTCTTTTGTATTGCTGTACTTGCTGACACTGCCACCGTTCTCTCGGATGACTTGTCTGTTAACAAAATTAAACTCCGGCAGGTGACTGATTCGCATTCGACAAAGACGAAGAGTCTTTTTGAAGGTTCCAACAACTCTCACGTCCTCATTAGAGCCCCAATTAAAGACCCAAAAACACACACAAAAATTTCTCAGAGATCCGGGGTTCTTGGGCCAGCCAGCCACGGACCAACTAATGAGCGCTCAGAATCCGCATAATGAATTTGCCCCCAAATAAACTGCACTTCCGCTGATACACAGCCTTTCACCATCCAGCGTCCGCTGGTTTCGCGCCCCGGCTACAACGGCCGCACATCCGTGAATGGAATAAGTGATTACATTTTAAATCATTTTCCAATGATTCATTGGGCAATAACGATGCAACGCGAAGCCGAAGCCCAACCCCGAGCAGGCCTGCCATCGCTCTATTCACTACACAACTGTCAGAGACAATGACTTCAACATGTCATCGCAGGCATTTCCCCCTCATCAGCGCTCCGACAGTGTTGCATAATTCACCTCACAAAAGTCACTGATGGTTATTTAATAGAAGGAAAAAATCAAGCACAGTCACATTGTTTTTTGATTTACCGAGTGGCCTCTCTGCGGAGCAGAGATCAAGATGCACTCGTCGGCGCTGGAAAAAGTTAAAAGCCGAGCCCGCACACAGTTCTGGACGAGTGAGATAAATATTCATCAACCAGATTGGCGGCGGCAACGTCGTGCGATTTATTAGAGTTTAATAACTCTCGTAATTACACTCTTGGACCGCGGCGTCGGCACACACGAGACGCGTCCAACAAGGTAATGCGCGCCGCGGCACGGAAAAAAGTGAAAAGTGCTATGTCGCACCGTGGAATAATTAATGCTAGAAGTGGATATTCATAAAATTTATTGATTGGCGGCTACACTCGCTTATGATTATTGCCCATAAATCAGTGACGCGTGATGGTGAACTCATTTAGGCGACCGGTGACTAGCCGAGTACGAGGTGTGGCTTTGAAACGGTAGCGCCACAAATTTGTCGCTGAAGTGCTACACAACTAATAGCTCTGGTGGATGGCAGAAAGTTCCACCTTCAGTTGCACTGTGCGAAGTATTTTTGCAAGAGGTGTGTTTTGCATTGACAGCAGAGAATGCTGAAGTGGATCGTGAGTCCGAGCAGTCTCTGGGTATGTCACTGTCGTTAGATATGTCTACTCACAACGGAATTAGTAAATTGAATAATGAATATGCGGTTGGGGTTTTATGAGAGGGAGTTGTTACAGTCTTTGACAACAACAGGCACACCTTCGTTGTTTGACATTTATCAGCCGATGGACATGAGTCGACATATTTTTGAAACGTTTATTCAGGACAATCTAACCCATGAAAAGTTCCGAAATAGTGTCTCTGCAGATTGAAAATAAATGTTTAGTCGTTAGAACCGGGTGCGGGCTCGACTTTTACCATTTCCCGCACCGACTCCTGTTTTTACCCTAAATCAAAAAATGTCGCTGTGGTTGATATTGTCGAAAAGTATCATCTGAACACACTATTCGTCGTATAGTGTTGAAATTTTTAGAACACGCGGCAGTAGAAGGTCTTCCGCTTACCGTCCATTGACGCACAATGTGCTTCAGTGATTTGGTTGAAGCGCTAAGTGCAAGTGTCGCATCGCTACCGATGCCCCACAGTGGAACCAACTAGCTGCATATTTTGACTCAAATAATGGTGCCGGTAAACAGTTCGTCACTCGAAAGGTAGACTGTTTTTTTAACAAACATTTGACGACGGACCATACCAACTTAACGCTCTTACGCCGCTGCTAAGCAGAATTGCAGCATTAATAGAAAGAATATACACAAGATCTGGAAAATGGTGACTGTTTTGGGAGACGCGGCGAATGAGCTAAAACCATCGACATTTTTACCAAAGACGACGAAATAGGTGATGGGACAAACTTTATAAGACTGGGTGTTGCCTTATTATGTCTGTCTCACGTTTGTGTGCGGAAAAGGTTTGAGAGGCTACTGATTTCAACAAGCTGATTTGAGTCAGGATGCGCGTCTAAATCATCACCATACCGCTCAAGACGTTTGAAAATTCATTGAAAACACAGAAGCCGGCACATTTTACTTTGTTAGATGTAAGCAGCCACTTGATTGGTTGATGTCGTATTCAAAAATTAATATTGTATCGTAGTCAACTGGAGGGTATTTTACAACCACGAACTATATGCAACAGGAAATTAGACAGGTTTATTGAAATCAACGACATGGTGGCGTTGTGGGTATGTGCGTCGACCCCAACCTCGACGTCGTAGGTTCGATTCCAGCTCTGAGCGACGAAAACAATTTTCACGACCCACCTCTTTCGAGTCACTGACAATGCTCAACGAGTATTTTCTGTCTAGAAAAAGCTTCTCAAACTTGGGCTTTCGGCGTCGGCATTAAACCGTAGGTCCCTTCCACTCGTGCGAAATCAATAGCACGCACAACTAGAGTGGTTGCTGAGAAGCTAGGCCCTGGCCCTCTACGGGCTGTAGCGCCACCCATATTATTACTATTATTATTATTATTATTATTATTATTATTATTATTATTATTATTATAGAAATCAACACCTAAGTGAGTTAAAAGCAGGCAATTCACAATCATGTACACACAATTTGGCATTTACTAATGATACATGGACTTTCAGGGTTTTTTTTTTTGTACCAACCCACAAAGTTATCTCCTTAATCCAATCATGTACTTATTTTCCTAATTCCGCGTTGATTTTCTTCAAATTTTCGCTGAACCCTTAAAACCCTCTCTACACTTACTCAATTCCACGCAATTTTTACACAAAAACCAGAGTGATCTCGAAAAAATTAACTTTTTGGAACTTGCATCTTCGCCCAGAAAATATCGAGTAAGTTCATTTCACAATTTACTGCATTTTTTGGGCGAAATCATGCATTCTTTTCGATTTTCCAAAAATCCTCAATATCTATCCTAAATTTTCCAAAATGCGTTTGGGTGATTGTTTCAATTGGCCCATCACTGGTTTCATGCGTTGCAAGTAATTTCTCATCAGTTTCCATTGACAAATAAGCTATTTAGAGTTGAATATTGATGTTCTGACATCATCAGCTGATTAGTACAGTCTATGCTAAATGGAGAGACTGCTTTCATTTTGTCCGTGGATGCCTTTAATTTGTAATAAAAATCCAATTTATTTTGGTGGAATGCAGTTGAAGTTGTATCACTTCCCTAGTTCGGGATCTGCAGTTTTTCAGTTGAAGACCGACCGCCATGTGTTGTGCGTTGAGACATTAGTTAAAACGAACTGGTGAACATGGTGATACATCTTTTATCAGCTATCATAAGTGGAAGACATCGTTGTGATGTGTTGCATATAAACACAATTGTTAGTGGGCATCTTCACAACTACATCTAGGCAAAAAAATAAATTTAAGGCTAAAAAGGCGTGGTAGCGCGTGGCGTTATGGGTGTGAGCGCCGACTCCAACCTCAGCGTCGTATGTTCGTTCCCTGATCTGAGCGACAAAACAAAAAATCACGGCCCCACCTCGAGTCACTGACAATGCTCACAGAATGCTCACTTCTGCCTAGAAAAAGTCTATCAAACTCGCTCGTTCGGATTCGGCATAAAACTGTAGGTCCCTTTCACTCGTGAGAATACGCACAACACGAGTGGTTCTGGGAAGCTAGGCCCTGGTCTAATAATGGCTGTAGCGCCACCCATATTATTATTTAATTATTATAAAAGGCGTCTTTGGTCGAATTTTGCAATGCACCACAGTTGCCACCCGAGTCTGGAAGCCCTAATTAAATTCTCTGTATTTTCAGCTAAAAGGTATTAAATAAACGAACGATTCGAGCCTTTTCTTTTTGTAGTAGTACATAAAGTGGTCAAAGGCCTCAATCAAACGTCTTTCCATTTAACGCAAGCTCTGCTTATGCCTAAGTAAGACGGGAACGTCGTCTGTCACTACATTGACCAGCTACCTTATGTGTTGGATTCGCTGAGCTAGGCTCCTGTCGCTGAACAGGCCTCCCAGTTCGGGATGGAATCCTGCCATCAATAAAGACAACGTGCCAACTTGCAGAAGTTTTTTTTCGAAAAGAATCCACTTCGTTATCTGCCTTTGAGATTGTCCGCTATAGAGTATGGCAGCAATGATGAAGGTGTTACATAGTGTCAGTTGCATCGCAAGAAGGACCTACAACTCAATTGCCGCTTGAGCCGTTGGCAAGTGTTAAATTGCGCTAAACCTAGAAACTGACGTTCTTCGTTCTGTTTACTACGAAGCCGATGTAAGCGAATTTCTTAAGTACCTCGTAGTTATAGCTGCCCACTGTCACACTCTGTTCAAGACATCAATGTACTTCCTTGACGACAGCATATGCTTCGTTTTGCCCTCATTCACCGTCAAAACATTTTTAGCCGGTTCCGTCACAATGTTAGCAAACACTTTACTGACGGTTCGAGATGGCACGACTCTATCCTCATGAATGAAGTCCGTCAATCGCGTAGTTCAATGTGAACGCAAAGCATTTTTGGCCATTGAACATTTGTGCACGATCTTTTAACGACATAAAAGATGTCCTAAATCCTGCTTAGACATTAAAGGTATCTCGGTGAGTCTCGGTGAGTTCGTAAGCGACATTGATGGAGCAGAGAGAATTCTACTTCAACCTGATGACGAATAGGTGCTCTATCTGCACGTCCTCCGTCCATGCCGTATTAACGATGCACCCAACATGCCGTCTTCAGGTGCGGAAGATCATCATCGCCGTACAACAGTCTACAGAAGTCATTCCGCCAAATTCTCAGTAGGCATTACGAAAACCCGGTTGTGGTAGTCAAACAAAATCAGTGCTGACGATGGAAACAAAACTGAAAGTGTGCTCGACAGCCATCCGAAATACGAAGAGACTGCAGCTTAAATTACTTAGAGCACCAAATTCCTAAGGCATCCTCCTTAATTTTATTAAAGACCTTAATTTCAAAAAAACGCTTCATTGTCTGTGACATGAACGAGGGCTCAACTCTCGTTTCACTTTCTATCGCAACTCTTTCTTTTTGAAAGGATTGGAAACAATAACGAGAACGTTGAAGTCTCAAGCTCACTCAATTTACTTTAGACAAGTAAATGTCAAATGCTCACGTGAGCCACTAAATCGTTTCCACTCGTGTTGGCATTGAAAAGTGAGAACGAGGAGAAAGTAAAATTGAAAACCAAAAGCGAACACAAAGATGGTCTCTTATTTCCGCAAAGCGAAAGACATGTTATTTGTCAGAGAAGAAAAAAAGACATTAAAGTCATTTTCACACGACTTCACCAGAACACCTCGTGCACTCCAAACAAAGGTAACCACCACTTCCCCAAAAACACGGTTCGCATAAGCATGTGACACAGATGTCACATTTGACATGTACACACGCACGGCATTACACCACAGTTGTGTGCCCGTGAAAAGAGATGACTAAACGCGACGCGAAGAAGTCCATCTGCGTCGGCTCAGACCACGGATGTTTGAACAACTAAGAGATGAACGACAACACTCGCGCCAGAATGCAAAAAACCACCAAAACACTCCACTCAACGAAACCAGGAAATGATTGAAATTTCGCGGGCTGAATATTCGTACCGTACGTAGCGTCGTTGAATTTATGGTAATTTGTCAGGGGAACGTTTAAGATGTCAATTAGGAAGCGTTCTCTGGGGTTCATTGGCTCGATGATGAGATGTGTCAATGCATGGGCATGCAGTGTTTTGTGCACTTACCACGTGGACTGCAAGACACGAGTGCCAGACTAAATTCGCCTTGTGAATGCGAATGACTGTGTTCCGTGGAAATGATGCACTTATCGTCTAACTTGCCGATAAATCATGTACATTTTTGACTTTAATGGGCTGAAAATTGCGCGCATATTCGTGGCTGCTTTGGTTACTCAATAGTGTGTTCGTATGTCGGATGCGTACAGGAGTACAGTTGCTGTTGCAATTCGAGAGATGCGATTGAGGTGAAGAGAGCGTTGGATCTGACATGCTGTGCATTGGAATTCACTAAATGACTGATGGTCGGCCATTGGCATTAAATATTACGTCATTTACGTTGTTGCACTGCCGACTGTGGCAGTGGTGAGTAAGTGGTGGCACAAAATGTTTGCGGAAAGTAAAACTGTTGATGGATGGCTAACTGGCATTGAGGCAGTCTGTGTTCTTCTAAGGCTGTTTTACTATTGCTTTGATTGGGTAAGATCAGAGTTATAGCTTTAATTGTCTGTGAACTATTGTACTTTTGTGAACAGGTCTGTTATTTAACAGAGCAATGCAATTGCACAAAATGGATTGGAATGACAAAGGCTGACAAATTGTTTCTTTTTTTTTTTTTCAACAATTCCAATTGAAGAGTTCACTAGCTTATGTCATTCTACACTGGTTAGCCAGGAGACGCTAAAGCCTCACTGCATCAAGTAGACCATTCGATGGCGTAATAGTAAAATGATTTATCGATCAATCGCGTTGAGGGGACCTACAGTTCTGTGCCCACCGCAGGCAGCAAAAGTTGAGCCGAAAGAGTTGTAGAAGTGGATTTTGAAAGTTGCTCATGCCAGGGATTGAGACCAGATCCCTTAAACCATAGACTACGACAGGAATGCATCAACCAATATAGTAAAGATAAATCTCTCCACCCTAAAATTCTTTAAATTAAGGAAGGTCTGGGAAAAAACAGTTTGAAATAATCTACCATCGGCTAGGCGACTGTATAATAAAATACACTGTATAAAAAGAATACACAATCTTACCCCCATAAAATCGAGGCCTAAGTAAAATCATCAAGAATATGCATGCAATTGAAAGCACTATCCAGTTTAGAGTCAAGCTCAGCAGTCTAGAACTGTATTTAACGTCTTTCAAGTAATTAATCAGATCACAGCGCGTAAAGGTAGTTCATCAGAACAGAGCTTCTGCTCGCCATATAGTTAGTGCCTTTGAAGCATTCTACACCGATCTTTCTTCACTAAAAACACCACAATATGATGCGGTGAATAAGCATATCAGTTAACTCCTTCAACAGTGCCCTTGAATCATGGAACTCAAACCTTATAATAAGGAAAGAAATTTAATCAAATGAACACTTCGCATTCAGCTAACCAAGGTTCTTTTGTTTCAACTAGCCTAGTTGACTTCACTATCTTATCGATCAACTATAAGAAAGCATCAGGATTAGACGAAATCTTCTTCTTCTTTGCGTGGCGATAGAGTCCGGAGTGGACCTGGGCCTCACCATTTTTCTCAAAGCTTCGCGCCTGCAGTTTCGTACACCCAGCTGATTGAGATCCCTTTTCTGCTGGTTACGCCATCGGGGCCGAGGTTTTCCTATATCGCGTTGTCCATAAGAGTTTATTGTCCATTCTCTCCATATGACCTAGCCATCTGAGTCGAGACAATCAAATCCGTTTGAATAGGCCAATGTCGTTGTACAGCTCGTAGAGTCGTCGCTCAATCTTCTACTCCACATATCTTCTTCTTCAAGGATTCATCTCTTCGTCCTCATTTGACATATTCCATGCTTCTGCGCCATACAACATGACTAGGACTATCAAGTTCTTATATAGAGACGGCTTGTTTTTCCGAGACACGGTTTTATTTTTTAATTAAAATGTACAGTTGCATGTACTACTGACCTCCATTAAGCCCATTACCCTGTGTGCAACACAGGCCTGAAATGCTTATTTTCCTACGCAACAAACGTTTCCTTAACCATATTAGTGCCGGGCAATCGCACAGAACATCGTCCGATGTCTCCAGATTTTGCCTTGAATCAGGTTTAATTGTTTAAGGTGATAATTCAGTCCCAGTAAGAAAGCTCGTTAGCGATCTTGTTCATATAAGGGATTCCTTATAGGAACAAAGACTGATTAAATGTTTGAATTACCTGGGACTCTCGGAGGTCCATTGGTCTGCCCGAAGTCATATATGATATGGATATGAATGCTGTTTCTGAGCCAGCCCCCGCAAACTTGTCTGCGGAATCATTGCCTGCAACGCCAATGTGTAAATATTCTCAGCCAAGTTTCATATTGCTGTGTCTAGTCAGGATTTGTTCAACGTAGAAAAAGCACCGAAACATTTTGAAGTCCAATATGTCGGAGGATAAGGCTTTGAGTGCTGCTTGACTGTCTGAGTATATTTGGATCATCCCCTTCTCTGTTTGGCGCTACAATACAGTGTTGGCATGGGCTTCAACCAACCAAACTATATTTCGCCAAAAGCCTCCAGTTGCGCACACTGAGTTAGTTGACGTCCTGCTCTACTTATGCGCGTCATCTTGGTCGACGACATCCTCTGTTGCCGTGTCCAATGACTAGGGTTCGAAGACTCTTCGGTGTCCATCCGCTCCGCATGTTTACAAGCGTTAGATCCGAAGACACTGAACTAAGTGCATGCCGCTGTAATGTAAATCCTCTAGTGTGGCTGGAGCTTCTCCTCCAGGCGCCATCAACTTAAGCAGGACCAAAGATAGCACGTAGATCCTTTTTCGCGAAACGAGCAAGACCTTCTTGATCCGCTTTATTAGCGTCCATGTCCCCACACCATAGAGCACGACAGGGATAATCAGAGTGTTGTATGGAGCCGGCTTGATCTGTCGATAGATGGCTCCACTTGAGCCCGAAGAAACAGCGCTAGGCAAGAGGTGTTCTTCGTTTGATTTCATCGCATTTCTAGACAAAGTCTTCGACTACACCTCAGCATATTTGGATTATGGTGCCCTTAACACCTTTCAGCAGAATATGCTTGGCGCAGATCTCGATTGCATTGATTTTAGCTTGGTCACGGCCATAAGGTCAAAGCATCCGGCCTCTGCTTTTCTATGACTTTCTTCGAGCCACTTTTCTTTGAACTTCGTGCCATATCCACAAACTCTAGACAAGAACATTATAACTCAACAGGTCAGAAAACAGTCTACGGACCGAGGAGATATTTTGTTCGGCCTCCAGATTCAATGCACTCTATTGCAAGAGGCATTTTTTTTCTTCTTTCGGATTCTTCTTTCAAGCAATATTCTTCCATTACGAAGAGCACATCACAGTCCAGTGTACATCACGATGCGCGATAGTTCCAAATCACATTAAATTTCTCTCCAAAACCCCATCAACGACTTATGACAAATTCATTTTGAAATCCAACTCCACGACCATCTAACACATGTTCCACGTCTTCGATGTTAAACAAAACAGCAAAGAAACCAACAAGAAAAAAAACAGAACATCAAAAAGCGCACAAAAGAAATGTAGGGGTAGAATTGAGAAAACTCACTTCACTACTTAAGAAAACACACGTCCACTCGTTACAAGGTCTTCTTTATGTCTGTTCCTGCTTAGTGTTAAATACATAATAAGTAACATGTCATATATAGAAGTGGAGACTTTTCGGATAGATCATCCGATCAGATTAACCGATACTTTATGCAGTACAAATTGGTGTTTGTGTGCTGAGAACAGTGACGTCCAAAAGTAAATATCAGTTTTTATGAAATCGACTACAGTTCGGCCATCCTGATCGCATAATCGCCCCGATTACAATCACTTCTCGTAATTAATAGTATTTAAGTATTAAATTGATGATGAAAGGAGTATATAATATCAATAATCAAAATTAGTAATTCATATTACAGTACAAAATTATTTAACAAATTCAATAGGCAAATGTAAAGTTAAAAGATTGATTTATATCATGGAAATGTTACAGCAAAAGATATTCGGGAAACAGGTCTGGGTTTCTGGAAGAAAAAATTCATTAATAATCGTTAAACTGTAAAAAACAATCAAACTTCTATTCGGTCCGACGAATCAACATCCTCAGAACGTCCTTCGGCCATCTCAATCTTGTCACCTGTGGAATGCTTTAATCCTACGTCATATAGTCTCATATTGGTAGGTGCTGATATGCCTTTATAAGGTAAACGAGTAATCTGAAGGCCGTCTATGTCCCCAATGACATACCGATCATTAGGTAGAACTCTTTTAACTTCGTACGGACCACGATACTTAGCGAGTAATTTCTTGTTAATTCCTGGTGTAGTAACGACATTTTTGATCATCACATAATCACCCTTTTGGTAAGTCTTAGGCCTTTTGTGACGACTGTCGTAATAAATTTTATTATTCGCTTGGTTCTTTTGGATCGTTTCACTAGCCTTTTCCCTAATTTCGTTAAGATTAGAGGGTTTGTGATCCAGATTATTTTCAAGAAATTCTCTTACGCGATCACATAATTCACCCTTCTGATTCCTCCCAAATAAAAGAACGCTCGGTGAGAAACCCGTACTCCTATTCACGGTATTGTTAAGTGCGAATTCGATCTTAACCAATCGCTTGTCCCAGCCACTTGATGTATCTGCATCGCATTCTTTAGCCAACATTGGGATCAGCATTCGATTTACGCGCTCAACCTGACCATTTGATTGAGGTGAATGTGTCGCAACTTTCACTAGTGTAACATCATTATCCTGCAAAAAGCTAGAGAAGTCTTTGGACGTAAAACAAGAACCACGATCGGACACTATCTTATTTGGTCTTGAATAAGTTTCAAAGAATGACTGTAAGCACTCTATAGCTTCTTTGCTTTGTGTTGTTTTTACTGGATAAAGCTTTATAAATTTTGTGAAACCATCCACAACCACGAAAACATGCTTTTTCTTTGATTGGGAATTCGGTAATGGACCCAGATGATCGACATGTAACACATCAAATGGAACATTACCTTTTGGAATGGGATGCAAAGTCCCTTCTGTTTTACCCGACTGTGGAGAAAAGTAGATACATTTTAAACACCTACTTATGTAACTTTTAATATGACTCTTCATATTGGGAAACCAATATGTCCTCGACAAATGTTCGAAACATTTTTCGACTCCTAAATGGCACATCGCTTCATGGTGAGTGCGAATCACCTGCTCTTCCATGTGAGATGGTACATAAAATCGCACTCCCTCTTTGCACTTGCGGTAGATTAATCCATCAATCATTTCAAAGTGTGGACTTTCACCCTTTTCTAAATCTGACATGATTGAGATAATCTTAGAGTCTTGTTTCTGTGCTGCTGCAAGCACAAACTCGAAAGACTCGTCGTCAACATACAAGATGTTAAACGAACGGCTCAACGCGTCAACATGAGTCATTCGACTTCCTTTCCTATGCTCAATAACATAGTCAAAACACTGCATCTCTAAAGCCCAACGCGATATCCGCGGATTCAGAGATTTTTTCTTTAGCGTAAGCGTCAACGCT
The DNA here is from genome assembly GCA_916610145.1 of Eristalis arbustorum. NCBI lineage: Eukaryota > Metazoa > Arthropoda > Insecta > Diptera > Syrphidae > Eristalis > Eristalis arbustorum. The sequence goes on along the minus strand of OU744316.1, from coordinate 50,486,430 downwards.
TGACAGTCAGTGACAATTCTAAAGCATATTCCGATTAAATAAATTTTGAATCTTCTAAGGGCATAAATTATCGATAGCGTCTCCAACTCGTAGCTATGATATTTTCCTTCGGACTCAGTTGCTCGCTTTGAAAAATAAAAAACTGGATGGAACTTACCATCCAACTGCTTTTGCATGAGCACTGCCCCGAAACCTGTGCTACTCGCATCACAATGAAGTTCCGTAGTGCAGTGCGGACTGTATATTGCTAGCACCGGTGACGCAACTAACTTATCCTTTAAGGACTCGAAAGTTTCCATCTCCTTAACGCCAAAAATAAATGGTTTGTTACCTCTTAATAGATCATATAGAGGTTTTGCAAAACTAGCGAAGTTCTTTATGAACTTGCGGAAATATGAGCAAAGGCCTAGAAAACTTTGAACGTCTTTGATGTTAGAAGGTATCGGAAAGTTTTGGATCGCATTTAAATTGCTTTCGTTCGGCCTAATACCATTTTCGGTAATTCTGTACCCCAAATATATAATTTCATTTTGGAGAAAAGTACATTTATCAAATCTTAATCGTAATCCCTTGTTTACGACAACATCAACTACTTCCTTAAGGATTTCCAAATGCTCCTCTATAGTATGCGTCGCAATCAGAATGTCATCTAGGTACGTAAGAATTCTTCCGGCCGAAATCATACCTCCGAAAACATGTTTCATATACCTTTCAAAAACCGACGGGGCATTTTTCAGCCCAAATGGCATTCTAGTGTATTCGTATTGACCCAAGGGGGTTGTAAAAGAAGTAAATTTCATCGATTCTTCTGACAATTGAACATGGTGAAAACCATTTCTCAGATCCAAAGTGGAAAAAAACTTTTTGTTTCTGAGACGATCTATGTGATCTTCTATTACGGGCAACGGATAATTATCGCGCAAAGTTATTTTATTCAGCTCGCGAAAGTCAACGCAGAGTCTTAACTCTTTGTTCTTTTTTTGAACCAATACTATTGGCGAAACATACGGGGAATTTGATTCACGAATTATTCCTTGTTTAATTAGACCGTCTAAAATGTTTTGCAGCTCCAGCTTATGCGCATAAGGGAGCCTTCTAGGTGGACAATAAAAAGGAGTATCTCTAGATAGCGAAATTTTCATTTTGAAATCCGATTCTACTTGAAATTGTTTTTTATTACTTGTATAAAATGCGGGAGTAACTATTGATTTTACTTTTTGCTTTATATCTTCTGATAATGCACTATTTATATTAATCTCCAACTCACCAGTCAATTCACTTGTGTCGATATTCAAAATTTGATTTAAATAGTCTTGATCATCCGTATTGGTACTTTCAGCAGGATTTTCCAAAGATTGTAGATGACCGTCGCATGCTCTGAGAATATCTTGATTCGCGTCGTCCTTGTATTTCATTTTGCTTTGAAGAGCCAGACCCGCCTCCTTGAAGAAATCTCTACCTAGTACAACAGGATAGTTCATTGAAAAATTTTTAACAACAAGTAATTGCAATTCAATAAAATTGTTTTCATAAACTACATTGCTACTTATACTTCCCAATACACTCAGTGGACTAGAATTGACTCCACAATATGTTGATTCCGTATTCCTGAGTTTCGACAGCAAACATCTTGGTAGAAACTGCTCCTGGATGAAACTAATTGGACTGCCCGAGTCCAAAAGCGCCAAAATTGAAATTGAACTCTCCATTTGGTTGTAATTCCATTGAAACTTAACAAAAATTTCAAAATCCTTGGCCGACATTGACAGTTCTTCTTTCGGTTTGTTTACTATATTTGGCGACTCCAATTTCTTTTCGCCACACTCTTGGAGACTGCAGTTGGTATCATTTAGTGTCATAACCGGATTACGTTGGCCACACTGTGTTGATATGTGTCCGCGCTTACCACACTTGAAACACGTTAAAACTTTCGTTGAATCCTTCTTGTGGTGAATATTGCGATCTTTTGTGGTAAAGTTCTCTGATGGATCGGTTCGTGTCTTAGGTGTTGCAATGGCATTGAATGTTTTTATTGGCATTGAATTATTTTTTTGTTTCTCATATTTTCGCAAAGCCATTTTAAATTCACATAGGTTATTTGCACTGTACAATATGGTTTTATTTACCTCTGTGTCGATAATTCCTTTTATCACGAACTGGATTAGATCCTCTTCGTCAACATCGCCATGTGATGCTATTTCCTGCATATGTAATAAATATTGTTGGGTGGACTCATCACGATGTTTTTTCCGTTCACGAAGTTCATTAAATATGTCCGATTTTGACACAACCTTTCGGAATTCGCTTTTTAATGATGTTTTCAGTTCTGTCCAACTTTTAGGATTTAATGTACGCACGAATAATTTGGCTGTTCCCGTTAAAAGTCTCTTACAATATATGAGTTTAGCTCTATCATTTAGATGGATTACTTCTGTACATTCCTCGAATTGCTCGATCCATCGATCCACTGGAAAATTATCATCAGCACTGAATGGGCACATGGAACCTTCAACATCTTGAAAGCTGCACGGTACTGTAGACCTCGAGCTGGATGGCTCCTCCACCTGAAGTTCTCGAATTTGCCGCCTTAGCTGTTCAATTTTATTTTTCTTTTCCAAGATCCTTTGCAACTTTTCCAGTTCCTTGTCGAGCTGTTCCTCCTCTGAACAGTTTAACTGGCTATCAGATGCAGATGAGTGTTCTTCTGTTAGGTGAGACTCGTCTACCCCATTTTCTCGACCGCTTGAAGCATCTTGAATTAATTTCCGAATGTCGTCTTCCACCAAATCTTTCACCGCTTCATTTGCTCGGATTTTTAATTCCGCCTTTGTTCCAGATGTATGCACCTTCAACAAACGTAGCACTTCTTTCAGCTTTAATACAGTTGCTGATTCTAAGAAAATTGACCACTCATCCATCACCAACACTAGCTTTAATATTCCGACTTTCGCAATCGCGACGAAAAGAGAGTTTGACTATAATTCGTTAATTTTATGGACACTTTATCCCACTTCTGAAAATTGTAGGGGTAGAATTGAGAAAACTCACTTCACTACTTAAGAAAACACACGTCCACTCGTTACAAGGTCTTCTTTATGTCTGTTCCTGCTTAGTGTTAAATACATAATAAGTAACATGTCATATATAGAAGTGGAGACTTTTCGGATAGATCATCCGATCAGATTAACCGATACTTTATGCAGTACAAATTGGTGTTTGTGTGCTGAGAACAGTGACGTCCAAAAGTAAATATCAGTTTTTATGAAATCGACTACAGAAATAATCCACGTGTAAAATACATCGTTGAACGTAGCCTCGAAGGCCTTTTGAAGAGTCTCGCCCCATTCTGGGCACCGTTCGATTTCACAACGATTCCAATTTCGTAAGGACTGCCATTAATTTGTCGAATGATGCGCAAAGGTCTTAGCCCCAATTTAAATCGTTTCCGATCTGGATTCGATAAAACGCCCAGTTTTGGTTGGTGGCGCAACTTTCAGATAATTAGCACGCACCATGCGGCGACTCCCTTTTTCGCTGTCGCTTTATCTACACCCTATGCCGCCGGCCCCCCCACTTCGTGTAAACAATGTGCACGAGTTGTTTCCAAATTCGCCGTGCATGAGTAACTTAGCCGATCCGTGTGTGCGTGTGTGTGTGTCTGTGGCCTGTCAGAGGCCAGCAGTCGGGCCGTTTGCTCAATTACCGTAAACAGATTCGAACTTGAACTTAAATGTCAAATGTGACATTGACACAGCGCATCAAATAGGGTGGTTGCGCATCAGTTCAGATCTGCTAAATCGTGCCAGAGCGTGGACATTTGGTCGTGGGCTCCGTCCAGCAGCGTGGCATCTCCTACGTAGTAATTAAGTGAAAAATTTCAATTTGCTGAATAGCTGGCATACCAAGTATTTATGGACAAGGTTCAGGCTTGAAGGTCCAATTATTGCTGCTGGTGGCGCCATTGTGCGTTCATTTGTTTACCTTAATTGTTTTCTGTTAAAGATTCTGTTTTGTGTGAAAATTGGTTTTGTCTTGCTGCCGAAGATTGGCATGACGGAACCGCAAATTACCGGACATTAATTTACGAGTTAGCGGAAGGTTAACGTCTATGCTGTTACGTCAAATTGATTTATGATGGAGTAAACCAAGGCACAAGGTTGAACGCGATTGTGGATGACAGTCGATGAGTGATTACAACTTTCCTTTCATTAATGGTCAGAGCTTGGCTCGTGTTTCTTTTCGAAGAGTCCATTGAGCCACTGATGTGTTGATACTTTCGAGATTCTAGGTCACGCAAAGATGAGCTTGATACTGATGTATGTGCACGCTGATGAAGTAATTTTGAGTTTAAGGGGCTTCGTGAGTAACCTAGTTCTCTGTGCTTGATAGATAGTCTCACGATTTTTTTTTCGTTCACAAGAACTTTTCTGCAAATTCCAACAGGCATTGGTTGTGGAAGTGTTAGTAGCGATTATGACGGAAGTCATAATTAGGAATTAAAGAAACTGACTATACTGTTTGCCTTGAACTAAGAAGTAAACATGACTCATCTTAACGCATGAATGGATATCTGGTCTACTAGAAAATGAACGACTTTTCAGACACCTAACAAAAATTCAAAGGTTCGTCGTGTTCTTTCGTAGAGTATATGGATAATAGTATTTATCCAGACCGTCGCAGAAAGGGCGAATCTTCGTCACCCTTCTGGTACCCACCTATGGCACTTGGTTAGGTTAGGTTATATGGCTCCCTCAGAAATTGCCAACACACTTAGACAAATGTCTGTCCATTGTGATACCTATTTACTTTGATACCAACGGCAAATGGTGACTGGACCAGATTTGAAAACCAGATAAAAGCAACTTTTGCTTTCACTGGTATTTGAACCTGTGAGCCCACTAACATGGACAGGCACTCAACCAAGTTCAGCCCATAGCACTAACGTCCCTTCCAATGTCGTGCTGATAAACCGTCACATCATGAAATGTATTGACTTGCTTGACGAAGAATGGAGAGTGGAGTGGAAGAGTGGAGCTAATAAATAATACAATAAAGGCGAAAGCAAGGTAGTTGCGCTTGATATTTATAAAGCTTTTTGACAGAGTTTGAGTTCATTATCTTATCTATATTTTTTTGACCCACACGTTGGACTGAAGGGTTCGCGAAGGTAAAGTTCGCACTAGAGATCTCCAGGCCACTCTTCGCCATTGACTGTAGCTCGTGTGGATTTAGCAGTCGCTTACCTGATTTAGTCGTTCTTAAGGAGTGTTGGGACGGTGAAGAATGGCATCAAGATCTTTTGTCGAAAATTTGGGCCTATGGTATCGATGAATTGGTGGATTAGGAGCCACTTTCGTCAAAGTCTAACATCCACAAAATAAATGCTGGTGCCCCTCAAGACTCTGGTCTGACTCCGACATTCTTTCTCGTTTTTATAAATTATCTCCTGTGTGCTACTTTCAATCCAATTTAGTCCTTCGCTGATGACAGAAACCTTAGCTTCACATACTCGGTCGAAGACTTATTGCCCTGCCTTGTGGTGGCAAAATTGGAATGTTAGCGAATGTAGCGCATGAATTCCGACCTTGAGAGCAAAATTAAATGGGGGAAGAAACTAGAGTGGAATTCAGAGCTTTAAACGTTCAATGGTGTCTGCTGTCACTTAAGACTCATAATCACCCACTATTCATATATGGTACTTGTGTCGATGAATTTCCAGCATCACTTAGTTGGAACGATCACATATTCGCGTTCGCCAAAAATGCCGCACAATGTCTAGGTTTTCTTAATCGATGCAAGAAGTTTTTCACTCCGTCCGATTTTGCTTTAATTTATTAGGCCTACTTACACCCGCCCAAGCTTGAGTACAACGCTCATATCTGGTTCGGTGTCACCAAGCCCACCTTGCATCTAAGGTTATTAGACTCGCTCAAATACAGACTTTCCGATGTAAGAGATTGAGCGATACAGCCGTGTAATTGCCTGAGCGAGTCTAATTAGGTAAATCGGTATTTGAGCGAGTCTAATAACTCTAGGTCCTTCTCACTTTGAATTTATCCGCAGCACCCGTCTCGCTACGAACACCCCCATCAGATTACCTTTAAGCCTGCTTTCGGACATACGACATGCGGGCAATGCGACTTGGTATAATTCAAAATATTGTTAACCGAAACAAGTCATAGCAAGAGAATATGATACATTTTCTCAAGCACGTCTGTGTTATAGTCCGGGGTGGACTTGGGCCTCAGCCAAGATCCCCTTTTAGCTACGATCGCCAATGAAGGCGTAGTCTTCTTTTACCGCGTTGTCCTTCGGGGTTGGAGTCGAGACATTCCGGGTAGAAGCACTGGTATCCATTCGTGTCCATGCTTCTGCATCATTCAGTAGGACAGGGACTATGGGAGCTTTTACAGGGATATCTTGGTTCTTCGAGAGAGATTTATCCTCAATGGTCTTCGAGTCCCACAAACAGCGATTGGCAAGTGTGATCCTTCGTTATACCTCCACTGTGATGTCATTTCTGGCTTCACTTCGGAGACTTCGGAGTCTAGGTCGACCAGAAGTCTTTTGTTACTTCGAGGCTATAGCTGTCTATAGAGAAGTTTTATCCAAGAAGTCGGTGTTGGTGGACAGCATGTCTTACCCTCATTGACTGCAATGCCTATCTTAGTCGCTTCCTTCTCGATGTTCACAAACCCGGCACTGAGAGGCCCTTGTGTTCTTCCGATGATGTCAATGTCATCACCATATGCAAACACTTGCACAGATTTGTGGAAGATCGCGAAGTTCACTTCTAGGGTGCTATCATATTTCGCTTAATTGACTTCAAAGGGTAAATTATGAAAAGCTCTTAGAATTGTAGCAGCTTCATTGTGAGTGTATAATAGCATTCGCAAAACATACGACTGAACGGCTGGATGGCGCATTTGATTTAGTGGCTCCCCGGTTTGAATCCCAAATGGAAGGAAATGTTGACTGGTTCAGTCACACTGCACAAACAAATGGTCTAAATGTGCTGGCAGCACAATAACACGTGCGACGGCTGTGAAACCTAGATCCAACTTCACCTTATGTGCTCTTGTTGAATTTGTAGAAGAAATCAAACAATGAATTTTTTAAGTCGCACTTCCGCAAATATTCTCGACAAACTCCTGAATGCGCGAACTGAGACCTCTATCTCTGAGCAAAAGAAACCCTGACATTGCGTCTCCATCCACAGTACACAAAGACTAGGTTTGCCAAAGCTAACATAAATCAAAGTACTGACCAACCCAACAAGCTAATAAACCTCGAAGGGCTTTAATTCCTAACACCGGATGTTAAGGCCTGCTATCACATCGCTCAATCTACCCCAGAAACCATATAAAATCCATCATATGCCTGAATAGACATACCAACCAGCTTGTTAATTTCCCAAGCGCTCTATGTAAATGACAGTTACTGAGCTCAGGCCATTTCTCAAAATGACAGATTCGTATCACTGACACAAGTCACAACCGGACTTCAGGTGTTCACCCAGCCGCCATTTTTCTCCCTAACAAGTGGTAAATTCAAGAAAAAAATGGAAAAAAATAGCAAACACTTAAAGTGACACAACCTTAACAGCACACGAATGTTCAATTAGTGGAATAATGACAGCCGGTCACGATCTCTCTCTCTCATGTTGACATTTGCTCTTTTGCGCGCTACATGCTTGATTTAATTAATATCGACCACGGCGACGTGGTCCAGTGGCTACCATATAAAAGCCTACATTCCTACATCCACGAACTGTCTTATTAATTCAATAATTAATTCGTTCCTTCTTTTTGTTTTTTTTTCCTCTTTCAGGTTTGTACGCACATTCAACGACCTTCTCTAACAGTAAATACTCAGTTTATGACGTTTGAAATTCGGTATGTATGTGTTAATTTTTTTTGTGGCTTTTGTAACGACGATGCGGAATGAGTCCACTTGGGGAGTGATTTTTTTTAACAACAGTTTACTGCGCTGTTACAGATTGTACGATCAGATTAATCGCTTCTTAAGTGGAACGCTGGGTGACTTTTATTGTTTGACGTTTTGAGTGACACGCCGAGCTGTCAGTTTGTGTGACGGGGGGGGAAAGTGTCATCGCGAAGAGAGATGTCTTCTTCTTCTTCTTCTTCTTTGTGTGGCGCTACAGTCCGGGGTGGACCTGGGCCTCAACCAACATGCCTCTCCAACTAGCGCGATCCCTGGCTAGCTGTCTCCAGTTTCGCACACCAAGTTGGTTGAGGTCCTTCTCCACTTGTGTGCGCCACCTTAAACGCGGGCGTCCTCTGTTGCGTTGCCCGACAGGTTCGGATTCGAAGATTCTTCGGGCCGGAGCTGTGGTGTCCATACGCTCTACATGACCTAGCCACCGTAGGCGTTGGATCCGTAGACGCCTAACTAGGCTCATGTCGCTGTACAGCCCGTACAGTTCGTGATTGAATCTTCTCCTCCAGAACCCGTCAACACAAACAGGACCAAAGATCGTGCGTAAAACTTTTCTCTCAAAGAGACCAAGGACTTCTTCATCCGCTTTCGAGATTGTCCATGCCTCCGCGCCGTATAGCAGGACTGGGATGATCAGAGTCTTATATAGAGTCAACTTGGTTCTTCGAGAGAGGGCTCTATTACTCAATTGCCTCTTGAGCCCGAAGAAACAGCGGTTGGCAAGAGTTATCCTACGCTTGATCTCGGTACTGATGTTATTAGTACAGTTTACTCCGGAGCCGAGGTAAGTGAAGTCCTTGACTACCTCGAAGTTATAGCTGCCCATTGTGACGCTCTGTCCAAGACGTCGATGTTGTATGTCCTTTTTTGAGGACAGCATATACTTCGTTTTGCCCTCATTCACCGCCAGACCCATTTTAGCCGCTTCCGTCTCAATGTTAGCAAAAGCCTCACTGACGGCTCGCTGAGTTCTGCCAATCACGTCAATGTCATCGGCGTATGCTAACAATTGCACGGACTTCTGGAAGATCGTGCCTCTAGTGTTGGCGTGTGAGTTTCGCACGATCTTCTCCAGGACGATGTTAAAGAAATCACATGACAGCGCGTCGCCTTGTCTAAAACCTTTTTTGACATTGAAGGTCTCGGTGAGTTCGTTACCGACCTTGATGGAGCAGCGAGAGTTCTCCATCGTCATCCTGCACAGCCTGACGAGTTTGGCAGGAATGTCAAAACTAGACATGGCGTTGTATAGCTCGTCTCTATGCACGCTGTCATATGCGGCCTTGAAATCGACGAACAGATGGTGAGTGTCGATTTGCATTTCTTGGGTCTTTTCCAGGATCTGCCGTAGTGTGAAAATTTGGTCTGTTGTGGACTTTCCTGGCCTGAAGCCACACTGATATGGACCTATCAGATTATTAATGAATGGCTTCAGGCGGGTACACAAAACGGCAGAGAAGATCTTATATGCGATGGAAAGAAGACTGATCCCTCGATAGTTGGCGCAGTTGAAGGGGTCTCCTTTCTTGTGGATCGGGCAAACGATACTGAGATTCCACTCGTCGGGCATGCTTTCCTCAGACCATATCTTGCAGATGAGCTGGTGCATGCGCCCTACCAGATCATCTCCAGCTGCCTTAAATATTTCAGCGGGCAGACCGTCCGCTCCAGCAGCTTTGTTAGACTTCAGTCTTGATATTGCTACCTTGACCTCGTCTAAGTCTGGGGGACGGTATTCACGTCTGTCATCGTCCAGATTGAGTGGAACATTCTGCCTGACAGCGGTATTTTGGTCCTCATCGCCGTTTAACAGTCTGCAGAAATGATCTTTCCAGATTCTCAGTATCGACTGCGACTCTACTACCAGATGTCCATTTCCATCCCGACAGGCTTCTGTCCGAGTTTTATATCCATTGGATAATTGTTTTACCCTTTGATAAAACTTTCGGACGTCATTCCTGCCATAACACCTCTCCATCTCCTCGACCGCGCGCTTCTCATGCTCTTTCTTTTTTCTTCTGAGAAGCCGGTGCTCTTCCCTTCTCTTCTGTTCGTAGAGCTCACGAACAGCCCTCGTTGTTCGATGCAGCGTTGCCTTGTAGGCCTCCTGTTTGGCTGCATGTGCCTGCCTGCACTCGTCGTCAAACCATGGGTTCCTTCTAGGTGGTGTCGTAAAACCCAGCACATCAGTGGCAGCTTCTTTGATGGCTTCTTGACAACGACTCCATTCTTCTTCGATGGTTTGTGCAGGCGGCGTCGAACTAACAGAGAGTTTCTGGGAGACTCGGTCGGCAAAGATCCTGGCAGTCCGCTGCGATTGTATCTTTGCGACGTCAAACCGTGGTGTTCGTTCTCGACTCCGTTGTTCTCGTGATATCCTGATTCTTACCTTGGCTACAACAAGGAAATGGTCCGAGTCAACATTGGCTCCTCGGAAAGTTCGGACGTCGAGAATGCTGGAGGAGTGTCTGACGTCGATCGCAACGTGATCAATCTGGTTGACGGTTGATTGATCTGGGGACCGCCATGTCCCTTTATGGATGTTGAGGTGTGGGAACCGCGTGCTAGCAACAGAGAGGTTACGTCCCATGACAAAGTCCACCAGCCTTAGTCCGTTACTGGACGTGGTGTCGTGTAGGCTGTGTTTCCCTATGACTTTAGCAAAGATTTCTTCTTTACCCAGCTTAGCATTGAAATCTCCTAGAACGATCTTGGTGTCAAAGCTGGGGCATTGATCGTATGTTCTTTCTAGGAGATCATAGAAGTCATCTTTGCTACTATCATCTTTGTCCTCTGTCGGGGCGTGGGCGCATATCAGGCTGATGTTGCCGAATGTAGCCTTGATGCGGATTGTTATGAGGCGTTCGCTTTTACAGTCAAAGCTTAAGACTTTTTGCCTAAGTCTGCCTCGAACAACAAATCCACATCCAAATAAGCGCCTCTCTCTGCTGCAATCACCGTAGTAGATGTCGCAGTTTTTCATCCTCTTCTTGCCCGGCCCATTCCATCGCACTTCCTGGATGGCGGTGATATCTGCTTTATAGCAGTCAAGGGCCTCCGCGAGTTCTTCGGCTGCACGTGGCCTGTTAAGAGACCTCACATTCCACGTGCAGAACCGAAAAGCATGGTCAGTTGTTCGTTTGCTGGGGTCGTCAACAGTAGATCGGTCAGTATCCGAGGCAAGTAGTCGTCTCTGAACAAAATTTTTTTTACGTGGTGAGGGTGTTAACCCCACGCACAACCCCCAGCTGGAAGGCCAGGCCCATTTATTTTACCCTTGGGCGAAGGGTCCGGATGACTCCGGTATCGGTAGCCTCGCTGAGGTTGTGAGTGCCGCCGTTGACCCTACACGATAGGGTTCCTCCGCCGCCAACTCTACTCCAAAATCCCGATATGACCTTGAAGGCAACCTTTTAGATCTGAGCTCCGAATATGTCAGAGTAGCTCTAAAAGGAGGTGTACCAGGTAGCTCTGGATGTCGCCGTTGGCTAATCTGATGATAAGCTCCTCCGCCGCCATCCGTAGAGAAGATGAGCCCTGATACAGACTCATCCACTCTCCCCCTCTCTCGTTTGCAGCCGCCAATGACGTCCCACGGGGGTTGGGTACCCCATCTTCAGTCGAAGGTGCTCGGCTCCCGGATTTCACCACGGGGAGGTGAGAGTAGGAGTTCATTGACAGAGGCTAAGTGCAGACGCCTGTGCCTGCATAAGTCGCTTGTCAACGCTTCGAGAGATGTCAGTTGATGAATTTCGGGAAATCCAATTGTGAGGAGTGCCGTGTGTTGCAATCTGACAGGGCACAGTGCACATCTTCAGTCGAATGATGTCGTGTCAAGTGTATTTGCCGATCACTCGACAGTGGGACTTGCGCAGATCAATAGGGTCCCTTTTTTTTCCGGTGAGTGGGTAAATGGTTAGGTTACGTGTTCATTTAGAGACTGACAAAAGCCACTGAGTTGACGTTCAGTCCCCCCAGCTGTCAAATCTCCCCTGACAGCGAACAAACCTTTGTGGCTGAGCCCACACACGCGCCGCTCACGCCAGCAGGCAGCCGCCAACTCATTCACTTTCAGTCAAATTTAATAAGCAGACACATTGAATTTGTTTATTTAATTTTTAATTTTCCAGACAAAGTATTAACCACAAATTGTCACTCAACATTATCGAGATAATTTACATGACAGCAATTTATCCCACGTCGGCTGACGCTGCCAGCAGACCTGGCCCGGCTCGCAGAAAAGTTTCGCATGAAAATCAGTGCGAACATGTATGCATGCATCGGTGGCAAATTAATCTCGAAAACAACTAAAAACCGAACGGCCGAGAGCTCTTCAGTGCGCACCTGCTGCTGCTGCTGCGGGACCAGCCCACTGGTCAGCGGCTCGAGATGGAGGACCAAAACCCGAGAGAAAAGCGCACTCGGTCAAGTGTGGTCTAGAGGCGAGTCCGCATCTGTGCACCTACATGTACCGCGCCGGCCAAGTGGCCAAGTCACTTTGTCAAGCAAGTAGACTTGTATCTCGCCCGATTGAGACAACGAGCAATCGTCCAACGACGACAACGAGACGACGTCTGTGATTACAATTCAAAGTCGGGCTCCAGTTTGAATTTGAAATCATCGTTCCGCTCGGCTCGTATGCGGACTGACTTAATGATTCCGATATGAGTAATCAGCGGTACTCGTATAAGGCTGCAGCAGTGCGCTCGTGCACGGGCTCGCGCCCTCGCCCGGCCACTATCCAACTTCAGTCGAAACGTGTTTACCTTTCGATTGAAATCAATTAAAAATCATGTTCTACCACAGTGGCTGAGTGTAGCGCGGATGCGATTAGGAATGCGCGATGAAATCTGAAACCGGTGATGGTGGAGCTTGACGCGCGTCCAACGGATTGCGGTTGAAACAGAATGTGTAGATACCGTGTTTGGACAAATATCTCATGATAAGTGGACTCGCGTCAGTGGCTGTAGTGGCGGTTGGAAGCTCCGGCGTCGTAATGCGGTTAGAGACGGCTTACAAGATGAGCAATTAAGCTGAGACTAATTTTGTAATTTTTTTTTTGATTGTTGTGCAATGCTGTGGATGTGTGGTCATAAACTTGAAGTTGAAGCTTTGTGGGTTTGTGGCTGTACCGCGAGTTCGTAACAAAAGGCCTTTATCTTCCGTGGAAAAAAAGAAAGAAACAGGCGGAAAACATAGCTCATGCTGGCATAAGGTTGCACATGTCCACATTAATTGGCGGTTGGAAAAAGGAAAGGAACATTAAGGAAGCAGGAACTGGCTTCATTTCTACATCTCTCCATGACTTAATGACGCCTGTTTTTGAGCGGAAGCGAGTGCAGACGGTGGCAGAGAAATGGCTCACAGTTCCTTCGATTAGATGGTCATTATCTCTTGGATGAATAATGCGGTTAGAAAGGTTTTGAGGTGGAATAGATGTGGATTTCATGTATGAAAGCAAATGGGAGCCACATGCCATAAGCGGATCCTCACAGACGGCGCCAAGGCTAATAGACGATGCGGCACAGGCGCCTTCGTGGATGTTGACGACATCAGATTTGTTCTTCTGCTACAGTCCGAGTAGTCTCTCTAGCTATTGTAGCGACCTTCGGCTGCTTTCTACAATGCAAACCAAGATTAATAGGGACGTTCCTTTCTGTGTTGTTCCACTGTCTGGCAGTAGAAGTATTGGGCAACTAACTCTGTTCCAAACTTGCTGGTATTACCTCAGATGACATGAAGGGACTTTTTTCTTGTTACACAACATCGGAGTGATGAGTGGGAGCCCTTTTTTTTTGACGATGTCGTGTTTCTTCTTCTTATAAAAGGTGCTTGCCCAGATAGTAACGTGTTTCAAAAAGTAGGAATATATTGCGGAATCTGATTAGATTATCCACAGAATCCCCTGATTTGTTTAAGTGCTCACTGAGTCTGCAGTGACTTGTATTGATACGAAGGCTGTTCTTACTCATACAAGCCTCAACCCTTTACTGACCTTAGAGTTTTTTGCTTTTCGTAGGCTCTGGCCATCTCAGGTGTGCTCAGGCGTACAATATCAAAACTTCTCTGACTTGGATGTGGCTCACAGCCAGGCAATCGCTTATCGTATTAAAGTCGGTAAATTTCGACCTTAACCGTTTTCAAACGACGAATCCGCATGACAGCGGTAAAATATGTCCCACTCTTTCTTTTACTTGGTATCCAGCGTATTTCGTGGAATGCATCCTCCTTGTCTGCATGTGCATTTTATCTAGCTAATGAGCGGCGTCTGTAGTGTAGAGTTTCTTTCCAGGAGCACATTCGCAATCTGTCGATTGCATATATTTCTGGTTGACAGATGCTGGTGGCTCTCTGGTCATCCCTGTCCTACTCTATGGCACAGAGACATGGACGCTGTTGAAAGCGGATGAAGAATCTCTTGGTCGTTTTGAGAGTAAAATTCTGCTTGCGATGTTCGGTCCTATTTGCATTGATGACATCCGAGCCATTCAACCACGAACTATACGTGCTGTACAGCGGCATGCATCTAATTAAGCGTCTTTGGAACCAACGCTTATGATGCCACGGTCGTGTAGAGCGGATGGACATCATAGCTCCGGCCCGAAGAGTCTTTGATTCCAAGCCAACCTCGAACGAGATGGCGCACACAAGTGGATAAGGACCTCAACCAACTTGGTGTGCGCAGCTGGCGAAAGATAGTGCTGCCTAAAGAGGCTTGTTGGTTGAGGCCCAGGTCAACCTCGGACTGTAGTGCCTAACACAGAAGTAGAGGAAGCTACCCGCAACAATTAAAACATCCACATTACGAAAGTTTATTATTGGTGATGCACACACAATTTTTCAAAGCTAGATATAGGGCTTGGTACTGCTGTTAGCATTTCTTGCACGACATTGATGCTTGAAACTCTCTCCCTCTTGTGGTGAGAATTCTGGTGAGGTTTTCCATGAAATTGATCTTGGATCCACAAAAACTGTTCGACATCATCAACTGCAAAATAAGCAAAATAAGTCATTGTGATAAAGTTAGTTTATTAAACACCGTATAGTTATATAATTGCAACCAACTCGCTTATCTGTCCATAGTTTGTTCCTAGTTTACTGCACCAATGACATATTCTTGGACCTTGCAAGAGCTATGGATGGTGCAATGAGTTCAAGTACCATTTCGAGCATGTTTTACAATGGGCGCTTGTATTTCTTCACTTTTTTGTACAAACCTCAAAACTCTTTCGGTTATACTGACCTAAAAATGTCTTGACCTCCTTCACTCCATGTGCTTTGCTCCAGATTTCTGGTCGGTGTGGCCAGTAATCTAGCAGAATTGTTTCTTGTGTCTCTTACCCAGTTCTTTGAACTTCTGTTGGCATTTCCACACCAGCTTGAATTTGATGATATAGGAGTCAAGTGTCATACAGATTTATTTAGCTGTCCAAGATTATTGGTATGGTTTCTGCTAAGAATTATTTGACCGCATCTGCCAATGGCATAGATTTTTACTTGATAGATGCCTGTGCGTTTGTCCGTGTATTGAAAGTTGTTTGTCCTATTCCGAATATTCTTGCCCCAGTTACTTCATTGGTCCGTGATCCGTCTGCATGCCACCTTAACATATTGCTGCTCAGTCTTTTTACAATGGATCCCTTGCTCCGATCCTTTTTGGTGATGAGCTTAACGGTGAACTTCTTTTAACAAATATATTTCCTAATAGAGCCATCCTTCGGAATGGCCAGCAGTGATCATTTTTTGACTAGTGCTTCAATTCGTGCATCATCTCGATGTAATGCACTTGTCTTTTCTTCATTCACCATTATCACGATTGTCTTACTAGCACATTCTGCAACCATTAGATACAAAGGCGTTGGTTCCTATAACACCTCCATGATAGCAGTTGGGCATGTTTGTATGGCCCCATCGAGTACAGAGGCGTGTCAATTTTTGAACTTTGTTAGTGTCTGCCTTGCGGTAAGTTGGTTCTCTGATGCTTGGACTCCATCCCCAGGATTTGCCCGCTAAGCTTTGGCAAGTCACTAGAGCCGCGTCACTTTCCTGCTTACCTCTTCTTTGTGATTGTTCCCGATGAGTTTGCAATAAGATACTTCTTCGAACCAGCACTCAAACTTGAAGTCAATAGCAACAGTTTGACAGAATGGGTCGCACCTTGGAAATGGCAAATTTGCAAAGCAAGGGCAACTACAGTAGTAGAACATCAAAAGAGTGCAACTGCTCTGTGCAATCAGAATTCCTCGTTTGTGTTTACAAATCAGGTGTAACGTCTTTCTGTCTTTTCTTTTAGTTTTCCTTCTTTTGAACTTTGCACGTTTTGATTTTATTTTCGATTGACATAAGTGATCCTCTTCTTTTGGTGAACCGGATTCTTTTGATCCTGATCTTTCCGAAATGGCATCAACTGGCCTTTTTTTGACATACATATGCTTCGTGTTAAATGCTACTTTGAAGTATCAAGTGTGACGTGCAAGCAAGGATAAGTTATTTTAGGAACTGAGTGACATCTTATTTGAATGGAAATGAGGAAACCACTTGTTCACGACACAAGATGCTTGGTGGCAAATATACATTTTTTACATACGACTTATAGCGGTCGTGGGGACGAACGTGGGTTACGGCTTTTTATGGTCAGCCGCAGCCTTGCTGCAAAAAGTGGTACACCAGTTACAACCAGGAATTGACAAGAATTTTCACCGCCAGTATAACCTATCCACGATACCTTTGCCGCCTAGTTAAAAATCGGTTATTAAGATTGCTCACTCACCAAGAATTCCAGACCAATCAGTCCAACTTCCTTCCTGCCGAAAAGTATGCAAAGGCTGGTTGAGCTTCACGTGCGTAGAACGACTTTGCAGATCCATCTTCTGTAACAGACGGAAAATTCTGCGTGTACCCACAGGAAAGAGATTTTCGCATGAAACCGATCTGCAGTCGGCTCCAAGGCTTATGCAGGACATGGAACAGGCGCCTTCGTGGATGGCAACAGCATCATTAGGATCATATGCGATGACCACAAACTTTGCTGTGAAGAACAGGTGGAAGAGAGTAAGCATTTGTGGCTAAAGCCAAGTCCCTTAACCACTTTCAGGATAGCTTAGGAGTGCACTCTTCTTCTCCTCTCCATTTGATCGGTTCACGACGGGATCACTTACTATGCAAGGAGATATTCTCAGAACCATAGTCAGCACTGGCTGGACCTCTAGAGAGTACCACCAGAATTGACCCGCATGACCCGCCCGCGCATTGTCGTGGCAGAAAATGCTTGAACTCACTGTTTTAATGGGCCACAACAACTCCGACAAACTCCTAAATGAGCTAGACTAAACGATAAGCGACGCCTGTGGAGAAGTAGACCACTTCCTCCGCCACTGTCCTGCCTTTGATCGGATCAAGTTTCAGGGTGGATGAGCTGAGAGCTGATGATGTAGGCTCCTCATCTCTGCCTGATGGCATTCCTCTGGGAAAACCAAAGCAATTTCAACAAATGCAGGTAGCCGTGTGGCAGTAAAATGAACCAGTTTTTTTAGACTGAGTGCTCAAGTGCTTAACCTTCGCTGTGGACTCAGTTCTGACCAGAGAAAGGCAGTTGAAATCGCCTTATATCTGAGATCATTGACGGCCTATATCTCATTTTGTACAAGGATTGGCTTAAGGGTATTCAGGAGGAAGCGCAGGAACACAACTCACTTCGGTCCGTGTGGGTGACCCAGTGAGTCCAGATACCGGTTAGTTTTTTTTGCATATTTTTAAGAAAATTCCTATGTGGCAATTGACAGAGGCTTGTTCTTGGATTCTATGGTCCAGATTTTTGTTGGCATCTGGCAGAGGTGATTGAATCCATTCCATCCCCTGGTTTTGGGTCGGTTTTAGCGCCTTTCTTGTCATGTTCGCCATAGATTGATCGAGTGCTGCGTGCTAAGAACCTTGAGCTCTTCCCGACAACATGCGACTAGCTTGGATTGGATTTCGTTTCTATTGCCGAAATTGATTTAATCTTTGTAAACGCAATAATGCACTGAGATATTAATTTTTTGTTCTTCCGTCAAAAATACTTGGATCAGATTTTCCTCTACGATGTAGGCTTATTGTCAACCGCCAAGTTAGATGGCTTGTCTCTCTGGTTCAATTCAGTTGATCCAACACCAAACCAGGATCTTGATCTATGTCGGCTGTGTTTTCATTTCGCCGGATGTATTAGGACCACGAGACAGACAACATTCATACATTCGACGCAACCTCCCTCCAGTCTGTGACAATGGCCATAAAGAATGCCTGCCAAGAAAGAGCTTCTTAAAATGTGTATAACGCCCCACATTTCGGTGCAACGTATGCGTAAGTCCCATCAATTGTAGGCATACCACAACTTCGATACTTCCTTAGACTGAAACTGAGAATTGTGGTTCCAGTGAAGAGGTACGACGTTGCACTAATCACCAAGAGAACACAGAGATTCTCGTTCAATGACCAAAGTTTTACCCAAAATGTGCTCTCTAACTGTTATCGCTTGGGACATCCGTAGCTGGGGTCAGAAAACTCAGAGTCTCATCTCTTTGCCAACCGATTACCCGGGCATTCATTGCTCCGGTGTTTGACTAGAAAATTAGTGCCTCTGTGTCATTTCCTCTTAATAACTCACCGTGTAACCAAATTCACACCTGCCTCCGCGGGAATTGTATACAAGCGGTTGGTCACGCACTGAGTTCGTTACATGTATGACAAAGCATGTGTGGGGTGTGAACGTGCATCGGATGCAATGGATCCATCAACTTCATGGTCACTCATCTGTGAACAACCGCACCGAGCTGCCAGCGAGAAATAAGTCAGTTGTCCGTCATTAGTTCGATGACATTTCACATAACTCCGCCGTTGACAGGACAACACTATACGCCGCGCCGATCCCAGTTCGCGGCCCACAAACGCATGCAGAGTCCATTCGACATTCTTCTCTCACAATGTGGTTCAAGGATCAGGCACTAAACCACGACCAGTGTCGAATACAAATCGACACGATAAAACAATTTTACTTCACAACAGCCATTAGCAGCTAATAACGAGGCCTCTCCAGTCTCTGGAACACCTCACCAGCGGCACAATCACCGCTCGAACCGTGCGGCGACTGGCGACATGAACCCGCCGCCAGTTGGCAGCAGCAGCATTCAGCGAACCGATACGAGTACGATTTTATAACTCAATTTCTAATAAAATTATCTCGGCAAGAGAAAAAGGAAAACCATTAAACAATTGACGCTGTTAATATTCATTAGCGTTCCTAAGCGGCACTCCGACTCGGTACATGCCTCGGTTTCGCTCGCCGGCAGTGCAGCTCCCACCCGCGCTCTGCTGATAATTGATCTTGGGTTAATTGTAATTCGCAACAGACGGCAATCGGTGCGGCGCGGCGGTCGCCTGTATGCTCTCGGTGTGGGCTGTCGGACGCAGAACAGCGGAGCACACGTTGGCGTTGGCTTACTGATCGGTGTGCAGTCGGTGATCGGTGATTGGTGATCGGAGGTCGCGAGCAGAGCTGAAGAGGGCGAAAGTAGGTGACCGCCTTGTTTAGTGGTGCACTCAGATTGTTAGCTGATTTCTTTGTCTCTGCCCGTTGGATGCACTCACGTCGGCGACGCCGCCGAGAGTCGACGACTAATGATCTTGTTAGCCGTGCTTACTTCGTATCGTTTCGTGGATGGCGCAAGTCATCGGCTTGACGTGAACACGGGGAGATAATTTGATCAAGGTCATGCTCTGCATTATGAGCCAATTGACGACACGCACGACAGTGGTTCTGAATTCAATGAGGAAGGTCACCGGCGAACGGAGGCCGATCGGATGACGACGACCGGTCTTACGTAAGAGCGCGAGTAGCCATGATAATGGCTTCTGAAGTTGATTTCTTTATTACTTAGTATGCATACCTTCGGGTGCAATTCACTGCAGGAATTGTCCGTTTAATAGGCTTCAATGGATTGATAATGTGATTTCAATTGTTAATTGGAAAAGTAATTGGCGCTGTGTCATAAGTTGAGGAGTGGAGTAGAGCCGGGTGTGACTGGGGTTTTAATAAGCGGCGCATACGGAACTGGTTTTCACACGTGCAAAGGAATTTCAAATTGAACTTGAGTGAAACTATTTGAGCTGGAATTTGATGATGAAGACTTTTGATTCCTTGGGGAAAGGAAATAATTGGGGTCTGTTGCCTGATGGTATGGGGCGGGTCAACATAGTCTCAAGCCATAGTCTCATCCTTGCTTATGGTATGTATCTATGAATAAATTGTGCTTTTGTGCAGACTCATAAATTCTCCCTCCTTTGCTATGAAGGCGCCATAGTCTTACAAGTGGAGTTGAGCAAATCACAGACAACAGGGATCGAGCAAACTCTTTTTATATTTGACTAGAGGCAGAATTTGTGATGTAGTCTTCTTGTCCCAAATTAAGCTCAAACATAAGGTGTTTTTTTTTTTCCTAGAGGTACAGACATGTTTTTAAGTCGGATAAAAATAATGATTTGGACATGTTTGAGAGATGAGCGAATGTCATTATGTCTTCAATGCAATTTATGGTACAGTCGGTACTGTCAGTTATAAAGACTAAATTCGTCAGCCTCTTGAAGGTTGTGATCACCGAGTTTCATGGTATTTCACACCGCTGCTGCGCTCATGTGACTCTGATTTACAATTTTGTCGACTTCTAACTGATGCCAATGTTCGACTATGTCACCATCGACTAGGATGATGTCTCATATCCTGAATCCGATTCGGTTGTCTATTTCACAAGATTATGAGCTCACCAATCAATGAATTGCGATGCTTCTTTGTCCCTCTATATAGACTTAGAAGAAAGTACATGAGGCAATCTCACAAGTGGAAACTGATGGTAAAGAGAAATCTGTTCAGCTTTAGGGCGAAATATCAAACATTTTATTGGGCATTTGGTAATTGGAAGTGAAACCAACAGACCTATTAGTACTATTCCTTCACACATTCTTGTCTATCGAGAGGGCTTGACTGAACCGGATAAGACCCTTATTGGTTTCGCATAGCATTGGCTTCGACCAAAACCGCCAATCACTCGAAAGTCGTTAAAACCCTCGTAGTTTTTGACCATTTGGCGGTCACGTGAGGATAACTATACAGCATATCGTTTCAATTCATTATTATGTTTTTATATTTGTATTTACATGTTGTCCCGCCTAAGTCGCACTCATTTTGGTGTTCCTTTGTATTGGCATAGTAAGCTACCACAGCTAATAGCACTCATAGCCTGGGTTATGTCCCTCTGAATCAACCAAATAATAAAATGATGTATCGTGTTCAATTTCACATCCTTATACTAAATCGGGTTAGGATAGAACTTCTCACAGTCTGACTGTTGTCTATCACCATCCTTCCATGTGAATTGTGATGCTTTGGACAGGACAGATGTTACATAAGTAACAGATTATTTTCAATCTGGTACCAAGTTGAAAATTCTGAACAATATGTTCTTTCTAGAAAATTGTTACCGACTTGCTACGGCTGTCAAAGCTTTATTGAACAAATGCCAATTACATAACATTGTCAGTCAACGTGCATTAAGATGCAGACGAATTTTGTCTAAAGGACATCAAAATGTCTATCCCTTTAAATGTAAGAATTAATCTTCATTGGCATGTGCCGCATGTAAACGAATGTGAATCATCCATCAAAGAACTTTTCCTGAACTCATGGCTTTACATATTTACTTCGGCTAAGAACGGCCTTTTTACTTTCGGACAATATGTACATTGTGATATTGCTAGAAAATTTAGTGGTTGAGTGGTTCAGTCGTCTTTCTTGCCTATAAGACCATAAATCTGAGATAGAATTTTTCTCTCTACGGCACCAAGAATCAGCTCTGTGCTTTTGCTTAAGGTTCAACTTTCAGCTCCCTACAGCAGGATTGGCAAAATAAGCCAGATAGCAGATCATGATTTCTTCGAGTCTGGAATCTTGGATCCAGTTGTGTCGACAAAACGGATTATTCCATTCTACATCGGATCTTCACTGTGATGTACGCAGTTCACGTTTAGAAGCCAAGAGTAGTTTTTCTAGTGGAGCCAATAGCAGGATGGTCGCAGACAGGTGCTTGGGTGCTTCCTTCCTCATCCTAGTCTAGGCACTTTCTACAGAAGGCGTTTAAAAACAAGCCCAGTGTTTTTGTGTGAACGCCTAACAGACACTGGGGAGGGAGATCATGCTACTTGATCTATTGGGCATTGATTTTCTGTGGTACGGGTTGTTGATCTTCAAATTGATTGTAGCTATAGGAGTACCTTCATACAGTATCAGACAAATCTCAAGCAGCTCTAGCTGTCAATTGAATATCTCTTCAAAAAAGAGAGGTAAAGCATATAAAACCTGGTTGAGAATGCTTCCGCTTTTATCACTGCTATAGATCTTTTTGGTATAGATATAATTACGTCGTCTATTATAACCGTGGCGTTGTGGGTACGTGCGTCGACCCCAACCTCGACGTCGTAGGTTCGATTCCAGCTCTGAGCTACAGAAATAATTTTCACGGCCCCACCTCTTTCGAGTCACTGACAATGCTCAAAGAGTATTTCCTGTCTAGAAAAAGCCTCTCAAAAGCTTGGTCGTTCGGAGTCGGCATAAAACTGTAGGTCCCGTCCACTCGTGAGAGAACAATAGCACGCACAACACGAGTGGTTGCTGAGAAGCTAGGCCCTGGCTCTCTATGGGCTGTAGCGCCACCCATATTATTATAATTATTATTATAACCACAGGTTCGCCTATTCCGGCTTATTCTTCCACATGTTAAGTTCTAGAGACTGCGCAGGTAAACGTAGAACTTTGATTTTCTTGGTATCAAACCAGGTTTCTAACTACCTTGCGTGTTTCAGATCATTGACCTGCTAAAGCCGTACAGCCGATTGTAGTATGTGCAAATATTTAGATCGAAAAAACGATTAAAAAAAATCTACTCTAAGATTAGACTTTTTTCATTATGGGGGTGCTTTAGTTTTGTCTGACGCTGTATGATAAGAGAGATTCTATCAACTGGCAGCCTAGTAGCGCATTGAACCATTCATCATCAGCCATACCAGCACACCGTGGTACATAAGAATCGGAGATCTTGGTAGCATGACAGTCCAAGGTAATATTTGTTTATATATCCGCTTTCTATCTGAGGTCCAACTTTAATTTGGACGGTCGATATTTTATTTTGGATTCCCTTGCATTCCATCGTCTGCAATAAGAAATATCCCAAGCGAAATAGACTTCGCTCATAATCACGAACTGGGTCGTACACCCATCATTTAGTAACACTTTCCAGCACTGACCCAACTGGTTGCAGACATCAAGACCTCGGAGCAATTGCAGCGGTTCAACTAAATTGCCCATTTGACGTCACTCCCAGAAGAATGCCATTCACAATCAACCAAAATAAAACATGGCCGTCGTTCAATTTCTAACAGAGCCCCAGATGCCCATTTAATTGCGGCTCTCCTCACGCCTCACGCCTGCAGTGCGCATTTCACTTTCGCTCGGCTCAGTGTTACATTTTATTGACCCCCATCGACGACAAGACGTCATACAGTTCCATTAACCATGAAACGGCGAAGCCGAACACAGCTTCTGTGCGAACTGAACCGACTTCTGGGAAAATCAACGAAAATGAAACTTTCATAGACCAACTGTACCGAAACAAATTGGATCTCTTGAAAGCGGCTCCACGGCCGCTTCCAGCTCTCCGCCGCGACGCCAACAATGCCGGCGTGTATTTTCACTTTTGCCCCGCACCCGCACCCCGAACGGAAGAAGCGTGAATGAGACTGAGAAAACCAGACGGGGGAAGGCACTAAGGCAGATACTCTTTTGGGACTTAATTAAGTCTTACAGTCGTGGACCGGTCATAGCCTTTAACGGAGTAAACAAGCCCCCGCAACTGACACGAATCTCTTTGTTTATCAGCCGCCAGAGCCGCATGCGGCCGCAATGGTCCGCAAACACCGCCACCACCTCGCGAGCTCGCGAGAAGCATGTGCAACTCAAATAAATAACTAATTCCGCGGCGGCCATAGGAGGTTCCTTTGTTCCGAGACTCCACCGCCGGCCAACTGTCAGAGAACCACAAACAAAATAATGTATCTTGCTGGTCGACCGACCCACAGCTTACACCCTGCACGAGTGGGTAATCCCCTAAATGATTAGAAGACGAGGGGAGGGAGCATCCACCACTCTTCCGGGTCACACTAAGCGTCGTCATTGTAAGGCGGCACTTAGTAAATTCAAGGCACGAACGGACGTACAGTAGTCTCGCTATTAGATGGTTATCTGTTTGGCTTTTACTGGGCTAACGTCTCGGCAGAGGGCGACCGTTGCACACACGGCGACCGAGACGAGAGAAAAAAAAAAACAGTACACTGCCCATTAGACAGTGTTGTGGCACACCGGATTTATTCAAATTAAATTGCCGCTGAATAAGATAAATAATCAGCGCCGAAAGATAAACGCGCCTCAGCATACAGTCTTTTCTTCTGCGACGGTCGCGGGTCGCGTCTGTCTGTCTATCTCGGGGGGCAAGAAAGCCGACCGCCGTTCGGTATCCATCTCTGCAGAAGAAATGCTTTTTTGAGAGGTCTAACTCACGCCGTCGTGACTCGCATTTTAATTACGATCCGTGTTTGCTGTGTGGTTTTGTGCTTTTGTGACTGTTTTGGGAAATGTTTTCGCGGGAATGGCAGAGCGACGACGCCGCGTCGCAGCGCCTGTGTGTGAGGTGGAGAGAATTGATTCATGTTGAACAGTGTGACCGGCAAGTGGAATTGGGAATTTTGAGACAAGTATGTCGTATGCGTTGATCGAATGCACGTTTAGCCTAGATTTGGTTGAGAATGTGTAGGTTGCAGCTACAATTTGGAGTTAGCAAAGGAGTGTGGCTATCTGCAGCCGTGAAACGACATCCTAGTGGAGAACAGACGTAGAATCCCTATTGGCCATCGTTGCTACTTCGGGTTCGAAACAACTGGCCTCAAGCCATGTGCTCTACAAGACTCTTATTTTTCCAACCGATGATTTGCAGTCTTCGACACCGAGCCATTGGGACAGCACAACTCGCACTAGATGGCGCACACAAGTGGAAAAGGACCTCAACCAACTTAGTGTGCGCAACTGGAGGCAGATGGCGAAAGATCGTGCCGACTGGAGAGTCATGTTGGTTGAGGCCCAGGTCCACCCCGGACTGTAGCGCCAATCAAAGAAGAAGATTAGCAATGCAAAGCAGAAGACATAACTCAACTCTACAAGCTGTACAAAATATGGATGTAAAATTCCGACTGCACTGCCCCAGCAAAGAGGTTGTTCAAATCCGAGGCTCCTGGTTCGAGAAGGGGAGGAACATGGTCGACCAAGTCGTCTCATACATGAGACCAAGGTTGATGACTGCAAGCAGCGTGTGCCAACTGTGAAGAACTTCATTCTCTTCGAACTCCAAATCGCAATTGTAGAGAAGCTTCGTCCTGTTTCTTGTCTCTGCAGCTAGTCGTAGGTCAACCGCGTCAAGCTTCAGTTGTGCAAATTGGTGCATTGTTGGCAAGCCTCCACGCGGAAAGAACACGTAACAAACGTCGTTTCTAGCGAGTTGGTCAGCTTTGTAAGTTTAGGACGTTTGAATTAATTCCGTCGAGTACAGACGATGGATGCTGTCTCTCACGTCATAGATGTGTACGTAGACGGCAGTTTAGTTAAGTCTTCCATATGAAACACGTTGGTATTATCCTTTCCTTAGACCTAGACTAGGTTAAAATAGGAACATAGAGACTGAGGTACAATAGACACCGATGGTGTGGATGGACAGTTCGCTGTAGGCTTTAAAGCTGGGGAGGATTATGTTGGGTGCTCCAGCTCACTGATAAGTGAAATATAGTCGGAGGACATAATAACTGACATCATTACGGGCGAGTGGAATCTCAGGCACTTTTGGTAGCACCATCTATCAAAACATAAGTTACGCCACTCGATGTCCTACGGACTGATCGTCGTCCTACGGCAGTTCCTCTTAAATATCAAATTGGTGTCGATCGACATTTAACACATATTCGCCTATTTCAAGGGCCACATGTGACAGTGTATACAGATGTACGACGACATGCCAGAGCTAACCAAATGGAACACTGCTTGGAGGGATCAAGTGATGATTTTATTCAAGACACTGGTCACCTTTATCTTGTTCTACGTCGCAGAGACATGGGGTATTCCCAAAGAATTGGTTTTGGCCAGAGTGAAATTCTGCTTGAGATCAATCGTCTACGGGGCCCAACGCTTGACGTCTTAACTTAAGATTTTGTCATGCACTTTTAACCTAGATTTGGTTTAGAATGTATATATTTTGGTTACAATTTCGAGTTAGTAAAGGAGTTTGACCTCGACGCAAGAGTCTTACTAGTGTGCCGACATAGAATCTCTCTTGGCCTTTGATTTGTCCAAACGAAAAAATGATGTACTCTAGTCAATCAAACCGAACTACTTACATCCCAAGCTTCAGTTTGCAAATGTTGCTTTATAAAACTCACACGAACTCCATTGATTGCAGTAAGGAAAGCCGTACAAATGCCGGCATCAACCCATCTAGCTACCACACGCATCTACGAATTCCTTTTCCACAAACATGATGAATAATTCTTATGCTACATATTTTCAGCCAGGCTGTGAAAATAATAGGCTAGATAGGGAGAGGGAGCTGAGAGCTGGGTGAGCACTGCAGTTACATAACAAGTGTACAAAGGTTTCTTCTTCATCTTCGTTTGTTCAGTTTCTGTAGAAGTCATTTTACGGAAAGCCTACTCTAGAGACGTGAGTTTCAATGGCGAGTTTTAAGATTCGGTCTGCTTAATCTGGTCATCTCATAGAAGATGTTTCGCAGTAGCTATGCAAATCAAAGCATTGACAGCTAACTTTCCACTCGGAAAGAGCACTAAACCAGCAATTTTTCTAACAATTTTTGGGAATATACGATCAGAATGCTACACTCAATGTGGACTAAGCTTAAACGTGGAATTCGACACTAGACTCCACGCGTCTGCAGGATGCAACCCTTAATGGCTTTACTCAAGTAACGTAATTAAAGCTTTTCGAAACATCTTTACACTAAATTTCAAGAATAACGTTTTGTCATTAATTTGTCATAAAAAACTTCTAGGGTTCATTTGTATCAACACAAAGTTGTGTCCTTAATTAAAGCCTGTACCTTTCATCCGATTTCTGTCATTTTCACAATTTGACGCGGATTTACTTCCTATTTTTGATACACATTTCATAGGCCTTCTGCACTTACTCCATTCCATCTAAGCACGTGACCTTCATTTTGTGAAAAGCATGAAATTTAGAGCGTTTATTTAAACAGAGGACCACCAAAAAAACTAAACCACCAAAATTTTTTTTGAACAAAGTGAATAAACATATTGGAATATTACACAAATCAAAACAAACAGAAACAAGAAAATGTCGGTAATGTATTTTCCAGTATAAGCTGTATCTAATAATGAAAACAATGCAAGCAAACAAATATACCTTGGACGAGGTTAGCTTAGTTGAGGTAAGTGGGTCTGCTGCTCATTGTGATGCCTCATGAGTTGGTTGGAAGGGTATTCTCTCATATTCATAACTCAAGCCCGATGATCACGATGTTTCACGTTCCTTTTTTTTGAGCCAGCCCGAGGTATTATTCAACCTGTGAAGAGATGGTAGTGGCATGTCTTTGAGATCGCCACGTATTCTCCCAGAGTTCTATTACGCAATCGCCAGAGGCTTGGACGGTGACAGAGATAGTATCCTCTCTCTCTTCTACGTCTCCACATTCTCTGCAGATTTAAGAAAATAAAGCCTCATAATACGTCAGTTGGTATTACCATTCTGAGCAGGTTTTTATCGCATTTCAGGTATTCGTCGGATTTAGCACTCTTGTATTTGGCGTCTGTATAAAGCATCCGAGTAGTCCCACAGGAGCTTCGATTTTTGCACCGCACGTTTGCTGTTCCTATTATCCTATCATGCATTTTCTTATGGACATCTGCCGATAGAGGGTGAATGTTTAGGACTACATATTTGGGATGGGTCGAATTCGGCCCCGCCCCGGACAAGTACATCTGCTGCCTCATTGCAGTGGCTATGTCCTTATGACCCTATGAAGTGTGCTGCGTAGAAAGATACTTTAGTTCTTCACGGCAGCCCGCGGCCTTTATTTCTATAGTGGAGATTTCTTAAATGGCCGACTTGACTGTCAATAAGAATGTTAATATCAACCCGCAGTACCTTCAACGTTGATTTCATTCTGGCCTCTTTTTTGACTGTCCCTACCTCCGCTTGAAAAACACTGCTATATTCAGGAATTCTTGGTCTCTTTGAGAGAAAAGTTGCTGTTTGTCCTGTTTGTGTTGAGGTGGAGGAGAAAATTCAACTGTACGTGCTGTACAGCGACATGAGCCTAGTAAGGCATCTACGGATCCAACGCCTGCGGTGGCTAGGTCATATAGAGCGGATGGACACCACAGCTCCTGCCCGAAGAATCTTCGAATCCGAACCTGTTGGGCAACGCAACATAGGACGCCCGCGCATAAGATCGCGCACCCAAGTGGAGAAGGACCTCAACCAACTTGGTGTGCGAAACTGGATACAGCTAAACAGAGATCGCGCTAGTTGGAGTCCTTCCGGGACTGTAGCGCCACACAAATAGAAGACGAAGGAATTCTGAGAGGGCAATGCAAGTTTAACAATTTGGAAAGAAAATGTCCGCGCCCGTGACTGTTTGCATCTTCGCGGCCAACTAGGCCTAAACACTAGGAAAAAAGCTTGGAAACGTGTTTATTTGATGATATAGTTCGTATTGCTTCAGTGTTAGTCTGATCATGGTAGTGTGAATACTTCTGGTCTACCCTGCACCACCCTCGTTTTGTTACCAAACCCTTGTTTCACTCAGTTACCAAAGCCCATCCTTGTCCAAACATTTACTTCTGGCATGAATGTATTGTAATTTGTCCGCTTTTGATGCACTGGTTAAGGAGTTCCTCAAATTCTAGTCTTTTCGTTGAAAATAACAACTTGATCTTGATCTCTACTTCGAGACCAATCATTGACCTACTCCCCCTTCTCAAGAGGAACAACCACTTACTTTCAATTTCCATAGTCCACTTCTTTTTATGTGTCTCCATTTCCTCTGTTCCCCCGGTTTCTACTCAATTTTTATGTTATGTTCCTTATCTGTGCTTTTTGTCAGAGACTGCATCAAAGCTGAATTTAATAACCTGCAGGTTTGCCCAAAATTTAAACAAGGTTGAGATTGAGTTCGAGTTTCCATCAAAATCAAACATATTGCTGATACTATCGATGAGGGTGTGGCAATTAATTGCAAAAATATATCAAGCTGCTATGTTTTTGCGTTTAGGTTGGGAACAGATGTGCTTAAAAGCTTCAATAATTTTTCTGGCAGTAAACTTTTATTGGCACTTTGATTAACGCAGCAGGGCCAAGGAGAAGTTTCCCAAAGGCTGTCCAAATCAATGAATTTCTTCACTGATCGTTGATATGAGAGTGACTTAGCTTGTGACTCGAATTAGAAGGAATATCCTTCAGTGGGCAGCGCAAAAGCTTAACTGGCTTAAAGGTGGCATCTTCTTAGAGCTAAGTTAGTTCATCGAGTTAGCACTTTAGTTCATCGAAAGAAAACAAAGGCAACGAAGAAGACGGACTACGTTCCATCATGTCACTCCCAAGATCAAACAAAACATTCTATTTGACAGCCCTGTCAGTCGCAATCCAGAAACCCTCCTGACCTCCTCGAACTACATCATCATCCACGGCCTCATGCTGACTGCACTGGAGACCGACTACTGGACCCTGGAACATAACACCATATTCAGTCAACGATCGGTGCGGTTAAATTGCAAATTAAACGGTCAGCATGCACACGCGCTGAATGGCTTAATAAAGTATTCCGGCGTGAGGTTAAAAGCATTCGATCTAACATTTATCCTAGTAGCTCCGTTGCTGGCCGCTGCTGCCGCCTTACACGCTTTGTCAGCATAAATTAAGCGTCCGCATGATCCGGGAAATGTATATATCGCTCTCTAATGGTGTCATTTGCTGCATCAACACCAGCTGCACATGTTGCAATCCATTCCATTAAGACGGGCTGCGCCCCCCCGCCTAGCCAGCACCAAGTCGGGTCTTAGGGAAATGCGGCCGTGCGCACAACTAATCGCTCCAAATGAAGTCGTTGTTTCTCCGTGGATATCGGTGTGTGTACAACTCCACCGCTGATGAGTGACCATTTAGCCACTTGGACGTGGACAAGAATCTTGTAATGAATTTCAAATGCCAAGCCGCGTGCGACATGTTTTACTTTGTGCCGCTGCTGGTGCGCGGTTGCTAATGCCCGACTCGAGCTGAGCTGGAGCTGAGCTGGAATGAGCGTGCGAAAAATCTTAAGAGGCCGTTTTCGGCCTCCGCAAGGGGGCACACGAGTATTAACCGGCCACTCCAGGGTGTGCACATGGCAGTGCAGTGACAAATGTATCTGTCAAGGCATTTCAACGAGTGTAGAAAGTTAAGTGCACACGAGCGCGAGCGCGTCGGGCTGAGACGTTGCCGGCGGACAGGCATTTCATGTTCAATTGAACACTGGGATTACGAAGTGGCTCCGTTCCGGCTGAGGGGGAGGGTGCCCTGCTTATCGGAGTGGAGACGGGAATTGATGTTAGTGCCTTAATGGGGTTCTGGGAGTCAGTTAATGGGGGGAAATTGTCAGTCGTGACCTTTTGCTTAGTGCGGCTGGATGCATCGCGGCCATGTGCACCGTTCTCATGCAGAATGTTAGAGGTCGAATCGTGTTCGGTTTTGAACATGTACGGATGACTCCTTCGGCCGCAGACCATTACAGTCGGAGCATAACGCAGTCACGTACTCGGAATGGGACATAAATGCTTACTTAAGTTACATATTAAGGAAGGTGCGTGCAGTGTGCGGATGACGGCAGGATAGCGCTGGACGTGAGAATGTATAGCTAACGCCTTATGCTAAGTGGACACAATGGGCTTTGATGTAGGAAGACTTCTTGGGTGACGACTGTGAAACAGCAGTGATGACACCGACGACGGAAAACACGGCGTGACTGATGATGTGATCAAAGAGCGGCTAACTGAGACATGGTGACTTAATATGTTGCCACACAAAGTGAGGGCAAGGATTCTAGTAAAAGATATAGACAGTGAGACATTTTGACTTGTAAGCAGACTTGGGAGGTTAAAGATGTTGTTTTAGCAAAGCCTGCGGACTGTTTCCATCTTGACTAGAGAATCTGTTTTCGGGCTCAGTTTTTGCTGCGGTATGTACTTCAGATTGAGGAGTAGGCTTACTGTCATCAAGGAACTGCAGAGCGGTATATATAGACCATCAATTCCACACGCTAAGTTAGTTGAGGTCTTTCTCCACTTGTGTGCGCCATAGTTCCCTGCTCGTCCTCCCTGCTCGTCCTCCCTGCTCGTCCCATAGTTCCCTGCTCGTCCTCTTTTTGTAACCCTGGTTCGGAATCAATGACTCTTCGGACTGGTGCATTGTTGTCAGTGCGCTCTGCAGAGCCTAGTCACCTGAAGCGTTGGCTCCGCAGAAACCTGTCTAGACTCATGTCGCCGTACAGCCCATTCAGTTCATGGTTGGTTATATCACAACAGCTGCCATCACCGCACACCAAAAGTCTGCGCCAACAGCTTTATTGGACTTTGGTCTCGATGGCGCTCTCTTGACTTCGTCTAGATCGGGGTATCGGAATTATCTTCTATCATCGTCCATTGTGTAAAGTGGAACACTCAACTTGACAGCGATGTTGTCGTCTTCCTTGAGTAGTCTACAGAAGTGATGTTTCCAAGTTCCCCTTTGTAGTTCCGACAGGCTTCTATCCAAAGTCTACAGCCATTGGGTATTTGGTTTGCCGGTTGGTAGAACCATCGGACATCATTTCTATCGTAAAACCATCTACATGTCTTCGATCGTGCGCTTCTCGCGTTTTTTTTCCTTTTGAAAGGCCTTCCCTTCTTGTAGTTTGTAGAGCTCACAAACTGGCCGTCCAGCGTCCTAAGGCCGACTTCCCTGAATGCGGTTTTTGCTGGATGGCGTTTTAGGTTTTGGCGTTTTGGCAACAGTTCCATTGTTCGCTTGGGACTGACTGAGACTGACAGGGAGACTCGATCGGCAAAATTTCTAGGGATCAATTGCGATTGTAGCTTTCCGACGTCAAACTATTGTGATCTTGCTCTACTCCGTTTAACCTATTGATATCCACGTTCTTACTCTGGATACAACAAGGAGAATGTTGAAAGAGTGTCTCCTTTGCGTTGTGGGCGGTAGGTTAGGTTGATGTTGCTTTGATGCAAATTGTTATAACGCGTTCGCTTTTGTATTTAAAGCTCAAGACTTCTCGTCTAAGTCTGTCTCGAACAACAAACCTGCATCCTAACAAGAGCTACCTTCGCTCCTTGTAGCAATCATCCCTATAGGCATCGCAGTTATTCATCACCATGTCTGCCATCGGCAGTACGTGGACCTTACACTCCAAGTGCAGAGTCAAAAATCGTTGTTTTTACATCGTTGTCCATGGTCGTTAGCAGAAGTCATCCGTATATGAGGCTTGTGCACTTCTCTGTTGTTTTTTACAGGTTAAAGAAGCGCAAACCCTCGAACTTGATCAAGCGGATCATCGTTTAAACCCCTGAATAATGGTGACCTCGAGCTGGCATAAGTCAGCGATTCATCTGCGAATAGACAGACAGTTCACTGTGTTGGTTGGCTGTTGATCTGACGTAAAGATGTTAAAGAGCATAGTTCCCAGCTTAGACCACTGCGCTACACCCGCTTTAGTCATCCGTTCAGTTGATTGGCTGCCTACCACTTAAACCTAGAACCTTATAGAATGCAAAAAGCTGTTAATTTACAAAGTTGCAGTAATCGGCCAGGGTGTCCATTCCATACATGCTTGAAAGCTTTCCGGTACAGCCTACATCTGCAGAAACATTGAAACGTTTAGAAACAGTGCAAGAAAAAGCACCTATTAACACCGACCAAGATCGGTTCATTCTAATGCGGTTGTTGATCAAAGCTTCACTTCCAAGCCATATTGCTAATGCGTTTCCGGTGTAGCGTTTGATGTCATCTGCATCTGCATCTGAGATTTTCCAACGAAAAAATTAAGCGACCGGATATTGGAACAAAGTGGCCGGGTATTGGCGAAAATTCACTTTTTTAGAAAAAAAAAAAAGTGGAATAATATGAATAACAAACATAACCTGCATATAACATTGGCGTACACAATTAGTTGAATTATTTACACAGCGTCAAAGAAGGAAAATGTGTTTATTGGTATACTTATGCCCTTACCCTGCAATCACTTTGTTTCTCTAGACATTGAGTATACCATATTTTCTTCAAACTTTGAAATTTAGAATGATGTATCATTTCCAAATCGTATCATCTGCAATCAGGCGATGTTAGCAAAGCAAGGTGCGCTTTGTTTTGCACCATTTTCGTCTACCATGCCTCTATAATGCTCCCCAATTGAGGTTATAAAGCAGAAAGTGGTTCTTTGCAAGAATTCAAGTACACTTTGTGTTGCTTAGATCAGTCGCGTCATCTCTGCTCAATATTCCCTTCCAATCGATGTCCTCCTTCTGTTTCTGTTACTTCGCTGACACCTTGTGACATTTCCCCTAACAAGCATGTACACACACATTCACGTTCCACTACCCACAAGACGAAGAATTGCTGACACTCCTTTCGGAGCCCATTGATTAATTTTTGCTGACACGTGACTTTACACTCCTGGCTGACAGTTCTAGCGATTTGACCCACTCAGCGGAACACAATCATTAACGCGCCGTCACTTCTCCTCCCGACAGTGCTGGCTTCCTAGTGCAAGCCCACTCGATATCCTCGAAATCGGGTCCCGAAACAAATGTAGCACTTCATGTAATTGCCGCACTGACAAGCAACAATTACAATTTATCAACCTAGATACAGATTCTCCAGTGCACACGCTAATTACGAGTCATTCATAACTATGCCCGAACGTCCGACCGGCAGCCATCCAGGCAGTCTCAAATTCGCTTCCACACAGCCACGGTACGGTTATTACAAAATCATTGCCTAACCACGAATGATCCCGAAATCACGCTTAATCCAATTTACACAGCACCACCTAACGTGACACTCTTCGCCGGTTCGCCAGTGCAGTCGGCAGAGAAAAGCGGCAGCAGCGCGCCGCGTCCCACGGTCGTGCGCTCCAGCCGCATCGCGCGCCCACAAGGAAATCCACATTGCCGCAGTGATTAAGCTGCAACCCGACTGTGCAGCGACCATTTACAGCCTACCATTGCCTACTCTAGCAGCGCGCCACCGTCGCGGTCGTTCGCGTCGTCGCTGTCGCTGTCGACGGCCGATGCCGCGATTAATGTGTGGTGACTAACCAATTGCGGCGATTAATTGAAAAGCGCTCCTCGCGCTAGAGCGAGATGGGGGACCTCAATTAAATGGTTCCCGATAAACACAAATGGCGGGCATGCGGCACGGTGGACGCGTTTTATGTCGCTGCACCTCGGCAAGGACCCAGTTGCGCTGTCAGCGAAATTGAAAAACCCAGCGAATCGATCAATCGATTTGTTTATGATTTCAGCACGTAGACGACGCAACGGTGTCGGGGTCCTGGCACAGCACGCCCGGGCCGGCGGCGGTGAGTTCCTGTATCACCCGTCGCCCACTCAGTCCCACTCGAGGTGGGTGAAGTGGAATGCTTTTGGTCCCAAGTGTGGAATTTGGTTTCGAGCCGCAGGCTACCTTCAGATTAATGGCCTGATTTGGTTTGGACGGGGGAGAGGAACGACTTGATGCTGCAATAGGCACCGAGCAAGTGACTTGTGTGACGCAGGACCACAACATGTCGGAGAGTCCATCCGCTAGCACCCCATGCTGCGACGGTTATTTTGCGAACATGCAGGGGTTGTGTAGCGAATAAATCGTACGTCATTCACATACGCGCACATCGCGATCGGAGGAGGGAATATGGTGCTGCAGGCGTGCGATGCATAGCAATACGCTGGACATACCCCTAACGAGCGTGCTGAGTGAAAACTTGACGCGTTCCGCGCCGCCTCGCCCAGTGTGCGTTGGGCACATTTTTAATGAGCACCGAGTGCGAATCTGATCCCCCCTGAGACAAACGAAAGTGAAAAGCGTAACGTGAGAGCGGATGGGGTGCAGGTTGCGCTTGGGAATGCCTGTCTCTGTTGGGATATAAAATACGTTGTTTGTCATGACGTCAAATGTGAACACGACGCAAAGGAACATGTGTTCTGGTGATGGGAATGATGCGAGGGATTTGTTTATTTACCGAACAAAAATGGAAGTTTGAGATCAGGACAACGACGGGCTAATAGTTGGTTTTTATCTTTCTGATCTTTCATCAGACAATTCTCTACAAAGACTTATTAGACAACTCAATTGTCATTTTTAACTGTTTACATGATGCGTCAACTATTAAGTGGCTCGTAGAAGTCTTATCAGGTCGCGGACATTTACATATTTACACCTTGACTGGATAGAACATCTCACTTCTTGTCCATCGAATAAGAATTCCTTTAGAGCTAAGCAGCGTGAACGCGTAAGGGACTTCCAGGGATACTAGAAACTCAGAACCATTCTTCCCGATACAGTCCTTTTTTCGTCTCCTTGGATTCGCTTGTTAACAAAATATCTCGCTTGTCTGCATAATCTGACTTACTGGCAGGGACTTTTTGAATTGTTCACAGAAGACCCGGTACACTCATGAGCAAAATTTTCCTGATACGAGGATGGATGTATATTCCACGTAAGCAGCTATTATGAATCCTTCGTCCAACGTCTTCATGAATTCATCAACCCCTACAATCAATAGGAAAGGAGAGATGACTCCTACTTCGTGTATCGCTACCTGCACCTTCTGGAGGAAGTGGTCGCCTAAGTCGCCTGAGGATAACTTAATCAGTCATGATCGCATTATATAAGTTCGATCCACTTGCAGAATCCATCATTGACTCTTTATGAAGGCTCGTCTGAATTGCATCATTTGTTACGTTGTCTATTCCTTAGCGACCTTGTTGCTGTAAGCACTGCCGCTTTTAAAGGAGAATACTGCAACAAATGTGTGTAGTAAACAAAATCGGAGGGTGCCTTAATAAAAGTAAGGAGGCTATACTTGCTTCTTCTCTGAACCTGATGTGTCCTAAGTTTTTCGCAAAACAAAATATCGATCTCGCCTCTAAATATCTAGTCTTAAATGCAAGCAAGTTTTCGGATTTACAGTCTTCGATGGTTTCGAAGTAGTCTACAGTCAGTTTTTCTTGTTGTTTCTTGTCTTGCTGCGGCACCCGAACTCAACGCAGTCAGGTATTGCACCAATTTATGTACAAAGTTTGAAAACGAACTTTATAACAAGGACTGACAAATGCACAATAATGTGTAAGAGATTATCAATCTAATATCAATAATGTAATGTGCTGATCAATAATGAAGCATATTTGTTTAGAATTCAGTGTCACCCTCTGTTCGATTTAGAATTTAAATACACATACTCTGTTAAGATAGTGTTAAGAAATACTACATTCTTGTGCATAGCTGTAAACTCGAACGACTAAGCGAAGTTCATTTTATGTTAGCGGATTTGCTTGCAGCGCTCTGTTAATGATATTCAGTCAGTCTCAATAAAGATATCGTTGAAACAAGACGTGTTTCATTTTATGTCGCTTATTTTGCATGTTCCTTTTAGAATTACATTACAATAATTCAGAAGTGGAATTACCTACTAAATTTATGATTTTTTTTTGTTTTGTATTCTGAAAAGAGTCCGCGGTTCATTTTTTGTTTTGTTAAGTCAAAGAAAAATTACGAGTTTTTTTTATGATGGACGCACATACTCGCGCTGATAATTTTTTGCAAAATGCGACTGTACCGCAATTAAAGATAAAGCTGGCCGATTTGGGTTTGGCCACAAGTGGGCTGAAAGCAACATTGAAGTTACGTCTTGATGAGGCAATTGCTCTACTTGATGACGATCAAATGGAAGAGTTATTTCCACATGTTGTTGTTGGTGCCAATGATGAGGAAGACAATGTCGCTGACTTAGAAGAGGAAGAACGTGCATTTTCTCAAAGATTGGACAATTTGCGTGAAATTGTCCGAAAAAAAGAAGAAATTCTTGCGCTACAAAAAAGGCTAGCTGAGTTAAACAATCCTGTCAACGAGCTTCAATCGTCCCATGCGAATTCATTCCGAGATATTGAGGATACGATACCGACATTTTCTGGAGATGACAACTACCGTGTGACAAGGTGGATTCGTAGTTTCGAGGATGCCAAAGTGCTGTATAAGCTCAGTGACTGTGAATGCTTTGTGTTCGCCAAAAGATTATTAAAGGGAACTGCAAAGTTGTTCCTAAGATCAACGTCGTGTCGCTCGTGGGAAGAATTAAAAGCAGCCTTGTTAATGGAATTCAATGAGCACGCTACAGCTACGGACGTCCACAATATGTTGCGAGGTCGTAGAAAGGGGAAGGATGAAACATTCCAACAATACGTGCTTACAATGCAAGAAATTGCATCGCTAGCTGACATTGAGGAGCAAGACATTATAAGCTATATAATCAAGGGTATTCCTGACTCAATTTTCAACAAGCAGATTTTGTTGACTGCAAATAATATAGCTGAACTTAAACTCATACTAAGAAAGTACGAAAAGTTGAGAAATGAGTTCCACCCGGCAACAGCGGAGTATCGTAAGATAACTCTGCAACCAAAAACTTCATCGAGTGCGAGTACCAAGGACGCCATTAAATGCTTCAATTGCAACGAGTTAGGCCATATTTCATCCAGCTGCATCAGGCCACGTAGAGAAAAAGGTTCCTGTTTCCGATGTAGTCAGAAAGGACATACTTTAAAGGACTGCCAGCAATCAACATCAGTTCTTGTTGTTCAACAAACTGACTCAAAACCAGAAAGCCAGGTATTTTCTTTTCTGCGTGATTTTCATGGTGTCTTTGAGTACAGTTTTCAAGACGAGGACTCTGGAGCTCTCATTTTATCAATGCATCTCATGACAATGATTGACACTGGCAGCCCCATCAGCTTTGTGCAAAGGTGCTATGTTCCACCATTCCTGATGACATCTGTAAAATCGTCCATGCATGAATATGTAGGTATTAACAATTCTAAGTTACTTATGTTAGGAAATGTAATTTTTAATGTAAAAGTTAAAAATAATAATGTTAGTGTATGTTTATTTGTTGTTGAAAACGAAACTATGAAAAATCCTATAGTGTTAGGACGAGACTTTTTACAAAAAACCAACATAAAACTTATCTTAGAAGAAGAAAAATGTGATGTAAGACATGAACTAAGTGTTTCAAGTTGTGAAGAATTTGTAAAAGAAATTTTAAGTATAGATATTTCAGATGATTGTGACAAAACGGCTTGTGTAAAAATGAATGAAAATTTAGAATACGGAGAGAAAAAATTAGTTAAAAGTTTGATTGCTCGGAGTATGTGTACAAACAATGAATTTTCCGATGACTTTGAAATGAGAATAGTTTTGACAAATGAGAACAGTGTTTTCAATTGCGTGCCTCGACGATTGGCTTATGCACACAAGTTAGAGCTCCAAATAATATTAAACGATCTATTAAGCCGAAATATTATTCGTGAAAGCAACTCACCCTTTGCCTCGCCAATTGTGTTAGCAAAGAAAAAAACGGGCGAATTACGTCTTTGCATAGATTATCGCAAGCTTAACAAAGTGACAGTAAAAGACAATTTTCCTATTCCTTTAATTGAAGATCATATTGATAGATTACGTGGTAAAAAGTATTTTTCACTCTTAGACTTAAAGAGTGGATTTCACCATATTAAAATGGCTGAAGATTCTATAAAATTCACGTCCTTTGTAACACCATTAGGACAGTATGAATATTTACGCATGCCTTTCGGGCTGAAAAATGCACCATCAGTTTTTCAACGATATATAAATATGATCTTCAAAGATCTTATCAGTTCGGGAAGATTACTTGTGTATATTGATGATTTGCTTGTCGCAACAGAATCAAAAGATGAACACTTTAAAATTTTAAAAGACGTAATCGATGTTGTTTTGAAACATAATTTGCAATTGCGTTATGATAAGTGTCTCTTTTTGTATGATAAGATTACTTACTTAGGGTATGAAGTTTCCGCTAATGGTATTGGACCAAACTCAAGTGGCTTAAAAGCAGTTTCTGAATTTCCTGTACCGACAAATGCTAAGAGTTTACATTCCTTTTTAGGCTTGACTTCATATTTTAGGAAATTCATTAAGGACTTTTCAATTGTTTCGAAACCATTGTATGACCTCATTAAAATTGATTCGATATTTAGGTTTGGTAAAGAAGAGTTGGCAGCTTTTGAGGAATTGAAGCGAAAGTTATTGAATGCGCCACTGCTAAGCATCTACAATCCTAATGCTGAAACAGAACTACATTGTGACGCAAGCAGCTTAGGATTTGGTGCGGTTTTGCTGCAGCGCCAAACAGACAAACAATTTCATCCAATTTTCTTCTATTCAAAGCGGACTACTCCTCAAGAATCAAAGTACCACTCATATGAGTTGGAAACCTTAGCGATAATTTCTGCTCTAAGAAGATACAGAATATATCTTACCGGTATCCATTTTAAAATAGTAACCGACTGTAAGTCATTGACACTTACCCTAAATAAAAAGTTCATAAATCCACGAATATCACGTTGGGCTTTAGAACTCCAAGACTATGATTATGTCATTGAACATAGAGACGGTCAGAGGATGAAGCATGTCGACGCTTTGAGCAGATGCCATAACATTTTATTAATTGAGTCAGATTCTTTTGAGCATGCTCTTGCGGCATCACAGCAAAAAGACCCCATCGTTAAAAAGTTGGTTAAAATGTTAGCGGAAAGAGAAAGCCCTGCTTATGAACTCATCATCGGCCTAGTATATCGGAAAATTAATAAAAACGTTTATTTTTATGTTCCATCTGAAATGGAAAGACATGTCATACAAACACATCATGACGCATTATGTCACGTTGGCGTTGAAAAATGTTACAGCTTTTTGCGTAAAACATACTGGTTCCCTTGCATGAAAGCCAAAATTAAACGGTACATCGACAATTGTTTAAAATGTATACATTTTTCTCCACATTATGGTAAAAAGGAAGCAGTATTACATAGCATTCCAAAAGGTGATAAGCCCTTTGACACGATCCACGTTGACCATTATGGTCCACTACCAACCAATGTGAAAAATTCAAAGAAACATATATTTTTAATTGTGGACGGATTTTCGAAATATACTAAATTATTTCCGGTCAAAACTACGAGTTCAAGGGAGGTAATACATTGCTTAAAATCATATTTCTCAACTTACAGCAAACCGAATCGCTTAATTTCCGATAGAGGAAGTTGTTTTACTTCCGGAGAGTTTACTTCATTTTGTGAAGATTATGCCGTCCAGCATATTAAAGTTGCTACCAGTTCACCACAATCCAACGGACAGGTCGAACGTATAAATCGGTGCCTCACACCAATGTTGGCTAAGGAAAGCGAATTTGAACCGGGTGATTGGTCGAAATATTTGGATAGAGTTGAATTTGCCATTAATAATACGATTAATAAGAGTACAGGTTTTAGTCCAAGTATTCTCTTGTTCGGTGTTGCGCAAAGGGGGATGGTTAACGATAAAATAAGGGAGTATCTTGAAAAGAATGTTATTGTAGAAGAGCCGAGAAATTTGGAGTTGATAAGGCAAGAAGCAAGTAAAAATACTGTTCACAATCAACAATTGAATAAGACGTATTATGATAAGCATCATAAGAAACCTCATGAGTACGAAGTTGGTGATTTTATCATGGTCAAGAATATTGTCACTACTCCGGGTATAAACAAAAAACTTCTTGCTAAATACAAAGGTCCATTTGAAATAATAAAAAAACTACAAAATGATCGTTATCTAATAAGAGATCTCGAAAACTTGCAGATATCTCGCGTTCCATATGAAGGAGTTGCATGTCCCGAAAATATGAAACCGTACGTTTTAAATTAAAAGAAAACTCAAATTATTTGAATGTATCTATACTTCTATAGTTACAAAAAACACTTAAATATTATAATATTAATTATTTATCTAGATATGCAATATATTTTATTGACAAAAATGTTCGATACTTTTCACAATTATATTAAAAGATCGTTTTTATTGTTTAACTGATATTCACTTCATGTATATTTGTATACGATATTTAATCGAGGACGATTTGTTTTAAGCAGGGTCGAGTTGTAAGAGATTATCAATCTAATATCAATAATGTAATGTGCTGATCAATAATGAAGCATATTTGTTTAGAATTCAGTGTCACCCTCTGTTCGATTTAGAATTTAAATACACATACTCTGTTAAGATAGTGTTAAGAAATACTACATTCTTGTGCATAGCTGTAAACTCGAACGACTAAGCGAAGTTCATTTTATGTTAGCGGATTTGCTTGCAGCGCTCTGTTAATGATATTCAGTCAGTCTCAATAAAGATATCGTTGAAACAAGACGTGTTTCATTTTATGTCGCTTATTTTGCATGTTCCTTTTAGAATTACATTACAAATGTCCTTCCAGGATCCGCCTTGCTCAAACTTCTTCGAACTTATGCTCCGACATTCAAAGAATGGAATCAGATAGCAGCATCCGAAGATACAATTCCATCTTTGCTGGAGTCTAATGTTGATCTATGGCAAGAAAAGTTATTAGATTTGATAGCGGTGTTTCACGAAAGAACTAAAAGAACTATTTACTGAAAACCTCACCAGAGCATCAATGTCTATATTCAGACACATTTACAAAAAATGAAACCACCAGATTTTTGATGCAAGCAAGGTACAAAGGGGTGGCCCGTGGCGTTGTGGGCATGTGCGTCGATCCCAACCTCGACGTCGTAGGTTCGATTCCTGCTCTGTGCGGCAAAAATAATTTTCACGACCCCACCTCTTTCGAGTCACTGACAATGCTCAAAGAATATTTTCTGTCTAGAAAAAGCTTC
Source organism: Eristalis arbustorum (assembly GCA_916610145.1). Classification (NCBI taxonomy): domain Eukaryota; kingdom Metazoa; phylum Arthropoda; class Insecta; order Diptera; family Syrphidae; genus Eristalis; species Eristalis arbustorum. The sequence goes on along the minus strand of OU744316.1, from coordinate 50,444,322 downwards.
TCAAACTTGACCGTTCGGAGTCGGCAAAAAACTGTAGGTCCCTTCCACTCGTGAGAGAAAAATAGCACGCACAACACGAGTGGTTGCTGAGAAGCTAGGCCTTGGCCCCCTACGGTACAATGTTAGGTACAATGTTAGTTAGTACTGTTCTTTAAACCAGAGTCAACATTTTGAACACTGAGGATTATACCACACATCGACAATCTATCTGGTAAAAATGTATTCTATGCAACAGAAGTGAGAGAAGATATTAACCACTTCTTTGCCGTTCCTGTCATATTTTACTGAAAAGTCCAATCTTATATTTCCAAGAAAGACAGATATCATTGAAAATAAAAAAATTTCGAAACCTGCCTTTGCCTACATTAATAGCTTTCTGCAATAATCTCAGTTATTCATCCAGTTACTGCATTATATCTTCCTTAATTTTATGTTTCAAATCATTAAAATTGTCTTATTATTCCACTTTATTTGTTAGTTCGCCAATTGGGTGCAAGCTTTGAAGGTAGACGACAGATATTTGCCATGCCATAATTCCTGTAAATTGCATTGTAGAGTCTAAAAAATCGGCTGGCGGATGGCGCAATTGGTTGAGTGCCTGCCTTTGGTTATAATAGTCACAGGTTCGAATCACAATGAAAGCAAAGTAAATCAGCCTTCTCTGCTTTTCAAATCAGGTCCAGTCATTATTCAGTGTTGGGATCAAATTAGCGCGCACTGGGTATCACAATGGACCATAAACTTAGAATATTGGAAGGGAGTGGGAAGGGATTGCCTGATAACTTCAGATGGGCCTATTGTAATTCCAGCCATTTTTCAAGTTCACACAGGAAGCCTGAGCTCATGATAAAAATTAGTATATTTTTAAGTGAACTAGCCGCAATTTTGTCCGCTTCAAGATGTCGATGACGTGTCCTGACTAGGCATAACAAACAATGGTCTAAGTGTGCTGGCAATTTCGCTAGCAGTCCAATTACCTATCCTAACCTAACATAAACTTGTGAAATGAAATAAGTGATTCAGAATAATAAATAATAATAATCCGGCAGATTTCGGGCCTCCGAGCAATATTTTGTGTGTTGGATTCTACGCCGGATCTCCTTCACGTTTGCCCTAAGGTACACAAATTGCTTAACTATTGCACATTGAAATTGTAGGCGTCTGTCGATTGAAACGCCTTCTTCCAAGTCATTCACCAACTCACATCGACTGCCCTTCAATAGTTCCCCTCAAACGCTCAAACGTCCCATGCCCCTCTCTGAAGCTTCACTAAATGTAACCATTCATTCATCGGTCCAAACTTGAACCCATTTGTAACGCCATCTTCAGCAGCAACGTCAAACAAAGCAGCCAAGCCCATTCGATGGCCCATCCGATTGCGAACGAATTGAACTTCACCTCGTTCAACGTCGCGTCTCATAATGAGCTCTCTTATTCTTCTCACCGTCATTGTGCTCTTGACAGATTCATATTCACCCCCCACTTCAGTATTCCGTAATTCTCAGTAAGTTGTTTCCAATAAACCTCCCACAATGATGACACTTCACCTTGGCATTTATCGTAACACTAAAAGTAATTGGAACCTAATTGACTGTAATGACAATTGAAGGCAGCGGCTCCCCCACAATTGAGTGTGGGTGTCAAGTGTGGCATCATCATCATCATCATCGTCATCGTCATCGGCAGCCAACAGCCACCAGCCAGCAGTCGTCAGTGGCGCGCCACAACAAAAGCCACACAATTCCAACTCCAGTACTGGACCATTGAACAGAAACAGGCTGTTGGCCAGCAATTCACTGAAGCCGAACGCGACAAGTAGTTCAGTTGGGGAAAGAAAATAAATAAATACCCGAGACCACTGCCCTCGAGCGCACGATCAATGCGATCAGTCGGTACGGAGCGCGACTCAACCGAACACAATCGCAGTGATCGTGACAAATCGACTTTGCGGATAAACACAAGAACCGTTCATAGGAAACATAATTTGGTATCACTGGTATCGTTGCGTCAAAATCTCCGAACACGAGAAACGACCAAAATTTACGATCTTGTCGAAACGGCGGGTGGGGGGGAAAGCTGCAGGAGTTCAAATGGTGTGGCACGCAGGAGCCCCCCCTCTTCCTTCCCTGGTTGCCATTATTATGCAATCGATCGCGTATGTGACTCCATTATGAAACGATCGAGCCGGAGAAGGTGCAGGCATCGAAGGATTGTCTGGGGGGACCCCTTTGGCACTGACGGGATCAAATGCAATTATTTTTGTTGAATGAATGGCTGCATGTTCAGTGTGGGACCAATAAAATGCATCACGATTCCCATCGATCAAACAAACGATCCTCGAGGCGGCTCGGTAGGTACCTCGAGGAAGCACTGGGAGGGAGCAATAATTCTTGGCCGTATGCGGTTGGCGGCGATGGTGTAGACAGGTAAGGGACCTCTTGTACCATATAATCACGGCTATCGGCTCTGAATGCTTTTCCGTGTTTTCCCTGCGATCTGCGCACAAGATCTGGCTTCACGTTCTGGCACTGTGTGCCCGCGCAGTGTGTACGTGTGTCCTCGTCGGCTGACACCAGACCAGTGGTGAATGCGGACCAAGAGTTCTCTCTCTCTCTGCTCTTCGGCGGAGGCTTAGCCTCTATCTCAGCACGGCACAGGGGATCTTTTCTTTTTTTCGTAAATATTTGCGCACAAATTGCAAACAATGAAATAGCTGCGCCGCAAAAGACTCTTCTGTGTGCCCACGTTGGGGAGGAAAATTGCACCGCAAATACGGCGCGGCGGTCTAGGGAATTATTGTATTAAGTCGGTGCCGAGAACAAAGATGGCAGGAACTGGGCGAGGGGGCGTTCACTGTTGTGACATGTACAAATTGAATTAATTTGGCGCCATTGTCTATTAGCGACAAAGACGCAATTTTCTCGTGGGTGAGGAGAGAGAGATTACTGCGACTCGAGCTGGGAGTGGAGGAACATTCAAAAATACAGAGTCTTTAGCTCTTGAAGCTAATTAACAAATAGCACCCGGAAGCATTGAGACGCTGGCAGAGCTGGCGATGTTTGACTTGTGGTCCCATAAATTATGCACATTGCTTGGCCTGCTGGCGGGTGGTGATCTTCAGCAATGCAATCGTCTGTCTGTTGGCGGGATTAACCTGGGACATCGCTGTATCATTAATCACAATAACGCGGGAAACGGTTAATCTCAATTGCCTTCAGAGGACAACATAGAGCCTGCAGAATTGATTACACGCAGTGGCCATTAATGGATAGTTCGGGATTGGTGGCATTCAATCGTTTTTGCTGGATAATATTCAAGTGATTCACAGAACAAGTTGCTATAAGTATGTGGTAGACCTGCTGCTTTTGCGAGTGTGATGCGCATTTAAACAGACCTAAACGCGGATTCTAGGTGCCGAGATGAGACTTTATTTTGTTGTACGAGTTACTGGTCGTCATAGGGTAAAAGAGCAGCTGCTTCTTCGAAAGCGCTAAGCTTCGATGGTTTGGTCCCCATCAACATGACTTATGAGCGTGCCTTAAATGTGACTGCTTTGAGAACCCTGGTTGAGGTGGTTGCCTGGGCTTGGACATAGCTCATGGGGAGTAAATTGATGGCGGAGAATCGACTGAACTTTATTGAACTATACCAATAAACTGGGTAAACCTACTTGTAGTTATCTGTAGCCTTAGGTTAAGTTAGGTAGTAGTGGCTGACTGTTGCAGAGCAGTCACACTTAGGCCAGAGTAGGCCCATTGTGATACCACGCGGATTGACTTCTTCTAACGTTGGAACCAGTTGGTTCTGCTAATGAAACGATTTAGTTGGCCAATGCTGGCACTTTTTAGCTCGTTACGGCCGCTGAAGTAGTAGGCTCCTAGGTGCAGGAACCTACGACTGATAAGAGCACTACAGGAGCAGAGAAGGTGATGAGTATTTTCTTCCTCCTCTTCATCCATGCAGCTTCTGCACTGTAGCCTTATCAAAGCATAATGTTCGATTGTAAAACTTATTAGATGCCCTAGTTTCACATCAGCCACACATTTATTTATAGAGTGGTCAATCTAGAATTTTATGTCGAGTTTTGGCAGAACAGGGGAAATACTCCGTAGTTTCATCTACCAGTGGGAACTAGGCCTATTCTATGAGTTTGAGAGCAGCTATGAGAATTTACTTCACACGTATTAGATCTACTTAATTTATTAATAGTCATGAATTTGCTACGTAGCAACTTGTTTCTACTTCGTTAAGCTTAATTTCATTTCAGATGCATTCGAAACGTAATCGCAAGAATCTGCCTCGTACTGCAGCACCTCTTCTATAGTCAAGGCGCCATAAGCCCACTTTTGTAGTAGACTACATCGCATCTTCGCTGAAAATAAACACATGCAGTACAGTCAAAATCACTTACATCAACGTAATAGTTAGTTTTTGTCCATTAGGCTGTCACTCGGGCACACATGGAGTTTTGAAATGAATAATTTGAGTTTACAAGCCTTTTTCCTTTTCAGCTTTACTTTCTGGGCTGTGCATTCTAATCCCTGTTTGAAAGACCCAAAAGCCAGTAGCATGTAGTTATGTAGTTAGGTCTTGGCAGTGAGATTAGTATTCAGTTTGGTGATGCTATGTTCGGGCCAGAAAATCTAGGTTTTGAACAATGTATTGGTCCTATTAAACGAATTGTTTGCTGATGTCAAAAGTTCATCATCATCTTCCTTAGAAGAAGAAATTTATTTATTTTATGAAATGACATTGTGATCCCACTCATAACATGCTTCGAGCGCAGCCTGACTGTCTACTAACATAAGCGTTAATCTTTCTAATTTGTTTTTCTGTACCCACATTTTGGCTGTGGGATCCTAACTTGTTGATAGAATGAACGGAAAACCAAATTTTAGATATTCAAATATTTGTAAGCAACTGGCCACAGCAAACCCAGGAGTGGATAACTCCATCGATTTTTTATGCCGCTTATGGCAGCATCTCTAATGACGAGCTATACAGAGTCATGTCTAGTTTTGGCATCCCTACCGAGCTTGTCGGTTTGTATAGAATGACGATAGATAAAACACGCATCCCCATTAACATGAAAATTCAGACAAGGCTACGCGTTGTCATGCAACTTCTTCAATATTAATCTTTGAAAGAATTGTTCAAAACCCGAACGCCAACACGAGAGGCTCAAGCTTTCTGAAGTCCATCCAACTGACAATATTGACATAATCGAAAGAACGCGGCGTGAGGTCAATACCACTTCTATGAGTATTGCGACGGAGACCACAAATATGGTTGAGGCTTAGCCGCAAATATCAAATACTTTATCCACCTAAAAACCGCTATCAATTCAGCGCAAATCAAACAAACTCTTGGCAACCACAAGTGTAATGTATGCGAAACTGCCGACAAACTAGGTAAATATAGAACTGGCTGGATACACTTGTTGGTTGAGGCCCAGGTTCACCCAGAACTGTAGCGCCATCTTATTTAAATAAGTAAGACCTCTATTCGTGAAACTAACGACTCGCCATATAGCATCACCTCTATTAATATTGCATTAACATGACATATTTAAAAAGAATTCAGACGCTTTTTAGAATATTGGCAAAACTTCCGGGCATAGTGCCATCAGCTGGGTTCTGAACATCAATTACCCGTGTTCACAGCACCGTTCTAGACCTACCTCTACCGAGAGACCTTTTAAAGTCCTCCACTAACAAATGGCTCTAAAACTCTAAAAATACGTTATGGTAGAGCTGGCAGGTGCGCAGAGATTTTAAATGTGCAATCGACACTAGCGGCTATAAGATGGGCAGCAGAGTCGGTGCGGGTGTTTCTCAGAATTCCCGAACTCCTTTCTTCTACCGAGATATCTAAGATCCAACAAAGACTATACGGTCCGTACGGCGTTCTTGCCTTGAAGCTCTACTTCCAAAAGAACGGAATGGCAGACTGGTGTGCAGAGCATGGTTCGAACTGGAATTATTTGCAATCGAGGAAGCATGTCGCTAAACCAAATATAAAAAACTATCGACATTTGCATAAGGTTTTCTACATGTATTTGGAGCTGAAAATTCAACACAAACGACACTACTACAGGATTTACAATAACCCGGCATCGATGTTTGCAGACTTGATATTTCATGGGCTATTCCTGCTGCGGAAGACATACGATTTCAAACTATGTCCTGAAAAAGAAAACGTGCCCCAAAAATTGTTTTCAGATGATACTATGCATTAAGTTGAGAGAAGTACGTTCAGTTAACGTAACCATAGACGACAAAATTAATGATGAAGCTCAAGATTTCTCTTACCTAGATTCAAGCTCACAGTCACATAGCAGAAAATGAGAAAACCGACGAACTATCTAGGCAAGTTGTCGAAATGTCTGCAAAGCATATTAAATAAGTAATGTCCTTCTTAAATACCTCTGGTTGGATTACGGGATATCTCAATGATACACTTAACATACAAGGTACCAGAGCTGTGGTATAAAAACGGCACATAGTGCTATTTAGGTTCTCACGGAATCACCACTTCTACCCACCAACTGGAGGAAATATACCATCAGCACCTCAACTACCCTGAAAATGTAGAACAGAAAAAGCTAAAGGCCCATTCAATTGAGCGGCGAATTTCAAACGTGAACTTTCAGAAACAACCCTTTTCCTGCAAATATGAACAAAATGTTATACTTCTTGGTATGCAAAAGGTTTTGAACAATAAGAAATTTCTCAGTAAATTATATCGAAATCGTAGATGTCCCAGACGTCAAACAACAAGATTGCAATGAATAAAGCCAAGTTTTTTCAAAACTCATTACCATTTCGTGTTTCTGAATATTGTGAAGAAAGTGGAAAGCTAAGGACAGAACAATCAGGACAATAATCTCGTTAAAGCACCTAGTTTCTAATGCGACCTTATCAAATAGAAAATACTTGTTTGTTCCTTATGACTTCTTATTCACACTCAAACTGTCTGAAACCTATTATATGTGTCAACGTCGAAACCATACATAATTCAATATGTCAAATAAAACAATCATCCCCAGAAAAACTAAAAAGAACCTTAATTAATTTCTATTCAACCTCTCAACAACACCCGCCGCAGAGCAGTCTCTGACCACGAGAATGTGCCAGATGTGGGTAATTGATCTTCGATTACAGCACTGAAATTCGATCTTCATCTTCCCGTACCGGAGCCGCAGCGACGATCAAAACCCCATAACTGTCTCATAAGAAATGTCCATCCGGACTCGATCTCACTACCATTCACCGGAACGTCATTCCTTATGTCACTCGCACAGCCCACACTAATTACACACGCACGCACGAACATCTCCACGTCCCCAGGTCCACAATGAAAAGTGCGGAAATATGATTTCCTCATTACCCGACATCGAATACCGATCGATCTTCTCGAATTTCCAATCGTTTTCCATTTCAATTTACGGTCTGTGTCATTAGAGTAAAACTGGTCAGAGCAGGGAGCATGCAAGGAGCAACACAGACCAGCGGCAGCATCATTTTGATTTAATTACAATAAATAACTCTGCTGTGGTTGAGCTGGGGGGAGGCTGTAGCAGGAGCAGAAGCCAAGAAGCATTTACTATTGGCTGTGGAAAGTACCCGGCTTTGATTGAGAATTTGATGGTGAATTCCTTTGGTCAAGACGCGGTTGCTTTGTTTCCTTGAAATGTCACCACGGCGGACAACGTTGACCCAATTGTAGCCTCCAGCGGTGGCCAGTTTTCTCAGATTTGATTGATGTCTAAAGCTACTGCAGCAGTGTCCTAATGTCACCCTTTCACACGACCATACTGGATGTGTTCGCAAAGCAACGACGAAACGAAACGGTCAGCTGTCACGAGGGACCTAGATGGTGTCAACTCTTGTGGACATTATGCTTTTAATGACATTTGAATGGTGTCCAATGGGCCATTGTGTGTGATTTGTGTGTGGGACTTTCTACATTGTCGAACGGTGTATGTACGTGCTTTCAAACACAAAACAGAGCGCGAGAGACTTGACTTGCATTCGTTTGGGGTGCATGCAGAATGCATTGACAGCAATTCGGTGAATACAACATTCTGAACATGTGATGGCAATTAGATTGAATACGAATGAGGTCATAGGCTTTGATTAAGTGATTAGCAGCAGCGATTGTCATTCATTCTTTGTTTCATTTGTGATCGCGGTTGATTCATGGGTTTTTGTGTGTTTAACTGTGCTTATCGGGCATCTACATCTGTTTTCGTTTGGTAATGGCCATTGGAAGACTTGATTTATAGGTGCTTTGCTTTTGACGTTAATGTGCTGGGGTGGGTAACAAAATGCTCTTGTAAATGGGTTCACAAACCTGTGGCCAGTTGTGTGACTATTTTTTTCCCCTGAAGAGGTGGTGACTTCTGGAGGGGACCAGTGATCGGTTATGTAAGTGCCCCAGAAGATGTCGAATGTGTAACTGGAATATATAAATATATAAAAGTTTTCTCCAAAAATGTTCAACATTCTTAAAATTTGTCACGCAACCATTGCTCGCATTAAAAGATCCTCAGCACGCTTTCATCGCTTTTAGGAACTCACTGGAAATAGGCGCATTTCCAACGCTTCGGATACTCGCACCAATTCATCTCCATTACACTGCAGTGTTCTGGGTCAGGCGAAAGAATAAACAAGAAATTGCCTTCGCGCGGGAAACAAAAGTTCAATAATCCACGCTACATGCAACAACTCTACAGCACCCCCGCCATAAATCAGATTTCAGTGATAGTCCCATCGAACAAGAAGCCCTAGGCTAATGGCTACCCATTAAGAAGTTCAATACAAATTGCAAGACCTTAAACCCTTTCAATGCAGCCGCGCAGAGAAACTGATATTTACGACGGCATTTATGCTTGTGGCTTTACAATTTCTTCGCTATTACATTTCTATGATCCACACGACCACAATGCGGAGTTGAATGCACTCATCTAACCGTTGCATTAGCCACCATCAACAGCCTCGTCGCCGACGCCGATTCCCCCACCTTCATCCATTGAGCAGCATGGATGTTTTTATGGCTGCCAACAGACACACAAAAAAGCGCAGAAGAAAAACCTATGGCCAGTGAGGTAGATCTTGACACTTGACTTAAGTCTTGCGGTATCTGGCCCTTTTTGCATCGTTGAACACACATTCTCTCTCTGTCCCTCTGGCCACTTAATGTCGATTGGAGTATTTCTGTGTACCTAACCTACCTATGGGCCCGGAGTTCTGTCATCAGCGTAGTCATCATCCGGTTCGCGCAGCCATAAGAAGGCGGCGGAGGCGATTGACCCCATAACGGTCCCTTGAAGACTGCACGAATGCAGCATTGTCGCATTCTGTTTGCGAGAACGAGCGTTGAACACGCAGTGTCATTTGTTTTGCTGTCAATTTAGCTTACATCATCGCTGCGATCTTCGCCTTGGCACAGAACGGTTCGTGTTATTTCAAGAATCTCCATGCCATTCGAACTCGACTGGCTCCGTGGGTCTGGCGATGAGGAAAAATTCCCGCATGAAACCCCAGTGTAGTGGTTGGTCACTTAATTGCTGTGTGGCTGCATTCACCTTGCAGATGGACAGGCTACTTCAGTTCGCCAAGATAAAACACACCACACCATCGGCAGTTGCCAACGGCAGTGAGTTTGCTCTTGCCTAGGCAAAAACCCATTAGAAAGTGCACAGTCAGAGTTGTGCTGTGTAACAATGGCTGCCGCTGCTTTTACTTCATTCACTTTGACATAGTTTACTGTCACGCTGACAGGTCGTTCATCACTTTTACACTCCATTGGTGCATGGAGCGTATACAATCAACCGCAGCAGTAATTGTTTTCCTCTGCGGCACAGAAGCACGGGGCGGCAAACTGCATGCACAATTGACTCTCTGACTGAGGTGGAAGATAAAGTAGCGTCTCGACAAAACAAAAACCGAGTCACTTTTGCTGCTGTTGTTCAGACAATGCCCCTCAACTGTCGATGGCAACCGAATAATGCCGGGAGTATGACATTTAACGGTGTGCTTTTTGGGATCAAGTTTCCTCCACTCGATGACGGGGATGAATTAAGCATGCCGGGGTATCAAAGCGTATAAAAGATCTGAATCTTGGGCAAGCGACGACCAGCCGAGCGTGCCACAGCGTGGAATGTCATTATTAAGACGCTGAATATGGGTCAATGTTGTCGATGGTTTGTTCGCGTAAATAATTACTGACAAATTGTCTGGGGAGTTGGTTGGCTCATTTATTTTGAACGGTATCTCTATTCATGCGAAGCTAACCGAAGCAGTAAATTCTGTTCTGAAAAATGAAACACGTTCTTGTCTGCTTGTGCGGTTAGGCGTTCTTTGGAAAACCGCTGTAGCTGTATGGCTGTAATATGCATATGAAAAGCGGGTTTCGTGTAAGTCGTTAATCGAATATGAGTGGAGAAAGGTTCCACTTGTAGAATCAAATTAGCCCTTTTTCTAGCGCACACCGTTGCCTTGTGATTTATAGTTCTGTCACGGTCGTAAAGTCGTTTACTTCCGTGCTGGTAGACCACACACCAAGACTGAAACGGTGTTGGGAGGCTTGGAACGAACTTAGAGCAATTTGTTTTGCTGTCTTAATTTGTTCTATCGTTTGTTGTGTTATAGTTTATATGAAGCGAAGTGTGCGAAGAATAGCCGTTGATTCCGACAGCGGCATTGTATAGCTAATAACCTTGACAAGCGCTCATCCACGACCATAGGCATAATCGGCGAATAACAAGCCAAAGTGCCAAATGGGTAGACAAGTTGCGAGCAGAGGAGCTAAGGATGCGTATATGAGTCTCTATACAATACAATACGAAACTTAAGTGTCAAGAATAAATGAGATAAACGCATAAACAAGCACTGAGCAGAGAAAGCGAACGCGATGTACCTGAAAAGAGAAAAGCAAATGGAAAAGAAAGCCCTGAAAATATAAGAACACACCTGAAAGGAGAAGAGAAAAGCCGTGCCTAGCCTCAGGACACCTGTTCGGGTCCTGATTTTTTGAGCGTCGTTACTTTTTCGGGAGGAAGGGGGAGAGCGTGTGTGCTCTTTTAAGCGATTTTGTCCAAGTTTAAGTTCCCTTCAAAAAAATCGAATTCAATGATTCTGCCGATAAGCACAGAAATCCTAAGAATGACATTGCGAGTACCTGGAATGGATCCCTGAAGCACCAACTGCCGTAGCGCCCCTATTAGGACTACCATCGACTTGCGCACACCCTTTTCCATGTTCTGGTGCGTGTATCTGAGAGTTTGGAGTGCCTCCGGCAACATTGAGATTTTGTGCGAAAAATCAAATATACCAATCTCCTTTTGATGTATTTTTTGTCTATTCAGCAGTTCACTTGAGCTCTACTGAGTTTATTTTAAGGGCTTGTTCAATGACATATCCTTTGCTTGTCTCTATGAATGGTTGATGTGACTTTAATCATAAAACAAAGTAGAAATTTAATTGGAATGTATGCGATTCAATCGTCCACTCAGCTTAGAAGGCATCTGAGTCTTTGAGTCAATTGCAACTTCAATATCCTGCTCGATTGCAGTTTGTGCCCGAGAAGGGTTTGCAACTGAACCGACGCGCCTGGATCATAACGATTTACGATTTGCATATGCGAGAGCGATTTAAAAGACAGCGCATTGAACGATGATATCGATAAATGAACCATAAGTGGATACAGATTTCATGCATGAAAAAGTAAACGACAGACGACACGACCCGATTGTTTAAGTTAGCATCGTTAGCTTTGCGCGTGTGTCAATTACTCTATCCGGAGAACAATTTTTTTTCTCGTATTTAAACAAGCTTTTAAAACTACCGACACATGACCACACGACGCATTCTTGACCACACGATGTCCTTCAATTCACCAGCCTCCATCAGCAAGGGAGCTACATAGGCAATTGGATGGCTTTGCTACCTTGGGGCCGCGGACCACTTAGACCAACAAATTGGGTCAATTGCGAGACATTTTCTTCTACTACAATCATCCTACTACGTTTGGAAACCTAAGGAAGTTTTACAGCTTTACACCGCACAAGTTCACCAGCTGTGCAAAGAAGTGTTTAGTTTACTGAAATACTGCTTCCTTCTCTTTGCTAGGGCTGAGCATTCGCAGAGCCGATGTTGGATAGATTCTATTTCTTCCTCATCTTTGAAGCTCCTGCAAAGGACACTGTGCTATGTCCAGTCGCGATGCATGCGTGCCTATGGCATAGTGTCCGGTTAGGCCCCCTATATGTATTCGCACCTCATTGCGAGTAAAACTGTTCAGTGATTTTTTATTCAGCCTCGGCCACAGGGCCCTTGCTATTGCACGAGTATCCATACTGAGCTATCGAGTTCTGCTCTATCTCGGGCTTCGTGTTCCAGCTTTTTTTCTTATAGAGCTAAGCGGCGTGAGCGTATAAGGGACTACTCGAAGCTCGGTTCCCATCTTCGCGAGACTGTCCGCTTTTTCGTTGCCTTAAATGTCAGTATGGCCTGGTACCCAGCAGAGGTCACTTTGTTCGTCAAAGATTTCTCACTGACTCTTGCCTGCATAACCTGACAAGCTTTGAAGTCAGATGTCCGGTGCAATGGCTTTCATTGCCGATTGGCTGTCGGAGAAGATAGATATCATTTCGTTGGTTATGTTGCGATCTCCCCTTCGAGTGCTGCTTCGTGTGTCGCAGCTGTGGCCAGAGATTTTCGAATTCGTCACAGAAGACCCCTGCGCCTGTACTCGCACTCGATTTTGAACCCTCCGTTGGAATAGTACAGTGAGAGTTCCCCATCTGCTGCGACCATGTGCTCTTCCCATGTGTGTCTGTTTGGCTTGTGTGCTGTGCTGCTATCCAACACTTGAGTATGTAAACGTGACTATATAGTTTGTCTCTCCAAAGACTCAGAGCCTATGAGGCTGCACTGTTGCTGCAGAATTGGTCGAGGGGAAAGAGGAATAAGAGGAAATAAAATTTGAGTGCTGCCGTCGGCGTTGTTCTAAGACAACCTGTTATTCCTAGGCAGGTCGATCTTCGTATTTGTGTGATCTGCCTTACGAGATATATCTTCTCCAGTGCCTTCCTCCATATCAGGGAACCCTAGATCCTCTATATAGTTGAGGGGTATAATTGAGATCTCCCTAAGACTACCCGAGCATTTTATGAACGATTTCCGTGGATCACGCGAGTGATGTGGAATTCCTTGTTTTTCGACATGATTTCCTATCGGCCAGTGTCCTGTATAGACCGCCACCAATTTTGCAATATTATGTAGGTTTCGCTGCAGGAGATCGCTTGTTCTGGATCGATTATACTCGGGCCAGATTTTTCTGCATGTAACACAGTTCGTAAGCCTGGTCCATCTATGGTCAGCAATCTGATGGAAGTGTTTAGAGATATACTTCCTCTGCAAGCGAGCTTTAAATTAAGGAACCTTGCCCTTCCTGGGATGTCACTGTGTCCATGTACCCAAATGAGGGATATATTGAGCTGACTTTCTAATGATGATAGCTCGGCCCAGCAGTCCTATACAAGTTTGGAGTGTGTGCTGTAGGAGGCAATACCTTTTGTGTTGGCAAAATATGTGGGTTAGTTTTAGCCTGAAGACAAGCTTCCCAGATAGCGAAAAAAGCTGAGGGAATCTTAGAGCACACCTTCACCGACTCCGCTGTCCATTTTGAAGCCGTTGATGTAGATTACCCAATCAAAGTCCTTGCACACCTGCCCACACTGGCACATTTCGTTATTTCGGAATTTAGGGTCTAAAAGCTGTTTGATAATTTAAGTACAGGGACCGTCTAGTCCGTCTGGTGCTGTACTAGTTTATTGGGAAAGAGGTCTAAATTGCTACTGTGACCATGAGGCTTAGTTTCCAGCAGCCAGACTCTCTGAGACTGATGGCACTGGGTGCTAAAGTGGATTTAATGTGTAGATCAAGGGTAGAAGACGCAGCATTAAGGTGAGGGCGTAGGTCGATGTCGACCGCAGAGTGCCTGTGAAGTCGATGCATGCTGTTCTTTGAACTCCGTTGAGTTTTGTGGGACAACTTTATTAAAAACTCGTGGTTTGAGACCCCCAAGTTTCCCAAAGGCAAAATTGCACTTATAAAACGCCCCATATGCCTTATTAAAACGTTCCTCCCTGCTAGCCTGAGCTTGGAGTCGAGTATGACACATAGGTTTTTTTTGTCTTCGAGAGTTTGAGTCTGATTCCATTAACACTTGATTCACTTGTTGGTAAACAGAAGCATCTCTGGGTTTATGTTCAGTCCCCGAGTTGCCTCCCAGTTATTAGCTAGTATTGGCCCACCATCGAGCCGTTCGTTAAGTGATGAAGGAAATTCCCCTGATACCAAAATGGCCACATCGTCCACGTAAGCATCCACTGTGAATCTATCGTTTTACAACGACTTTATGATTTCCTCAACCAATAAAATCCATAAGAGAGGTGAAAGGACTCCTCCTTGAGTGTTCCTCTGTTCACCTTTCGAGAGCTTCCCGGGACGACTCCACCCGACGGTAGCTGGTAAAAATGTAAACCTATGAGCATCAATCAATTGGCAAGAACCGTCCATTTCCATCGCAGCTTCCGTACCTGACGGTAACTGATACTTACACCTATTCGCCTTAAGTGCATCTGCCCGAGTCACTAATCATGCTCGCGCATCCACCATTAGAATGCACATCTTATTTATCCCCACAATCGATGCGTAAATCTCACCCCTTAGCCGGCAATAATCCGAACCATAAACTAATTGTCATTAGGAAACCAGATACAACACATGCAACGCAACACACACAGTCGTCCCCCCTTCAGGCTGGAAAATATCATAAATTATTCAACGAATTGCTGTACAATCCTACACAAGGCACAGTATTGTGCCAAGATCCAGGGTGGAGAGCGCGGAGCTCTCAACCACAATCGACTTGACTCAGCCGTCTAACAAAGGTAATTTCATGTAATTGAATTGTTTCCCCAAGGGGACGAGCTCTGATTCACTGCATTTACCACCGTCAGTCGGCCATGTGCGCGGACTTGGGAAACTGTTGCATGCATCCGCACTTGGCAAGCAGCGCCAACGGAGGTGGTGCGGTGCATCGTGCATGATGTGTGTTATGTCAGCACATTTCAACAGATCTGTCGATCTGGATGCGAGTACAACGACAATCACTTAGGATCGTTGCGATGAGAACTACAGCCGCAGAGACGGCGGGGCTCTCTTCTTTTTTCCCAGACTCAACGACATGTGCGTGTGCTGGCTGTCGTCAGACATCAGACGTTATCGGTCATTATAATAATTTTAAAGTAATCTTCGCCGGAGACCGTGCATGTGTACGAATTCAAAAGCTAAACAAACAAATCAGGTGGTATCGCGATAAAGGAGAACACGGGCACGGGAATGACAAGTGATGACAGACGGAAAGGACGGCTAGCGACGGGGTGCACTGTTCGGTTGATTGAAGAAATTACGCAGCCAGGTTGTTGCAACAAGTTTAATTGAGGTAAATTATTAAATTTACGTCTGTTTGTTGGGGAATTCGGTGTTCAACGGGCGATAACGGTAATTTTGTTGATGTCAGTAGATTGGATAATTAATTGAATGAATTTATATTGCATGTAGAACTCAGAGAATGCAGAGAAAAGACAATTTCTTGCAGATATTTACGCAGCCAGTCGGTTGGAAGAATATGTCTGTCAGAAGGGAGTGGTGTCGAGTTAGTACAAGATTTGTATGTTTGGTGTTCCAATTAATTCGTCTTTCACTTTGGCATCATTTTCTGCTGTTAAATTGAAACACGGTGTTTCCGTTAAAACTGGGGCAAAGTCTACCAATTCTCTCTGCGATGACATAAATCAGCCTCACAAAAATCTTGAATGTTGCAAGAAGTTTTAGGCAAGGGGTCACGATTTAAAACCTAACAAGCGCTGTCTTGGCTGCATTAGATCCAATTCTGGAAGCACGAAGCTCATTGTATGCAAGAACTTCATTATCCTGTCCTGTCCTACGATGTAGTCGCATGGACGCTATTCAAAGCGATATTTTCGAGAGAATGTAATAACAAGACAGGACAGGAGGAAGCGGTGGTGTCTACAGATGAAAGGCTTAAGGTGGACATCCCATGCAGAACTCAAGCCACAACTTGATTGCTCTGCAAAGGGTCACCCCTACCACCTGGTTGTACAATGCAACAGACAACACTCTGCACTGGAGGTTTGTAATGCCTGACGTCCCTTAAGTCAGAGAATAGCTAAGTAGAAAAAGCTTCTTAAATGTTGCTCAAAGTTGGCAAAGAGCTGAAGCTCCTGTCTATCTACATTTGTAAGCACAACTTGTTGCGAGTTTAGTGTAGGAGCTAGATCCAAGTCCACATCAGACTGTACCAAGCCTTGAATCCTCTTCTGAATCTCCTCCTCCTGATATCCCCATCATGCGGTGCACCCTCTATGTCATCTTCTGCTTACAAAGTAGTAGTCGTTGGTAAACCTTGCACTGGAGCTTTGATGATATTACGCACCACATTTCTTGACCTACTCTGCATTGGGAAGCATGTCGTTCAGCTGGCGCAAGAAAACCGACCGATCCATTGTGTTCTCGTTGATGAGCTTCTGCTTGATGGTTTTTCGCCGTCGTTTTCGTTTGATGGGATCTGTGGCCACTGCCATTAGGGAGAGGCACACGAAAAAGCCCCCAATTAGGTTGGCTAAGGCTACCAGCACTGGGCCAGATAGACCGTTAGTAGACCATTCTTGACCCAAGTCTCATGTCTGAAGCCTGCACACGAGGAATCCGTCCGCAACGTTCATACAAATTCAACTTTACCTGCACTTTGGACTGGCTCTGGCCAGAATATAAGCTACGAAAAGAATGCAATGTCAAAGATAATAGACAGATGTGGCTCTGGCTCCTGTGTGCAGGGCGACAACATCAGACTCCACACCTCGTTAGTTTACGTTGGTTTTTCAAGCGGAAACCTATCCGATCTAGTGGTCACAATATTATGAATAACAGGTGGAAGGAATGGGTGGAGCATTAGTGTCTACAGTAGTAGCCAAGGCCTTGTTCAACCCTTTAACCACTTCCAGAAATGCAAGTGTTATTGCCCATTATTTGGTGCTGATGTGGTGAGAGCTGATGATGTGTGTAGACTCGTCAATGTTACATTTGTCCTTAACCCCAGATTTAGAATCTTTGAGAGAAGTCAAAGAAGACATAACCTGGCTTGTCCTCAATAAAATTTCTGGCGAAACAAGTTTGTGCACTGTAATACTTTCTAGCCTCTTTCTACTAATCTCGGGTGACAGAAGTGCGTCATATTATCAATCTCCCAAGCAGATAGTAAGCAAGTACTAACGGATTGATACCGTTATTGGTGGCACCATTAGCAGATCAGAGTCCACGCGAAAAAAGCCAGCAACACTCAAGCTACAAGGATAGGAATGGAAAGGAAATTTACAGTGGTACTGTTGAGTTCTTTGTCGTGGCTTAAATGCTCATTAATCGGACTCAGATTTGTTCAAATATTTCTCCAGTCTTTCAAAGCATTTTTGGATGCCATAACTTCTGCCTCTTTATAAATTTTTGCATGTAATGGCTACAATCACCAGTTTACAACGTTCACTGTCCGTTCACTGTCCGACGGTGGAACTCAAAAACGCTTACACGTTTACACGTTTTTGAGTTACGTGCACATCACTCACAGTTTCAAAACCCAGATTTTGTGTGTCATAAGTTGAAGGTACTCTCCAGTCGGTGACACAAGAGATTCCCGTGCTCAGGCCCTGAGCTCAAAAAATGATGGCACTTTAGGCCATCAACATTCTTAATTCGAGTTGGAATCAAAGCAAAGCTGGGAGCGAAGGTTTTGCGAAAGAAGCAAAAAAATTGAGGGCGCCCGTAGAGGGCCTACCTTCTTAGCAACCACTCGTGTTGTGCGTGCTATTGTTCTCTCACGAGCGGAAGGGACCTACAGTTTTATGCCGACTCTGAACGGCCAAGTTTGAGAGGTAACTCCAAAGAAGTGGAGCCGTGACAATTATTTTTGCACAAACACGGGATTGAACGACGTCGAGGTTGGGGTCGACGCACATACCAACAACGCCACGGGCCGCCACAATAAATTACTGCAAATAACAAGAATGTACTTTATTTATTAAGAACTATTTTTTGGCTAGAGGCTCGATTGAACCTTGAACATGGCGTCCTGCGTGGAGTTAACGTGGACAATAATTAATGGTTTCTATGTAATACAGTGGTTGAGCTATTCTTCAATCAAGTGGATAACTATCAGGGATGGGCGGCATAGTCAATCACAATCCCTAACGACTTTTCAAAGGTCATAGACCCCTTCTTCCACGAAACTCGAATGCTTATTTCCATGAGAAACCCCTTAGAGCACCACTAACTTCACTTTAATATCACTTCAGCTGTATTTTAAACGAAAACAAAACGATTACAATCACCACAAGTGACTCGCGAGTGTTTGAAGCAACCTGTCAACGATCATCCATCAAATGAAACGCAGATGGAGAATATCAAAAAAAATAATGACAACAAATACACGTATGATCATTAGGCAGGCAAAAAAAAACATCACCACGTTGGTGCCAAATTATAATTGAGGCATTACGCTTCAAGCTAAGTACTTATTCGGCAATTATCAATAATCTCCCTCTCTCTGTTTCGACAATCAAAACAGTGAGCACACTAAAAACAAAAACAATTTAAAACAGGTTACTAAATGCGATTTTTTGTTTTCTTTTCAGGATGTCCACCATCGGCAAGCGTTCAGTGTCTGCGCTGCAACATCGAGGGATGCATCAAGTGCCCGGTATTACTTGTCACCGACACGCGACAATGTGTCGACGTCTGCCCGTCGGGCTACACAGACCAATGGTCATCGCATCCGGACTTCATGGGACGCGTATGCGTCACTAACGGTCTGTCGGGGCCAGTGCTGGCAGCCTTAGCCGGCCTATTCGGGGGCTTTTTCGTTTGCCTCTCACTGCTGGCAGTGGCCATAGTTCTCATCAAACGAAAACGACGGCGAAAAACCATTAAGCAGAAGCTCATCAACGAGAACACAATGGATCGGTCGGATTTCTTGCGCCAGCTGAACGACATGCGTCCGAACGCAGAGTATTTCCTAGCGATGCTCAACGACACCCGTCGCCAGATCAGAAAACTCTATTTGACAGGCGACACAGCGGCGGCGAATTCGTATCGACCGATCGTACGGGATCTCGCTAAGATCCTTATTCTCCTGAACCGTCCCATCGAGTTGATTCCGACGCCGCCGCACGACTGGAGTCGAATCTACGCGTGGTCGGAGCAGGCGCTTGACCGGTACAAGCCACAGGTGGGTCAGTTGATCGACTTCTTCCAATCGCCCGGGCACGGTGACGATCGCCGCTTGGAGTCGACGTACAAACAGACCACATTCAAGGCGGGCATAAGCCCATCGAATTCGCCGCAAAAACTACAGCTCTTCGGCTCGCTGATAAGCCTGCACGAGTTCGAAGAACCACGCCCATCGGACCCGTTCGGCAGCAGCTTCAACACACTCAAGGGCAACCTGATATCGGATCTCAATCAGAGCTCTCTGTGGCTGGAGGACGAGTTCTTCAAGCTGGGCTTCCGGCCCCAAGACGAGATTACGACTGAGCTGTAGTAGACTAAGTTTATTATTATTATATTTTTTTTTTGTTGAATTAATCGAAATATTTATATCGTGCTATCATGCAGGTGCACGTTAATAGGTGTTTAATGATTTGCTTCTCATTGAAAATGAAATGTTTTCAGTTTATTTTGGAATTCAATTGCTATTTTGATGGAAAAAATAAAATGAATTGTTAAGTTTGAAAAACGAAAAGAAAAAAACCGAAAAAAAAGAGAAACATTTTTGAACAACAAACGTTTGTGTACTCAGTTGCATGAGTTTTTGACATTTCCACTAAATGTTGGGGAAATGCAGGAAGACGCAGTGACGGATTTTTAACGGTTGCCAGATTGGGTGTCGGTGGCAGTGTCAACGTCTTGTCATTCAAGGGAATCTTTTCCAGAGATTAGGGACGATTTTGGAGATCTTTGCGTCTGGTTTTGTGTTTTTGGTGCTTTGAGGACTTTTGTATGTAGCTTGTGATCGCGTATTTTGACGTTTTCTTTGTCATTTAGTCGATAAGTCTAACAACACAGATTTCTCCCCTTATTTTGCTATTAGGACATGCTCCGTTGAATAGGTCGCCTCTAAGAATTTGAGGAAACCACCGTGTTGGCACCGTGTCAGCCATTACAGCTCTAATAACCGCCGGCATATAAGATGCATGCCTGTTTATAGAAACAAAGTGCTGTGCACAAGAGAAGCGATCGACAAACAGCGAAATTTTTAAACTGTTTTAAGTAGAATTTTCGTGATCGCTAGCTTTTGCTATGTGAGGTTATTTCAAGCAAATTTCCGTCGCAGATGAATACAAACCTTCGTCAAATCAAAGATAATAACTTCTAAAAAGTTTCAATTGTGGTGGTCCTTGATCTTGTGGGTATGTTCGTCGACGCATACGCACTTGGACGTACATATCAAAGTTCGAATCGTGATAGGACCAAACATTATTTTCACGGCCGCACCTCCTTCAACTGACTGATAATGCTCAAAGAGTATATCTGTCTAGAAATCGCACGCTTCTCACACTTGTCCTTTCGTCTACATAAAACTGTACGTCCCTTCTACAGAACAATAGCACGCCCCGCAGAAGCGCTGTGTAGAAGCTAAGGCCCTGACACTCCACAGGCGCCACACAAAGTTTCACTTACAACGCCACAGACATTTATCTAGGTTGACAAGTTCATACAAGAACGGGCTGCTGTTAACCTAAAACTTAAAAGCTACTGATCCACCCCCATCAATGTAATTTATAGTGTCCTTTCGCATCTGTTTCTAAAAACAATGTACGATAACGACCCCTAACTTGAACAGAAGATGTGCCTATGAAATTTGAGCTCCTTGCGCTAACAACGTTAGTGTTCTAGAGAGGCTTTAGCAATCTAACTAATTTGTTGATCAATTTAACAAGACTAAAAATACTTGAAATTCAAGGAGAAACTAATAATTAAACTGCCAAGCTTGCTTTATAAACGTATTAACAATAAGATCCACACTAATTTTCGGCCATTACTCCTGCAGTGGATATCAGAGATAAGAGAGCGTAGAGAGACCCGACTTCCTCGTAACTCGAACCTTGATTTCGCGAACGATGACAGTTTTTATTAAACATTTTTTTATAAAATTTCACAGTCATTCACACAGGCCTAATATTACATATAAACAAATTCGGCGCTGGCCCGAACCTTGTAACAATGTATGTAAAAAAAATAAGATAGCCTAAGTTCAGCTATATAATGGCAGTTTTTGTGTCCAGCCTGGAAAAGTGAATATCTCTATGTTCTCTTATCTCTGATGCAGATATTGATGAAACGGCTTTCTCACGATGTATATCATCGCATACATTTTCGATGAATTCAGATCTGGACATAATGGAATTGTTTCTAAGCTTCTGAGCAAGTGATGAGCCGCATGAACCTTAAGCTCAAAATTCCCATATTTCAGCACTCTGCCTCAAGTATTTTATTAGCAATATTTTCGACAGTAACCCCAAGCTCATCACCGAATGTTTCCGTTGCTGTTCTTTCGAGTCATTGACAACGCTTAGGGCATTATAGCAGGCATTCTGCACATCGCCGATCGTAGTTGCACATTGTAGGTCCCATCTATTCGTGTGAGAAGAACACAAGTGGTTGCTGTAGGCACAGATTCACCAAGGACTATCATGTATTTTTATTAATCCTTGTTAATCATTCGGCTTTTTTATAAAATACAGTCCCATACCATTGCGTGTCTCTTCACTACTTGGAAGTTGTTTGTTCTGAAGAGCTGCTCAGTCAAAGCCAAGGCACCAGCAACTTTAGATCCCACGTACAATCTGCTTTACAGTCCGTGAGTCTCGATGTTCAGTTGACAAACTAAAAATGTCCTACCTGAGAATCGATTAAGTCTCGAAATCATTCCATTAAACAGCTCTCTTAAACCACAGAACTGTGAGGTAACTTTATGAGCCTAATCCGGTTTCCGAATCTCGGTTGCAGTGGAGCCCAAAAACTTCTACTTTTTTTCACCAATGTCCTTCTTAATTGTGTTCTTTTGCTAATTTTAGCTGGAATTTCACATTTAAACTGCTGCATATGAGATCTGTGCCAGCTTGTGTTGTTCAGGCTTTTAAACACGGACATCTGAAGTCAGCCTTAAAATTTATTTTTTTTTATGTACACCACAGAGATATATTCCACAGTTATAGGGATGTCTACATGTATTTACTTGGTCAATTTAGTGTCAACAACATTTGCAAGCGAAGCTAAGAAGGATAATTTGTTGCTGTCGAAAACTTGGGCACATTTTGGGTTTATCGCATGTTGTGTCCATAGTTATTAGAACATCCTCGAATATTTTTGCTTAAAGTACTATCACTGGAGAAAACAGGATTTGCGATTTCTTGTAGTTCCTTTTGGGGTTCATGTTGAGGCTGATCATTTTTGAGGTGAACTGTATACCATCACCATCTGCAATTTGCCCAATAATGAATTTTTGACAAAATCTACATGGAATCTTTTAGCGAATAGTTGATTTCGGTGTTTGGTGGGACTCGTGTTAACGCCGAATGGTGCTACTCAGGTTTGGTTATGTATCCATTCCCTTTTGTCCATTCTTCTTTTGTGCCTAGCACACTGATTTCGTAGTGGTTGCTTAATTTGTGTCGCACAACAGGTCGTAAAAGGTCTGGGTCCATATTCTTCTCAACCTCTCGTGTTGTGCTTATTATTGTTCTCTCGAGCAGAAGCAAGCTACAGTTTTGTGTTGACTTTGAGCGACCAAGTTTGAGAAGCCTTTTCTTAGCAGATAGCTATATTTTTTGAGCATTGTCAGTGACTCGAAAGTGGTAGTACCAGTATTCGAAACCACTATATATTCAAGTGTCACAGGCTTATAACGCCACGTCTACCCACTAGTAATGCTTGTTTAGTCCTTATAAAGTGTCTTTAAATAGCTTGTTTGGCTATTCTCCACTAAGTACAGTTTTCCATTCTCAACCTAGAACAACATCTTTTGATCCGTGGAGCAGTTTTAGGGGACTCGCACTTTCAATAACACAAAAATGCGTTATAATTATCATTCCATTTCAATTGTATGTTGGGAGGGGTCCGCCGAGAAATAAATTCGTTGATGGGGGTCCGCACAAGCTCAAAGGTTGAGAAATCATGTGTTAAACAAATCACTGTAATGTCTTCCATTCTTATTTTCCTTACAAGTTGGTAAAAGGGATTCTCGTTAATATAGCAGAAACTGTTCAGAAATGCAGATTCACAGCAGAACTCTTGAATTCCCTTTATAAAGGTGGAAAGGTGCGTCCTTCCTTTGTGTGTCTGGCAATCTACGACTACTTCTGTCACTGTGGCTTCAATTTATTCTTAGGGTCTGTAAGAAACTGCATGTATTTCATTTCCCAGCCTCAATTGACAGCATCCGTCGCATCCTGGAATCATCTTATCCCTCAGCAAAATAAAACCGCATGTATTGACTACGTTTGCTCAAAAAAATCTCACCCACTGTATATGAATGCTTAAACAAAACAATTATGTATCTACTTATTTATTGTTGTTGTCACACCTGAGTTGATCTTCCAAATGCAATTTAACAAATCTTGTATGTATTATCTTAAGTCGCAAAATGTCTGTGTAACAAGTGTCACAAGCATATCTCACAAATCAAAAAAATGAATATTTATATACTTTGCCTGTAAATTGAAATCGAAAAGAAAAAAATCTTTCTTCATTCCATTAACTATTGTAAAGCCAAATATCTTTAACAAAACAAAAAACAAAATTAAGTGTATATAGAGATTTAAATTAAATGTAGTGCAGTACAAAATAAATAAACAAACAAACAAACAAACAAATGAATAGTATTACACAATGAAGTGATGGAAGAACTCAATTCATTGCAATCGTCGAACAAATAAAATATTTACACCTTCTTCTTGTCCGTCGTATGTTTTATTTTTATTTAATTTTTTTGTGTTAATTACATTAACAAATGGATTCAATTTTAATTAAACTTTAAGGTTCTGTGTAAAATATATGTATATCTTGATTTTATTGGAAACTCAACGCGCTAGTCAAATAATAAATTAAATTTAATCGATGTATCATTTAAACAAAAGACATACATAAGTAGATAAAATTTTATTTCATAAATTAATTACCTACATTTTGCCAATAAATTGAAATAAGTGTTTTACAAAACTTAAATCAGTGCTTTTTATTTGTGTTTTGGTGTTCATAGAATTTCACTTGCAGTGGTTGAGTGCGTGGAATAGAAGGATTCCCACCGACCTCTGCTTCATACCCAACATTTTTGCAAGAAAGGTGAAGTGTGACATCTGTTTTATGTTCATTGGTTCCCTGTCGTGAAAGATTGTTGGCTCAAACTATTAGGCCAATATCAAGGTAAGTTTTTGTTGGAAAAACAATCTATTAACTTGAGGAGAACTATTTCATGGAAAGATTCTCCGTTTCTGTCGGATGTGTTAAAAACGCTACATTGGAGCATTCAGACTCAAAAACTGGTGAAGTGTACTACCAGACAGTAGTGATGGGAACTATCGAATAAAAACTATCTAGTTATTCGATAGTTGCAACTATTCATTTATTCGATAGTCGAAAATCATTCATTCATCAAATTGAATGAAAAAAATATTCAATATTACAATATTCCTTTTACACACGCTAATTTTGACAGCAAGTTTCACCTTTCTGCCTAAAAAATGGAAATGCTTGCTGTCAATTTTAGCTCGTGTAAAAGGGGCCTTGTATGGCTGTTTGGACTGAGTCAAATGGTTGGCATGGCAGCACCCTAAATTTACTGGAATTTCTTGGTAAGACGGGGCTATTGCAGCTGGCGTTGTCTGTGATAAGGAGCCAACACCATCAGCAATCACCACTTTAGCAGCAAATATCTGCCACCTGAGGAGGAATTGCAAAGTGTCGACGTCCTCTCCAAGGGCGGCGGGGAAGGTTTCATCGCTCAGACCTGACACACTTAGGCGAGATTTTAGCGATTCGTTAGTACGCTGGTAAATCGCGTGCTGTCTTATCTGTCAAGAGATAATAAGAATGCTGCGGATTGCTCAATTAAGTTAGGGAGCAATTGCTTGCCTTGTCCTAATCCTGAAGTAATGCCGCCTCGGTGCTCTCGAGAATCTCATCATCTCAAAACAATGGAAGCGAATGCTTGTTCGGGTCTAAAGAGTACCTCCTTTGATTCTTCTCAAAGGCAAGGTAATCGGCGATCGGATTTCCCGTGATCCCGGGATGCAGACAAGTCTTAGACTGCCGATAAAATCCAGAGAATTCGATTGTGAAGGGTGCTCTCGTATCACTCACGCACCTTGTTTCGTTGTTCGCTGCAACGGTGTTGGCTTTCCTTAATGATGTCGTAAATCTCAACATATTAGTGGTAGCTTCTTTAATGGCTTCTGTCCCCAATCTTCTATATCGATTGTACGTGGATGCGGCATTGATACTTTGTGTGAAGTCGAATAGCGAAGATCTTAGCATTCCATTTAAATTATAGCTCTGACGAAAATGCTTTCCTTTCATGCCTAAATCTCCTGGAACAACCTTGGCGTGCTCATCGAACTGAAGACAAATTGACATCGGTGAACAGACAGCCATTTTTCTGATATAACAAATATGTATAAAAAATATATTTAATGTGTTAAGGAAAATAAATTTAACAAAACGATTATTGCAAGAGCTAAACGTGTTGAAAAAGTTACTTGACAGCGCGTCGGCTTTTATATAAAGGTCTATAATGGAGCAGGAGAACTCTATCGCCTTCTTGAACAACGTGCTATGAACGCTGTCATATATTGCCTAAAATTCGATAAATAAATGGAGGTACTTACCGATGTGTAAGGATCTGATCTACTCTGGACCAGAAGCCTCTCTGATAGGACTATTTGGGGCTATTACATGATAAACGGTTTAAATTTAAAGACTCAAACCGGCAGATTATTTGCTATTAAAGCTATCCTTTTAAAGACATATATATATCCTTTCTTGTGGATCGGACAAGGGATACAGGGAAATCCACTCATCGGGCATCCGACAATATCATACAGGTGACCTGGTTCATTACGAAAAGTAGATCATCTTCTTTAAAAAATTCTGCAGACGACCCGTTTACACTAGGGTTTTTTTATTACACTTAAGTCTCGATATTCCTATCAATATCTGAGGATAGAATTAACATGTTAGCTTCGTCCAGATTGAATGAAGCCTTACAGTATTATTTGTGTCCTTGTCACCATTTATTAGTCTACAGAAGTGATTTCTCCAAAATCTCAGTACATATCGATGTGACTCTACAATCAGTTGTTCACACAGACGGAACAAAGATATACTCCCACATTAGTGCGATGATCTAGGGGTCGAGTAATACCGTGTTGCCTTCCGAGATCTAGACAAGATCTACGATCTTTTCAGACAGGCTTTATCATGGAACCTAAATAATTCAAAAATGAACAAATGCTTTTACGATGTTTTACAATATCTTGCAAGACACGAGAAAGTGAAGCCAGTCTGGGTCTCTGAGGTGACTGGATTGCAGGCGACGAATCCGCAGATGAGCGGCTATGAATCTGTTATAATAGGTTGGACCGTACTGTAATATCGTCTGAACAACAGCTAGCACGCTGAGTAACGAATGACAAAACGAACATCTCCTAATTAATCAGAATACTGCGTATTTACAAGAAAATATAAAAAATTAGCACTTTGGACTGAAATACCGATTGATACAATAGAATACTACAGATCGCTGTGTGGTGGCCTTCACGGCATGAGTTGTACAAGAGGATACATAAGTTGCAGACATTCAGCTTCGTTACATGAGTTTGTCTGAGATAGGGATTGTTCTTACTTGTGCCGTGAAATCCACCACGTCAGTGACATCCTTTTTATGGCTTCTTGGCAACGCCTCCAACCGTCTCCAATTGTTTGCATAAGCGAAGTCGAACTTACAAAGAGTTTCTGGGATACTCGGTCGATGCATTCTGCGACTGCAGCTTCAAGCCGTGATGATATTCGATATCTACTTCGTTGTCCGCTTCAATTCATTCAGACAAAGTCGGAACGTATACTGAGTTAAGTAATCCCTCATCCTTGTCTGAAAGTGCAAGAGCTGACTCGCCATCCTGCAGCAATTTGCTAACAAAACAAATTCAAGGCAAAATCAGACACCGGGCCAGCCTGCGCAAACAAAATCCGTCTCCCAGTAAAAGAACTCACATTTGTTTTAACATGGAACTTATTTATTTCAAAATTCTTCAACAGTTTCATTTCTTACAAAAATATTGACCCTTGTTTGATCCTAATTCTACTTAATCGGCTGGATTCCTGTTTGTGCACAATTCCAATGTCCGTGCAAGTATACAAATGAGGTGAAAAATAAACATAATCTGTCTTGTAACGCGAAACATAACGCAATTGAGGTGATCATTCATCTTCGTACTCCGAGGTCACGTCGATGTTGTCCACGAAATCGTCGGCGAACTTCTTTTCGTTGACCAACCGCGAAATCTCCTCTGCATCGTATCCAATTAGCAGGCGCAAGTCGCAATCGAATTTATACGCGAATCTCTTACCCGACACCTTTGAGATCATGTCGCCATCGTAGTAGTAGCGGAGAGCCCTTGACAGCTTTTCATAGTTCATCGCTGGCTTGTTCTTCTTTTCGCCCCACAAACGGGCCACACGCTCCGGGTCGATGAGCTTGAACTCCCCCTCGGTGCCCACCCACTGAATGATGTCTGTGTGCTCGCGATCGGTGAGAATCTCCAACAGAAACTGCCACAGCTGCACTTGACCGTTGTTGCCTGATCCCCCGGGGCCGTTGACAACACCAACTGAAGCTGAAAAATTGACAGACATTCAGGGGATTAGATTTCGGAGCGAACTGCATACTTACCAAAATGCTTGCCACTAATGCAGGACTGAGTCTTACGCATGATCTTCTGCTCACGCAGATGCAGCGGTGAGCTATTGCTGTCGGAAGTGTCGTCCAGTTCCAGCGGCTTGTGCACAACTGACACGAACTTGCACTCCTTCAGCAGTTGCAAGTGCGTCCAGAAGATGTTGCCCGGATCGATGGGTACCTTTGTGCGAAACTCCTCGTGCGTCAGTGAACAGAGACTCTCGCCCATTATGTTCCAGTCTGAGAGTCTTATGTCAACCTAAACAAAAAATGGCGTGTTCAATGGCGTGGGCAGAGTTTATGGCGGCAGCCTGCTTACCAGATTGAACTGACGTACGGCCCACTGCAGCCAGTGTTTGACTTGAGGAATGGTCCAGTCATTGGGATCGTCGGGAATTTTCAGTCGAGTTTGTTCTTTTTTGAATTTACTGTCCAGCACCCAGTTAAGGCAGGGCTTCTGCTTGTCCAGTTGATCACTTGGCACTTTCGGCTTTTCAGACTTGTCGTCGGTGGAGTCGCTACTGTCTTCAACGTGATTGCCGGAATTGTGTGATGGATTGTCAGCTCCAAGAGCAGCTGGAAGGGAATGCGCAAAATTAACACAGATTTCTAGTCAAATTTGTTGCGACGCAATAAAAGTAGAACGCAGTAGCGACGATCAAATGTCACTTTTTTTGGTAGCGTTTCCATGAATTTTGAATGTCTTACCTAAAGCAGCATCGGTCGGCTTGAGGACATCGACAATATTGATTCGCTGATTGGTGGTTTGAATCTGAACGTTGATCTGCACCAGTCCCTCCCCCTTGACGCACTGATCGACGAGATTCTTATGCGGTTCCAACTAAAAGAAACAACAACATGATCCCCATCCACTTGTTCACCTATGTAAATCCACTTACAATTTGTGCATCCTGAAGCCAAAAAGTGTATTTCTTCAACTCCACACCGATCTTCTGTTCCAGCAGTGATCTGGGGAAAAAAACTGAAGGTCAGCACAAACAATCGTGTTAACATCTACTCACTTTAGTGAACTCAGCGGCTCTCGAATGTCCATATGAAGGATGATAATATCATCTGGTTCATTTTCATCGTCGTTGTCACCCATATAGATATTGTCCTGTTGAAATATTCCACCGGAAATCATACCATCTATGGAAGCAGGAAGAGGAATGTCAGTGGTTCAACTGAAATCACAACAAACATGGAGTATTCACCTAAATCCGATCCGTTCTCGAATCTTGTCAAAATATCATCAGAGAGATGATCATTTAAATCTGATGGCTCCATTATGGGGAATTTTTTCTATTGAATTTGATTACGGTTTAATTGTAATCAATCATAACATAATTGTTTAAACAAATTATAGCGTGCAGCACTTTTGTTATTTTTTTGAGATTTTCGAAGAAATGTCAAACAGTTTGAAATGTCAATTTCCATGTAGATGGGCTAAAGTGGGTGCATTTACTGAAGAAGGGCAGTACAGCGGATGTTTTATAAACTGTGTGTGCCAGGTGAAGAAGATCAATACAGCGGCTGTTTTATGGAACTTTTATATCTAGTGATCCGTGAAGTTTTGATATTTTTTCCCTAAATGTTGGACAATTCAAATATGAAAAAGCTATTGAGAAAAAAGCAGTTATTTTAGTTAAAACTGAAATAATTATAGAAATAAAGTCCATAAGGAATGTACAAGGCCAAAATAAATATTAACCCCTTTTGTACAAAAATGAATTCCCAAAAACTATAACTTGACAGCCGTAAAATCTTATTACGATCGACACAGTTACACAGCTATTTATCCTCTCTTAGCCCATTTCCCACATCATATTCCACCTCTCATTTCAAACTCAACTGAACTCATCCACTTCGCAAACCCAACGCATTCAGAGCAACATTACAGCACGAATCACACCCATCAATTCCTCTGATGTGTCACTGGGGGCAAGTGTGTGTTGGCTTTTTTCGATTTGTACGTGATTTCAGCCGGCGTTTCGCGGATATTTACTGAAGAAAAAACCGAAAAATGAATATTCTATCGGCAATTTGCATTGCTTTTTCGCTGTTTGCGCTTTCGCAGGGTGCGATTGACGCCGAGGTAGTGAATAAAAACATCGAGCGCACAATCGATTTGTCGTCGCAACTTGTTAAAACATCGTACAAAATCACATTGGAGCACTTGACCAAGAAGGGAATCACGTCGTACAGTATCGTGTTGCCACAAAATGAGCGTAAGCAGGTAGCTTTTATTTCCTTCAAAGACACATCCAAGAGGGACATCAAATATACGGAGAGTGAGATCAGCTCTGGGGCGATGTTCCAGTTGACTTTTCCCATAAGCGCCCCAACGCAAGTGGTTTACATGGAAACTGTGTCCAGCAAGGCACTGAGTCCATACCCCACGAAGATAGCACAATCGGAAAAGCAATTGGTGCGCTACTTCGGCAACCTGTACTTCTACAGTCCATACAAAACTCTGTCGCAGAAGACCACCCTCCATTTGAGCTCGCAGAATATCGAGTCTTACACGCAACAGAAGCCAGTTAGTGTGTCTGGCAACTCCATCACCTACGGACCCTTCGAGAACATCAATGGTATTTGAACGCTGAACACATCGTGGATCAATTGAGTGTAATCGAGTGATTATCTATTTTCAGCCTTCACACCCGGCGAGTTGGTGATTCACTTTGAGAATCAGACTCCGTTCTTGACTGTCACACGGCTGGAGCGCACACTTGAGGTGTCCCACTGGGGAAATATCGCCGTCACAGAAAATATCGACATGGTCCACTCTGGAGCCCAACTGAAGGGATCCTTCTCACGCTACGAATTCCAGAAGGACGCCAGAAGCGGCCAGGCAGCTGTGAAATCCTACAAGACAATGCTGCCAGCATCAGCCACCGGTGTTTACTACCGCGACACCAATGGCAATATTTCAACCTCGAACATGAAGGTTCTGCGCGACTCTGTTGAACTCGACCTCAGGCCACGTTTCCCACTGTTCGGCGGCTGGAGGACATTCTACACCCTCGGCTACAATGTGCCCTCATTCGAGTACCTCTTCAACTCCGGGGAGAATTTCCTCCTCAAGATGCGCATCATCGACCACATCTACGACGACATGGTCGTTGACGAGGTTGTCGTTAAGATTATCCTCCCCGAGGGCTCGTCGAACATCAAGCTGATCACGCCATACTCGGTGACCAGACTGCCCGACAGTCTCCATTACACATACCTCGACACCTTCGGGCGTCCTGTGATCTCCTTCACCAAGAAGAACCTCGTCGAGAACCACATCCACGACTTCAACTTGAAGTACAATTTCTCACGTGTCACCATGCTGCATGAGCCGGTGCTCGCCGTGGCGTTCTTCTTCGCGCTCTTCGTCTTCGTGATCATTTGTCTCCGACTTGACTTCTCCATTTCTAAGGAGAAGGAACCACATGTACACAAGGATTAAGTTACTTTCACTCTTCTAGTTCGTAGCACAGCAGAAATCAGACGGTAACCGGGGAGGTTGTGCATCTGCTGCGGTTTGCTCCACGTTTGTTTTTTTTTTTTTATCTTAGATCGTGTCACAGATATTCTGTTCTAATAGTACGAAAGAAAATTCAAATAAATTTAAATAAAAAAAAATTATGTGAGCGTTTTATTTGTAGAAATCTTGAATGGGGTACACCGATTGGTGGGCTCGTGTTTGGTTTTTAGGGGCGGATGCAGGACCGGTTCGAGACAAATGTGCGTCCTCTACAAGCACTATGATAAGGGCCGCCTCTTCCTGCTTCATCATCATTTTCTGATCCGCATGCTCCATGGTCATAAACCTATCGATGTGAGCGCCGCTAGGAGGGTGTGAGCAGAAACAAGACATAATCGGGGTGACTCCATTTGTCGTGTGGTGTTTTCTGAGTCGTGTCTTTTTTCCATCGATATTCCTTACATACACGACGCGACATTCAAAGGATACAATATAAATAAATATATATCACCCGGGATCTAACGCCGGGGGCTATACGGTTTCATATTCATATTGGCTAAGTCTGACGCCCACGTTGAAAGGTATTGATTTAGCGCCGCTAACTCGAACACAGCAGTGTATAGGAACTAAGTGGCCATCTTCTACTCCTGCAGAACGCTCCAGAGTTTACCTTGAGGCATAAAGTATGACCTCACCAAATCTACAAAGTAACTATAGATTGGTTTTGCATACGGGAGTAAGCCTTCTCAGAGTAAAAAGGCTTTGTGTCACTGTCGGGACGACGCACTGCTCATCCCCCATCTTGAACTTGACTACAGCTCAGGAACAATCATTCCTGTTTGCCAATCGCTAGGTTACACCGCTTACCTCGCCCCAGGACACGAGAGAGCCATTAAACTACCTCTTTCTTCTTCTTCTTCTTGTGGCGCTACAGTCCGGGGTGAACCTGGGCCTCGGTCAACAATCCTCTCCAGCTGGCACGTTCTTTAGCCAGCTGCCTCCAATTTCGCACTCCAAGTTGGTTGAGGTCCTTCTCCACTTGAGTGCGCCATCCGGTACGTGGTCGTCCTCTATTGCGTTGTCCCACTGGCTCGGAGTCGAAGACTCTTCGGGCTGGAGCAGTGTTGTCCATGCGCTCTACATGGCCTAGCCATCTTAAGCGTTGAATCCGTAGACGCCTGACTAGACTCATGTCGCTGTACAGCCCGTACAGTTCGTGGTTGAATCTCCTTCTCCAAGAACCTTCAACGCAAACAGGACCGAAGATTGAACGCAGAACTTTTCTCTCGAAGAGACCAAGTGCGTCTTCATCCGCTCTTGAGATAGTCCAAGCTTCCGCGCCATACAGCAGGACAGGGATGATCAAGGTCTTATATAACGTGAGCTTGGTCTTTCGAGAGAGGGCTCGACTACTCAATTGCCTCTTGAGCCCAAAGAAACAGCGGTTGGCAAGAGTTATTCTGCGTTTAATCTCGGTACTGATGTTGTTCGCACTATTTACTTGGGAGCCAAGGTAGACGAAGTCCTTTACTACCTCGAAGTTGTAGCTGCCTATGGTGACGTTCTGACCGAGTCGTCGATGTTGTGTGTCCTTTCTTGATGACAGCACATACTTTGTTTTGCCCTCATTCACCGCTAAACCCATTTTTGCCGCCTCCGTCTCAATACAAGCAAACGCTTCATTGACGGCTCGCTGAGTTCGGCCATTCGCGCCAATATCGTCCGCGTATGCTAGCAGTTGAACGGACTTCTGGAAGATCGTGCCTCTAGTGTTGGCGTGTGAGTTTCGTACGATCTTCTCCAACACGATGTTGAAGAAGTCACATGACAGCGCGTCGCCTTGCCTAAAACCTTTTTTGACATTGAAGGTCT